>CM077890.1:0-600000 GCA_039720435.1 Amazona ochrocephala
TACAACGGACGTTTTCTCGACAAAGGAAAGAGAGACAGCAATGTGGACGGCTCTGTTGCATAGCTTGCTGTGCACTGAAGAGATCCAGCAGCATCTTTCAGTCCTACCTCTTTTGGTTTGGGAGCAGAGGCCAATTGTTTGTGCTGTGCAAAGTGGCCTGCAGGCGAATGGGAGCACCTCAGAAGTGGCAATACAACGGACGTTTTCTCGACAAAGGAAAGAGAGACAGGCAAGTGGACGGCTCTGTTGCATAGCTTGCTGTGCACTGAAGAGATCCAGCAGCGTCTTTCAGTCCTACCTCTTTTGGTTTGGGAGCAGAGGCCAATTGTTTGTGCTGTGCAAAGTGGCCTGCAGGCCAATGGGAGCACCTCAGAAGTGGCAATACAACGGACGTTTTCTTGACAAAGGAAAGAGAGACAGGCAAGTGGACGGCTCTGTTGCATAGCTTGCTGTGCACTGAAGAGATCCAGCAGCATCTTTCAGTCCTACCTCTTTTGGTTTGGGAGCAGAGGCCAATTGTTTGTGCTGTGCAAAGTGGCCTGCAGGCGAATGGGAGCACCTCAGAAGTGGCAATACAACGGACGTTTTCTCGACAAAGGAAAGAGAGACAGCAATGTGGACGGCTCTGTTGCATAGCTTGCTGTGCACTGAAGAGATCCAGCAGCATCTTTCAGTCCTACCTCTTTTGGTTTGGGAGCAGAGGCCAATTGTTTGTGCTGTGCAAAGTGGCCTGCAGGCCAATGGGAGCACCTCAGAAGTGGCAATACAACGGACGTTTTCTCGACAAAGGAAAGAGAGACAGGGAAGTGGACGGCTCTGTTGCATAGCTTGCTGTGCACTGAAGAGATCCAGCAGCATCTTTCAGTCCTACCTCTTTTGGTTTGGGAGCAGAGGCCAATTGTTTGTGCTGTGCAAAGTGGCCTGCAGGCGAATGGGAGCACCTCAGAAGTGGCAATACAACGGACGTTTTCTCGACAAAGGAAAGAGAGACAGGCAAGTGGACGGCTCTGTTGCATAGCTTGCTGTGCACTGAAGAGATCCAGCAGCATCTTTCAGTCCTACCTCTTTTGGTTTGGGAGCAGAGGCCAATTGTTTGTGCTGTGCAAAGTGGCCTGCAGGCGAATGGGAGCACCTCAGAAGTGGCAATACAACGGACGTTTTCTCGACAAAGGAAAGAGAGACAGGCAAGTGGACGGCTCTGTTGCATAGCTTGCTGTGCACTGAAGAGATCCAGCAGCATCTTTCAGTCCTACCTCTTTTGGTTTGGGAGCAGAGGCCAATTGTTTGTGCTGTGCAAAGTGGCCTGCAGGCCAATGGGAGCACCTCAGAAGTGGCAATACAACGGACGTTTTCTCGACAAAGGAAAGAGAGACAGGCAAGTGGACGGCTCTGTTGCATAGCTTGCTGTGCACTGAAGAGATCCAGCAGCATCTTTCAGTCCTACCTCTTTTGGTTTGGGAGCAGAGGCCAATTGTTTGTGCTGTGCAAAGTGGCCTGCAGGCGAATGGGAGCACCTCAGAAGTGGCAATACAACGGACGTTTTCTCGACAAAGGAAAGAGAGACAGGCAAGTGGACGGCTCTGTTGCATAGCTTGCTGTGCACTGAAGAGATCCAGCAGCATCTTTCAGTCCTACCTCTTTTGGTTTGGGAGCAGAGGCCAATTGTTTGTGCTGTGCAAAGTGGCCTGCAGGCGAATGGGAGCACCTCAGAAGTGGCAATACAACGGACGTTTTCTCGACAAAGGAAAGAGAGACAGGCAAGTGGACGGCTCTGTTGCATAGCTTGCTGTGCACTGAAGAGATCCAGCAGCATCTTTCAGTCCTACCTCTTTTGGTTTGGGAGCAGAGGCCAATTGTTTGTGCTGTGCAAAGTGGCCTGCAGGCCAATGGGAGCACCTCAGAAGTGGCAATACAACGGACGTTTTCTCGACAAAGGAAAGAGAGACAGGCAAGTGGACGGCTCTGTTGCATAGCTTGCTGTGCACTGAAGAGATCCAGCAGCATCTTTCAGTCCTACCTCTTTTGGTTTGGGAGCAGAGGCCAATTGTTTGTGCTGTGCAAAGTGGCCTGCAGGCGAATGGGAGCACCTCAGAAGTGGCAATACAACGGACGTTTTCTCGACAAAGGAAAGAGAGACAGCAATGTGGACGGCTCTGTTGCATAGCTTGCTGTGCACTGAAGAGATCCAGCAGCATCTTTCAGTCCTACCTCTTTTGGTTTGGGAGCAGAGGCCAATTGTTTGTGCTGTGCAAAGTGGCCTGCAGGCGAATGGGAGCACCTCAGAAGTGGCAATACAACGGACGTTTTCTCGACAAAGGAAAGAGAGACAGGCAAGTGGACGGCTCTGTTGCATAGCTTGCTGTGCACTGAAGAGATCCAGCAGCATCTTTCAGTCCTACCTCTTTTGGTTTGGGAGCAGAGGCCAATTGTTTGTGCTGTGCAAAGTGGCCTGCAGGCGAATGGGAGCACCTCAGAAGTGGCAATACAACGGACGTTTTCTCGACAAAGGAAAGAGAGACAGGCAAGTGGACGGCTCTGTTGCATAGCTTGCTGTGCACTGAAGAGATCCAGCAGCATCTTTCAGTCCTACCTCTTTTGGTTTGGGAGCAGAGGCCAATTGTTTGTGCTGTGCAAAGTGGCCTGCAGGCCAATGGGAGCACCTCAGAAGTGGCAATACAACGGACGTTTTCTCGACAAAGGAAAGAGAGACAGGCAAGTGGACGGCTCTGTTGCATAGCTTGCTGTGCACTGAAGAGATCCAGCAGCATCTTTCAGTCCTACCTCTTTTGGTTTGGGAGCAGAGGCCAATTGTTTGTGCTGTGCAAAGTGGCCTGCAGGCGAATGGGAGCACCTCAGAAGTGGCAATACAACGGACGTTTTCTCGACAAAGGAAAGAGAGACAGGCAATGTGGACGGCTCTGTTGCATAGCTTGCTGTGCACTGAAGAGATCCAGCAGCATCTTTCAGTCCTACCTCTTTTGGTTTGGGAGCAGAGGCCAATTGTTTGTGCTGTGCAAAGTGGCCTGCAGGCCAATGGGAGCACCTCAGAAGTGGCAATACAACGGACGTTTTCTCGACAAAGGAAAGAGAGACAGGCAAGTGGACGGCTCTGTTGCATAGCTTGCTGTGCACTGAAGAGATCCAGCAGCATCTTTCAGTCCTACCTCTTTTGGTTTGGGAGCAGAGGCCAATTGTTTGTGCTGTGCAAAGTGGCCTGCAGGCGAATGGGAGCACCTCAGAAGTGGCAATACAACGGACGTTTTCTCGACAAAGGAAAGAGAGACAGGCAAGTGGACGGCTCTGTTGCATAGCTTGCTGTGCACTGAAGAGATCCAGCAGCATCTTTCAGTCCTACCTCTTTTGGTTTGGGAGCAGAGGCCAATTGTTTGTGCTGTGCAAAGTGGCCTGCAGGCGAATGGGAGCACCTCAGAAGTGGCAATACAACGGACGTTTTCTCGACAAAGGAAAGAGAGACAGGCAAGTGGACGGCTCTGTTGCATAGCTTGCTGTGCACTGAAGAGATCCAGCAGCATCTTTCAGTCCTACCTCTTTTGGTTTGGGAGCAGAGGCCAATTGTTTGTGCTGTGCAAAGTGGGCTGCAGGCCAATGGGAGCACCTCAGAAGTGGCAATACAACGGACGTTTTCTCGACAAAGGAAAGAGAGACAGGCAAGTGGACGGCTCTGTTGCATAGCTTGCTGTGCACTGAAGAGATCCAGCAGCATCTTTCAGTCCTACCTCTTTTGGTTTGGGAGCAGAGGCCAATTGTTTGTGCTGTGCAAAGTGGGCTGCAGGCCAATGGGAGCACCTCAGAAGTGGCAATACAACGGACGTTTTCTCGACAAAGGAAAGAGAGACAGGCAAGTGGACGGCTCTGTTGCATAGCTTGCTGTGCACTGAAGAGATCCAGCAGCATCTTTCAGTCCTACCTCTTTTGGTTTGGGAGCAGAGGCCAATTGTTTGTGCTGTGCAAAGTGGCCTGCAGGCGAATGGGAGCACCTCAGAAGTGGCAATACAACGGACGTTTTCTCGACAAAGGAAAGAGAGACAGGGAAGTGGACGGCTCTGTTGCATAGCTTGCTGTGCACTGAAGAGATCCAGCAGCATCTTTCAGTCCTACCTCTTTTGGTTTGGGAGCAGAGGCCAATTGTTTGTGCTGTGCAAAGTGGCCTGCAGGCCAATGGGAGCACCTCAGAAGTGGCAATACAACGGACGTTTTCTCGACAAAGGAAAGAGAGACAGGCAAGTGGACGGCTCTGTTGCATAGCTTGCTGTGCACTGAAGAGATCCAGCAGCATCTTTCAGTCCTACCTCTTTTGGTTTGGGAGCAGAGGCCAATTGTTTGTGCTGTGCAAAGTGGCTGCAGGCGAATGGGAGCACCTCAGAAGTGGCAATACAACGGACGTTTTCTCGACAAAGGAAAGAGAGACAGGCAAGTGGACGGCTCTGTTGCATAGCTTGCTGTGCACTGAAGAGATCCAGCAGCATCTTTCAGTCCTACCTCTTTTGGTTTGGGAGCAGAGGCCAATTGTTTGTGCTGTGCAAAGTGGCTGCAGGCGAATGGGAGCACCTCAGAAGTGGCAATACAACGGACGTTTTCTCGACAAAGGAAAGAGAGACAGGCAAGTGGACGGCTCTGTTGCATAGCTTGCTGTGCACTGAAGAGATCCAGCAGCATCTTTCAGTCCTACCTCTTTTGGTTTGGGAGCAGAGGCCAATTGTTCGTGCTGTGCAAAGTGGGCTGCAGGCGAATGGGAGCACCTCAGAAGTGGCAATACAACGGACGTTTTCTCGACAAAGGAAAGAGAGACAGGCAAGTGGACGGCTCTGTTGCATAGCTTGCTGTGCACTGAAGAGATCCAGCAGCATCTTTCAGTCCTACCTCTTTTGGTTTGGGAGCAGAGGCCAATTGTTCGTGCTGTGCAAAGTGGCCTGCAGGCGAATGGGAGCACCTCAGAAGTGGCAATACAACGGACGTTTTCTCGACAAAGGAAAGAGAGACAGGCAAGTGGACGGCTCTGTTGCATAGCTTGCTGTGCACTGAAGAGATCCAGCAGCATCTTTCAGTCCTACCTCTTTTGGTTTGGGAGCAGAGGCCAATTGTTTGTGCTGTGCAAAGTGGCCTGCAGGCGAATGGGAGCACCTCAGAAGTGGCAATACAACGGACGTTTTCTCGACAAAGGAAAGAGAGACAGGCAAGTGGACGGCTCTGTTGCATAGCTTGCTGTGCACTGAAGAGATCCAGCAGCATCTTTCAGTCCTACCTCTTTTGGTTTGGGAGCAGAGGCCAATTGTTTGTGCTGTGCAAAGTGGCCTGCAGGCGAATGGGAGCACCTCAGAAGTGGCAATACAACGGACGTTTTCTCGACAAAGGAAAGAGAGACAGGCAAGTGGACGGCTCTGTTGCATAGCTTGCTGTGCACTGAAGAGATCCAGCAGCATCTTTCAGTCCTACCTCTTTTGGTTTGGGAGCAGAGGCCAATTGTTCGTGCTGTGCAAAGTGGGCTGCAGGCGAATGGGAGCACCTCAGAAGTGGCAATACAACGGACGTTTTCTCGACAAAGGAAAGAGAGACAGGCAAGTGGACGGCTCTGTTGCATAGCTTGCTGTGCACTGAAGAGATCCAGCAGCATCTTTCAGTCCTACCTCTTTTGGTTTGGGAGCAGAGGCCAATTGTTCGTGCTGTGCAAAGTGGCCTGCAGGCGAATGGGAGCACCTCAGAAGTGGCAATACAACGGACGTTTTCTCGACAAAGGAAAGAGAGACAGGGAAGTGGACGGCTCTGTTGCATAGCTTGCTGTGCACTGAAGAGATCCAGCAGCATCTTTCAGTCCTACCTCTTTTGGTTTGGGAGCAGAGGCCAATTGTTTGTGCTGTGCAAAGTGGCCTGCAGGCGAATGGGAGCACCTCAGAAGTGGCAATACAACGGACGTTTTCTCGACAAAGGAAAGAGAGACAGGCAAGTGGACGGCTCTGTTGCATAGCTTGCTGTGCACTGAAGAGATCCAGCAGCATCTTTCAGTCCTACCTCTTTTGGTTTGGGAGCAGAGGCCAATTGTTTGTGCTGTGCAAAGTGGCCTGCAGGCCAATGGGAGCACCTCAGAAGTGGCAATACAACGGACGTTTTCTCGACAAAGGAAAGAGAGACAGGCAAGTGGACGGCTCTGTTGCATAGCTTGCTGTGCACTGAAGAGATCCAGCAGCATCTTTCAGTCCTACCTCTTTTGGTTTGGGAGCAGAGGCCAATTGTTCGTGCTGTGCAAAGTGGGCTGCAGGCGAATGGGAGCACCTCAGAAGTGGCAATACAACGGACGTTTTCTCGACAAAGGAAAGAGAGACAGGCAAGTGGACGGCTCTGTTGCATAGCTTGCTGTGCACTGAAGAGATCCAGCAGCATCTTTCAGTCCTACCTCTTTTGGTTTGGGAGCAGAGGCCAATTGTTCGTGCTGTGCAAAGTGGCCTGCAGGCGAATGGGAGCACCTCAGAAGTGGCAATACAACGGACGTTTTCTCGACAAAGGAAAGAGAGACAGGGAAGTGGACGGCTCTGTTGCATAGCTTGCTGTGCACTGAAGAGATCCAGCAGCATCTTTCAGTCCTACCTCTTTTGGTTTGGGAGCAGAGGCCAATTGTTTGTGCTGTGCAAAGTGGCTGCAGGCGAATGGGAGCACCTCAGAAGTGGCAATACAACGGACGTTTTCTCGACAAAGGAAAGAGAGACAGGCAAGTGGACGGCTCTGTTGCATAGCTTGCTGTGCACTGAAGAGATCCAGCAGCATCTTTCAGTCCTACCTCTTTTGGTTTGGGAGCAGAGGCCAATTGTTTGTGCTGTGCAAAGTGGCCTGCAGGCCAATGGGAGCACCTCAGAAGTGGCAATACAACGGACGTTTTCTCGACAAAGGAAAGAGAGACAGGAAAGTGGACGGCTCTGTTGCATAGCTTGCTGTGCACTGAAGAGATCCAGCAGCATCTTTCAGTCCTACCTCTTTTGGTTTGGGAGCAGAGGCCAATTGTTCGTGCTGTGCAAAGTGGCCTGCAGGCGAATGGGAGCACCTCAGAAGTGGCAATACAACGGACGTTTTCTCGACAAAGGAAAGAGAGACAGGGAAGTGGACGGCTCTGTTGCATAGCTTGCTGTGCACTGAAGAGATCCAGCAGCATCTTTCAGTCCTACCTCTTTTGGTTTGGGAGCAGAGGCCAATTGTTCGTGCTGTGCAAAGTGGCCTGCAGGCGAATGGGAGCACCTCAGAAGTGGCAATACAACGGACGTTTTCTCGACAAAGGAAAGAGAGACAGGCAAGTGGACGGCTCTGTTGCATAGCTTGCTGTGCACTGAAGAGATCCAGCAGCATCTTTCAGTCCTACCTCTTTTGGTTTGGGAGCAGAGGCCAATTGTTCGTGCTGTGCAAAGTGGCCTGCAGGCGAATGGGAGCACCTCAGAAGTGGCAATACAACGGACGTTTTCTCGACAAAGGAAAGAGAGACAGGCAAGTGGACGGCTCTGTTGCATAGCTTGCTGTGCACTGAAGAGATCCAGCAGCATCTTTCAGTCCTACCTCTTTTGGTTTGGGAGCAGAGGCCAATTGTTTGTGCTGTGCAAAGTGGCCTGCAGGCGAATGGGAGCACCTCAGAAGTGGCAATACAACGGACGTTTTCTCGACAAAGGAAAGAGAGACAGGGAAGTGGACGGCTCTGTTGCATAGCTTGCTGTGCACTGAAGAGATCCAGCAGCATCTTTCAGTCCTACCTCTTTTGGTTTGGGAGCAGAGGCCAATTGTTTGTGCTGTGCAAAGTGGCCTGCAGGCGAATGGGAGCACCTCAGAAGTGGCAATACAACGGACGTTTTCTCGACAAAGGAAAGAGAGACAGGCAAGTGGACGGCTCTGTTGCATAGCTTGCTGTGCACTGAAGAGATCCAGCAGCATCTTTCAGTCCTACCTCTTTTGGTTTGGGAGCAGAGGCCAATTGTTCGTGCTGTGCAAAGTGGCCTGCAGGCGAATGGGAGCACCTCAGAAGTGGCAATACAACGGACGTTTTCTCGACAAAGGAAAGAGAGACAGGCAAGTGGACGGCTCTGTTGCATAGCTTGCTGTGCACTGAAGAGATCCAGCAGCATCTTTCAGTCCTACCTCTTTTGGTTTGGGAGCAGAGGCCAATTGTTTGTGCTGTGCAAAGTGGGCTGCAGGCGAATGGGAGCACCTCAGAAGTGGCAATACAACGGACGTTTTCTCGACAAAGGAAAGAGAGGCAGGGAAGTGGACGGCTCTGTTGCATAGCTTGCTGTGCACTGAAGAGATCCAGCAGCATCTTTCAGTCCTACCTCTTTTGGTTTGGGAGCAGAGGCCAATTGTTCGTGCTGTGCAAAGTGGGCTGCAGGCGAATGGGAGCACCTCAGAAGTGGCAATACAACGGACGTTTTCTCGACAAAGGAAAGAGAGACAGGCAAGTGGACGGCTCTGTTGCATAGCTTGCTGTGCACTGAAGAGATCCAGCAGCATCTTTCAGTCCTACCTCTTTTGGTTTGGGAGCAGAGGCCAATTGTTTGTGCTGTGCAAAGTGGCCTGCAGGCCAATGGGAGCACCTCAGAAGTGGCAATACAACGGACGTTTTCTCGACAAAGGAAAGAGAGACAGGCAAGTGGACGGCTCTGTTGCATAGCTTGCTGTGCACTGAAGAGATCCAGCAGCATCTTTCAGTCCTACCTCTTTTGGTTTGGGAGCAGAGGCCAATTGTTTGTGCTGTGCAAAGTGGTCTGCAGGCGAATGGGAGCACCTCAGAAGTGGCAATACAACGGACGTTTTCTCGACAAAGGAAAGAGAGACAGGCAAGTGGACGGCTCTGTTGCATAGCTTGCTGTGCACTGAAGAGATCCAGCAGCATCTTTCAGTCCTACCTCTTTTGGTTTGGGAGCAGAGGCCAATTGTTTGTGCTGTGCAAAGCGGGCTGCAGGCGAATGGGAGCACCTCAGAAGTGGCAATACAACGGACGTTTTCTCGACAAAGGAAAGAGAGACAGCAATGTGGACGGCTCTGTTGCATAGCTTGCTGTGCACTGAAGAGATCCAGCAGCATCTTTCAGTCCTACCTCTTTTGGTTTGGGAGCAGAGGCCAATTGTTTGTGCTGTGCAAAGTGGCCTGCAGGCGAATGGGAGCACCTCAGAAGTGGCAATACAATGGACGTTTTCTCGACAAAGGAAAGAGAGACAGGCAAGTGGACGGCTCTGTTGCATAGCTTGCTGTGCACTGAAGAGATCCAGCAGCGTCTTTCAGTCCTACCTCTTTTGGTTTGGGAGCAGAGGCCAATTGTTTGTGCTGTGCAAAGTGGCCTGCAGGCGAATGGGAGCACCTCAGAAGTGGCAATACAACGGACGTTTTCTCGACAAGGGAAAGAGAGACAGGAAAGTGGACGGCTCTGTTGCATAGCTTGCTGTGCACTGAAGAGATCCAGCAGCATCTTTCAGTCCTACCTCTTTTGGTTTGGGAGCAGAGGCCAATTGTTTGTGCTGTGCAAAGTGGCCTGCAGGCGAATGGGAGCACCTCAGAAGTGGCAATACAACGGACGTTTTCTCGACAAAGGAAAGAGAGACAGCAATGTGGACGGCTCTGTTGCATAGCTTGCTGTGCACTGAAGAGATCCAGCAGCATCTTTCAGTCCTACCTCTTTTGGTTTGGGAGCAGAGGCCAATTGTTTGTGCTGTGCAAAGTGGCCTGCAGGCGAATGGGAGCACCTCAGAAGTGGCAATACAACGGACGTTTTCTCGACAAAGGAAAGAGAGACAGGCAAGTGGACGGCTCTGTTGCATAGCTTGCTGTGCACTGAAGAGATCCAGCAGCATCTTTCAGTCCTACCTCTTTTGGTTTGGGAGCAGAGGCCAATTGTTTGTGCTGTGCAAAGTGGCCTGCAGGCGAATGGGAGCACCTCAGAAGTGGCAATACAACGGACGTTTTCTCGACAAAGGAAAGAGAGACAGGGAAGTGGACGGCTCTGTTGCATAGCTTGCTGTGCACTGAAGAGATCCAGCAGCATCTTTCAGTCCTACCTCTTTTGGTTTGGGAACAGAGGCCAATTGTTTGTGCTGTGCAAAGTGGCCTGCAGGCGAATGGGAGCACCTCAGAAGTGGCAATACAACGGACGTTTTCTCGACAAAGGAAAGAGAGACAGGCAAGTGGACGGCTCTGTTGCATAGCTTGCTGTGCACTGAAGAGATCCAGCAGCATCTTTCAGTCCTACCTCTTTTGGTTTGGGAGCAGAGGCCAATTGTTTGTGCTGTGCAAAGTGGCCTGCAGGCGAATGGGAGCACCTCAGAAGTGGCAATACAACGGACGTTTTCTCGACAAAGGAAAGAGAGACAGGCAAGTGGACGGCTCTGTTGCATAGCTTGCTGTGCACTGAAGAGATCCAGCAGCATCTTTCAGTCCTACCTCTTTTGGTTTGGGAGCAGAGGCCAATTGTTTGTGCTGTGCAAAGTGGCCTGCAGGCGAATGGGAGCACCTCAGAAGTGGCAATACAACGGACGTTTTCTCGACAAAGGAAAGAGAGACAGGCAAGTGGACGGCTCTGTTGCATAGCTTGCTGTGCACTGAAGAGATCCAGCAGCATCTTTCAGTCCTACCTCTTTTGGTTTGGGAGCAGAGGCCAATTGTTTGTGCTGTGCAAAGTGGCCTGCAGGCGAATGGGAGCACCTCAGAAGTGGCAATACAACGGACGTTTTCTCGACAAAGGAAAGAGAGACAGGAAAGTGGACGGCTCTGTTGCATAGCTTGCTGTGCACTGAAGAGATCCAGCAGCATCTTTCAGTCCTACCTCTTTTGGTTTGGGAGCAGAGGCCAATTGTTTGTGCTGTGCAAAGTGGCCTGCAGGCGAATGGGAGCACCTCAGAAGTGGCAATACAACGGACGTTTTCTCGACAAAGGAAAGAGAGACAGGCAAGTGGACGGCTCTGTTGCATAGCTTGCTGTGCACTGAAGAGATCCAGCAGCATCTTTCAGTCCTACCTCTTTTGGTTTGGGAGCAGAGGCCAATTGTTTGTGCTGTGCAAAGTGGGCTGCAGGCGAATGGGAGCACCTCAGAAGTGGCAATACAACGGACGTTTTCTCGACAAAGGAAAGAGAGACAGGCAAGTGGACGGCTCTGTTGCATAGCTTGCTGTGCACTGAAGAGATCCAGCAGCATCTTTCAGTCCTACCTCTTTTGGTTTGGGAGCAGAGGCCAATTGTTTGTGCTGTGCAAAGTGGCCTGCAGGCGAATGGGAGCACCTCAGAAGTGGCAATACAACGGACGTTTTCTCGACAAAGGAAAGAGAGACAGGAAAGTGGACGGCTCTGTTGCATAGCTTGCTGTGCACTGAAGAGATCCAGCAGCGTCTTTCAGTCCTACCTCTTTTGGTTTGGGAGCAGAGGCCAATTGTTTGTGCTGTGCAAAGTGGCCTGCAGGCGAATGGGAGCACCTCAGAAGTGGCAATACAATGGACGTTTTCTCGACAAAGGAAAGAGAGACAGGCAAGTGGACGGCTCTGTTGCATAGCTTGCTGTGCACTGAAGAGATCCAGTAGCGTCTTTCAGTCCTACCTCTTTTGGTTTGGGAGCAGAGGCCAATTGTTTGTGCTGTGCAAAGTGGCCTGCAGGCGAATGGGAGCACCTCAGAAGTGGCAATACAACGGACGTTTTCTCGACAAGGGAAAGAGAGACAGGCAAGTGGACGGCTCTGTTGCATAGCTTGCTGTGCACTGAAGAGATCCAGCAGCATCTTTCAGTCCTACCTCTTTTGGTTTGGGAGCAGAGGCCAATTGTTTGTGCTGTGCAAAGTGGCCTGCAGGCGAATGGGAGCACCTCAGAAGTGGCAATACAACGGACGTTTTCTCGACAAAGGAAAGAGAGACAGCAATGTGGACGGCTCTGTTGCATAGCTTGCTGTGCACTGAAGAGATCCAGCAGCATCTTTCAGTCCTACCTCTTTTGGTTTGGGAGCAGAGGCCAATTGTTCGTGCTGTGCAAAGTGGCCTGCAGGCGAATGGGAGCACCTCAGAAGTGGCAATACAACGGACGTTTTCTCGACAAAGGAAAGAGAGACAGGCAAGTGGACGGCTCTGTTGCATAGCTTGCTGTGCACTGAAGAGATCCAGCAGCATCTTTCAGTCCTACCTCTTTTGGTTTGGGAGCAGAGGCCAATTGTTTGTGCTGTGCAAAGTGGCCTGCAGGCGAATGGGAGCACCTCAGAAGTGGCAATGCAACGGACGTTTTCTCGACAAAGGAAAGAGAGACAGGCAAGTGGACGGCTCTGTTGCATAGCTTGCTGTGCACTGAAGAGATCCAGCAGCATCTTTCAGTCCTACCTCTTTTGGTTTGGGAGCAGAGGCCAATTGTTCGTGCTGTGCAAAGTGGCCTGCAGGCGAATGGGAGCACCTCAGAAGTGGCAATACAACGGACGTTTTCTCGACAAAGGAAAGAGAGACAGGGAAGTGGACGGCTCTGTTGCATAGCTTGCTGTGCACTGAAGAGATCCAGCAGCATCTTTCAGTCCTACCTCTTTTGGTTTGGGAACAGAGGCCAATTGTTTGTGCTGTGCAAAGTGGCCTGCAGGCGAATGGGAGCACCTCAGAAGTGGCAATACAACGGACGTTTTCTCGACAAAGGAAAGAGAGACAGGAAAGTGGACGGCTCTGTTGCATAGCTTGCTGTGCACTGAAGAGATCCAGCAGCATCTTTCAGTCCTACCTCTTTTGGTTTGGGAGCAGAGGCCAATTCTTCGTGCTGTGCAAAGTGGCCTGCAGGCGAATGGGAGCACCTCAGAAGTGGCAATACAACGGACGTTTTCTCGACAAAGGAAAGAGAGACAGGCAAGTGGACGGCTCTGTTGCATAGCTTGCTGTGCACTGAAGAGATCCAGCAGCATCTTTCAGTCCTACCTCTTTTGGTTTGGGAGCAGAGGCCAATTGTTCGTGCTGTGCAAAGTGGCCTGCAGGCGAATGGGAGCACCTCAGAAGTGGCAATACAACGGACGTTTTCTCGACAAAGGAAAGAGAGACAGGCAAGTGGACGGCTCTGTTGCATAGCTTGCTGTGCACTGAAGAGATCCAGCAGCATCTTTCAGTCCTACCTCTTTTGGTTTGGGAGCAGAGGCCAATTGTTTGTGCTGTGCAAAGTGGCCTGCAGGCGAATGGGAGCACCTCAGAAGTGGCAATACAACGGACGTTTTCTCGACAAAGGAAAGAGAGACAGGCAAGTGGACGGCTCTGTTGCATAGCTTGCTGTGCACTGAAGAGATCCAGCAGCATCTTTCAGTCCTACCTCTTTTGGTTTGGGAGCAGAGGCCAATTCTTCGTGCTGTGCAAAGTGGCCTGCAGGCGAATGGGAGCACCTCAGAAGTGGCAATACAACGGACATTTTCTCGACAAAGGAAAGAGAGACAGGCAAGTGGACGGCTCTGTTGCATAGCTTGCTGTGCACTGAAGAGATCCAGCAGCATCTTTCAGTCCTACCTCTTTTGGTTTGGGAGCAGAGGCCAATTGTTTGTGCTGTGCAAAGTGGGCTGCAGGCGAATGGGAGCACCTCAGAAGTGGCAATACAACGGACGTTTTCTCGACAAAGGAAAGAGAGACAGGGAAGTGGACGGCTCTGTTGCATAGCTTGCTGTGCACTGAAGAGATCCAGCAGCATCTTTCAGTCCTACCTCTTTTGGTTTGGGAGCAGAGGCCAATTGTTTGTGCTGTGCAAAGTGGCCTGCAGGCGAATGGGAGCACCTCAGAAGTGGCAATACAACGGACGTTTTCTCGACAAAGGAAAGAGAGACAGGAAAGTGGACGGCTCTGTTGCATAGCTTGCTGTGCACTGAAGAGATCCAGCAGCGTCTTTCAGTCCTACCTCTTTTGGTTTGGGAGCAGAGGCCAATTGTTTGTGCTGTGCAAAGTGGCCTGCAGGCCAATGGGAGCACCTCAGAAGTGGCAATACAACGGACGTTTTCTCGACAAAGGAAAGAGAGACAGCAATGTGGACGGCTCTGTTGCATAGCTTGCTGTGCACTGAAGAGATCCAGCAGCATCTTTCAGTCCTACCTCTTTTGGTTTGGGAGCAGAGGCCAATTGTTCGTGCTGTGCAAAGTGGCCTGCAGGCGAATGGGAGCACCTCAGAAGTGGCAATACAACGGACGTTTTCTCGACAAAGGAAAGAGAGACAGGCAAGTGGACGGCTCTGTTGCATAGCTTGCTGTGCACTGAAGAGATCCAGCAGCATCTTTCAGTCCTACCTCTTTTGGTTTGGGAGCAGAGGCCAATTGTTTGTGCTGTGCAAAGTGGCCTGCAGGCGAATGGGAGCACCTCAGAAGTGGCAATACAACGGACGTTTTCTCGACAAAGGAAAGAGAGACAGGGAAGTGGACGGCTCTGTTGCATAGCTTGCTGTGCACTGAAGAGATCCAGCAGCATCTTTCAGTCCTACCTCTTTTGGTTTGGGAGCAGAGGCCAATTGTTTGTGCTGTGCAAAGTGGGCTGCAGGCGAATGGGAGCACCTCCGAAGTGGCAATACAACGGACGTTTTCTCGACAAAGGAAAGAGAGACAGGCAAGTGGACGGCTCTGTTGCATAGCTTGCTGTGCACTGAAGAGATCCAGCAGCATCTTTCAGTCCTACCTCTTTTGGTTTGGGAGCAGAGGCCAATTGTTTGTGCTGTGCAAAGTGGCCTGCAGGCGAATGGGAGCACCTCAGAAGTGGCAATACAACGGACGTTTTCTCGACAAAGGAAAGAGAGACAGGCAAGTGGACGGCTCTGTTGCATAGCTTGCTGTGCACTGAAGAGATCCAGCAGCATCTTTCAGTCCTACCTCTTTTGGTTTGGGAGCAGAGGCCAATTCTTCGTGCTGTGCAAAGTGGCCTGCAGGCGAATGGGAGCACCTCAGAAGTGGCAATACAACGGACATTTTCTCGACAAAGGAAAGAGAGACAGGCAAGTGGACGGCTCTGTTGCATAGCTTGCTGTGCACTGAAGAGATCCAGCAGCATCTTTCAGTCCTACCTCTTTTGGTTTGGGAGCAGAGGCCAATTGTTTGTGCTGTGCAAAGTGGGCTGCAGGCGAATGGGAGCACCTCAGAAGTGGCAATACAACGGACGTTTTCTCGACAAAGGAAAGAGAGACAGGGAAGTGGACGGCTCTGTTGCATAGCTTGCTGTGCACTGAAGAGATCCAGCAGCATCTTTCAGTCCTACCTCTTTTGGTTTGGGAGCAGAGGCCAATTGTTTGTGCTGTGCAAAGTGGCCTGCAGGCGAATGGGAGCACCTCAGAAGTGGCAATACAACGGACGTTTTCTCGACAAAGGAAAGAGAGACAGGAAAGTGGACGGCTCTGTTGCATAGCTTGCTGTGCACTGAAGAGATCCAGCAGCGTCTTTCAGTCCTACCTCTTTTGGTTTGGGAGCAGAGGCCAATTGTTTGTGCTGTGCAAAGTGGCCTGCAGGCCAATGGGAGCACCTCAGAAGTGGCAATACAACGGACGTTTTCTCGACAAAGGAAAGAGAGACAGGCAAGTGGACGGCTCTGTTGCATAGCTTGCTGTGCACTGAAGAGATCCAGCAGCATCTTTCAGTCCTACCTCTTTTGGTTTGGGAGCAGAGGCCAATTGTTCGTGCTGTGCAAAGTGGCCTGCAGGCGAATGGGAGCACCTCAGAAGTGGCAATACAACGGACGTTTTCTCGACAAAGGAAAGAGAGACAGGCAAGTGGACGGCTCTGTTGCATAGCTTGCTGTGCACTGAAGAGATCCAGCAGCATCTTTCAGTCCTACCTCTTTTGGTTTGGGAGCAGAGGCCAATTGTTTGTGCTGTGCAAAGTGGCCTGCAGGCGAATGGGAGCACCTCAGAAGTGGCAATACAACGGACGTTTTCTCGACAAAGGAAAGAGAGACAGGGAAGTGGACGGCTCTGTTGCATAGCTTGCTGTGCACTGAAGAGATCCAGCAGCATCTTTCAGTCCTACCTCTTTTGGTTTGGGAGCAGAGGCCAATTGTTTGTGCTGTGCAAAGTGGGCTGCAGGCGAATGGGAGCACCTCCGAAGTGGCAATACAACGGACGTTTTCTCGACAAAGGAAAGAGAGACAGGCAAGTGGACGGCTCTGTTGCATAGCTTGCTGTGCACTGAAGAGATCCAGCAGCATCTTTCAGTCCTACCTCTTTTGGTTTGGGAGCAGAGGCCAATTGTTTGTGCTGTGCAAAGTGGCCTGCAGGCGAATGGGAGCACCTCAGAAGTGGCAATACAACGGACGTTTTCTCGACAAAGGAAAGAGAGACAGGCAAGTGGACGGCTCTGTTGCATAGCTTGCTGTGCACTGAAGAGATCCAGCAGCATCTTTCAGTCCTACCTCTTTTGGTTTGGGAGCAGAGGCCAATTGTTTGTGCTGTGCAAAGTGGGCTGCAGGCGAATGGGAGCACCTCAGAAGTGGCAATACAACGGACGTTTTCTCGACAAAGGAAAGAGAGACAGGAAAGTGGACGGCTCTGTTGCATAGCTTGCTGTGCACTGAAGAGATCCAGCAGCATCTTTCAGTCCTACCTCTTTTGGTTTGGGAGCAGAGGCCAATTGTTTGTGCTGTGCAAAGTGGCCTGCAGGCGAATGGGAGCACCTCAGAAGTGGCAATACAACGGACGTTTTCTCGACAAAGGAAAGAGAGACAGGCAAGTGGACGGCTCTGTTGCATAGCTTGCTGTGCACTGAAGAGATCCAGCAGCATCTTTCAGTCCTACCTCTTTTGGTTTGGGAGCAGAGGCCAATTGTTTGTGCTGTGCAAAGTGGGCTGCAGGCGAATGGGAGCACCTCCGAAGTGGCAATACAACGGACGTTTTCTCGACAAAGGAAAGAGAGACAGGCAAGTGGACGGCTCTGTTGCATAGCTTGCTGTGCACTGAAGAGATCCAGCAGCATCTTTCAGTCCTACCTCTTTTGGTTTGGGAGCAGAGGCCAATTGTTTGTGCTGTGCAAAGTGGCCTGCAGGCCAATGGGAGCACCTCAGAAGTGGCAATACAACGGACGTTTTCTCGACAAAGGAAAGAGAGACAGGCAAGTGGACGGCTCTGTTGCATAGCTTGCTGTGCACTGAAGAGATCCAGCAGCATCTTTCAGTCCTACCTCTTTTGGTTTGGGAACAGAGGCCAATTGTTTGTGCTGTGCCAACTGGCCTGCAGGCGAATGGCAGCACCTCAGAAGTGGCAATACAACGGACGTTTTCTTGACAAAGGAAAGAGAGACAGCAATGTGGACGGCTCTGTTGCATAGCTTGCTGTGCACTGAAGAGATCCAGCAGCATCTTTCAGTCCTACCTCTTTTGGTTTGGGAACAGAGGCCAATTGTTTGTGCTGTGCCAACTGGCCTGCAGGCCAATGGGAGCACCTCAGAAGTGGCAATACAACGGACGTTTTCTTGACAAAGGAAAGAGAGACAGCAATGGGGACGGCTCTGTTGCATAGCTTGCTGTGCACTGAAGAGATCCAGCAGCATCTTTCAGTCCTACCTCTTTTGGTTTGGGAGCAGAGGCCAATTGTTTGTGCTGTGCCAACTGGCCTGCAGGCGAATGGGAGCACCTCAGAAGTGGCAATACAACGGACGTTTTCTCGACAAAGGAAAGAGAGACAGGCAAGTGGACGGCTCTGTTGCATAGCTTGCTGTGCACTGAAGAGATCCAGCAGCATCTTTCAGTCCTACCTCTTTTGGTTTGGGAGCAGAGGCCAATTGTTTGTGCTGTGCAAAGTGGGCTGCAGGCGAATGGGAGCACCTCCGAAGTGGCAATACAACGGACGTTTTCTCGACAAAGGAAAGAGAGACAGGCAAGTGGACGGCTCTGTTGCATAGCTTGCTGTGCACTGAAGAGATCCAGCAGCATCTTTCAGTCCTACCTCTTTTGGTTTGGGAGCAGAGGCCAATTGTTTGTGCTGTGCAAAGTGGCCTGCAGGCGAATGGGAGCACCTCAGAAGTGGCAATACAACGGACGTTTTCTCGACAAAGGAAAGAGAGACAGGCAAGTGGACGGCTCTGTTGCATAGCTTGCTGTGCACTGAAGAGATCCAGCAGCATCTTTCAGTCCTACCTCTTTTGGTTTGGGAGCAGAGGCCAATTGTTTGTGCTGTGCAAAGTGGGCTGCAGGCGAATGGGAGCACCTCAGAAGTGGCAATACAACGGACGTTTTCTCGACAAAGGAAAGAGAGACAGGAAAGTGGACGGCTCTGTTGCATAGCTTGCTGTGCACTGAAGAGATCCAGCAGCATCTTTCAGTCCTACCTCTTTTGGTTTGGGAGCAGAGGCCAATTGTTTGTGCTGTGCAAAGTGGCCTGCAGGCGAATGGGAGCACCTCAGAAGTGGCAATACAACGGACGTTTTCTCGACAAAGGAAAGAGAGACAGGCAAGTGGACGGCTCTGTTGCATAGCTTGCTGTGCACTGAAGAGATCCAGCAGCATCTTTCAGTCCTACCTCTTTTGGTTTGGGAGCAGAGGCCAATTGTTTGTGCTGTGCAAAGTGGCCTGCAGGCGAATGGGAGCACCTCAGAAGTGGCAATACAACGGACGTTTTCTCGACAAAGGAAAGAGAGACAGGCAAGTGGACGGCTCTGTTGCATAGCTTGCTGTGCACTGAAGAGATCCAGCAGCATCTTTCAGTCCTACCTCTTTTGGTTTGGGAGCAGAGGCCAATTGTTTGTGCTGTGCAAAGTGGCCTGCAGGCCAATGGGAGCACCTCAGAAGTGGCAATACAACGGACGTTTTCTCGACAAAGGAAAGAGAGACAGGCAAGTGGACGGCTCTGTTGCATAGCTTGCTGTGCACTGAAGAGATCCAGCAGCATCTTTCAGTCCTACCTCTTTTGGTTTGGGAACAGAGGCCAATTGTTTGTGCTGTGCCAACTGGCCTGCAGGCGAATGGGAGCACCTCAGAAGTGGCAATACAACGGACGTTTTCTTGACAAAGGAAAGAGAGACAGCAATGTGGACGGCTCTGTTGCATAGCTTGCTGTGCACTGAAGAGATCCAGCAGCATCTTTCAGTCCTACCTCTTTTGGTTTGGGAACAGAGGCCAATTGTTTGTGCTGTGCCAACTGGCCTGCAGGCGAATGGGAGCACCTCAGAAGTGGCAATACAACGGACGTTTTCTTGACAAAGGAAAGAGAGACAGCAATGTGGACGGCTCTGTTGCATAGCTTGCTGTGCACTGAAGAGATCCAGCAGCATCTTTCAGTCCTACCTCTTTTGGTTTGGGAACAGAGGCCAATTGTTTGTGCTGTGCCAACTGGCCTGCAGGCCAATGGGAGCACCTCAGAAGTGGCAATACAACGGACGTTTTCTTGACAAAGGAAAGAGAGACAGCAATGTGGACGGCTCTGTTGCATAGCTTGCTGTGCACTGAACAGATCCAGCAGCATCTTTCAGTCCTACTTCTTTTGGTTTGGGAACAGAGGCCAATTGTTTGTGCTGTGCCAACTGGCCTGCAGGCGAATGGGAGCACCTCAGAAGTGGCAATACAACGGACGTTTTCTTGACAAAGGAAAGAGAGACAGCAATGTGGACGGCTCTGTTGCATAGCTTGCTGTGCACTGAAGAGATCCAGCAGCATCTTTCAGTCCTACCTCTTTTGGTTTGGGAACAGAGGACAATTGTTTGTGCTGTGCCAACTGGCCTGCAGGCGAATGGGAGCACCTCAGAAGTGGCAATACAACGGACGTTTTCTTGACAAAGGAAAGAGAGACAGCAATGTGGACGGCTCTGTTGCATAGCTTGCTGCGCACTGAAGAGATCCAGCAGCATCTTTCAGTCCTACCTCTTTTGGTTTGGGAACAGAGGCCAATTGTTTGTGCTGTGCCAACTGGCCTGCAGGCGAATGGGAGCACCTCAGAAGTGGCAATACAACGGACGTTTTCTTGACAAAGGAAAGAGAGACAGCAATGTGGACGGCTCTGTTGCATAGCTTGCTGTGCACTGAAGAGATCCAGCAGCATCTTTCAGTCCTACCTCTTTTGGTTTGGGAAGAGGGGCCAATTGTTTGTGCTGTGCAAATTGGGCCTGCAGGCGAATGGGAGCACCTCAGAAGTGGCAATACAACGGACGTTTTCTTGACAAAGGAAAGAGAGACAGCAATGTGGACGGCTCTGTTGCATAGCTTGCTGTGCACTGAAGAGATCCAGCAGCATCTTTCAGTCCTACCTCTTTTGGTTTGGGAACAGAGGCCAATTGTTTGTGCTGTGCCAACTGGCCTGCAGGCGAATGGGAGCACCTCAGAAGTGGCAATACAACGGACGTTTTCTTGACAAAGGAAAGAGAGACAGCAATGTGGACGGCTCTGTTGCATAGCTTGCTGTGCACTGAAGAGATCCAGCAGCATCTTTCAGTCCTACCTCTTTTGGTTTGGGAACAGAGGCCAATTGTTTGTGCTGTGCCAACTGGCCTGCAGGCCAATGGGAGCACCTCAGAAGTGGCAATACAACGGACGTTTTCTTGACAAAGGAAAGAGAGACAGCAATGTGGATGGCTCTGTTGCATAGCTTGCTGTGCACTGAAGAGATCCAGCAGCATCTTTCAGTCCTACCTCTTTTGGTTTGGGAGCAGAGGCCAATTGTTTGTGCTGTGCAAAGTGGCCTGCAGGCCAATGGGAGCACCTCAGAAGTGGCAATACAACGGACGTTTTCTTGACAAAGGAAAGAGAGACAGCAATGTGGACGGCTCTGTTGCATAGCTTGCTGTGCACTGAAGAGATCCAGCAGCATCTTTCAGTCCTACCTCTTTTGGTTTGGGAACAGAGGCCAATTGTTTGTGCTGTGCCAACTGGCCTGCAGGCGAATGGGAGCACCTCAGAAGTGGCAATACAACGGACGTTTTCTTGACAAAGGAAAGAGAGACAGCAATGTGGATGGCTCTGTTGCATAGCTTGCTGTGCACTGAAGAGATCCAGCAGCATCTTTCAGTCCTACCTCTTCTGGTATGGGAAGAGGGGATAATTGTTTGTGCTGTGCAAACTGGGCTGCAGGCGAATGGGAGCACCTCAGAAGTGGCAATACAACGGACGTTTTCTTGACAAAGGAAAGAGAGACAGCAATGTGGACGGCTCTGTTGCATAGCTTGCTGTGCACTGAAGAGATCCAGCAGCATCTTTCAGTCCTACCTCTTTTGGTTTGGGAACAGAGGCCAATTGTTTGTGCTGTGCCAACTGGCCTGCAGGCGAATGGGAGCACCTCAGAAGTGGCAATACAACGGACGTTTTCTTGACAAAGGAAAGAGAGACAGCAATGTGGACGGCTCTGTTGCATAGCTTGCTGTGCACTGAAGAGATCCAGCAGCATCTTTCAGTCCTACCTCTTTTGGTTTGGGAACAGAGGCCAATTGTTTGTGCTGTGCCAAGTGGCCTGCAGGCGAATGGCAGCACCTCAGAAGTGGCAATACAACGGACGTTTTCTTGACAAAGGAAAGAGAGACAGCAATGTGGACGGCTCTGTTGCATAGCTTGCTGTGCACTGAAGAGATCCAGCAGCATCTTTCAGTCCTACCTCTTTTGGTTTGGGAACAGAGGCCAATTGTTTGTGCTGTGCCAACTGGCCTGCAGGCGAATGGGAGCACCTCAGAAGTGGCAATACAACGGACGTTTTCTTGACAAAGGAAAGAGAGACAGCAATGTGGACGGCTCTGTTACATAGCTTGCTGTGCACTGAAGAGATCCAGCAGCATCTTTCAGTCCTACTTCTTTTGGTTTGGGAACAGAGGCCAATTGTTTGTGCTGTGCCAACTGGCCTGCAGGCGAATGGGAGCACCTCAGAAGTGGCAATACAACGGACGTTTTCTTGACAAAGGAAAGAGAGACAGCAATGTGGACGGCTCTGTTGCATAGCTTGCTGTGCACTGAAGAGATCCAGCAGCATCTTTCAGTCCTACCTCTTTTGGTTTGGGAAGAGGGGCCAATTGTTTGTGCTGTGCAAACTGGGCTGCAGGCGAATGGGAGCACCTCAGAAGTGGCAATACAACGGACGTTTTCTTGACAAAGGAAAGAGAGACAGCAATGTGGACAGCTCTGTTGCATAGCTTGCTGTGCACTGAAGAGATCCAGCAGCATCTTTCAGTCCTACCTCTTTTGGTTTGGGAGCAGAGGCCAATTGTTTGTGCTGTGCAAAGTGGCCTGCAGGCGAATGGGAGCACCTCAGAAGTGGCAATACAACGGACGTTTTCTTGACAAAGGAAAGAGAGACAGCAATGGGGACGGCTCTGTTGCATAGCTTGCTGTGCACTGAAGAGATCCAGCAGCATCTTTCAGTCCTACCTCTTTTGGTTTGGGAGCAGAGGCCAATTGTTTGTGCTGTGCAAAGTGGCCTGCAGGCGAATGGGAGCACCTCAGAAGTGGCAATACAACGGACGTTTTCTCGACAAAGGAAAGAGAGACAGGCAAGTGGACGGCTCTGTTGCATAGCTTGCTGTGCACTGAAGAGATCCAGCAGCATCTTTCAGTCCTACCTCTTTTGGTTTGGGAGCAGAGGCCAATTGTTTGTGCTGTGCAAAGTGGCCTGCAGGCGAATGGGAGCACCTCAGAAGTGGCAATACAACGGACGTTTTCTTGACAAAGGAAAGAGAGACAGCAATGTGGACGGCTCTGTTGCATAGCTTGCTGTGCACTGAAGAGATCCAGCAGCATCTTTCAGTCCTACCTCTTTTGGTTTGGAAACAGAGGCCAATTGTTTGTGCTGTGCCAACTGGCCTGCAGGCGAATGGGAGCACCTCAGAAGTGGCAATACAACGGACGTTTTCTTGACAAAGGAAAGAGAGACAGCAATGTGGATGGCTCTGTTGCATAGCTTGCTGTGCACTGAAGAGATCCAGCAGCATCTTTCAGTCCTACCTCTTTTGGTTTGGGAACAGAGGCCAATTGTTTGTGCTGTGCCAACTGGCCTGCAGGCGAATGGGAGCAACTCAGAAGTGGCAATACAACGGACGTTTTCTTGACAAAGGAAAGAGAGACAGCAATGTGGACTGCTCTGTTGCATAGCTTGCTGTGCACTGAAGAGATCCAGCAGCATCTTTCAGTCCTACCTCTTTTGGTTTGGGAACAGAGGCCAATTGTTTGTGCTGTGCCAAGTGGCCTGCAGGCGAATGGGAGCACCTCAGAAGTGGCAATACAACGGACGTTTTCTTGACAAAGGAAAGAGAGACAGCAATGTGGACGGCTCTGTTGCATAGCTTGCTGTGCACTGAAGAGATCCAGCAGCATCTTTCAGTCCTACCTCTTTTGGTTTGGGAACAGAGGCCAATTGTTTGTGCTGTGCCAACTGGCCTGCAGGCGAATGGGAGCACCTCAGAAGTGGCAATACAACGGACGTTTTCTTGACAAAGGAAAGAGAGACAGCAATGTGGATGGCTCTGTTGCATAGCTTGCTGTGCACTGAAGAGATCCAGCAGCATCTTTCAGTCCTACCTCTTCTGGTATGGGAAGAGGGGATAATTGTTTGTGCTGTGCAAACTGGGCTGCAGGCGAATGGGAGCACCTCAGAAGTGGCAATACAACGGACGTTTTCTTGACAAAGGAAAGAGAGACAGCAATGTGGACGGCTCTGTTGCATAGCTTGCTGTGCACTGAAGAGATCCAGCAGCATCTTTCAGTCCTACCTCTTTTGGTTTGGGAACAGAGGCCAATTGTTTGTGCTGTGCCAACTGGCCTGCAGGCGAATGGGAGCACCTCAGAAGTGGCAATACAACGGACGTTTTCTTGACAAAGGAAAGAGAGACAGCAATGTGGACGGCTCTGTTGCATAGCTTGCTGTGCACTGAAGAGATCCAGCAGCATCTTTCAGTCCTACCTCTTTTGGTTTGGGAACAGAGGCCAATTGTTTGTGCTGTGCCAAGTGGCCTGCAGGCGAATGGCAGCACCTCAGAAGTGGCAATACAACGGACGTTTTCTTGACAAAGGAAAGAGAGACAGCAATGTGGACGGCTCTGTTGCATAGCTTGCTGTGCACTGAAGAGATCCAGCAGCATCTTTCAGTCCTACCTCTTTTGGTTTGGGAACAGAGGCCAATTGTTTGTGCTGTGCCAACTGGCCTGCAGGCCAATGGGAGCACCTCAGAAGTGGCAATACAACGGACGTTTTCTTGACAAAGGAAAGAGAGACAGCAATGTGGACGGCTCTGTTGCATAGCTTGCTGTGCACTGAAGAGATCCAGCAGCATCTTTCAGTCCTACCTCTTTTGGTTTGGGAACAGAGGCCAATTGTTTGTGCTGTGCCAACTGGCCTGCAGGCGAATGGGAGCACCTCAGAAGTGGCAATACAACGGACGTTTTCTTGACAAAGGAAAGAGAGACAGCAATGTGGACGGCTGTGTTGCATAGCTTGCTGCGCACTGAAGAGATCCAGCAGCATCTTTCAGTCCTACCTCTTTTGGTTTGGGAACAGAGGCCAATTGTTTGTGCTGTGCCAAGTGGCCTGCAGGCGAATGGGAGCACCTCAGAAGTGGCAATACAACAGAAGTTTTCTTGACAAAGGAAAGAGAGACAGCAATGTGGACGGCTCTGTTGCATAGCTTGCTGTGCACTGAAGAGATCCAGCAGCATCTTTCAGTCCTACCTCTTTTGGTTTGGGAGCAGAGGCCAATTGTTTGTGCTGTGCAAAGTGGCCTGCAGGCCAATGGGAGCACCTCAGAAGTGGCAATACAACGGACGTTTTCTCGACAAAGGAAAGAGAGACAGGCAAGTGGACGGCTCTGTTGCATAGCTTGCTGTGCACTGAAGAGATCCAGCAGCATCTTTCAGTCCTACCTCTTTTGGTTTGGGAACAGAGGCCAATTGTTTGTGCTGTGCCAACTGGCCTGCAGGCGAATGGCAGCACCTCAGAAGTGGCAATACAACGGACGTTTTCTTGACAAAGGAAAGAGAGACAGCAATGTGGACGGCTCTGTTGCATAGCTTGCTGTGCACTGAAGAGATCCAGCAGCATCTTTCAGTCCTACCTCTTTTGGTTTGGGAACAGAGGCCAATTGTTTGTGCTGTGCCAACTGGCCTGCAGGCGAATGGGAGCACCTCAGAAGTGGCAATACAACGGACGTTTTCTTGACAAAGGAAAGAGAGACAGCAATGTGGACGGCTCTGTTGCATAGCTTGCTGTGCACTGAAGAGATCCAGCAGCATCTTTCAGTCCTACCTCTTTTGGTTTGGGAACAGAGGCCAATTGTTTGTGCTGTGCCAACTGGCCTGCAGGCGAATGGGAGCACCTCAGAAGTGGCAATACAACGGACGTTTTCTTGACAAAGGAAAGAGAGACAGCAATGTGGACGGCTCTGTTGCATAGCTTGCTGTGCACTGAACAGATCCAGCAGCATCTTTCAGTCCTACTTCTTTTGGTTTGGGAGCAGAGGCCAATTGTTTGTGCTGTGCAAAGTGGGCTGCAGGCGAATGGGAGCACCTCAGAAGTGGCAATACAACGGACGTTTTCTTGACAAAGGAAAGAGAGACAGCAATGTGGACGGCTCTGTTGCATAGCTTGCTGTGCACTGAAGAGATCCAGCAGCATCTTTCAGTCCTACCTCTTTTGGTTTGGGAACAGAGGCCAATTGTTTGTGCTGTGCCAACTGGCCTGCAGGCGAATGGGAGCACCTCAGAAGTGGCAATACAACGGACGTTTTCTTGACAAAGGAAAGAGAGACAGCAATGTGGACGGCTCTGTTGCATAGCTTGCTGCGCACTGAAGAGATCCAGCAGCATCTTTCAGTCCTACCTCTTTTGGTTTGGGAACAGAGGCCAATTGTTTGTGCTGTGCCAACTGGCCTGCAGGCCAATGGGAGCACCTCAGAAGTGGCAATACAACGGACGTTTTCTTGACAAAGGAAAGAGAGACAGCAATGGGGACGGCTCTGTTGCATAGCTTGCTGTGCACTGAACAGATCCAGCAGCATCTTTCAGTCCTACTTCTTTTGGTTTGGGAGCAGAGGCCAATTGTTTGTGCTGTGCAAAGTGGGCTGCAGGCGAATGGGAGCACCTCAGAAGTGGCAATACAACGGACGTTTTCTTGACAAAGGAAAGAGAGACAGCAATGTGGACGGCTCTGTTGCATAGCTTGCTGTGCACTGAAGAGATCCAGCAGCATCTTTCAGTCCTACCTCTTTTGGTTTGGGAACAGAGGCCAATTGTTTGTGCTGTGCCAACTGGCCTGCAGGCGAATGGGAGCACCTCAGAAGTGGCAATACAACGGACGTTTTCTTGACAAAGGAAAGAGAGACAGCAATGTGGACGGCTCTGTTGCATAGCTTGCTGCGCACTGAAGAGATCCAGCAGCATCTTTCAGTCCTACCTCTTTTGGTTTGGGAACAGAGGCCAATTGTTTGTGCTGTGCCAACTGGCCTGCAGGCCAATGGGAGCACCTCAGAAGTGGCAATACAACGGACGTTTTCTTGACAAAGGAAAGAGAGACAGCAATGGGGACGGCTCTGTTGCATAGCTTGCTGTGCACTGAAGAGATCCAGCAGCATCTTTCAGTCCTACCTCTTTTGGTTTGGGAGCAGAGGCCAATTGTTTGTGCTGTGCCAACTGGCCTGCAGGCGAATGGGAGCACCTCAGAAGTGGCAATACAACGGACGTTTTCTCGACAAAGGAAAGAGAGACAGGCAAGTGGACGGCTCTGTTGCATAGCTTGCTGTGCACTGAAGAGATCCAGCAGCATCTTTCAGTCCTACCTCTTTTGGTTTGGGAGCAGAGGCCAATTGTTTGTGCTGTGCAAAGTGGGCTGCAGGCGAATGGGAGCACCTCCGAAGTGGCAATACAACGGACGTTTTCTCGACAAAGGAAAGAGAGACAGGCAAGTGGACGGCTCTGTTGCATAGCTTGCTGTGCACTGAAGAGATCCAGCAGCATCTTTCAGTCCTACCTCTTTTGGTTTGGGAGCAGAGGCCAATTGTTTGTGCTGTGCAAAGTGGCCTGCAGGCGAATGGGAGCACCTCAGAAGTGGCAATACAACGGACGTTTTCTCGACAAAGGAAAGAGAGACAGGCAAGTGGACGGCTCTGTTGCATAGCTTGCTGTGCACTGAAGAGATCCAGCAGCATCTTTCAGTCCTACCTCTTTTGGTTTGGGAGCAGAGGCCAATTGTTTGTGCTGTGCAAAGTGGGCTGCAGGCGAATGGGAGCACCTCAGAAGTGGCAATACAACGGACGTTTTCTCGACAAAGGAAAGAGAGACAGGAAAGTGGACGGCTCTGTTGCATAGCTTGCTGTGCACTGAAGAGATCCAGCAGCATCTTTCAGTCCTACCTCTTTTGGTTTGGGAGCAGAGGCCAATTGTTTGTGCTGTGCAAAGTGGCCTGCAGGCGAATGGGAGCACCTCAGAAGTGGCAATACAACGGACGTTTTCTCGACAAAGGAAAGAGAGACAGGCAAGTGGACGGCTCTGTTGCATAGCTTGCTGTGCACTGAAGAGATCCAGCAGCATCTTTCAGTCCTACCTCTTTTGGTTTGGGAGCAGAGGCCAATTGTTTGTGCTGTGCAAAGTGGCCTGCAGGCGAATGGGAGCACCTCAGAAGTGGCAATACAACGGACGTTTTCTCGACAAAGGAAAGAGAGACAGGCAAGTGGACGGCTCTGTTGCATAGCTTGCTGTGCACTGAAGAGATCCAGCAGCATCTTTCAGTCCTACCTCTTTTGGTTTGGGAGCAGAGGCCAATTGTTTGTGCTGTGCAAAGTGGCCTGCAGGCCAATGGGAGCACCTCAGAAGTGGCAATACAACGGACGTTTTCTCGACAAAGGAAAGAGAGACAGGCAAGTGGACGGCTCTGTTGCATAGCTTGCTGTGCACTGAAGAGATCCAGCAGCATCTTTCAGTCCTACCTCTTTTGGTTTGGGAACAGAGGCCAATTGTTTGTGCTGTGCCAACTGGCCTGCAGGCGAATGGGAGCACCTCAGAAGTGGCAATACAACGGACGTTTTCTTGACAAAGGAAAGAGAGACAGCAATGTGGACGGCTCTGTTGCATAGCTTGCTGTGCACTGAAGAGATCCAGCAGCATCTTTCAGTCCTACCTCTTTTGGTTTGGGAACAGAGGCCAATTGTTTGTGCTGTGCCAACTGGCCTGCAGGCGAATGGGAGCACCTCAGAAGTGGCAATACAACGGACGTTTTCTTGACAAAGGAAAGAGAGACAGCAATGTGGACGGCTCTGTTGCATAGCTTGCTGTGCACTGAAGAGATCCAGCAGCATCTTTCAGTCCTACCTCTTTTGGTTTGGGAACAGAGGCCAATTGTTTGTGCTGTGCCAACTGGCCTGCAGGCCAATGGGAGCACCTCAGAAGTGGCAATACAACGGACGTTTTCTTGACAAAGGAAAGAGAGACAGCAATGTGGACGGCTCTGTTGCATAGCTTGCTGTGCACTGAACAGATCCAGCAGCATCTTTCAGTCCTACTTCTTTTGGTTTGGGAACAGAGGCCAATTGTTTGTGCTGTGCCAACTGGCCTGCAGGCGAATGGGAGCACCTCAGAAGTGGCAATACAACGGACGTTTTCTTGACAAAGGAAAGAGAGACAGCAATGTGGACGGCTCTGTTGCATAGCTTGCTGTGCACTGAAGAGATCCAGCAGCATCTTTCAGTCCTACCTCTTTTGGTTTGGGAACAGAGGACAATTGTTTGTGCTGTGCCAACTGGCCTGCAGGCGAATGGGAGCACCTCAGAAGTGGCAATACAACGGACGTTTTCTTGACAAAGGAAAGAGAGACAGCAATGTGGACGGCTCTGTTGCATAGCTTGCTGCGCACTGAAGAGATCCAGCAGCATCTTTCAGTCCTACCTCTTTTGGTTTGGGAACAGAGGCCAATTGTTTGTGCTGTGCCAACTGGCCTGCAGGCGAATGGGAGCACCTCAGAAGTGGCAATACAACGGACGTTTTCTTGACAAAGGAAAGAGAGACAGCAATGGGGACGGCTCTGTTGCATAGCTTGCTGTGCACTGAAGAGATCCAGCAGCATCTTTCAGTCCTACCTCTTTTGGTTTGGGAGCAGAGGCCAATTGTTTGTGCTGTGCCAACTGGCCTGCAGGCGAATGGGAGCACCTCAGAAGTGGCAATACAACGGACGTTTTCTTGACAAAGGAAAGAGAGACAGCAATGTGGACGGCTCTGTTGCATAGCTTGCTGTGCACTGAAGAGATCCAGCAGCATCTTTCAGTCCTACCTCTTTTGGTTTGGGAAGAGGGGCCAATTGTTTGTGCTGTGCAAATTGGGCCTGCAGGCGAATGGGAGCACCTCAGAAGTGGCAATACAACGGACGTTTTCTTGACAAAGGAAAGAGAGACAGCAATGTGGACGGCTCTGTTGCATAGCTTGCTGTGCACTGAAGAGATCCAGCAGCATCTTTCAGTCCTACCTCTTTTGGTTTGGGAACAGAGGCCAATTGTTTGTGCTGTGCCAACTGGCCTGCAGGCGAATGGGAGCACCTCAGAAGTGGCAATACAACGGACGTTTTCTTGACAAAGGAAAGAGAGACAGCAATGTGGACGGCTCTGTTGCATAGCTTGCTGTGCACTGAAGAGATCCAGCAGCATCTTTCAGTCCTACCTCTTTTGGTTTGGGAACAGAGGCCAATTGTTTGTGCTGTGCCAACTGGCCTGCAGGCCAATGGGAGCACCTCAGAAGTGGCAATACAACGGACGTTTTCTTGACAAAGGAAAGAGAGACAGCAATGTGGATGGCTCTGTTGCATAGCTTGCTGTGCACTGAAGAGATCCAGCAGCATCTTTCAGTCCTACCTCTTTTGGTTTGGGAAGAGGGGCCAATTGTTTGTGCTGTGCAAACTGGCCTGCAGGCCAATGGGAGCACCTCAGAAGTGGCAATACAACGGACGTTTTCTTGACAAAGGAAAGAGAGACAGCAATGTGGACGGCTCTGTTGCATAGCTTGCTGTGCACTGAAGAGATCCAGCAGCATCTTTCAGTCCTACCTCTTTTGGTTTGGGAACAGAGGCCAATTGTTTGTGCTGTGCCAACTGGCCTGCAGGCGAATGGGAGCACCTCAGAAGTGGCAATACAACGGACGTTTTCTCGACAAAGGAAAGAGAGACAGCAATGTGGATGGCTCTGTTGCATAGCTTGCTGTGCACTGAAGAGATCCAGCAGCATCTTTCAGTCCTACCTCTTCTGGTATGGGAAGAGGGGATAATTGTTTGTGCTGTGCAAACTGGGCTGCAGGCGAATGGGAGCACCTCAGAAGTGGCAATACAACGGACGTTTTCTTGACAAAGGAAAGAGAGACAGCAATGTGGACGGCTCTGTTGCATAGCTTGCTGTGCACTGAAGAGATCCAGCAGCATCTTTCAGTCCTACCTCTTTTGGTTTGGGAACAGAGGCCAATTGTTTGTGCTGTGCCAACTGGCCTGCAGGCGAATGGGAGCACCTCAGAAGTGGCAATACAACGGACGTTTTCTTGACAAAGGAAAGAGAGACAGCAATGTGGACGGCTCTGTTGCATAGCTTGCTGTGCACTGAAGAGATCCAGCAGCATCTTTCAGTCCTACCTCTTTTGGTTTGGGAACAGAGGCCAATTGTTTGTGCTGTGCCAAGTGGCCTGCAGGCGAATGGCAGCACCTCAGAAGTGGCAATACAACGGACGTTTTCTTGACAAAGGAAAGAGAGACAGCAATGTGGACGGCTCTGTTGCATAGCTTGCTGTGCACTGAAGAGATCCAGCAGCATCTTTCAGTCCTACCTCTTTTGGTTTGGGAACAGAGGCCAATTGTTTGTGCTGTGCCAACTGGCCTGCAGGCGAATGGGAGCACCTCAGAAGTGGCAATACAACGGACGTTTTCTTGACAAAGGAAAGAGAGACAGCAATGTGGACGGCTCTGTTACATAGCTTGCTGTGCACTGAAGAGATCCAGCAGCATCTTTCAGTCCTACTTCTTTTGGTTTGGGAACAGAGGCCAATTGTTTGTGCTGTGCCAACTGGCCTGCAGGCGAATGGGAGCACCTCAGAAGTGGCAATACAACGGACGTTTTCTTGACAAAGGAAAGAGAGACAGCAATGTGGACGGCTCTGTTGCATAGCTTGCTGTGCACTGAAGAGATCCAGCAGCATCTTTCAGTCCTACCTCTTTTGGTTTGGGAACAGAGGCCAATTGTTTGTGCTGTGCCAACTGGCCTGCAGGCGAATGGGAGCACCTCCGAAGTGGCAATACAACGGACGTTTTCTTGACAAAGGAAAGAGAGACAGCAATGTGGACGGCTCTGTTGCATAGCTTGCTGTGCACTGAAGAGATCCAGCAGCATCTTTCAGTCCTACCTCTTTTGGTTTGGGAAGAGGGGCCAATTGTTTGTGCTGTGCAAACTGGGCTGCAGGCGAATGGGAGCACCTCAGAAGTGGCAATACAACGGACGTTTTCTTGACAAAGGAAAGAGAGACAGCAATGTGGACAGCTCTGTTGCATAGCTTGCTGTGCACTGAAGAGATCCAGCAGCATCTTTCAGTCCTACCTCTTTTGGTTTGGGAGCAGAGGCCAATTGTTTGTGCTGTGCAAAGTGGCCTGCAGGCGAATGGGAGCACCTCAGAAGTGGCAATACAACGGACGTTTTCTTGACAAAGGAAAGAGAGACAGCAATGGGGACGGCTCTGTTGCATAGCTTGCTGTGCACTGAAGAGATCCAGCAGCATCTTTCAGTCCTACCTCTTTTGGTTTGGGAGCAGAGGCCAATTGTTTGTGCTGTGCAAAGTGGCCTGCAGGCGAATGGGAGCACCTCAGAAGTGGCAATACAACGGACGTTTTCTCGACAAAGGAAAGAGAGACAGGCAAGTGGACGGCTCTGTTGCATAGCTTGCTGTGCACTGAAGAGATCCAGCAGCATCTTTCAGTCCTACCTCTTTTGGTTTGGGAGCAGAGGCCAATTGTTTGTGCTGTGCAAAGTGGCCTGCAGGCGAATGGGAGCACCTCAGAAGTGGCAATACAACGGACGTTTTCTTGACAAAGGAAAGAGAGACAGCAATGTGGACGGCTCTGTTGCATAGCTTGCTGTGCACTGAAGAGATCCAGCAGCATCTTTCAGTCCTACCTCTTTTGGTTTGGAAACAGAGGCCAATTGTTTGTGCTGTGCCAACTGGCCTGCAGGCGAATGGGAGCACCTCAGAAGTGGCAATACAACGGACGTTTTCTTGACAAAGGAAAGAGAGACAGCAATGTGGATGGCTCTGTTGCATAGCTTGCTGTGCACTGAAGAGATCCAGCAGCATCTTTCAGTCCTACCTCTTTTGGTTTGGGAACAGAGGCCAATTGTTTGTGCTGTGCCAACTGGCCTGCAGGCGAATGGGAGCAACTCAGAAGTGGCAATACAACGGACGTTTTCTTGACAAAGGAAAGAGAGACAGCAATGTGGACTGCTCTGTTGCATAGCTTGCTGTGCACTGAAGAGATCCAGCAGCATCTTTCAGTCCTACCTCTTTTGGTTTGGGAACAGAGGCCAATTGTTTGTGCTGTGCCAAGTGGCCTGCAGGCGAATGGGAGCACCTCAGAAGTGGCAATACAACGGACGTTTTCTTGACAAAGGAAAGAGAGACAGCAATGTGGACGGCTCTGTTGCATAGCTTGCTGTGCACTGAAGAGATCCAGCAGCATCTTTCAGTCCTACCTCTTTTGGTTTGGGAACAGAGGCCAATTGTTTGTGCTGTGCCAACTGGCCTGCAGGCGAATGGGAGCACCTCAGAAGTGGCAATACAACGGACGTTTTCTTGACAAAGGAAAGAGAGACAGCAATGTGGATGGCTCTGTTGCATAGCTTGCTGTGCACTGAAGAGATCCAGCAGCATCTTTCAGTCCTACCTCTTCTGGTATGGGAAGAGGGGATAATTGTTTGTGCTGTGCAAACTGGGCTGCAGGCGAATGGGAGCACCTCAGAAGTGGCAATACAACGGACGTTTTCTTGACAAAGGAAAGAGAGACAGCAATGTGGACGGCTCTGTTGCATAGCTTGCTGTGCACTGAAGAGATCCAGCAGCATCTTTCAGTCCTACCTCTTTTGGTTTGGGAACAGAGGCCAATTGTTTGTGCTGTGCCAACTGGCCTGCAGGCGAATGGGAGCACCTCAGAAGTGGCAATACAACGGACGTTTTCTTGACAAAGGAAAGAGAGACAGCAATGTGGACGGCTCTGTTGCATAGCTTGCTGTGCACTGAAGAGATCCAGCAGCATCTTTCAGTCCTACCTCTTTTGGTTTGGGAACAGAGGCCAATTGTTTGTGCTGTGCCAAGTGGCCTGCAGGCGAATGGCAGCACCTCAGAAGTGGCAATACAACGGACGTTTTCTTGACAAAGGAAAGAGAGACAGCAATGTGGACGGCTCTGTTGCATAGCTTGCTGTGCACTGAAGAGATCCAGCAGCATCTTTCAGTCCTACCTCTTTTGGTTTGGGAACAGAGGCCAATTGTTTGTGCTGTGCCAACTGGCCTGCAGGCGAATGGGAGCACCTCAGAAGTGGCAATACAACGGACGTTTTCTTGACAAAGGAAAGAGAGACAGCAATGTGGACGGCTCTGTTGCATAGCTTGCTGTGCACTGAAGAGATCCAGCAGCATCTTTCAGTCCTACCTCTTTTGGTTTGGGAACAGAGGCCAATTGTTTGTGCTGTGCCAACTGGCCTGCAGGCGAATGGGAGCACCTCAGAAGTGGCAATACAACGGACGTTTTCTTGACAAAGGAAAGAGAGACAGCAATGTGGACGGCTGTGTTGCATAGCTTGCTGCGCACTGAAGAGATCCAGCAGCATCTTTCAGTCCTACCTCTTTTGGTTTGGGAACAGAGGCCAATTGTTTGTGCTGTGCCAAGTGGCCTGCAGGCGAATGGGAGCACCTCAGAAGTGGCAATACAACAGAAGTTTTCTTGACAAAGGAAAGAGAGACAGCAATGTGGACGGCTCTGTTGCATAGCTTGCTGTGCACTGAAGAGATCCAGCAGCATCTTTCAGTCCTACCTCTTTTGGTTTGGGAACAGAGGCCAATTGTTTGTGCTGTGCCAACTGGCCTGCAGGCGAATGGGAGCACCTCCGAAGTGGCAATACAACGGACGTTTTCTTGACAAAGGAAAGAGAGACAGCAATGTGGACGGCTGTGTTGCATAGCTTGCTGTGCACTGAAGAGATCCAGCAGCATCTTTCAGTCCTACCTCTTTTGGTTTGGGAAGAGGGGCCAATTGTTTGTGCTGTGCAAATTGGGCTGCAGGCGAATGGGAGCACCTCAGAAGTGGCAATACAACGGACGTTTTCTTGACAAAGGAAAGAGAGACAGCAATGTGGACGGCTCTGTTGCATAGCTTGCTGTGCACTGAAGAGATCCAGCAGCATCTTTCAGTCCTACCTCTTTTGGTTTGGGAACAGAGGCCAATTGTTTGTGCTGTGCAAAGTGGCCTGCAGGCGAATGGGAGCACCTCAGAAGTGGCAATACAACGGACGTTTTCTTGACAAAGGAAAGAGAGACAGCAATGTGGACGGCTGTGTTGCATAGCTTGCTGTGCACTGAAGAGATCCAGCAGCATCTTTCAGTCCTACCTCTTTTGGTTTGGGAACAGAGGCCAATTGTTTGTGCTGTGCCAAGTGGCCTGCAGGCGAATGGGAGCACCTCCGAAGCGGCAATACAACAGACGTTTTCTTGACAAAGGAAAGAGAGACAGCAATGTGGACGGCTCTGTTGCATAGCTTGCTGTGCACTGAAGAGATCCAGCAGCATCTTTCAGTCCTACCTCTTTTGGTTTGGGAACAGAGGCCAATTGTTTGTGCTGTGCCAAGTGGCCTGCAGGCGAATGGGAGCACCTCAGAAGTGGCAATACAACGGACGTTTTCTTGACAAAGGAAAGAGAGACAGCAATGTGGACGGCTCTGTTGCATAGCTTGCTGTGCACTGAAGAGATCCAGCAGCATCTTTCAGTCCTACCTCTTTTGGTTTGGGAACAGAGGCCAATTGTTTGTGCTGTGCCAAGTGGCCTGCAGGCGAATGGCAGCACCTCAGAAGTGGCAATACAACGGACGTTTTCTTGACAAAGGAAAGAGAGACAGCAATGTGGACGGCTCTGTTGCATAGCTTGCTGTGCACTGAAGAGATCCAGCAGCATCTTTCAGTCCTACCTCTTTTGGTTTGGGAACAGAGGCCAATTGTTTGTGCTGTGCCAACTGGCCTGCAGGCGAATGGGAGCACCTCAGAAGTGGCAATACAACGGACGTTTTCTTGACAAAGGAAAGAGAGACAGCAATGTGGACGGCTCTGTTGCATAGCTTGCTGTGCACTGAAGAGATCCAGCAGCATCTTTCAGTCCTACCTCTTTTGGTTTGGGAACAGAGGCCAATTGTTTGTGCTGTGCCAACTGGCCTGCAGGCGAATGGGAGCACCTCAGAAGTGGCAATACAACGGACGTTTTCTTGACAAAGGAAAGAGAGACAGCAATGTGGACGGCTCTGTTGCATAGCTTGCTGTGCACTGAAGAGATCCAGCAGCATCTTTCAGTCCTACCTCTTTTGGTTTGGGAAGAGGGGCCAATTGTTTGTGCTGTGCCAACTGGCCTGCAGGCGAATGGCAGCACCTCAGAAGTGGCAATACAACGGACGTTTTCTTGACAAAGGAAAGAGAGACAGCAATGTGGACGGCTCTGTTGCATAGCTTGCTGTGCACTGAAGAGATCCAGCAGCATCTTTCAGTCCTACCTCTTTTGGTTTGGGAACAGAGGCCAATTGTTTGTGCTGTGCCAACTGGCCTGCAGGCGAATGGGAGCACCTCAGAAGTGGCAATACAACGGACGTTTTCTTGACAAAGGAAAGAGAGACAGCAATGTGGACGGCTCTGTTGCATAGCTTGCTGTGCACTGAAGAGATCCAGCAGCATCTTTCAGTCCTACCTCTTTTGGTTTGGGAACAGAGGCCAATTGTTTGTGCTGTGCCAACTGGCCTGCAGGCGAATGGGAGCACCTCAGAAGTGGCAATACAACGGACGTTTTCTTGACAAAGGAAAGAGAGACAGCAATGTGGACGGCTCTGTTACATAGCTTGCTGTGCACTGAAGAGATCCAGCAGCATCTTTCAGTCCTACCTCTTTTGGTTTGGGAACAGAGGCCAATTGTTTGTGCTGTGCCAACTGGCCTGCAGGCCAATGGGAGCACCTCAGAAGTGGCAATACAACGGACGTTTTCTTGACAAAGGAAAGAGAGACAGCAATGTGGACGGCTCTGTTGCATAGCTTGCTGTGCACTGAAGAGATCCAGCAGCATCTTTCAGTCCTACCTCTTTTGGTTTGGGAACAGAGGCCAATTGTTTGTGCTGTGCCAACTGGCCTGCAGGCCAATGGGAGCACCTCCGAAGTGGCAATACAACGGACGTTTTCTTGACAAAGGAAAGAGAGACAGCAATGTGGACGGCTCTGTTGCATAGCTTGCTGTGCACTGAAGAGATCCAGCAGCATCTTTCAGTCCTACCTCTTTTGGTTTGGGAAGAGGGGCCAATTGTTTGTGCTGTGCCAACTGGTCTGCAGGCGAATGGGAGCACCTCAGAAGTGGCAATACAACGGACGTTTTCTTGACAAAGGAAAGAGAGACAGCAATGGGGACGGCTCTGTTGCATAGCTTGCTGTGCACTGAAGAGATCCAGCAGCATCTTTCAGTCCTACCTCTTTTGGTTTGGGAACAGAGGCCAATTGTTTGTGCTGTGCCAACTGGCCTGCAGGCGAATGGGAGCACCTCAGAAGTGGCAATACAACGGACGTTTTCTTGACAAAGGAAAGAGAGACAGCAATGTGGACGGCTCTGTTGCATAGCTTGCTGTGCACTGAAGAGATCCAGCAGCATCTTTCAGTCCTACCTCTTTTGGTTTGGGAACAGAGGCCAATTGTTTGTGCTGTGCCAACTGGCCTGCAGGCGAATGGGAGCACCTCCGAAGTGGCAATACAACGGACGTTTTCTTGACAAAGGAAAGAGAGACAGCAATGTGGACGGCTCTGTTGCATAGCTTGCTGTGCACTGAAGAGATCCAGCAGCATCTTTCAGTCCTACCTCTTTTGGTTTGGGAACAGAGGCCAGTTGTTTGTGCTGTGCCAACTGGCCTGCTGGCGAATGGGAGCACCTCAGAAGTGGCAATACAACGGACGTTTTCTTGACAAAGGAAAGAGAGACAGCAATGTGGACGGCTCTGTTGCATAGCTTGCTGTGCACTGAAGAGGTCCAGCAGCATCTTTCAGTCCTACCTCTTTTGGTTTGGGAAGAGGGGCCAATTGTTTGTGCTGTGCAAACTGGGCTGCAGGCGAATGGGAGCACCTCAGAAGTGGCAATACAACGGACGTTTTCTTGACAAAGGAAAGAGAGACAGCAATGTGGACGGCTCTGTTGCATAGCTTGCTGTGCACTGAAGAGATCCAGCAGCATCTTTCAGTCCTACCTCTTTTGGTTTGGGAACAGAGGCCAATTGTTTGTGCTGTGCCAACTGGCCTGCAGGCGAATGGGAGCACCTCAGAAGTGGCAATACAACGGACGTTTTCTTGACAAAGGAAAGAGAGACAGCAATGTGGACGGCTCTGTTGCATAGCTTGCTGTGCACTGAAGAGATCCAGCAGCATCTTTCAGTCCTACCTCTTTTGGTTTGGGAAGAGGGGCCAATTGTTTGTGCTGTGCCAACTGGCCTGCAGGCGAATGGCAGCACCTCAGAAGTGGCAATACAACGGACGTTTTCTTGACAAAGGAAAGAGAGACAGCAATGTGGACGGCTCTGTTGCATAGCTTGCTGTGCACTGAAGAGATCCAGCAGCATCTTTCAGTCCTACCTCTTTTGGTTTGGGAACAGAGGCCAATTGTTTGTGCTGTGCCAACTGGCCTGCAGGCGAATGGGAGCACCTCAGAAGTGGCAATACAACGGACGTTTTCTTGACAAAGGAAAGAGAGACAGCAATGGGGACGGCTCTGTTGCATAGCTTGCTGTGCACTGAAGAGATCCAGCAGCATCTTTCAGTCCTACCTCTTTTGGTTTGGGAACAGAGGCCAATTGTTTGTGCTGTGCCAACTGGCCTGCAGGCGAATGGGAGCACCTCAGAAGTGGCAATACAACGGACGTTTTCTTGACAAAGGAAAGAGAGACAGCAATGTGGACGGCTCTGTTACATAGCTTGCTGTGCACTGAAGAGATCCAGCAGCATCTTTCAGTCCTACTTCTTTTGGTTTGGGAACAGAGGCCAATTGTTTGTGCTGTGCCAACTGGCCTGCAGGCCAATGGGAGCACCTCAGAAGTGGCAATACAACGGACGTTTTCTTGACAAAGGAAAGAGAGACAGCAATGTGGACGGCTGTGTTGCATAGCTTGCTGTGCACTGAAGAGATCCAGCAGCATCTTTCAGTCCTACCTCTTTTGGTTTGGGAACAGAGGCCAATTGTTTGTGCTGTGCCAACTGGCCTGCAGGCGAATGGGAGCACCTCAGAAGTGGCAATACAACGGACGTTTTCTTGACAAACGAAAGAGAGACAGCAATGTGGACGGCTCTGTTGCATAGCTTGCTGTGCACTGAAGAGATCCAGCAGCATCTTTCAGTCCTACCTCTTTTGGTTTGGGAAGAGGGGCCAATTGTTTGTGCTGTGCCAACTGGTCTGCAGGCGAATGGGAGCACCTCAGAAGTGGCAATACAACGGACGTTTTCTTGACAAAGGAAAGAGAGACAGCAATGGGGACGGCTCTGTTGCATAGCTTGCTGTGCACTGAAGAGATCCAGCAGCATCTTTCAGTCCTACCTCTTTTGGTTTGGGAACAGAGGCCAATTGTTTGTGCTGTGCCAAGTGGCCTGCAGGCGAATGGGAGCACCTCAGAAGTGGCAATACAACGGACGTTTTCTTGACAAAGGAAAGAGAGACAGCAATGTGGACGGCTGTGTTGCATAGCTTGCTGTGCACTGAAGAGATCCAGCAGCATCTTTCAGTCCTACCTCTTTTGGTTTGGGAACAGAGGCCAATTGTTTGTGCTGTGCCAACTGGCCTGCAGGCGAATGGGAGCACCTCCGAAGTGGCAATACAACGGACGTTTTCTTGACAAAGGAAAGAGAGACAGCAATGTGGACGGCTCTGTTGCATAGCTTGCTGTGCACTGAAGAGATCCAGCAGCATCTTTCAGTCCTACCTCTTTTGGTTTGGGAAGAGGGGCCAATTGTTTGTGCTGTGCCAACTGGCCTGCTGGCGAATGGGAGCACCTCAGAAGTGGCAATACAACGGACGTTTTCTTGACAAAGGAAAGAGAGACAGCAATGTGGACGGCTCTGTTGCATAGCTTGCTGTGCACTGAAGAGATCCAGCAGCATCTTTCAGTCCTACCTCTTTTGGTTTGGGAAGAGGGGCCAATTGTTTGTGCTGTGCAAACTGGGCTGCAGGCGAATGGGAGCACCTCAGAAGTGGCAATACAACGGACGTTTTCTTGACAAAGGAAAGAGAGACAGCAATGTGGACGGCTCTGTTGCATAGCTTGCTGTGCACTGAAGAGATCCAGCAGCATCTTTCAGTCCTACCTCTTTTGGTTTGGGAACAGAGGCCAATTGTTTGTGCTGTGCCAACTGGCCTGCAGGCGAATGGGAGCACCTCAGAAGTGGCAATACAACGGACGTTTTCTTGACAAAGGAAAGAGAGACAGCAATGTGGACGGCTCTGTTGCATAGCTTGCTGTGCACTGAAGAGATCCAGCAGCATCTTTCAGTCCTACCTCTTTTGGTTTGGGAACAGAGGCCAATTGTTTGTGCTGTGCCAACTGGCCTGCAGGCGAATGGCAGCACCTCAGAAGTGGCAATACAACGGACGTTTTCTTGACAAAGGAAAGAGAGACAGCAATGTGGACGGCTCTGTTGCATAGCTTGCTGTGCACTGAAGAGATCCAGCAGCATCTTTCAGTCCTACCTCTTTTGGTTTGGGAAGAGGGGCCAATTGTTTGTGCTGTGCCAACTGGTCTGCAGGCGAATGGGAGCACCTCAGAAGTGGCAATACAACGGACGTTTTCTTGACAAAGGAAAGAGAGACAGCAATGGGGACGGCTCTGTTGCATAGCTTGCTGTGCACTGAAGAGATCCAGCAGCATCTTTCAGTCCTACCTCTTTTGGTTTGGGAACAGAGGCCAATTGTTTGTGCTGTGCCAAGTGGCCTGCAGGCGAATGGGAGCACCTCAGAAGTGGCAATACAACGGACGTTTTCTTGACAAAGGAAAGAGAGACAGCAATGTGGACGGCTGTGTTGCATAGCTTGCTGTGCACTGAAGAGATCCAGCAGCATCTTTCAGTCCTACCTCTTTTGGTTTGGGAACAGAGGCCAATTGTTTGTGCTGTGCCAACTGGCCTGCAGGCGAATGGGAGCACCTCAGAAGTGGCAATACAACGGACGTTTTCTTGACAAAGGAAAGAGAGACAGCAATGTGGACGGCTCTGTTGCATAGCTTGCTGTGCACTGAAGAGATCCAGCAGCATCTTTCAGTCCTACCTCTTTTGGTTTGGGAACAGAGGCCAGTTGTTTGTGCTGTGCCAACTGGCCTGCTGGCGAATGGGAGCACCTCAGAAGTGGCAATACAACGGACGTTTTCTTGACAAAGGAAAGAGAGACAGCAATGTGGACGGCTCTGTTGCATAGCTTGCTGTGCACTGAAGAGATCCAGCAGCATCTTTCAGTCCTACCTCTTTTGGTTTGGGAAGAGGGGCCAATTGTTTGTGCTGTGCAAACTGGGCTGCAGGCGAATGGGAGCACCTCAGAAGTGGCAATACAACGGACGTTTTCTTGACAAAGGAAAGAGAGACAGCAATGTGGACGGCTCTGTTGCATAGCTTGCTGTGCACTGAAGAGATCCAGCAGCATCTTTCAGTCCTACCTCTTTTGGTTTGGGAACAGAGGCCAATTGTTTGTGCTGTGCCAACTGGCCTGCAGGCGAATGGGAGCACCTCAGAAGTGGCAATACAACGGACGTTTTCTTGACAAAGGAAAGAGAGACAGCAATGTGGACGGCTCTGTTGCATAGCTTGCTGTGCACTGAAGAGATCCAGCAGCATCTTTCAGTCCTACCTCTTTTGGTTTGGGAACAGAGGCCAATTGTTTGTGCTGTGCCAACTGGCCTGCAGGCGAATGGGAGCACCTCAGAAGTGGCAATACAACGGACGTTTTCTTGACAAAGGAAAGAGAGACAGCAATGTGGACGGCTCTGTTGCATAGCTTGCTGTGCACTGAAGAGATCCAGCAGCATCTTTCAGTCCTACCTCTTTTGGTTTGGGAACAGAGGCCAATTGTTTGTGCTGTGCCAACTGGCCTGCAGGCGAATGGGAGCACCTCAGAAGTGGCAATACAACGGACGTTTTCTTGACAAAGGAAAGAGAGACAGCAATGTGGACGGCTCTGTTACATAGCTTGCTGTGCACTGAAGAGATCCAGCAGCATCTTTCAGTCCTACTTCTTTTGGTTTGGGAACAGAGGCCAATTGTTTGTGCTGTGCCAACTGGCCTGCAGGCGAATGGGAGCACCTCAGAAGTGGCAATACAACGGACGTTTTCTTGACAAAGGAAAGAGAGACAGCAATGTGGACGGCTCTGTTGCATAGCTTGCTGTGCACTGAAGAGATCCAGCAGCATCTTTCAGTCCTACCTCTTTTGGTTTGGGAACAGAGGCCAATTGTTTGTGCTGTGCCAACTGGCCTGCAGGCGAATGGGAGCACCTCAGAAGTGGCAATACAACGGACGTTTTCTTGACAAAGGAAAGAGAGACAGCAATGTGGACGGCTCTGTTACATAGCTTGCTGTGCACTGAAGAGATCCAGCAGCATCTTTCAGTCCTACCTCTTTTGGTTTGGGAAGAGGGGCCAATTGTTTGTGCTGTGCCAACTGGTCTGCAGGCGAATGGGAGCACCTCAGAAGTGGCAATACAACGGACGTTTTCTTGACAAAGGAAAGAGAGACAGCAATGGGGACGGCTCTGTTGCATAGCTTGCTGTGCACTGAAGAGATCCAGCAGCATCTTTCAGTCCTACCTCTTTTGGTTTGGGAACAGAGGCCAATTGTTTGTGCTGTGCCAAGTGGCCTGCAGGCGAATGGGAGCACCTCAGAAGTGGCAATACAACGGACGTTTTCTTGACAAAGGAAAGAGAGACAGCAATGTGGACGGCTGTGTTGCATAGCTTGCTGTGCACTGAAGAGATCCAGCAGCATCTTTCAGTCCTACCTCTTTTGGTTTGGGAACAGAGGCCAATTGTTTGTGCTGTGCCAACTGGCCTGCAGGCGAATGGGAGCACCTCAGAAGTGGCAATACAACGGACGTTTTCTTGACAAAGGAAAGAGAGACAGCAATGTGGACGGCTGTGTTGCATAGCTTGCTGTGCACTGAAGAGATCCAGCAGCATCTTTCAGTCCTACCTCTTTTGGTTTGGGAACAGAGGCCAGTTGTTTGTGCTGTGCCAACTGGCCTGCTGGCGAATGGGAGCACCTCAGAAGTGGCAATACAACGGACGTTTTTTTGACAAAGGAAAGAGAGACAGCAATGTGGACGGCTCTGTTGTATAGCTTGCTGTGCGCTAAAGAGATCCAGCAGCATCTTTCAGTCCTACCTCTTTTGGTTTGGGAACAGAGGCCAATTGTTTGTGCTGTGCCAACTGGCCTGCAGGTGAATGGGAGCACCTCAGAAGTGGCAATACAACGGACGTTTTCTTGACAAAGGAAAGAGAGACAGCAATGGGGACGGCTCTGTTGCATAGCTTGCTGTGCACTGAAGAGATCCAGCAGCATCTTTCAGTCCTACCTCTTTTGGTTTGGGAACAGAGGCCAATTGTTTGTGCTGTGTCAACTGGTCTGCAGGCGAATGGGAGCACCTCAGAAGTGGCAATACAACGGACGTTTTCTTGACAAAGGAAAGAGAGACAGCAATGTGGACGGCTGTGTTGCATAGCTTGCTGTGCACTGAAGAGATCCAGCAGCATCTTTCAGTCCTACCTCTTTTGGTTTGGGAACAGAGGCCAATTGTTTGTGCTGTGCCAACTGGCCTGCAGGCGAATGGGAGCACCTCAGAAGTGGCAATACAACGGACGTTTTCTTGACAAAGGAAAGAGAGACAGCAATGGGGACGGCTCTGTTGCATAGCTTGCTGCGCACTGAAGAGATCCAGCTGCATCTTTCAGTCCTACCTCTTTTGGTTTGGGAACAGAGGCCAATTGTTTGTGCTGTGCCAACTGGCCTGCAGGCGAATGGGAGCACCTCAGAAGTGGCAATACAACGGACGTTTTCTTGACAAAGGAAAGAGAGACAGCAATGTGGACGGCTCTGTTGCATAGCTTGCTGTGCACTGAAGAGATCCAGCAGCATCTTTCAGTCCTACCTCTTTTGGTTTGGGAACAGAGGCCAATTGTTTGTGCTGTGCCAACTGGCCTGCAGGCGAATGGGAGCACCTCAGAAGTGGCAATACAACGGACGTTTTCTTGACAAACGAAAGAGAGACAGCAATGTGGACGGCTCTGTTGCATAGCTTGCTGTGCACTGAAGAGATCCAGCAGCATCTTTCAGTCCTACCTCTTTTGGTTTGGGAACAGAGGCCAATTGTTTGTGCTGTGCCAAGTGGCCTGCAGGCGAATGGGAGCACCTCAGAAGTGGCAATACAACGGACGTTTTCTTGACAAAGGAAAGAGAGACAGCAATGTGGACGGCTCTGTTGCATAGCTTGCTGTGCACTGAAGAGATCCAGCAGCATCTTTCAGTCCTACCTCTTTTGGTTTGGGAACAGAGGCCAATTGTTTGTGCTGTGCCAACTGGCCTGCAGGCGAATGGGAGCACCTCAGAAGTGGCAATACAACGGACGTTTTCTTGACAAAGGAAAGAGAGACAGCAATGTGGACGGCTCTGTTGCATAGCTTGCTGTGCACTGAAGAGATCCAGCAGCATCTTTCAGTCCTACCTCTTTTGGTTTGGGAACAGAGGCCAATTGTTTGTGCTGTGCCAACTGGCCTGCAGGCGAATGGGAGCACCTCAGAAGTGGCAATACAACGGACGTTTTCTTGACAAAGGAAAGAGAGACAGCAATGTGGACGGCTCTGTTGCATAGCTTGCTGTGCACTGAAGAGATCCAGCAGCATCTTTCAGTCCTACCTCTTTTGGTTTGGGAAGAGGGGCCAATTGTTTGTGCTGTGCCAACTGGCCTGCTGGCGAATGGGAGCACCTCAGAAGTGGCAATACAACGGACGTTTTCTTGACAAAGGAAAGAGAGACAGCAATGTGGACGGCTCTGTTGCATAGCTTGCTGTGCACTGAAGAGATCCAGCAGCATCTTTCAGTCCTACCTCTTTTGGTTTGGGAACAGAGGCCAATTGTTTGTGCTGTGCCAACTGGCCTGCAGGCGAATGGGAGCACCTCAGAAGTGGCAATACAACGGACGTTTTCTTGACAAAGGAAAGAGAGACAGCAATGTGGACGGCTCTGTTGCATAGCTTGCTGTGCACTGAAGAGATCCAGCAGCATCTTTCAGTCCTGCCTCTTTTGGTTTGAGAACAGAGGCCAATTGTTTGTGCTGTGCCAACTGGCCTGCAGGCGAATGGGAGCACCTCAGAAGTGGCAATACAACGGACGTTTTCTTGACAAAGGAAAGAGAGACAGCAATGTGGACGGCTCTGTTGCATAGCTTGCTGTGCACTGAAGAGATCCAGCAGCATCTTTCAGTCCTACCTCTTTTGGTTTGGGAAGAGGGGCCAATTGTTTGTGCTGTGCCAACTGGCCTGCTGGCGAATGGGAGCACCTCAGAAGTGGCAATACAACGGACGTTTTCTTGACAAAGGAAAGAGAGACAGCAATGTGGACGGCTCTGTTGCATAGCTTGCTGTGCACTGAAGAGATCCAGCAGCATCTTTCAGTCCTACCTCTTTTGGTTTGGGAACAGAGGCCAATTGTTTGTGCTGTGCCAACTGGCCTGCAGGCGAATGGGAGCACCTCAGAAGTGGCAATACAACGGACGTTTTCTTGACAAAGGAAAGAGAGACAGCAATGTGGACGGCTCTGTTGCATAGCTTGCTGCGCACTGAAGAGATCCAGCAGCATCTTTCAGTCCTACCTCTTTTGGTTTGGGAACAGAGGCCAATTGTTTGTGCTGTACCAACTGGCCTGCAGGCGAATGGGAGCACCTCAGAAGTGGCAATACAACGGACGTTTTCTTGACAAAGGAAAGAGAGACAGCAATGTGGACGGCTCTGTTGCATAGCTTGCTGTGCACTGAAGAGATCCAGCAGCATCTTTCAGTCCTACCTCTTTTGGTTTGGGAACAGAGGCCAATTGTTTGTGCTGTGCCAACTGGCCTGCAGGCGAATGGGAGCACCTCAGAAGTGGCAATACAACGGACGTTTTCTTGACAAAGGAAAGAGAGACAGCAATGTGGACGGCTCTGTTGCATAGCTTGCTGTGCACTGAAGAGATCCAGCAGCATCTTTCAGTCCTACCTCTTTTGGTTTGGGAACAGAGGCCAATTGTTTGTGCTGTGCCAACTGGCCTGCAGGTGAATGGGAGCACCTCAGAAGTGGCAATACAACGGACGTTTTCTTGACAAAGGAAAGAGAGACAGCAATGTGGACGGCTGTGTTGCATAGCTTGCTGTGCACTGAAGAGATCCAGCAGCATCTTTCAGTCCTACCTCTTTTGGTTTGGGAACAGAGGCCAATTGTTTGTGCTGTGCCAACTGGCCTGCAGGCGAATGGGAGCACCTCCGAAGTGGCAATACAACGGACGTTTTCTTGACAAAGGAAAGAGAGACAGCAATGTGGACGGCTCTGTTGCATAGCTTGCTGTGCACTGAAGAGATCCAGCAGCATCTTTCAGTCCTACCTCTTTTGGTTTGGGAACAGAGGCCAGTTGTTTGTGCTGTGCCAACTGGCCTGCAGGCGAATGGGAGCACCTCAGAAGTGGCAATACAACGGACGTTTTTTTGACAAAGGAAAGAGAGACAGCAATGTGGACGGCTCTGTTGTATAGCTTGCTGTGCGCTAAAGAGATCCAGCAGCATCTTTCAGTCCTACCTCTTTTGGTTTGGGAACAGAGGCCAATTGTTTGTGCTGTGCCAACTGGCCTGCAGGTGAATGGGAGCACCTCAGAAGTGGCAATACAACGGACGTTTTCTTGACAAAGGAAAGAGAGACAGCAATGGGGACGGCTCTGTTGCATAGCTTGCTGTGCACTGAAGAGATCCAGCAGCATCTTTCAGTCCTACCTCTTTTGTTTTGGGAACAGAGGCCAATTGTTTGTGCTGTGTCAACTGGTCTGCAGGCGAATGGGAGCACCTCAGAAGTGGCAATACAACGGACGTTTTCTTGACAAAGGAAAGAGAGACAGCAATGTGGACGGCTCTGTTGCATAGCTTGCTGTGCACTGAAGAGATCCAGCAGCATCTTTCAGTCCTACCTCTTTTGGTTTGGGAACAGAGGCCAATTGTTTGTGCTGTGCCAACTGGCCTGCAGGCGAATGGGAGCACCTCAGAAGTGGCAATACAACGGACGTTTTCTTGACAAAGGAAAGAGAGACAGCAATGGGGACGGCTCTGTTGCATAGCTTGCTGCGCACTGAAGAGATCCAGCTGCATCTTTCAGTCCTACCTCTTTTGGTTTGGGAACAGAGGCCAATTGTTTGTGCTGTGCCAACTGGCCTGCAGGCGAATGGGAGCACCTCAGAAGTGGCAATACAACGGACGTTTTCTTGACAAAGGAAAGAGAGACAGCAATGTGGACGGCTCTGTTGCATAGCTTGCTGTGCACTGAAGAGATCCAGCAGCATCTTTCAGTCCTACCTCTTTTGGTTTGGGAACAGAGGCCAATTGTTTGTGCTGTGCCAACTGGCCTGCAGGCCAATGGGAGCACCTCAGAAGTGGCAATACAACGGACGTTTTCTTGACAAAGGAAAGAGAGACAGCAATGTGGACGGCTCTGTTGCATAGCTTGCTGTGCACTGAAGAGATCCAGCAGCATCTTTCAGTCCTACCTCTTTTGGTTTGGGAACAGAGGCCAATTGTTTGTGCTGTGCCAAGTGGCCTGCAGGCGAATGGGAGCACCTCAGAAGTGGCAATACAACGGACGTTTTCTTGACAAAGGAAAGAGAGACAGCAATGTGGACGGCTCTGTTGCATAGCTTGCTGTGCACTGAAGAGATCCAGCAGCATCTTTCAGTCCTACCTCTTTTGGTTTGGGAACAGAGGCCAATTGTTTGTGCTGTGCCAACTGGCCTGCAGGCGAATGGGAGCACCTCAGAAGTGGCAATACAACGGACGTTTTCTTGACAAAGGAAAGAGAGACAGCAATGTGGACGGCTCTGTTGCATAGCTTGCTGTGCACTGAAGAGATCCAGCAGCATCTTTCAGTCCTACCTCTTTTGGTTTGGGAACAGAGGCCAATTGTTTGTGCTGTGCCAACTGGCCTGCAGGCGAATGGGAGCACCTCATAAGTGGCAATACAACGGACGTTTTCTTGACAAAGGAAAGAGAGACAGCAATGTGGACGGCTCTGTTGCATAGCTTGCTGTGCACTGAAGAGATCCAGCAGCATCTTTCAGTCCTACCTCTTTTGGTTTGGGAAGAGGGGCCAATTGTTTGTGCTGTGCCAACTGGCCTGCTGGCGAATGGGAGCACCTCAGAAGTGGCAATACAACGGACGTTTTCTTGACAAAGGAAAGAGAGACAGCAATGTGGACGGCTCTGTTGCATAGCTTGCTGTGCACTGAAGAGATCCAGCAGCATCTTTCAGTCCTACCTCTTTTGGTTTGGGAACAGAGGCCAATTGTTTGTGCTGTGCCAACTGGCCTGCAGGCGAATGGGAGCACCTCAGAAGTGGCAATACAACGGACGTTTTCTTGACAAAGGAAAGAGAGACAGCAATGTGGACGGCTCTGTTGCATAGCTTGCTGTGCACTGAAGAGATCCAGCAGCATCTTTCAGTCCTGCCTCTTTTGGTTTGAGAACAGAGGCCAATTGTTTGTGCTGTGCCAACTGGCCTGCAGGCGAATGGGAGCACCTCAGAAGTGGCAATACAACGGACGTTTTCTTGACAAAGGAAAGAGAGACAGCAATGTGGACGGCTCTGTTGCATAGCTTGCTGTGCACTGAAGAGATCCAGCAGCATCTTTCAGTCCTACCTCTTTTGGTTTGGGAAGAGGGGCCAATTGTTTGTGCTGTGCCAACTGGCCTGCAGGCGAATGGGAGCACCTCAGAAGTGGCAATACAACGGACGTTTTCTTGACAAAGGAAAGAGAGACAGCAATGTGGACGGCTCTGTTGCATAGCTTGCTGTGCACTGAAGAGATCCAGCAGCATCTTTCAGTCCTACCTCTTTTGGTTTGGGAACAGAGGCCAATTGTTTGTGCTGTGCCAACTGGCCTGCAGGCGAATGGGAGCACCTCAGAAGTGGCAATACAACGGACGTTTTCTTGACAAAGGAAAGAGAGACAGCAATGTGGACGGCTCTGTTGCATAGCTTGCTGCGCACTGAAGAGATCCAGCAGCATCTTTCAGTCCTACCTCTTTTGGTTTGGGAACAGAGGCCAATTGTTTGTGCTGTACCAACTGGCCTGCAGGCGAATGGGAGCACCTCAGAAGTGGCAATACAACGGACGTTTTCTTGACAAAGGAAAGAGAGACAGCAATGTGGACGGCTCTGTTGCATAGCTTGCTGTGCACTGAAGAGATCCAGCAGCATCTTTCAGTCCTACCTCTTTTGGTTTGGGAACAGAGGCCAATTGTTTGTGCTGTGCCAACTGGCCTGCAGGCGAATGGGAGCACCTCAGAAGTGGCAATACAACGGACGTTTTCTTGACAAAGGAAAGAGAGACAGCAATGTGGACGGCTCTGTTGCATAGCTTGCTGTGCACTGAAGAGATCCAGCAGCATCTTTCAGTCCTACCTCTTTTGGTTTGGGAACAGAGGCCAATTGTTTGTGCTGTGCCAACTGGCCTGCAGGTGAATGGGAGCACCTCAGAAGTGGCAATACAACGGACGTTTTCTTGACAAAGGAAAGAGAGACAGCAATGTGGACGGCTCTGTTGCATAGCTTGCTGTGCACTGAAGAGATCCAGCAGCATCTTTCAGTCCTACCTCTTTTGGTTTGGGAACAGAGGCCAATTGTTTCTGCTGTGCCAACTGGCCTGCAGGCGAATGGGAGCACCTCAGAAGTGGCAATACAACGGACGTTTTCTTGACAAAGGAAAGAGAGACAGCAATGTGGACGGCTGTGTTGCATAGCTTGCTGTGCACTGAAGAGATCCAGCAGCATCTTTCAGTCCTACCTCTTTTGGTTTGGGAACAGAGGCCAATTGTTTGTGCTGTGCCAAGTGGCCTGCAGGCGAATGGGAGCACCTCAGAAGTGGCAATACAACGGACGTTTTCTTGACAAAGGAAAGAGAGACAGCAATGTGGACGGCTCTGTTGCATAGCTTGCTGTGCACTGAAGAGATCCAGCAGCATCTTTCAGTCCTACCTCTTTTGGTTTGGGAACAGAGGCCAATTGTTTGTGCTGTGCCAACTGGCCTGCAGGCGAATGGGAGCACCTCAGAAGTGGCAATACAACGGACGTTTTCTTGACAAAGGAAAGAGAGACAGCAATGTGGACGGCTGTGTTGCATAGATTGCTGTACGCTGAAGAGATCCAGCAGCATCTTTCAGTCCTACCTCTTTTGGTTTGGGAACAGAGGCCAATTGTTTGTGCTGTGCCAACTGGCCTGCAGGCGAATGGGAGCACCTCAGAAGTGGCAATACAACGGACGTTTTCTTGAAAAAAGGAAAGAGAGACAGCAATGTGGACGGCTCTGTTGCATAGCTTGCTGTGCACTGAAGAGATCCAGCAGCATCTTTCAGTCCTACCTCTTTTGGTTTGGGAACAGAGGCCAATTGTTTGTGCTGTGCCAACTGGCCTGCAGGTGAATGGGAGCACCTCAGAAGTGGCAATACAACGGACGTTTTCTTGACAAAGGAAAGAGAGACAGCAATGTGGACGGCTCTGTTGCATAGCTTGCTGTGCACTGAAGAGATCCAGCAGCATCTTTCAGTCCCACCTCTTTTGGTTTGGGAACAGAGGCCAATTGTTTGTGCTGTGCCAAGTGGCCTGCAGGCCAATGGGAGCACCTCAGAAGTGGCAATACAACGGACATTTTCTTGACAAAGGAAAGAGAGACAGCAATGTGGACGGCTCTGTTGCATAGCTTGCTGCGCACTGAAGAGATCCAGCAGCATCTTTCAGTCCTACCTCTTTTGGTTTGGGAACAGAGGCCAATTGTTTGTGCTGTGCCAACTGGCCTGCAGGCGAATGGGAGCACCTCAGAAGTGGCAATACAACGGACGTTTTCTTGACAAAGGAAAGAGAGACAGCAATGTGGACGGCTCTGTTGCATAGCTTGCTGTGCACTGAAGAGATCCAGCAGCATCTTTCAGTCCTACCTCTTTTGGTTTGGGAACAGAGGCCAATTGTTTGTGCTGTGCCAACTGGCCTGCAGGCGAATGGGAGCACCTCAGAAGTGGCAATACAACGGACGTTTTCTTGACAAAGGAAAGAGAGACAGCAATGTGGACGGCTCTGTTGCATAGCTTGCTGTGCGCTGAAGAGATCCAGCAGCATCTTTCAGTCCTACCTCTTTTGGTTTGGGAACAGAGGCCAATTGTTTGTGCTGTGCCAACTGGCCTGCAGGCGAATGGGAGCACCTCAGAAGTGGCAATACAACGGACGTTTTCTTGACAAAGGAAAGAGAGACAGCAATGAGGACGGCTCTGTTGCATAGCTTGCTGTGCACTGAAGAGATCCAGCAGCATCTTTCAGTCCTACCTCTTTTGGTTTGGGAACAGAGGCCAATTGTTTGTGCTGTGCCAACTGGCCTGCAGGCGAATGGGAGCACCTCCGAAGTGGCAATACAACGGACGTTTTCTTGACAAAGGAAAGAGAGACAGCAATGTGGACGGCTCTGTTGCATAGCTTGCTGCGCACTGAAGAGATCCAGCAGCATCTTTCAGTCCTACCTCTTTTGGTTTGGGAACAGAGGCCAATTGTTTGTGCTGTGCCAACTGGCCTGCAGGCGAATGGGAGCACCTCAGAAGTGGCAATACAACGGACGTTTTCTTGACAAAGGAAAGAGAGACAGCAATGTGGACGGCTCTGTTGCATAGCTTGCTGTGCGCTGAAGAGATCCAGCAGCATCTTTCAGTCCTACCTCTTTTGGTTTGGGAACAGAGGCCAATTGTTTGTGCTGTGCCAACTGGCCTGCAGGCGAATGGGAGCACCTCCGAAGTGGCAATACAACGGACGTTTTCTTGACAAAGGAAAGAGAGACAGCAATGTGGACGGCTGTGTTGCATAGATTGCTGTACTCTGAAGAGATCCAGCACCATCTTTCAGTCCTACCTCTTTTGGTTTGGGAACAGAGGCCAATTGTTTGTGCTGTGCCAAGTGGCCTGCAGGCGAATGGGAGCACCTCCGAAGTGGCAATACAACGGACGTTTTCTTGACAAAGGAAAGAGAGACAGCAATGTGGACGGCTCTGTTGCATAGCTTGCTGCGCACTGAAGAGATCCAGCTGCATCTTTCAGTCCTACCTCTTTTGGTTTGGGAACAGAGGCCAATTGTTTGTGCTGTGCCAACTGGCCTGCAGGCGAATGGGAGCACCTCAGAAGTGGCAATACAACGGACGTTTTCTTGACAAAGGAAAGAGAGACTGCAATGTGGACGGCTCTGTTGCATATCTTGCTGTGCACTGAAGAGATCTAGCAGCATCTTTCAGTCCTACCTCTTTTGGTTTGGGAACAGAGGCCAATTGTTTGTGCTGTGCCAACTGGCCTGCTGGCGAATGGGAGCACCTCAGAAGTGGCAATACAACGGACGTTTTCTTGACAAAGGAAAGAGAGACAGCAATGTGGACGGCTCTGTTGCATAGCTTGCTGTGCGCTGAAGAGATCCAGCAGCATCTTTCAGTCCTACCTCTTTTGGTTTGGGAACAGAGGCCAATTGTTTGTGCTGTGCCAACTGGCCTGCAGGCGAATGGGAGCACCTCAGAAGTGGCAATACAACGGACGTTTTCTTGACAAAGGAAAGAGAGACAGCAATGTGGACGGCTGTGTTGCATAGCTTGCTGTGCGCTGAAGAGATCCAGCAGCATCTTTCAGTCCTACCTCTTTTGGTTTGGGAACAGAGGCCAATTGTTTGTGCTGTGCCAACTGGCCTGCAGGCGAATGGGAGCACCTCCGAAGTGGCAATATAGCGGACGTTTTCTTGACAAAGGAAAGAGAGACAGCAATGTGGACGGCTCTGTTGCATGGCTTGCTGTGCGCTGAAGAGATCCAGCAGCATCTTTCAGTCCTACCTCTTTTGGTTTGGGAACAGAGGCCAATTGTTTGTGCTGTGCCAACTGGCCTGCAGGCGAATGGGAGCACCTCAGAAGTGGCAATACAACGGACGTTTTCTTGACAAAGGAAAGAGAGACAGCAATGTGGACGGCTCTGTTGCATAGCTTGCTGCGCACTGAAGAGATCCAGCAGCATCTTTCAGTCCTACCTCTTTTGGTTTGGGAACAGAGGCCAATTGTTTGTGCTGTGCCAACTGGCCTGCAGGCGAATGGGAGCACCTCAGAAGTGGCAATACAACGGACGTTTTCTTGACAAAGGAAAGAGAGACAGCAATGTGGACGGCTCTGTTGCATAGCTTGCTGTGCACTGAAGAGATCCAGCAGCATCTTTCAGTCCTACCTCTTTTGGTTTGGGAACAGAGGCCAATTGTTTGTGCTGTGCCAACTGGCCTGCAGGCGAATGGGAGCACCTCAGAAGTGGCAATACAACGGACGTTTTCTTGACAAAGGAAAGAGAGACAGCAATGTGGACGGCTCTGTTGCATAGCTTGCTGTGCGCTGAAGAGATCCAGCAGCATCTTTCAGTCCTACCTCTTTTGGTTTGGGAAGAGGGGCCAATTGTTTGTGCTGTGCCAACTGGCCTGCTGGCGAATGGGAGCACCTCAGAAGTGGCAATACAACGGACGTTTTCTTGACAAAGGAAAGAGAGACAGCAATGTGGACGGCTCTGTTGCATAGCTTGCTGTGCACTGAAGAGATCCAGCAGCATCTTTCAGTCCTACCTCTTTTGGTTTGGGAACAGAGGCCAATTGTTTGTGCTGTGCCAACTGGCCTGCAGGCGAATGGGAGCACCTCAGAAGTGGCAATACAACGGACGTTTTCTTGACAAAGGAAAGAGAGACAGCAATGTAGACGGCTGTGTTGCATAGCTTGCTGTGCACTGAAGAGATCCAGCAGCATCTTTCAGTCCTACCTCTTTTGGTTAGGGAACAGAGGCCAATTGTTTGTGCTGTGCCGAGTGGCCTGCAGGCGAATGGGAGCACCTCAGAAGTGGCAATACAACGGACGTTTTCTTGACAAAGGAAAGAGAGACAGCAATGTGGACGGCTCTGTTGCATAGCTTGCTGTGCACTGAAGAGATCCAGCAGCATCTTTCAGTCCTACCTCTTTTGGTTTGGGAACAGAGGCCAATTGTTTGTGCTGTGCCAAGTGGCCTGCAGGCGAATGGGAGCACCTCAGAAGTGGCAATACAACGGACGTTTTCTTGACAAAGGAAAGAGAGACAGCAATGTGGACGGCTCTGTTGCATAGCTTGCTGTGCACTGAAGAGATCCAGCAGCATCTTTCAGTCCTACCTCTTTTGGTTTGGGAGCAGAGGCCAATTGTTTGTGCTGTGCCAAGTGGCCTGCAGGCGAATGGGAGCACCTCAGAAGTGGCAATACAACGGACGTTTTCTTGACAAAGGAAAGAGAGACAGCAATGTGGACGGCTCTGTTGCATAGCTTGCTGTGCACTGAAGAGATCCAGCAGCATCTTTCAGTCCTACTTCTTTTGGTTTGGGAACAGAGGCCAATTGTTTGTGCTGTGCAAAGTGGCCTGCAGGTGAATGGGAGCACCTCAGAAGTGGCAATACAACGGACGTTTTCTTGACAAAGGAAAGAGAGACAGCAATGTGGACGGCTCTGTTGCATAGCTTGCTGTGCACTGAAGAGATCCAGCAGCATCTTTCAGTCCTACCTCTTTTGGTTTGGGAACAGAGGCCAATTGTTTGTGCTGTGCCAAGTGGCCTGCAGGCGAATGGGAGCACCTCAGAAGTGGCAATACAACGGACGTTTTCTTGACAAAGGAAAGAGAGACAGCAATGTGGACGGCTCTGTTGCATAGCTTGCTGTGCGCTGAAGAGATCCAGCAGCATCTTTCAGTCCTACCTCTTTTGGTTTGGGAACAGAGGCCAATTGTTTGTGCTGTGCCAAGTGGCCTGCAGGCGAATGGGAGCACCTCAGAAGTGGCAATACAACGGACGTTTTCTTGACAAAGGAAAGAGAGACAGCAATGTGGACGGCTGTGTTGCATAGCTTGCTGTGCACTGAAGAGATCCAGCAGCATCTTTCAGTCCTACCTCTTTTGGTTTGGGAACAGAGGCCAATTGTTTGTGCTGTGCCAACTGGCCTGCAGGCGAATGGGAGCACCTCAGAAGTGGCAATACAACGGACGTTTTCTTGACAAAGGAAAGAGAGACAGCAATGTGGACGGCTCTGTTGCATAGCTTGCTGTGCACTGAAGAGATCCAGCAGCATCTTTCAGTCCTACCTCTTTTGGTTTGGGAACAGAGGCCAATTGTTTGTGCTGTGCCAACTGGCCTGCAGGCGAATGGGAGCACCTCCGAAGTGGCAATACAACGGACGTTTTCTTGACAAAGGAAAGAGAGACAGCAATGTGGACGGCTCTGTTGCATAGCTTGCTGTGCACTGAAGAGATCCAGCAGCATCTTTCAGTCCTACCTCTTTTGGTTTGGGAACAGAGGCCAATTGTTTGTGCTGTGCCAACTGGCCTGCAGGCGAATGGGAGCACCTCCGAAGTGGCAATACAACGGACGTTTTCTTGACAAAGGAAAGAGAGACAGCAATGTGGACGGCTCTGTTGCATAGCTTGCTGTGCACTGAAGAGATCCAGCAGCATCTTTCAGTCCTACCTCTTTTGGTTTGGGAACAGAGGCCAATTGTTTGTGCTGTGCCAACTGGCCTGCAGGCGAATGAGAGCACCTCCGAAGTGGCAATACAACGGACGTTTTCTTGACAAAGGAAAGAGAGACAGCAATGTGGACGGCTCTGTTGCATAGCTTGCTGTGCACTGAAGAGATCCAGCAGCATCTTTCAGTCCTACCTCTTTTGGTTTGGGAACAGAGGCCAATTGTTTGTGCTGTGCCAACTGGCCTGCAGGCGAATGGGAGCACCTCAGAAGTGGAAATACAACGGACGTTTTCTTGACAAAGGAAAGAGAGACAGCAATGTGGACGGCTCTGTTGCATAGCTTCCTGTGCACGGAAGAGATCCAGCAGCATCTCTCAGTCCTGTCTCTCTTTGTGTGGGAACAGAGTCCAATTGTTTGTGCTGTGCAATGTGGGCTGCAGGAGAATGGGAGCACCTCAGAAGTGGAAATACAGCGGCCATTTTGATGAGAAAGGAAAGAGGGCCAGCAATGTGGATGGCTCTGTTGCATAGCTTGCAGTGCGCAGAAGAGATCCAGTAACATCTTTCAGTCCTGTCTCTTTTTGTGTGGGGCTAAAAGAGGGCAATCGTACGTGCTGTGCAAACTGACCTGCAGGTGAAAGGGAGCACCTCAGAAGTGGAAATACAACGGACGTTTTCTTGACAAAGGAAAGAGAGACAGCAATGTGGACGGCTCTGTTGCATAGCTTGCTGTGCCCAGATGAGATCCAGCAACATCTTTCAGTCCTGTCTCTCTTTGTGTGGGAACAGAGGCCAATTGTTTGTGCTGTGCAAACTGGCCTGCAGGCGAATGGGAACACTCTAGAATTGGGCATACAACGGACGTTTTGTTGGGAAAGGAAAGAGAGATAGCAATGTGGATGGCTCTGTTACAGAGCTTGCTGTGAGATGAAGACAGAGATCCAGCAGCATCTTTCAGTCCTGTCTCTCTTTGTGTGGGAGCAGAGGCAAATTGTTTGTGCTGTGCAAACTGGGCGGCAGGCGAATGGGAGCACCTCAGAAGTGGCAATACAACGGACGTTTTCTTGACAAAGGAAAGAGAGACAGCAATGTGGATGGCTCTGTTGCATAGCCTGCTGTGCACTGAAGAGATCCAGCAGCATCTTTCAGTCCTACCGCTTTTTGTGTGGGAAAAGAGGCTTACGTTCGTGCTGTGCAAACTAGGCTGCAGGCGAATGGGAGCACCTCAGAAGTGGAAATACAAGGGGCGTTTTCTTGTCAAAGGAAAGAGAGACAGCAATGTGGACGGCTCTGTTACATAGCTTGCTGTGCGCAGAAGAGATCCAACAGCATCTTTCAGTCCTGTCTCTCTTTGTGTGGGAACAGAGGCCAATTGTTTGTGCTGTACAAAGTGGGCAGCAGGCGAATGGGAGCACGTCAGGAGTGGAAATACAACGGCCATTTTCATAAGAATGGAAAGAGAGACAGCAATGTGGATGGCTCTGTTGCATAGCTTGCAGTGCGCAGAAGAGATCCAGTCACATCTTTCAGTCCTACGTCTTTTTGTGTGGGGCTAACAGAGGCCAATCGTACGTGCTGTGCAAACTGGCCTGCAGGCGAATGGGAGCCCCTCAGAAGTGGAAATACAACGGACGTTTTCTTGACAAAGGAAAGAGAGACAGCAATGTGGATGGCTCTGTTACATAGCTTGCTGTGCACTGAAGAGATCCAGCAGCATCTTTCAGTCCTACCTCTTTTTGTGTGGGAAGAGAGGCTAACGTTTGTGCTGTGCAAACTGGCCTGCAGGCGAAAGAGAGCACCTCAGAAGTGGCAATACAACGGACGTTTTGTGGGGAAAGGAAAGAGAGACAGCAATGTGGATGGCCCTGTTACATAGCTTGCTCTACACTGAAGAGATCCAGCAGCATCTTTCAGTCCTGTCTCTCTTTGTTTGGGAACAGAGGCCAATTGTTTGTTCTGTGCAAACTTTGCTGCATACGAATGGGGGTACCTCAGAACTGGAAATACAACGGACGTTTTCTTGACAAAGGAAAGAGAGACAGCAATGTGGACGGCTGTGTTACATAGCTTGCTGTGCAATGAAGAGATCCAGCAGCATCTTTCAGTCCTGTCCCTCTTTGTGTGGGAACAGAGGCCAATTGGTTGTGCTGTGCAAACTGGCCTGCAGGTGAATGGGAGCACCTCAGAAGTGGAAATACAACGGCCATTTTGAAGAGAAAGGAAAGAAAGACAGCAATGTGGATGGCTCTGTTACACAGCTTGCAGTGCAATGAAGAGATCCAGTAACATCTTTCAGTCCTACCTATTTTTGTGTGGGAACAGAGGTCAATCGTACATCCTATGCAAACTGGGCTATAGGCGAATTTGAGCACCTCAGAAGTGGAAATACAATGGACGTTTTCTTGAAAAAGGAAAGAGAGACAGCAATGTGGACGGCTCTGTTACATAGCTTGCTGTGCACTGAAGAGATCCAGCCGCATCTTTCAGTCCTACCTCTTTATGTGTGGGAAGAGAGGCTAACGTTTGTGCTGTGCAAACTGGGCAGCAGGCGAATGGGAGCATCTCAGAAGTGGAAATACAATGGACGTTTTCTTGACAAAGGAAAGAGAGACAGCAATGTGGATGGCTCTGTTGCATAGCTTGCTGTGCTCTGAAGAGATCCAGCAGCATCTTTCAGTCCTACCGCTTTTTGTGTGGGAACAGAGGCTTACGTTCTTGCTGTGCAAACTGGACTGCAGGCGAATGGGAGCACCACAGAAGTGGGCATACAACGGACATTTTCTTGACAAAGGAAAGAGAGACAGCAATGTGGACGGCTCTGTTACATAGCTTGCTGTGCACTGAAGAGATCCAGCAGCATCTTTCAGTCCTGTCTCTCTTTGTGTGGGAACAGAGGCCAATTGTTTGTGCTGTGCAAACTGGCCTGCAGGCGAATGGGAGCAACTCAGAAGTGGAAATACAACGGACGTTTTCTTGGCAAAGGAAAGAGAGACAGCAATGTGGACGGCTCTGTTGCATAGCCTGCTGTGCACTGAAGAGATCCACCCGCATCTTTCAGTCCTACCTCTTTTTGTGTGGGAAGAGAGGCTAACGTTTGTGCTGTGCAAACTGGGCAGCATTCGAAAGAGAGCACCTCAGAAGTGGCAATACAACGGACGTTTTGTTGGGAAAGGAAAGAGAGATAGCAACGTGGATGGCTCTGTTACATAGCTTGCTGTGCAATGAAGAGATCCAGCCGCATCTTTCAGTCCTGTCTCTCTTTGTGTGGGAACAGAGGCCAATTGTTTGTGCTGTACAAAGTGGGCAGCAGGCGAATGGGAGCACGTCAGGAGTGGAAATACAACGGATGTTTTCTTGACAAAGGAAAGAGAGACAGCAATGTGGACGGCTCTGTTACATAGCTTGCTGTGCACTGAAGAGATCCAGCAGCATCTTTCAGTCCTGTCTCTCTTTGTGTGGGAACAGAGGCCAATTGTTTGTGCTGTGCAAACTGGCCTGCAGGCGAATGGGAGCACCTCAGAAGTGGAAATACAACGGACGTTTTGTTGAGAAAGGAAAGAGAGACAGCAATGTGGATGGCTCTTTTACATAGCTTGCTGTGCACTGAAGAGATCCAGCAGCATCTTTCAGTCCTGTCTCTCTTTGTGTGGGAACAGAGGCCTATCGTTCCTGCTGTGCAAACTATGCTGAAGGCGAATGGGAGCACCTCAGAAATGATAATACAACGGACGTTTTCTTGACAAAGGAAAGAGAGACAGCAATGTGGATGGCTCTGTTACATAGCTTGCTGTGCTCAGAAGAGATCCAGCAACATCTTTCTGTCCTACCTCTTTTTTGTGGGAACAGAGGCCAATTGTTTGTGCTGTGCAAACTATGCTGAAGGCGAATGGGAGCAACTCAGAAGTGGAAATACAACGGACGTTTTCTTGACAAAGGAAAGAGAGACAGCAATGTGGACGGCTCTGTTACATAGCTTGCTGTGCACAGAAGAGATCCAGCAGCATCTTTCAGTCCTGTCTCTCTTTGTTTGGGAACAGAGGCCAATCGTTCGTGCTGTGCAAACTGGGCTACAGGTGAATGGGAGCACCTCGGAATTAGGCATACAACGGACATTTTGTTGAGAAACGAAAGAGAGACAGCAATGTGGATGGCTCTGTTACATAGCTTGCTGTGCACTGAAGAGATCCAGCAGCATCTTTCAGTCCTGTCTCTCTTTGTTTGGGAACAGAGGCCAATTGTTTGTGCTGTGCAAACTGGGCAGCATATTAATGGGGGTACCTCAGAAGTGGAAATACAACGGCCATTTTGATGACAAAGGAAAGAGAGACAGCAATGTGGATGGCTCTGTTACATAGCTTGCTGTGCACAGAAGAGATCCAGCAGCATCTTTCAGTCCTGTCCCTCTTTGTGTGGGAACAGAGGCCAATTGTTTGTGCTGTGCAAAGTGGGCGGCAGGCGAATGGGAGCACCTCAGAAGTGGAAATACAACGGCCATTTTGATGAGAAAGGAAAGAGAGACAGCAATGTGGGTGGCTCTGTTACACAGCTTGCAGTTCAATGAAGAGATCCAGTAACATCTTTCAGTCCTACATCTTTTTGTGTGGGAACTGAGGCCAATCGTACGTGCTGTGCAAACTGGGCTATAGGCGAATTTGAGCACCTCAGAAGTGGAAATACAATGGACGTATTCTTGACAAAGGAAAGAGAGACAGCAATGTGGATGTCTCTGTTGCATAGCTTGCTGTGCACTGAAGAGATCCAGCAGCATCTTTCAGTCCTGTCTCTCTTTGTGTGGGAACAGAGGCCAATTGTTTGTGCTGTGCAAACTGGGCTGCAGGCGAATGGGAGCACCTCAGAAGTGGAAATACAATGGACGTTTTGCTGAGAAAGGAAAGAGAGATAGCAATGTGGATGGCTCTGTTACATAGCTTGCTGTGCACTGAAGAGATCCAGCAGCATCTTTCAGTCCTATCTCTCTTTGTGTGGGAACAGAGGCCAATAGTTTGTACTGTGCAAACTGGCCTGCAGGCGAATGGGAGCACCTCAGAAGTGGAAATACAACGGACGTTTTGTTGACAAAGGAAAGAGAGACAGCAATGTGGATGGCTCTGTTACATAGCTTGCTGTGCACTGAAGAGATCCAGCAGCATCTTTCAGTCCTGTCTCTCTTTGTTTGGGAACAGAAGCCAATTGTTTGTTCTGTGCAAACTGGGCAGCAGGCAAATGGGGGTACCTCAGATGTGGAAATACAACGGACGTTTTCTTGACAAAGGAAAGAGAGACAGCAATGTGGATGGCTCTGTTACATAGCTTGCTGTGCACAGAAGAGATCCAGCTGCATCATTCAGTCCTGTCTCTCTTTGTGTGGGAACAGAGGCCAATTGTTTGTGCTGTGCAAACTGGGCTGCAGGCGAATGGGAGCACCTCAGAAGTGGCAATACAACGGACGTTTTCTTGACAAAGGAAAGAGAGACAGCAATGTGGACGGCTCTGTTGCATAGCTTGCTGTACACTGAAGAGATCCAGCAGCATCTTTCAGTCCCACCTCTTTTGGTTTGGGAACAGAGGCCAATTGTTTGTGCTGTGCCAACTGGCCTGCAGGCGAATGGGAGCACCTCAGAAGTGGAAATACAAGGGGCGTTTTCATGTCAAAGGAAAGAGAGACAGCAATGTGGACGGCTCATTTGCATAGCTTGCTGTGCACTGAAGAGATCCAGCAACATCTTTCAGTCCTGTCCCTCTTTGTTTGGGAACAGTGGCCAATTGTTTGTGCTATGCAAACTGGCCTGCAGTCGAAAGGGAGCACCTCAGAAGTGGAAATAGAACGGCAATTTTGATGAGAAAGGAAAGAGAGACAGCAATGTGGATGGCTCTGTTACACAGCTTGCTATGCACTGAAGAGATCCAGCAGCATCTTTCAGTCCTGTCTCTCTTTGTGTGGGATCAGAGGCCAATTATTTGTGCTGTGCAAACTGGCCTGCAGGCGAATCGGAGCACCTCAGAAGTGGAAATACAACGGACGTTTCCTTGACAAAGGAAAGAGAGACAGCAATGTGCATGGCTCTGTTGCATAGCCTGCTGTGCACTGAAGACATCCAGCAGCATCTTTCAGTCCTGTCTCTCTTTGTGTGGGAACAGAGGCCTATCGTTCTTGCTGTGCAAACTGGGCCGAAGGCGAATGGGAGCACCTCAGAATTGGTAATACAACGGACGTTTTCTTGACAAAGGAAAGAGAGACAGCAATGTGGACGGCTCTGTTGCATAGCTTGCTGTGCACTGAAGAGATCCAGCAGCATCTTTCAGTCCTACCGCTTTTTGTGTGGGAACAGAGGCTTACGTTCGTGCTGTGCAAACTGGCCTGCAGGTGAATGGGGGTACCTCAGAAGTGGAAATACAACGGACGTTTTCTTGACAAAGGAAAGAGAGACAGCAATGTGGATGGTTCTGTTACATAGCTTGCTGTGCACAGAAGAGATCCAGCATCATCTTTCAGTCCTGTCTCTCTTCGTGTTTGAAGGGAGGCCAATTGGTTGTGCTGTGCAAAGTGGGCTGCAGGCGAATGGGAGCACCTCAGAAGTGGAAATACAACGGCCATTTTGATAAGAATGGAAAGAGAGACAGCAATGTGGATGGCTCTGTTGCATAGCTTGCAGTGCACAGAAGAGATCCAGTCACATCTTTCAGTCCTACGTCTTTTTGTGTGGGGCTAACAGAGGCCAATCGTACGTGCTGTGCAAACTGGCCTGCAGGCGAATGGGAGCCCCTCAGAAGTGGAAATACAACGGACGTTTTCTTGACAAAGGAAAGAGAGACCGCAATGTGGATGTCTCTGTTACATAGCTTGCTGTGCACTGAAGAGATCCAGCAGCATCTTTCAGTCCTACCTCTTTTTGTGTGTTAAGAGAGGCTAACGTTTGTGCTGTGCAAACTGGCCTGCAGGCGAAAGAGAGCACCTCAGAAGTGGCAATACAACGGACGTTTTGTGGGGAAAGGAAAGAGAGATAGCAACGTGGATGGCTCTGTTACATACCTTGCTGAGCAATGAAGGGATCCAGCCGCATCTTTCAGTCCTGTCTCCCTTCGTGTGGGGGCAGAGGCAAATTGTTTGTGCTGTGCAAACTGGCCTGCAGGCGAATGGGAGCACCTCAGAAGTGGCAATACAACGGACGTTTTCTTGACAAAGGAAAGAGAGACAGCAATGTGGATGGCTCTGTTGCATAGCCTGCTGTGCACTGAAGAGATCCAGCAGCATCTTTCAGTCCTACCTCTTTTTGTGTGGGAACAGAGGCTTACGTTCGTGCTGTGCAAACTATGCTGAAGGCGAATGGGAGCACCTCAGAAGTGGCAATACAACGGACGTTTTCTTGACAAAGGAAAGAGAGACAGCAATGTGGACGGCTCTGTTACATAGCTTGCTGTGCACTGAAGAGATCCAGCAGCATCATTCAGTCCTGTCTCTCTTTGTGTGGGAACAGAGGCCAATCGTTCGTGCTGTGCAAACTGGGCTGCAGGCGAATGGGGGTACCTCAGAAGAGGAAATACAACGGACGTTTTGTTGAGAAAGGAAAGAGAAACTGCAATGTGGATGGCTCTGTTACATAGCTTGCTCTACACTGAAGAGATCCAGCAGCATCTTTCAGTCCTGTCTCTCTTTGTTTGGGAACAGAGGCCAATCGTTTGTTCTGTGCAAACTTTGCTGCATACGAATGGGGGTACCTCAGAAGTGGAAATACAACGGACATTTTCTTGACAAAGGAAAGAGAGACAGCAATGTGGACGGCTGTGTTACATAGCTTGCTGTGCAATGAAGAGATCCAGCAGCATCTTTCAGTCCTGTCCCTCTTTGTGTGGGAACAGAGGCCAATTGGTTGTGCTGTGCAAACTGGCCTGCAGGTGAATGGGAGCACCTCAGAAGTGGAAATACAACGGCCATTTTGAAGAGAAAGGAAAGAAAGACAGCAATGTGGATGCCTCTGTTACACAGCTTGCAGTGCAATGAAGAGATCCAGTAACATCTTTCAGTCCTACCTCTTTTTGTGTGGGGCTAACAGAGGCCAATCACACGTGCTGTGCAAACTGGGCTATAGGCGAATTTGACCACCTCAGAAGTGGAAATATAATGGACGTTTTCTTGAAAAAGGAAAGAGAGACCGCAATGTGGACGGCTCTGTTACATAGCTTGCTGTGCACTGAAGAGATCCAGCCGCATCTTTCAGTCCTACCTCTTTATGTGTGGGAAGAGAGGCTAACGTTTGTGCTGTGCAAACTGGGCAGCAGGCGAATGGGAGCATCTCAGAAGTGGAAATACAATGGACGTTTTCTTGACAAAGGAAAGAGAGACAGCAATGTGGATGGCTCTGTTGCATAGCTTGCTGTGCTCTGAAGAGATCCAGCAGCATCTTTCAGTCCTACCGCTTTTTGTGTGGGAACAGAGGCTTACGTTCTTGCTGTGCAAACTGGACTGCAGGCGAATGGGAGCACCACAGAAGTGGGCATACAACGGACATTTTCTTGACAAAGGAAAGAGAGACAGCAATGTGGATGGCTCTGTTACATAGCTTGCTGTGCACGGAAGAGATCCAGCAGCATCTTTCAGTCCTGTCTCTCTTTGTGTGGGAACAGAGGCCAATTGTTTGTGCTGTGCAAACTGGCCTGCAGGCGAATGGGAGCAACTCAGAAGTGGAAATACAACGGACGTTTTCTTGGCAAAGGAAAGAGAGACAGCAATGTGGACGGCTCTGTTGCATAGCCTGCTGTGCACTGAAGAGATCCAGCAGCATCTTTCAGTCCTACCGCTTTTTGTGTGGGAAGAGAGGCTAACGTTTGTGCTGTGCAAACTGGGCAGCATTCGAAAGAGAGCACCTCAGAAGTGGCAATACAACGGACGTTTTGTTGGGAAAGGAAAGAGAGATAGCAACGTGGATGGCTCTGTTACATAGCTTGCTGTGCAATGAAGAGATCCAGCAGCATCTTTCAGTCCTGTCTCTCTTTGTGTGGGAGCAGAGGCAAATTGTTTGTGCTTTGCCAACTGGGCGGCAGGCGAATGGGAGCAATTCAGAAGTGGAAATGCAACGGACGTTTTCTTGGCAAAGGAAAGAGAGACAGCAATGTGGATGGCTCTGTTGCATAGCTTGCTGTGCACTGAAGAGATCCAGCAGCATCTTTCAGTCCTACCTCTTTTTGTGTGGGAAAAGAGGCTTACGTTCGTGCTGTGCAAACTCGGCTGCAGGCGAATGGGAGCACCTCAGAAGTGGAAATACAAGGGGCGTTTTCTTGTCAAAGGAAAGAGAGACAGCAATGTGGACGGCTCTGTTACATAGCTTGCTGTGCGCCGAAGAGATCCAGCAGCATCTTTCAGTCCTGTCTCTCTTTGTGTGGGAACAGAGGCCAATTGTTTGTGCTGTGCAAACTGGCCTGCAGGCGAATGGGAGCACCTCAGAAGTGGAAATACAACGGCCATTTTGATAAGAATGGAAAGAGAGACAGCAATGTGGATGGCTCTGTTACATAGCTTGCTGCGCACTGAAGAGATCCAGCAGCATCTTTCAGTCCTGTCTCTCTTTGTGTGGGAACAGAGGCCAATTGTTTCTTCTGTGCAAACTGGGCAGCAGGCGAATGGGGGTACCTCAGATGTGGAAATACAACGGACGTTTTCTTGACAAAGGAAAGAGAGACAGCAATGTGGACGGCTCTGTTACATAGCTTGCAGTGCGCAGAAGGGATCCAGTAACATCTTTCAGTCCTACCTCTTTTTGTGTGGGGCTAACAGAGGCCAATCATACGTGCTGTGCAAACTGGGCTATAGGTGAATTTGAGCACCTCAGAAGTGGAAATACAACGGACGTTTTCTTGACAAAGGAAAGAGAGACAGCAATGTGGACGGCTCTGTTACATAGCTTGCTGTGCACTGAAGAGATCCAGCAGCATCTTTCAGTCCTGTCTCTCTTTGTGTGGGAACAGAGGCCTATCGTTCCTGCTGTGCAAACTATGCTGAAGGCGAATGGGAGCACCTCAGAAATGATAATACAACGGACGTTTTCTTGACAAAGGAAAGAGAGACAGCAATGTGGATGGCTCTGTTACATAGCTTGCTGTGCTCAGAAGAGATCCAGCAACATCTTTCTGTCCTACCTCTTTTCTGTGGGAACAGAGGCCAATTGTTTGTGCTGTGCAAACTATGCTGAAGGCGAATGGGAGCACCTCAGAAGTGGAAATACAACGGACGTTTTCTTGACAAAGGAAAGAGAGACAGCAATGTGGACGGCTCTGTTACATAGCTTGCTGTGCACAGAAGAGTTCCAGCAGCATCTTTCACTCTTGTCTCTCTTTGTTTGGGAACAGAGGCCAATCGTTCGTGCTGTGCAAACTGGGCTGCAGGTGAATGGGAGCACCTCAGAATTAGGCATACAACGGACATTTTGTTGAGAAACGAAAGAGAGACAGCAATGTGGATGGCTCTGTTACATAGCTTGCTGTGCACTGAAGAGATCCAGCAGCATCTTTCAGTCCTGTCTCTCTTTGTTTGGGAACAGAGGCCAATTGTTTGTGCTGTGCAAACTGGGCAGCATATTAATGGGGGTACCTCAGAAGTGGAAATACAACGGCCATTTTGATGACAAAGGAAAGAGAGACAGCAATGTGGATGGCTCTGTTACATAGCTTGCTGTGCACAGAAGAGATCCAGCAGCAACTTTCAGTCCTGTCCCTCTTTGTGTGGGAACAGAGGCCAATTGTTTGTGCTGTGCAAAGTGGGCGGCAGGCGAATGGGAGCCCCTCAGAAGTGGAAATACAACGGCCATTTTGATGAGAAAGGAAAGAGAGACAGCAATGTGGGTGGCTCTGTTACACAGCTTGCAGTGCAATGAAGAGATCCAGTAACATCTTTCAGTCCTACATCTTTTTGTGTGGGAACTGAGGCCAATCGTACGTGCTGTGCAAACTGGGCTATAGGCGAATTTGAGCACCTCAGAAGTGGAAATACAATGGACGTTTTCTTGACAAAGGAAAGAGAGACAGCAATGTGGATGTCTCTGTTGCATAGCTTGCTGTGCACTGAAGAGATCCAGCAGCATCTTTCAGTCCTGTCTCTCTTTGTGTGGGAACAGAGGCCAATTGTTTGTGCTGTGCAAACTGGGCTGCAGGCGAATGGGAGCACCTCAGAAGTGGAAATACAATGGACGTTTTGTTGAGAAAGGAAAGAGAGATAGCAATGTGGATGGCTCTGTTACATAGCTTGCTGTGCACTGAAGAGATCCAGCAGCATCTTTCAGTCCTATCTCTCTTTGTGTGGGAACAGAGGCCAATAGTTTGTACTGTGCAAACTGGGCTGCAAGCGAATGGGAGCACCTCAGAAGTGGAAATACAACGGGCGTTTTGTTGACAAAGGAAAGAGAGACAGCAATGTGGATGGCTCTGTTACATAGCTTGCTGTGCACTGAAGAGATCCAGCAGCATCTTTCAGACCTGTCTCTCTTTGTTTGGGAACAGAGGCCAATTGTTTGTTCTGTGCAAACTGGGCAGCAGGCAAATGGGGGTACCTCAGATGTGGAAATACAACGGACGTTTTCTTGACAAAGGAAAGAGAGACAGCAATGTGGATGGCTCTGTTACATAGCTTGCTGTGCACAGAAGAGATCCAGCGGCATCTTTCAGTCCTGTCTCTCTTTGTGTGGGAACAGAGGCCAATTGTTTGTGCTGTGCAAACTGGGCTGCAGGCGAATGGGAGCACCTCAGAAGTGGAAATACAACGGACGTTTTCTTGACAAAGGAAAGAGACACTGCAATGCGGACGGCTCTGTTGCATAGCTTGCTGTGCACAGAAGAGATCCAGCAGCATCTTTCAGTCCTACCGAGTTGGTGTGGGAACAGAGGCCTATCGTTCGTGCTGTGCAAACTATGCTGAAGGCGAATGGGAGCACCTCAGAAGTGATAATACAATGGACGTTATCTTGGCAAAGGAAAGAGAGACAGCAATGTGGACGGCTCTGTTACATAGCTTGCTGTGCACTGAAGAGATCCAGCAGCATCTTTCAGTCCTGCTTCTTTTGGTTTGGGAACAGAGGCCAATTGTTTGTGCTGTGCCAACTGGCCTGCAGGCGAATGGGAGCACCTCCGAAGTGGCAATACAACGGACGTTTTCTTGACAAAGGAAAGAGAGACAGCAATGTGGACGGCTCTGTTGCATAGCTTGCTGTGCACTGAAGAGATCCAGCAGCATCTTTCAGTCCTACCTCTTTTGGTTTGGGAACAGAGGCCAATTGTTTGTGCTGTGCCAACTGGTCTGCAGGCGAATGGGATCACCTCAGAAGTGGCAATACAACGGACGTTTTCTTGGCAAAGGAAAGAGAGACAGCAATGTGGACGGCTCTGTTGCATAGCTTGCTGTGCTCAGAAGAGATCCAGCAGCATCTTTCAGTCCTACCTCTTTTGTGTGGGAACAGAGGCCAATTGTTTGTGCTGTGCAAACTGGGCTGCAGGCGAATGGGAGCACCTCAGAAGTGGCAATACAACGGACGTTTTCTTGACAAAGGAAAGAGAGACAGCAATGTGGATGGCTCTGTTACATGGCTTCCAGTGCGCAGAAGAGATCCAGTAACATCTTTCAGTCCTACCTCTTTTTGTGTGGGGCTAACAGAGGCCAATCACACGTGCTGTGCAAACTGGGCTATAATTGAATTTGAGCACCTCAGAAGTGGAAATACAACGGGCATTTTCTTGACAAAGGAAAGAGAGACAGCAATGTGGACGGCCCTGTTGCATAGCTTGCTGTGCAAAGAAGAGATCCAGCAGCATCTTTCAGTCCTGTCTCTTTTTGTGTGGGAACAGAGGCTTAAGTTCGTGCTGTGCAAACTGGGCAGCAGGCGAATGGGAGCACCTCAGATGTGGAAATACAACGGACGTATCTTGACAAAGGAAAGAGAGACAGCAATGTGGATGGCTCTGTTACACAGCTTGCAGTGCGCTGAAAAGATCCAGTAACATCTTTCAGTCCTACCTATTTTTGTGTGGGAACAGAGGCCAATCGTACGTGCTGTGCAAACTGGCCTGCAGGCGAATGGGAGCACCTCAGAAGTGGAAATACAAGGGGCGTTTTCTTGACAAAGGAAAGAGAGACAGCAATGTGGACGGCTCTGTTACATAGCTTGCTGTGCACTGAAGATATCCAGCAGCATCTTTCAGTCCTGTCTCTCTTTGTGTGGGAACAGAAGCTTACGCTCGTGCTGTGCAAACTGGCCTGCAGGCGAAAGGGAGCACCTCAGAAGTGGAAATACAACGGACGTTTTGTTGAGAAAGGAAAGAGAGATAGCAATGTGGATGGCTCTGTCACATTGCTTGCTGTGCAATGAAGAGATCCAGCAGCATCTTTCACTCCTGTCTCTCTTTGTGTGGGAACAGAGGCCAATCGCTCGTGCTGTGCAAACTGGGCTGCAGGTGAATAGGAGTACCTCCGAAGTGGAAATACAACGGACGTTTTGTTGAGAAAGGAAAGAGAGACAGCAATGTGGATGGCTCTGTTACATAGCTTGCTGTGCACAGAAGAGATCCAGCAGCATCTTTCAGTCCTGTCTCTCTTTGTGTGGGAACAGAGGCCAATTGGTTTTGCTGTGCAAAGTGGTCTGCAGGCGAATGGGAGCCCCTCAGAAGTGGAAATACAACGGACGATTTCTTGACAAAGGAAAGAGAGACAGCAATGTGGATGGCTCTGTTACATAGCTTGCTGTGCACTGAAGAGATCCAGCAACATCTTTCAGTCCTGTCTCTCTTTGTGTGGGAACAGAGGCCAATTGTTTGTGCTGTGCAAACTGGGCTGCAGGCGAATGGGAGCACCTCAGAAGTGGCAATACAACGGGCGTTTTCTAGACAAAGGAAAGAGAGACAGCAATGTGGATGACTCTGTTACATAACTTGCTGTGAACAGAATAAATCCAGAAGCATCTTTCAGTCCTGTCTCTCTTTGTGTGGGAACAGAGGCCAATTGTTTGTGCTCTGCAAAATGGGCAGCAGGCGAATGGGAACACCTCAGAAGTGGAAATACAACGGACGTTTTCTTGACAAAGGAAAGAGAGACAGCAATGTGGACGGCTCTGTTACATAGCTTGCTGTGCACAGAAGAGATCCAGCAGCATCTTTGAGTCCTACCGCTTTTTGTGTGGGAACAGAGGCTTACGTTCGTGCTGTGCAAACTGGGCAGCAGGCGAATGGGGGTACCTCAGATGTGGAAATACAACGGACGTTTCTTGACAAAGGAAAGAGAGACAGCAATGTGGATGGCTCTGTTGCATATCTTGCTGTGCACTGAAGAGATCCAGCAGCATCTTTCAGTCCTGTCCCTCTTTGTGTGGGAACAGAGGCCAATTGTTTGTGCTGTGCAAAGTGGGCTGCAGGCGAATGGGAGCAGCTCAGAAGTGGAAATGCAACGGCCATTTTGATGAGAAAGGAAAGAGAGACAGCAATGTGGATGGCTCTGTTACATAGCTTGCAGTGCACTGAAGAGATCCAGCAGCATCTTTCAGTCCTGTCTCTCTTTCTTTGGGAACAGAGGCCAATCGTTCGTGCTGTGGAAATTGGGCTGCAGGCGAATGGGAGCACCTCAGAAGTGGCAATACAACGGACGTTTTGTTGAGAAAGGAAAGATAGACAGCAATGTGGATGGCTCTGTTGCATAGCTTGCTGTGCAATGAAGAGATCCAGCAGCATCTTTCAGTCCTGTCTCTCTTTGTTTGGGAACAGAGGCCAATTGTTTGTGCTGTGCAAACTGGGCAGCATACGAATGGGGGTACCTCAGAAGTGGAAATACAACGGACATTTTCTTGACAAATGAAAGAGAGACAGCAATGTGGACGGCTCTGTTGCATAGCTTGCTGTGCACAGAAGAGATCCAGCAGCATCTTTCAGTCCTGTCTCTCTTTGTGTGGGTGTCATGGGTTCAGCAGAAGCAGTCATTTTTTTTTTCTCCTACTTGGTAGCTGGTGCAGCTCTGTGTTTTTGATTTTGGGCCTGAGAACAGCGCTGATAACACCAGTGTTTTCAGTTGCTGCTTGGTGATGTTTAGGCTGGCCAAGGACTTTGTGAGCCTCATGCTCTGCCAGGGAGGAGGGGAAGCCAGGAGGAAGGAGAGACAGGACACCTGACCCAGACTAACCAAAGAGATTATTCCATACCACAGCACGTCATGTCCAGGAGGTAGAAACGGAGAGCAGAGACCCGGAAGGGTGGTGAGGGTGCACGGTGGGGGGTGCAGCCGGGGAGGGGTGCGCCGGTGAAAGGTGCACCGGTGGGGGTGCACAGCTTGGTCGAGCTGGGTGGTGAGCTATTGTATCCTTCCCTTGTATTTGCCTTGTCATTATTGTTACTGGTGGGGGTGTACTGGGTGGTCAGGCTTGATATTTGATGGTGAGCTATTGTATTCTCCTTTTCCTTGTATCTGCTTTGTCATTATTATTATTGGGGGTAGCAGTAGTGATTTGTGTTATACCTCAGTTAATAAACTGTTCTTATCTCAACCTGGGGGAGTTGCATTCTTACGATTCTCCTTCCCATCCCTCCAGGAGCAGAGGGAAGAAAGACTGGGGAGTGAGTGAGAGAGCGACTGCATGGGTTTATAAGCTTAAACCACAACAGTGGGAACAGAGGCCAATCGTACGTGCTGTGCAAACTGGGCTGAAGGTGAATGGGAGCACCTCAGAAGTGGAAATACAACGGACGTTTTGTTGACAAAGGAAAGAGAGACAGCAATGTGGACGGCTCTGTTACATAGCTTGCTGTGCACTGAAGAGATCCAGCAGCATCTTTTAGTCCTGTCTCTCTTTGTTTGGGAACAGAGGCCAATTGTTTATTCTGTGCAAACTGGGCAGCAGGCGAATGGGGGTACCTCAGATGTAGAAATACAACGGACGTTTTCTTGACAAAGGAAAGAGAGACAGCAATGTGGATGGCTCTGTTACATAGCTTGCAGTGCGCAGAAGAGATCCAGTAACATCTTTCAGTCCTACCTCTTTTTGAGTGGGGCTAACAGAGGCCAATCACACGTGCTGTGCAAACTGGGCTATAGGTGAATTTGAGCACCTCAGAAGTGGAAATACAACGGGCGTTTTCTTGGCAAAGGAAAGAAGGACAGCAATGTGGACGGCTCTGTTACACAGCTTGCTGTGCACTGAAGAGATCCAGCAGCATCTTTCAGTCCTGTCTCTCTTTGTTTGGGAACAGAGGCCAATTGTTTGTGCTGTGCAAACTGGGCTGCAAGCGAATGGGAGCACCTCAGAAGTGGAAATACAACGGACGTTTTGTAGACAAAGGAAAGAGAGACAGCAATGTGGATGGCTCTGTTACATAGCTTGCAGTGCGCAGAAGAGATCCAGTAACATCTTTCAGTCCTACCTCTTTTTGTGTGGGGATAACAGAGGCCAATCACACGTGCTGTGCAAACTGGGCTATAGCCGAATTTGAGCACCTCAGAAGTGGAAATACAACGGGCGTTTTCTTGACAAAGGAAAGAGAGACAGCAATGGGGACGGCTCTGTTTCATAGCTTGCTGTGCACAGAAGAGATCCAGCAGCATCTTTCAGTCCTGTCTCTCTTTGTGTGGGAACAGAGGCCTATCGTTCGTGCTGTGCAAACTATGCTGAAGGCGAATGGGAGCACCTCAGATGAGATAATACAACGGACGTTTTGTTGACAAAGGAAAGAGAGACAGCAATGTGGACGGCTCTGTTACATAGCTTGCTGTGCTCAGAAGAGATCCAGCAACATCTTTCTGTCCTACCTCTTTTGTGTGGGAACAGAGGCCAATTGTTTGTGCTGTGCAAACTGGGCTGCAGGCGAATGGGAGCACCTCAGAAGTGGCAAAACAACGGACGTTTTCTTGACAAAGGAAAGAGAGACAGCAATGTGGACGGCTCTGTTACATAGCTTGCTGCGCACAGAAGAGATCCAGCAGCATCTTTCAGTCCTGTCTCTCTTTGTTTGGGAACAGAGGCCAATCATACGTGCTGTGCAAACTGGGCTGCAGGTGAATGGGAGCACCTCGGAATCGGACATACAACGGACATTTTGTTGACAAAGGAAAGAGAGACAGCAATGTGGATATCTCTGTTACATGGCTTGCTGTGCACTGAAGAGATCCAGCAGCATCTTTCAGTCCTGTCTCCCTTTGTTTGGGAACAGAGGCCAATTGTTTGTGCTGTGCAAACTGGGCAGCATACGAATGGGGGCACCTCAGAAGTGGAAATACAACGGACGTTTTCTTGACAAAGGAAAGAGAGACAGCAATGTGGATGTCTCTGTTGCATAGCTTGCTGTGCACTGAAGAGATCCAGCAGCATCTTTCAGTCCTGTCTCTCTTTGTGTGGGAACAGAGGCCAATTGTTTGTGCTATGCAAACTGGCCTGCAGGCGAATGGGAGCACCTCAGAAGTGGAAATACAACGGCCATTTTTGTGAGAAAGGAAAGCGAGACAGCAATGTGGATGTCTCTGTTACATAGCTTGCAGAGCGCAGAAGAGATCCAGTAACATCTTTCAGTCCTGCCTCTTTTTGCGTGGGGCTAACAGAGGCCAATCGTATGTGCTTTGCAAACTGGGCTATAGGTGAATTTGAGCCCCTCATAAGTGGAAATACAACGGACGTTTTCTTGACAAAGGAAAGAGAGACAGCAATGTGGACGGCTCTGTTACATTGCTTGCTGTACACAGAAGAGATCCAGCAGCATCTTTCAGTCCTGTCTCTCTTTGTGTGGGAACAGAGGCCAATTGTTGGTGCTGTGCAGACTGGGCTGCAGGCGAATGGGAGCTCCGCAGAAGTGGAAATACAACGGACGTTTTCTTGACAAAGGAAAGAGAGACTGCAATGCGGACGGCTCTGTTGCATAGCTTGCTGTGCACTGAAGAGATCCAGCAGCATCTTTCAGTCCTGTCTCTTTTTGTGTGGGAACAGAGGCTTAAGTTCGTGCTGTGCAAACTGGGCAGCAGGCGAATGGGAGCACCTCAGATGTGGAAATACAACGGACGTATCTTGACAAAGGAAAGAGAGACAGCAATGTGGATGGCTCTGTTACACAGCTTGCAGTGCGCTGAAAAGATCCAGTAACATCTTTCAGTCCTACCTATTTTTGTGTGGGAACAGAGGCCAATCGTACGTGCTGTGCAAACTGGGCTGTAGGCGAATTTGAGCACCTCAGAAGTGGAAATACAATGGACGTTTTCTTGACAAAGGAAAGAGAGAGAGCAATGTGGACGGCTCTGTTACATAGCTTGCTGTGCACTGAAGATATCCAGCAGCATCTTTCAGTCCTCTCTCTCTTTGTGTGGGAACAGAAGCTTACGCTCGTGCTGTGCAAACTGGCCTGCAGGCGAAAGGGAGCACCTCAGAAGTGGAAATACAACGGACGTTTTGTTGAGAAAGGAAAGAGAGATAGCAATGTGGATGGCTCTGTCACATTGCTTGCTGTGCAATGAAGAGATCCAGCAGCATCTTTCAGTCCTGTCTCTCTTTGTGTGGGAACAGAGGCCAATCGCTCGTGCTGTGCAAACTGGGCTGCAGGCGAATAGGAGCACCTCAGAAGTGGAAATACAACGGACGTTTTCTTGAGAAAGGAAAGAGAGACAGCAATGTGGATGGTTCTGTTACATAGCTTGCTGTGCACAGAAGAGATCCAGCAGCATCTTTCAGTCCTGTCTCTCTTTGTGTGGGAACAGAGGCCAATTGGTTGTGCTGTGCAAAGTGGTCTGCAGGCGAATGGGAGCCCCTCAGAAGTGGAAATACAACGGACGATTTCTTGACAAAGGAAAGAGAGACAGCAATGTGGATGGCTCTGTTACATAGCTTGCTGTGCACAGAAGAGATCCAGCAACATCTTTCAGTCCTGTCTCTCTTTGTGTGGGAACAGAGGCCAATTGTTTGTGCTGTGCAAACTGGGCTGCAGGCGAATGGGAGCACCTCAGAAGTGGCAATACAACGGACGTTTTCTAGACAAAGGAAAGAGAGACAGCAATGTGGTTGACTCTGTTACATAGCTTGCTGTGAACAGAATAAATCCAGAAGCATCTTTCAGTCCTGTCTCTCTTTGTTTGGGAACAGAGGCCAATGGTTTGTGCTCTGCAAAATGGGCAGCAGGCGAATGGGAACACCTCAGAAGTGGAAATACAACGGACGTTTTCTTGACAAAGGAAAGAGAGACAGCAATGTGGACGGCTCTGTTACATAGCTGGCTGTGCACAGAAGAGATCCAGCAGCATCTTTCAGTCCTGTCTCTCTTTGTTTGGGAACAGAGGCCAATTGTTTGTGCTGCGCCAACTGGCCTGCAGGTGAATGGGAGCACCTCGGAATTGGACATACAACGGACATTTTGTTGACAAAGGAAAGAGAGACAGCAATGTGGATGGCTCTGTTACACAGCTTGCAGTGCGCTGAAAAGATCCAGTAACATCTTTCAGTCCTACCTATTTTTGTGTGGGAACAGAGGCCAATCGTACGTGCTGTGCAAACTGGGCTATAGGCGAATTTGGGCACCTCAGAAGTGGAAACACAATGGACGTTTTCTTGACAAAGGAAAGAGAGACAGCAATGTGGACGGCTCTGTTACATAGCTTGCTGTGCACAGAATAGATAAAGCAGCATCTTTCAGTCCTGCCTCTCTTTGTTTGGGAACAGAGGCCAATAGTTTGTTCTGTGCAAACTGGGCTGCAGGCGAATGGGAGCACCTCAGAAGTGGAAATACAAAGGACGTTTTGTTGACAAAGGAAAGAGAGACAGCAATGTGGATGGCTCTGTTACACAGCTTGCAGTGCACAGAAGAGATCCAGTAACATCTTTCACTCCTACCGCTTATTGTGTGGGGCTAACAGAGGCCAATAGTACGTGCTGTGCAAACTGGGCTATAGGCGAATTTGAGCACCTCAGAAGTGGAAAGACAATGGACGTTTTCTTGACAAAGGAAAGAGAGAGAGCAATGTGGACGGCTCTGTTACATAGCTTGCTGTGCACTGAAGAGATCCAGCAGCATCTTTCAGTCCTGTCTCTCTTTGCATGGGAACAGAAGCTTACGCTCGTGCTGTGCAAACTGGCCTGCAGGCGAAAGGGAGCACCTCAGAAGTGGAAATACAACGGACGTTTTGTTGAGAAAGGAAAGAGAGATAGCAATGTGGATGGCTCTGTCACATAGCTTGCTGTGCAATGAAGAGATCCAGCAGCATCTTTCACTCCTGTCTCTCTTTGTGTGGGAACAGAGGCCAATCGCTCGTGCTGTGCAAACTGGGCTGCAGGCGAATAGGAGCACCTCAGAAGTGGAAATACAACGGACGTTTTCTTGACAAAGGAAAGAGAGACAGCAATGTGGATGGCTCTGTTACATAGCTTGCTGTGCACAGAAGAGATCCAGCAGCATCTTTCAGTCCTGTCTCTCTTTGTGTGGGAACAGAGGCCAATTGGTTGTGCTGTGCAAAGTGGGCTGCAGGCGAATGGGGGCACCTCAGAAGTGGAAATACAATGGACGATTTCTTGACAAAGGAAAGAGAGACAGCAATGTGGATGGCTCTGTTACATAGCTTGCTGTGCACAGAAGAGATCCAGCAACATCTTTCAGTCCTGTCTCACTTTGTGTGGGAACAGAGGCCAATTGTTTGTGCTGTGCAAACTGGGCGGCAGGCGAATGGGAGCACCTCAGAAGTGGAAATACAACGGACGTTTTCTAGACAAAGGAAAGAGAGACAGCAATGTGGATGACTCTGTTACATAGCTTGCTGTGAACAGAAGAAATCCAGAAGCATCTTTCAGTCCTGCCTCTCTTTGTGTGGGAACAGAGGCCAATTGTTTGTGCTCTGCAAAATGGGCAGCAGGCGAATGGGAACACCTCAGAAGTGGAAATACAACGGACGTTTTCTTGACAAAGGAAAGAGAGACAGCAATGTGGACGGCTCTGTTACATAGCTTGCTGTGCACTGAAGAGATCCTGCAGCATCTTTCAGTCCTACCGCTTTTTGTGTGGGTACAGAGGCTTACGTTCGTGCTGTGCAAACTGGGCAGCAGGCGAATGGGGGTACCTCAGGTGTGGAAATACAACGGACGTTTCTTGGCAAAGGAAAGAGAGACAGCAACGTGGACGGCTCTGTTGCATAGCTTGCTGTGCACTGAAGAGATCCAGCAGCATCTTTCAGTCCTGTCTCTCTTTGTGTGGGAACAGAGGCCAATTGTTTGTGCTGTGCAAAGTGGGCCGCAGGCGAATGGGAGCAGCTCAGAAGTGGAAATACAACGGCCATTTTTATGAGAAAGGAAAGAGAGACAGCAGTGTGGATGGCTCTGTTACACAGCCTGCAGTGCACAGAAGAGATCCAGTAACATCTTTCAGTCCTACCGCTTTTTGTTTGGGGCTAACAGAGGCCAATCGTACGTGCTGTGCAAACTGGGCTATAGGCGAATTTGAGCACCTCAGAAGTGGAAAGATAATGGACGTTTTCTTGACAAAGGAAAGAGAGACAGCAATGTGGACGGCTCTGTTGCATAGCTTGCTGTGCACTGAAGAGATCCAGCAGCATCTTTCAGTCCTACCTCTTTTTGTGTGGGAACAGAAGCTTACGCTCGTGCTGTGCAAACTGGGCAGCAGGCGAATGGGGGTGCCTCAGAAGTGGAAATACAACGGATGTTTTGTTGAGAAAGGAAAGAGAGATAGCAATGTGGATGGCTCTGTTACATAGCTTGCTATACACAGAAGAGATCCAGCAGCATCTTTCAGTCCTGTCTCTCTTTGTGTGGGAACAGAGGCCAATTGTTTGTCCCCTGCAAAATGGGCAGCAGGTGAATGGGAGCACCTCAGAAGTGGAATTACAATGGACGTTTTGTTGACAAAGGAAAGAGAGACAGCAATGTGGACGGCTCTGTTGCATAGCGTGCTGTGCACAGAAGAGATCCAGAAGCATCTTTCAGTCCTGTCTCTCTTTGTTTGGGAACAGAGGCCAATTGTTTGTGCTGTGCAAACTGGGCTGAAGGCGAATGGGAGCCCCTCAGAAGTGGGCATACAACGGACGTTTTGTTGACAAAGGAAAGAGAGACAGCAATGTGGATGGCTCTGTTACATAGCTTGCTCTGCACAGAAGAGATCCAGCAGCATCTTCCAGTCCAGTCTCTCTTTGTTTGGGAAGAGAGGCCAATTGTTTGTTCTGCGCAAACTGGCCTGCAGGCGAATGGGAGCCCCTCAGAAGTGGAAATACAACGGACGTTTTCTTGACATAGGAAAGAGAGACAGCAATGTGGATGGCTAGGTTACATAGCTTTCTCTGAGCATAACATATCCAGTAACATCTTTCAGTCCTGTCTCTCTTTGTGTGGGAACAGAGGCTTACGTTCGTGCTGTGCAAACTGGGCTGCAGGCGAATGGGAGCGCCTCAGAAGTGGAAATACAACGGACATTTTCTTGACAAAGGAAAGAGAGACAGCAATGTGGATGGCTCTGTTACATAGCTTGCTGTGCACAGAAGAGATCCAGCAGCATCTTTCAGTCCTGTCTCTCTTTGTTTGGGAGCAGAGGCCTATCGTTTTTGCTGTGCAAACTGGGCTGCAGGCGAATGGGAGCACCTCAGAAGTGGAAATACAACGGCCATTTTGATGAGAAAGGAAAGAGAGACAGCAATGTGGATGGCTCTGTTACAAAGCTTGCTATGCACTGAAGAGATCCAGCAGCATCTTTCAGTCCTGTCTCTCTTTGTGTGGGAACAGAGGCCAATTGTTTGTGCTCTGCAAACTGGCCTGCAGGCGAATGGGAGCACCTCAGAAGCGGAAATACAACGGACGTTTTCTTGACAAAGGAAAGAGAGACAGCCATGTGGATGGCTCTGTTACATAGCTTGCAGTGCACTGAAGAGATCCAGCAGCATCTTTCAGTCCTACGTCTTTTTGTGTGGGAACAGAGGCTTACGTTCGTGCTGTGCAAACTGGGCTGCAGGCGAATGGGAGCACCTCAGAAGTGGCAATACAACGGACGTTTTCTTGACAAAGGAAAGAGAGACAGCAATGTGGACGGCTCTTTTACATAGCTTGCTGTGCACTGAAGAGATCCAGCAGCATCTTTCAGTCCTGTCTCTCTTTGTGTGGGAACAGAGGCCAATTGTTTGTGCTGTGCAAACTGGGCTGCAGGCGAATGGGAGCACCTCAGAAGTGGAAATGCAACGGACGTTTTCTTGACAAAGGAAAGAGAGACAGCAATGTGGATGGCTCTGTTACATAGCTTGCTCTGCGCATAACATATCCAGTAACATCTTTCAGTCCTACATCTTTTTGTGTGGGAACAGAGGCCAATCGTACGTGCTGTCCAGATTGGGCTGCAGGTGAATGGGAGCACCTCAGAAGTGGAAATACAACGGACGTTTTTTTGACAAAGGAAAGAGAGACAGCAATGTGGACGGCTCTGTTGCATAGCTTGCTGTGCACTGAAGAGATCCAGCAGCATCTTTCAGTCCTGTCTCTCTTTGTTTGGGAACAGAGGCCAATTGTTTGTGCCGTGCAAACTGGCGTGCAGGCGAAAGGGACCACCTCAGAAGTGGCAATACAACGGCCGTTTTGTTGAGAAAGGAAAGAGAGACAGCAATGTGATGGCTCTGTTACATAGCTTGCTGTGCACTGAAGAGATCCAGCAGCATCTTTCAGTCCTACCGCTTTTTGTGTGGGAACAGAGGCTTACGTTCGTGCTGTGCAAACTGGGCTGCAGGCGAATGGGAGCACCTCAGAAGTGGAAATACAACGGCCATTTTGATGAGAAAGGAAAGAGAGACAGCAATGTGGATGGCTCTGTTACATAGCTTGCTGTGCACTGAAGAGATCCAGCAGCATCTTTCAGTCCTGCCTCTCTTTGTTTGGGAACAGAGTCCAAATGTTAGTGGTGTGCAAACTGGGCTGCAGGCGAATGGGAGCCCTTCAGAAGGGGGCATACAACGGAGGTTATCTTGACAAATGAAAGAGAGACAGCAATGTGGATGGCTCTGTTACATAGCTTGCTGTGCACAGAAGAGATCCAGCAGCATCTTTCAGTCCCACCTCTTTTGGTTTGGGAACAGAGGCCAATTGTTTGTGCTGTGCCAACTGGGCAGCAGGCGAATGGGAGCACCTCAGAAGTGGAAATACAAGGGACGTTTTCTTGACAAAGGAAAGAGAGACAGCAATGTGGACGGCTCTGTTACATAGCTTGCTGTGCGCAGAAGAGATCCAGCAGCATCTTTCAGTCCTGTCTCTCTTTGTGTGGGAACAGAGGCCAATTGTTTGTGCAGTAAAAAGTGGGCAGCAGGCGAATGGGAGCACGTCAGGAGTGGAAATACAACGGACGTTTTCTTGACAAAGGAAAGAGAGAGAGCAATGTGGACGGCTCTGTTGCATAGCTTGCTGTGCACTGAAGAGATCCAGCAGCATCTTTTAGTCCTGTCTCTCTTTGTTTCGGAACAGAGGCCAATTGTTTCTTCTGTGCAAACTGGACAGCAGGCGAATGGGGGTACCTCAGATGTAGAAATACAACGGACGTTTTCTTGACAAAGGAAAGAGAGACAGCAATGTGGATGGCTCTGTTACATAACTTGCAGTGCGCAGAAGAGATCCAGTAAAATCTTTCAGTCCTACCTCTTTTTGTGTAGGGCTAACAGAGGCCAATCGTATGTGCTTTGCAAACTGGGCTATAGGTGAATTTGAGCACCTCATAAGTGGAAATACAACGGACGTTTTGTTGAGAAAGGAAAGAGAGACAGCAATGTGGACGGCTCTGTTACATTGCTTGCTGTACACAGAAGAGATCCAGCAGCATCTTTCAGTCCTGTCTCTCTTTGTGTGGGAACAGAGGCCAATTGTTTGTGCTGTGCAGACTGGGCTGCAGGCGAATGGGAGCTCCGCAGAAGTGGAAATACAACGGACGTTTTCTTGACAAAGGAAAGAGAGACTGCAATGCGGACGGCTCTGTTGCATAGCTTGCTGTGCACTGAAGAGATCCAGCAGCATCTTTCAGTCCGACCGCTTTGGTGTGGGAACAGAGGCCTATCGTTCATGCTGTGCAAACTATGCTGAAGGCGAATGGGAGCACCTCAGGAGTGATAATACAACGGACGATTTCTTGACAAAGGAAAGAGAGACAGCAATGTGGACGGCTCTGTTGCATAGCTTGCTGTGCTCAGAAGAGATCCAGCAGCATCTTTCTGTCCTACCTCTTTTGTGTGGGAACAGAGGCCAATTGTTTGTGCTGTGCAAACTGGGCTGCAGGCGAATGGGAGCACCTCAGAAGTGGCAATACAACGGACGTTTTCTTGACAAAGGAAAGAGAGACAGCAATGTGGATGGCTCTGTTACATGGCTTCTAGTGCGCAGAAGAGATCCAGTAACATCTTTCAGTCCTACCTCTTTTTGTGTGGGGCTAACAGAGGCCAATCACACGTGCTGTGCAAACTGGGCTATAGGTGAATTTGAGCACCTCAGAAGTGGAAATACAACGGGCATTTTCTTGACAAAGGAAAGAGAGACAGCAATGTGGACGGCCCTGTTGCATAGCTTGCTGTGCAAAGAAGAGATCCAGCAGCATCTTTCAGTCCTGTCTCTTTTTGTGTGGGAAGAGAGGCTTACGTTCGTGCTGTGCAACCTGGGCAGCAGGCGAATGGGAGCACCTCAGATGTGGAAATACAACGGACGTATCTTGACAAAGGAAAGAGAGACAGCAATGTGGATGGCTCTGTTACACAGCTTGCAGTGCGCTGAAAAGATCCAGTAACATCTTTCAGTCCTACCTATTTTTGTGTGGGAACAGAGGCCAATCGTACGTGCTGTGCAAACTGGGCTGTAGGCGAATTTGAGCACCTCAGAAGTGGAAATACAATGGACGTTTCCTTGACAAAGGAAAGACAGAGAGCAATGTGGACGGTTCTGTTACATAGCTTGCTGTGCACTGAAGATATCCAGCAGCATCTTTCAGTCCTGTCTCTCTTTGTGTGGGAACAGAAGCTTACGCTCGTGCTGTGCAAACTGGCCTGCAGGCGAAAGGGAGCACCTCAGAAGTGGAAATACAACGTATGTTTTGTTGACAAAGGAAAGAGAGATAGCAATGTGGATGGCTCTGTCACATTGCTTGCTGTGCAATGAAGAGATCCAGCAGCATCTTTCACTCCTGTCTCTCTTTGTGTGGGAACAGAGGCCAATTGGTTGTGCTGTGCAAAGTGGTCTGCAGGCGAATGGGAGCCCCTCAGAAGTGGAAATACAATGGACGATTTCTTGACAAAGGAAAGAGAGACAGCAATGTGGATGGCTCTGTTACATAGCTTGCTGTGCACAGAAGAGATCCAGCAACATCTTTCAGTCCTGTCTCTCTTTGTGTGGGAACAGAGGCCAATTGTTTGTGCTGTGCAAACTGGGCTGCAGGCGAATGGGAGCACCTCAGAAGTGGCAATACAACGGACGTTTTCTAGACAAAGGAAAGAGAGACAGCAATGTGGATGACTCTGTTACATAGCTTGCTGTGAACAGAATAAATCCAGAAGCATCTTTCAGTCCTGTCTCTCTTTGTGTGGGAACAGAGGCCAATTGTTTGTGCTCTGCAAAATGGGCAGCAGGCGAATGGGAACACCTCAGAAGTGGAAATACAACGGACGTTTTCTTGACAAAGGAAAGAGAGACAGCAATGTGGACGGCTCTGTTACATAGCTTGCTGTGCACAGAAGAGATCCAGCAGCATCTTTGAGTCCTACCGCTTTTTGTGTGGGAACAGAGGCTTACGTTCGTGCTGTGCAAACTGGGCAGCAGGCGAATGGGGGTACCTCAGATGTGGAAATACAACGGACGTTTCTTGACAAAGGAACGAGAGACAGCAATGTGGATGGCTCTGTTGCATAGCTTGCTGTGCACTGAAGAGATCCAGCAGCATCTTTCAGTCCTGTCCCTCTTTCTTTGGGAACAGAGGCCAATTGTTTGTGCTGTGCAAAGTGGGCTGCAGGCGAATGGGAGCAGCTCAGAAGTGGAAATGCAACGGCCATTTTGATGAGAAAGGAAAGAGAGACAGCAATGTGGATGGCTCTGTTACATAGCTTGCAGTGCACTGAAGAGATCCAGCAGCATCTTTCAGTCCTGTCTCTCTTTCTTTGGGAACAGAGGCCAATCGTTCGTGCTGTGGAAATTGGGCTGCAGGCGAATGGGAGCACCTCAGAATTGGGCATACAACGGACGTTTTGTTGAGAAAGGAAAGAGAGACAGCCATGTGGATGGCTCTGTTGCATAGCTTGCTGTGCACTGAAGAGATCCAGCAGCATCTTTCAGCCCTACCGCTTTGGAGTCGGAACAGAGGCCTATCGTTCGTGCTGTGCAAACTATGCTGAAGGCGAATGGGAGCACCTCAGAAGTGATATTACAACGGACGTTTTCTTGGCAAAGGAAAGAGAGACAGCAATGTGGACGGCTCTGTTACATAGCTTGCTGTGCACTGAAGAGATCCAGCAGCATCTTTCAGTCCTGTCTCGCTTTGTGTGGGAACAGAGGCCAATTGTTTGAGCTGTGCAAACTGGCCTGCAGGCGAATGGGAGCACCTCCGAAGTGGCAATACAACGGACGTTTTCTTGACAAAGGAAAGAGAGACAGCAATGTGGACGTCTCTGTTGCATAGCTTGCTGTGCGCTGAAGAGATCCAGCAGCATCTTTCAGTCCTACCTCTTTTGGTTTGGGAACAGAGGCTTACGTTCGTGCTGTGCAAACTCGCCTGCAGGCGAATGGGAGCATATCAGAAGTGGAAATACAACGGACATTTTCTTGACAAAGGAAAGAGAGACAGCAATGTGGATGGCTCTGTTACATAGCTTGCTGTGCGCAGAAGAGATCCAGCAGCTTCTTTCAGTCCTGTCTCCCTTTGTCAGGGAACAGAGGCCAATTGTTTGTGCTGTGCCAAGTGGCCTGCAGGCGAATGGGAGCACCTCAGAAGTGGAAATACAACGGGCGTTTTGTTGAGAAAGGAAAGAGAGACAGCAATGTGGACGGCTCTGTTGCATAGCTTGCTGTGCACAGAAGAGATCCAGCAGCATCTTTCAGTCCTGCCTCTTTGTTTGGGAACAGAGGCCGCACGAACGTGCGGTGCAAACTGAACTGCTGGCGAATGGGAGCACCTCAGAAGTGGAAATACAACGGATGTTTTTTTGAGAAAAGAAAGAGAGACAGCAATGTGGATGGCTCTGTTACATAGCTTGCTCAGCGCATAACATATCCAATAACATCTTTCAGTCCTACATCTTTTTGCGTGGGAACAGAGGCCAATCGTACGTTCTGTCCAGATTGGGCTGCAGGCGAATGGGAGAACCTCAGAAGTGGCAATACAACGGACGTTTTCTTGACAAAGGAACGAGAGACAGCAATGTGGAAGGCTCAGTTGCATAGCTTGCTGTGCACTGAAGAGATCCAGCAGCATCATTCAGTCCTGTCTCTCTTTGTTTGGGAACAGAGGCCATTTGTTTGTGCTGTGCAAACTGGGCAGCATACGAATGGGGGTACCTCAGAAGTGGAAATACAACGGACGTTTTCTTGACAAAGGAAAGAGAGACAGCAATGTGGACGGCTCTGTTACATAGCTTGCTGTGCACAGAAGAGATCCAGCAGCATCTTTCAGTCCTGTCTCTCTTTGTGTGGGAACAGAGGCCAATTGTTAGTGCTGTGCAAAGTGGTCTGCAGGCGAATGGGAGCACCTCAGAAGTGGAAATACAACGGCCATTTTGATGAGAAAGGAAAGAGAGACAGCAATGTGGATGGCTCTGTTACATAGCTTGCTGTGCACAGAAGAGATCCAGCAGCATCTTTGAGTCCTGCCTCTCTTTGTTTGGGTACAGAGTCCAAACGTTAGTGCTGTGCAAACTGGGCTGCAGGCGAATGGGAGCCCCTCAGAAGTGGGCATACAACGGAGGTTATCTTGACAAATGAAAGAGAGACAGCAATGTGGATGGCTCTGTTACATAGCTTGCTGTGCACTGAAGAGATCCAGCAGCATCTTTCAGTCCTGTCTCTCTTTGTTTGGGAACAGAGGCCAATTGTTTGTTCTGTGCAAACTGGGCAGCAGGCAAATGGGGGTACCTCAGATGTGGAAATACAACGGACGTTTTCTTGACAAAGGAAAGAGAGACAGCAATGTGGATGGCTCTGTTACATAGCTTGCTGTGCACAGAAGAGATCCAGCGGCATCTTTCAGTCCTGTCTCTCTTTGTGTGGGAACAGAGGCCAATTGTTTGTGCTGTGCAAACTGGGCTGCAGGCGAATGGGAGCACCTCAGAAGTGGAAATACAACGGACGTTTTCTTGACAAAGGAAAGAGACACTGCAATGCGGACAGCTCTGTTGCATAGCTTGCTGTGCACAGAAGAGATCCAGCAGCATCTTTCAGTCCTACCGCTTTGGTGTGGGAACAGAGGCCTATCGTTCGTGCTGTGCAAACTATGCTGAAGGCGAATGGGAGCACCTCAGAAGTGATAATACAATGGACGTTTTCTTGGCAAAGGAAAGAGAGACAGCAATGTGGACGTCTCTGTTACATAGCTTGCTGTGCACTGAAGAGATCCAGCAGCATCTTTCAGTCCTGCCTCTCTTTGTTTGGGAACAGAGTCCAATCGTTCGTGCTGTGCAAAGTGGGCTGAAGGCGAATGGGAGCACCTCAGAAGTGGAAATACAACGGACGTTTTCTTGACAAAGGAATGAGAGACAGCAATGTGGACAGCTCAGTTGCATAGCTTGCTGTACGCAGAAGAGATCCAGCAGCATCTTTCAGTCCTGTCTCTCTTTGTGTGGGAACAGAGGCTAATAGTTTGTGCTGTGCAATGTGGTCTGCAGGCGAATGGGAGCACCTCAGAATTGGGCATAGAACGGACGTTTTCTTGACAAAAGAAAGAGAGACAGCAATGTGGACAGCCCGGTTAAATAGCTTGCTCTGCACAGAAGAGATCCAGCAGCATCTTTCAGTCCTGTCTCTCTTTGTTTGTGAACAGAGACCTATCGTTCGTGCTGTGCAAACTGGGCTGCAGGCGAATGGGAGCCCCTCTGAAGTGGGCATACAACGGACGTTTTGTTGACAAAGGAAAGAGAGACAGCAATGTGGATGGCTCTGTTACATAGCTTGCTCTGCACAGAAGAGATCCAGCAGCATCTTCCAGTCCAGTCTCTCTTTGTTTGGGAAGAGAGGCCAATTGTTTGTTCTGCGCAAACTGGGCTGCAGGCGAATGGGAGCCCCTCAGAAGTGGAAATACAACGGACGTTTTCTTGACATAGGAAAGAGAGACAGCAATGTGGATGGCTAGGTTACATAGCTTTCTCTGAGCATAACATATCCAGTAACATCTTTCAGTCCTGTCTCTCTTTGTGTGGGAACAGAGGCTTACGTTCGTGCTGTGCAAACTGGGCTGCAGGCGAATGGGAGCGCCTCAGAAGTGGAAATACAACGGACATTTTCTTGACAAAGGAAAGAGAGACAGCAATGTGGATGGCTCTGTTACATAGCTTGCTGTGCACAGAAGAGATCCAGCAGCATCTTCCAGTCCAGTCTGTCTTTGTTTGGGAACAGGGGCCAATTGTTTGTGCTGTGCAAACTGTCCTGCAGGCGAAAGGGAGCACCTCAGACGTGGGAATACAACGGACGTTTTCTTGACATAGGAAAGAGAGACAGCAATGTGGATGGCTAGGTTACATAGCTTGCCCTGAGCATAACATATCCAGTAACATCTTTCAGTCCTGTCTCTCTTTGTGTGGGAACAGAGGCTAACGTTCGCGCTGTGCAAACTGGGCTGCAGGCGAATGGGAGCACCTCAGAAGTGGAAATACAACGGACATTTTCTTGACAAAGGAAAGAGAGACAGCAATGTGGATGGCTCTGTTACATAGCTTGCTGTGCACAGAAGAGATCCAGCAGCATCTTTCAGTCCTGTCTCTCTTTGTGTGGGAACAGAGGCCATTTGTTTGTGCTGTGCAAACTGGGCTGCAGGCGAATGGGAGCACCTCAGAAGTGGCAATACAACGGACGTTTTCTTGACAAAGGAAAGAGAGACAGCAATGTGGACGGCTCTGTTGCATAGCTTGCTGTGCACAGAAGAGATCCAGCAGCATCTTTCAGTCCTGTCTCTCTTTTTGTGGGAACAGAGGCCAATTGTTTGTGCTGTGCAAAGTGGGCAGCATACGAATGGGGGGTCCTCAGAAGTGGAAATACAGCGGACGGTTTCTTGACAAATGAAAGACAGCAATGTGGACGGCTCTGTTACATAGCTTGCTGTGCACAGAAGAGATCCAGCAGCATCTCTCAGTCCTGTCCCTCTTTGTGTGGGAACAGAGGCCAATTATTTGTGCTGTGCAAAGTGGTCTGCAGGCGAATGGGAGCACCTCAGAAGTGGAAATACAACGGACGTTTTCTTGACAAAGGAAAGAGAGACAGCCATGTGGATGGCTCTGTTACATAGCTTGCAGTGCACTGAAGAGATCCAGCAGCATCTTTCAGTCCTACCTCTTTTTGTGTGGGAACAGAGGCTTACGTTCGTGCTGTGCAAAGTGGGCTGCAGGCGAATGGGAGCACCTCAGAAGTGGCAATACAACGGACGTTTTCTTGACAAAGGAAAGAGAGACAGCAATGTGGATGGCTCTGTTACATAGCTTGCTGTGCACAGAAGAGATCCAGCAGCATCTTTCAGTCCTGTCTCTCTTTGTGTGGGAACAGAGGCCATTTGTTTGTGCTGTGCAAACTGGGCTGCAGGCGAATGGGAGCACCTCAGAAGTGGCAATACAACGGACGTTTTCTTGACAAAGGAAAGAGAGACAGCAATGTGGACGGCTCTGTTTCATAGCTTGCTGTGCACTGAAGAGATCCAGCAGCATCTTTCAGTCCTGTCTCTCTTTGTGTGGGAACAGAGGCCAATTGTTTGTGCTGTGCAAACTGGGCAGCATACGAATGGGGGTACCTCAGAAGTGGAAATACAACGGACGTTTTCTTGACAAAGGAAAGAGAGACAGCAATGTGGACGGCTCTGTTACATAGCTTGCTGTGCACTGAAGAGATCCAGCAGCGTCTTTCAGTCCTGTCTCTCTTTGTGTGGGAACAGAGGCCAATTGTTTGTGCTGTGCAAACTGGCCTGCAGGCGAATGGGAGCACCTCAGAAGTGGAAATACAACGGACGTTTTCTTGACAAAAGAAAGAGAGACAGCAATGTGGACAGCCCGGTTACATAGCTTGCTCTGCACAGAAGAGATCCAGCAGCATCTTTCTGTCCTGTCTCTGTTTTTGTGGGAACAGAGGCCAATTGTTTGTTCTGTGCAAACTGGGCTGCAGGCGAATGGGAGCACCTCAGAAGTGGAAATACAACAGACACTTTTTTGACAAAGGAAAGAGAGACAGCAATGTGGACGGCTAGGTTACATAGTTTGCTGTGCACTGAAGAGATCCAGCAGCATCTTTCAGTCCTGTCTCTCTTTGTGTGGGAACAGAGGCCAATTGTTTGTTCTGTGCAAACTGGCCTGCAGGCGAATGGGAGCCCCTCAAAAGTGGAAATACAACGGACATTTTCTTGACAAAGAAAGAGAGACAGCAATGTGGATGGCTCTGTTACATAGCTTGCTGTGCACAGAAGAGATCCAGCAGCATCTTTCAGTCCTGTCTCTCTTTGTTTGGGAGCAGAGGCCTATCGTTTTTGCTGTGCAAACTGGGCAGCAGGCGAATGGGGGCACCTCAGAAGTGGAAATACAACGGCCATTTTGATGAGAAAGGAAAGAGAGACAGCAATGTGGATGGCTCTGTTACAAAGCTTGCTATGCACTGAAGAGATCCAGCAGCATCTTTCAGTCCTGTCTCTCTTTGTGTGGGAACAGAGGCCAATTGTTTGTGCTCTGCAAACTGGCCTGCAGGCGAATGGGAGCACCTCAGAAGTGGCAATACAACGGACGTTTTCTTGACAAAGGAAAGAGAGACAGCCATGTGGATGGCTCTGTTACATAGCTTGCAGTGCACTGAAGAGATCCAGCAGCATCTTTCAGTCCTACCTCTTTTTGTGTGGGAACAGAGGCTTACGTTCGTGCTGTGCAAACTGGCCTGCAGGCGAATGGGAGCACCTCAGAAGTGGCAATACAACGGACGTTTTCTTGACAAAGGAAAGAGAGACAGCAATGTGGACGGCTCTTTTACATAGCTTGCTGTGCACTGAAGAGATCCAGCAGCATCTTTCAGTCCTGTCTCTCTTTGTGTGGGAACAGAGGCCAATTGTTTGTGCTGTGCAAACTGGGCTGCAGGCGAATGGGAGCACCTCAGAAGTGGAAATACAACGGACGTTTTCTTGACAAAGGAAAGAGAGACAGCAATGTGGATGGCTCTGTTACATAGCTTGCTCTGCGCATAACATATCCAGTAACATCTTTCAGTCCTACATCTTTTTGTGTGGGAACAGAGGCCAATCGTACGTGCTGTCCAGATTGGGCTGCAGGTGAATGGGAGCACCTCAGAAGTGGAAATACAACGGACGTTTTCTTGACAAAGTAAAGAGAGACAGCAATGTGGACGGCTCTGTTGCATAGCTTGCTGTGCACTGAAGAGATCCAGCAGCATCTTTCAGTCCTGTCTCTCTTTGTTTGGGAACAGAGGCCAATTGTTTGTGCTGTGCAAACTGGCGTGCAGGCGAAAGGGACCACCTCAGAAGTGGCAATACAACGGCCGTTTTGTTGAGAAAGGAAAGAGAGACAGCAATGTGATGGCTCTGTTACATAGCTTGCTGTGCACTGAAGAGATCCAGCAGCATCTTTCAGTCCTACCGCTTTTTGTGTGGGAACAGAGGCTTACGTTCGTGCTGTGCAAACTGGGCTGCAGGCGAATGGGAGCACCTCAGAAGTGGAAATACAACGGCCATTTTGATGAGAAAGGCAAGAGAGACAGCAATGTGGATGGCTCTGTTACATAGCTTGCTGTGCACAGAAGAGATCCAGCAGCATCTTTCAGTCCTGCCTCTCTTTGTTTGGGAACAGAGTCCAAATGTTAGTGCTGTGCAAACTGGGCTGCAGGCGAATGGGAGCCCCTCAGAAGGGGGCATACAACGGAGGTTATCTTGACAAATGAAAGAGAGACAGCAATGTGGATGGCTCTGTTACATAGCTTGCTGTGCACAGAAGAGATCCAGCAGCATCTTTCAGTCCTACCGCTTTTTGTGTGGGAACAGAGGCCAATTGTTTGTGCTGTGCAAACTGGGCTGCAGGCGAATGGGAGCACCTCAGAATTGGGCATACAACAGACGTTTTGTTGAGAAAGGAAAGAGAGACAGCAATGTGATGGCTCTGTTACATAGCTTGCTGTGCACTGAAGAGATCCAGCAGCATCTTTCAGTCCTACCGCTTTTTGTGTGGGAACACAGGCTTACGTTCGTGCTCTGCAAACTGGGCTGCAGGCGAATGGGAGCACCTCAGAAGTGGAAATACAACGGCCATTTTGATGAGAAAGGAAAGAGAGACAGCAATGTGGATGGCTCTGTTACATAGCTTGCTGTGCACTGAAGAGATCCAGCAGCATCTTTCAGTCCTGCCTCTCTTTGTTTGGGAACAGAGTCCAAACGTTAGTGCTGTGCAAACTGGGCTGCAGGCGAATGGGAGCCCCTCAGAAGTGGGCATACAACGGAGGTTATCTTGACAAATGAAAGAGAGACAGCAATGTGGATGGCTCTGTTACATAGCTTGCTGTGCACTGAAGAGATCCAGCAGCATCTTTCAGTCCTGTCTCTCTTTGTTTGGGAACAGAGGCCAATTGTTTGTTCTGTGCAAACTGGGCAGCAGGCAAATGGGGGTACCTCAGATGTGGAAATACAACGGACGTTTTCTTGACAAAGGAAAGAGAGACAGCAATGTGGACGGCTCTGTTACATAGCTTGCTGTGCACAGAAGAGATCCAGCGGCATCTTTCAGTCCTGTCTCTCTTTGTGTGGGAACAGAGGCCAATTGTTTGTGCTGTGCAAACTGGGCTGCAGGCGAATGGGAGCACCTCAGAAGTGGAAATACAACGGACGTTTTCTTGACAAAGGAAAGAGACACTGCAATGCGGACAGCTCTGTTGCATAGCTTGCTGTGCACAGAAGAGATCCAGCAGCATCTTTCAGTCCTACCGCTTTGGTGTGGGAACAGAGGCCTATCGTTCGTGCTGTGCAAACTATGCTGATGGCGAATGGGAGCACCTCAGAAGTGATAATACAATGGACGTTTTCTTGGCAAAGGAAAGAGAGACAGCAATGTGGACGTCTCTGTTACATAGCTTGCTGTGCACTGAAGAGATCCAGCAGCATCTTTCAGTCCTGCCTCTCTTTGTTTGGGAACAGAGTCCAATCGTTCGTGCTGTGCAAACTGGGCTGAAGGCGAATGGGAGCACCTCAGAAGTGGAAATACAACGGACGTTTTCTTGACAAAGGAATGAGAGACAGCAATGTGGACGGCTCAGTTGCATAGCTTGCTGTGCGCAGAAGAAATCCAGCAGCATCTTTCAGTCCTGTCTCTCTTTGTGTGGGAACAGAGGCTAATAGTTTGTGCTGTGCAATGTGGTCTGCAGGCGAATGGGAGCACCTCAGAATTGGGCATAGAACGGACGTTTTCTTGACAAAAGAAAGAGAGACAGCAATGTGGACAGCCCGGTTAAATAGCTTGCTCTGCACAGAAGAGATCCAGCAGCATCTTTCAGTCCTGTCTCTCTTTGTTTGTGAACAGAGGCCTATCGTTCGTGCTGTGCAAACTGGGCTGCAGGCGAATGGGAGCCCCTCTGAAGTGGGCATACAACGGACGTTTTGTTGACAAAGGAAAGAGTGACAGCAATGTAGATGGCTCTGTTACATAGCTTGCTCTGCACAGAAGAGATCCAGCAGCATCTTCCAGTCCAGTCTCTCTTTGTTTGGGAAGAGAGGCCAATTGTTTGTTCTGCGCAAACTGGGCAGCAGGCGAATGGGAGCCCCTCAGAAGTGGAAATACAACGGACGTTTTCTTGACATAGGAAAGAGAGACAGCAATGTGGATGGCTAGGTTACATAGCTTTCTCTGAGCATAACATATCCAGTAACATCTTTCAGCCCTGTCTCTCTTTGTGTGGGAACAGAGGCTTACGTTCGTGCTGTGCAAACTGGGCTGCAGGCGAATGGGAGCGCCTCAGAAGTGGAAATACAACGGACATTTTCTTGGGAAAGGAAAGAGAGACAGCAATGTGGATGGCTCTGTTACATAGCTTGCTGTGCACAGAAGAGATCCAGCAGCATCTTCCAGTCCAGTCTGTCTTTGTTTGGGAACAGGGGCCAATTGTTTGTGCTGTGCAAACTGTCCTGCAGGCGAAAGGGAGCACCTCAGACGTGGGAATACAACGGACGTTTTCTTGACATAGGAAAGAGAGACAGCAATGTGGATGGCTAGGTTACATAGCTTGCTCTGAGCATAACATATCCAGTAACATCTTTCACTCCTGTCTCTCTTTGTGTGGGAACAGAGGCTAACGTTCGCGCTGTGCAAACTGGGCTGCAGGCGAATGGGAGCGCCTCAGAAGTGGAAATACAACGGACATTTTCTTGACAAAGGAAAGAGAGACAGCAATGTGGATGGCTCTGTTACATAGCTTGCTGTGCACAGAAGAGATCCAGCAGCATCTTTCAGTCCTGTCTCTCTTTGTGTGGGAACAGAGGCCATTTGTTTGTGCTGTGCAAACTGGGCTGCAGGCGAATGGGAGCACCTCAGAAGTGGCAATACAACGGACGTTTTCTTGACAAAGGAAAGAGAGACAGCAATGTGGACGGCTCTGTTACATAGCTTGCTGTGCACTGAAGAGATCCAGCAGCATCTTTCAGTCCTGTCTCTCTTTGTGTGGGAACAGAGGCCAATTGTTTGTGCTGTGCAAACTGGGCAGCATACGAATGGGGGTACCTCAGAAGTGGAAATACAACGGACGTTTTCTTGACAAAGGAAAGAGAGACAGCAATGTGGACGGCTCTGTTACATAGCTTGCAGTGCACTGAAGAGATCCAGCAGCGTCTTTCAGTCCTGTCTCTCTTTGTGTGGGAACAGAGGCCAATTGTTTGTGCTGTGCAAACTGGCCTGCAGGCGAATGGGAGCACCTCAGAAGTGGAAATACAACGGACGTTTTCTTGACAAAAGAAAGAGAGACAGCAATGTGGACAGCCCGGTTACATAGCTTGCTCTGCACAGAAGAGATCCAGCAGCATCTTTCTGTCCTGTCTCTCTTTGTGTGGGAACAGAGGCCAATTGTTTGTTCTGTGCAAACTGGGCTGCAGGCGAATGGGAGCACCTCAGAAGTGGAAATACAACAGACACTTTTTTGACAAAGGAAAGAGAGACAGCAATGTGGACGGCTAGGTTACATAGCTTGCTGTGCACAGAAGAGATCCAGCAGCATCTTTCAGTCCTGTCTCTCTTTGTGTGGGAACAGAGGCCAATTGTTTGTTCTGTGCAAACTGGCCTGCAGGCGAATGGGAGCCCCTCAAAAGTGGAAATACAACGGACATTTTCTTGACAAAGAAAGAGAGACAGCAATGTGGATGGCTCTGTTACATAGCTTGCTGTGCACAGAAGAGATCCAGCAGCATCTTTCAGTCCTGTCTCTCTTTGTTTGGGAGCAGAGGCCTATCGTTTTTGCTGTGCAAACTGGGCTGCAGGCGAATGGGAGCACCTCAGAAGTGGAAATACACGGCCATTTTGATGAGAAAGGAAAGAGAGACAGCAATGTGGATGGCTCTGTTACAAAGCTTGCTATGCACTGAAGAGATCCAGCAGCATCTTTCAGTCCTGTCTCTCTTTGTGTGGGAACAGAGGCCAATTGTTTGTGCTCTGCAAACTGGCCTGCAGGCGAATGGGAGCACCTCAGAAGTGGAAATACAACGGACGTTTTCTTGACAAAGGAAAGAGAGACAGCAATGTGGATGGCTCTGTTACATAGCTTGCTGTGCACAGAAGAGATCCAGCAACATCTTTCAGTCCTGTCTCTCTTTGTGTGGGAACAGAGGCCAATTGTTTGTGCTGTGCAAACTGGGCTGCAGGCGAATGGGAGCACCTCAGAAGTGGAAATACAACGGACGTTTTCTAGACAAAGGAAAGAGAGACAGCAATGTGGATGACTCTGTTACATAGCTTGCTGTGAACAGAAGAAATCCAGAAGCATCTTTCAGTCCTGTCTCTCTTTGTGTGGGAACAGAGGCCAATTGTTTGTACTCTGCAAACTGGGCAGCAGGCGAATGGGAACACCTCAGAAGTGGAAATACAACGGACGTTTTCTTGACAAAGGAAAGAGAGACAGCAATGTGGACGGCTCTGTTACATAGCTTGCTGTGCACAGAAGAGATCCAGCAGCATCTTTGAGTCCTACCGCTTTTTGTGTGGGAACAGAGGCTTACGCTCGTGCTGTGCAAACTGGGCAGCAGGCGAATGGGGGTACCTCAGATGTGGAAATACAACAGACGTTTCTTGACAAAGGAAAGAGAGACAGCAATGTGGATGGCTCTGTTGCATAGCTTGCTGTGCACTGAAGAGATCCAGCAGCATCTTTCAGTCCTGTCTCTCTTTCTTTGGGAACAGAGGCCAATCGTTCGTGCTGTGGAAATTGGGCTGCAGGCGAATGGGAGCACCTCAGAAGTGGAAATACAACGGACGTTTTGTTGAGAAAGGAAAGATAGACAGCAATGTGGATGGCTCTGTTGCATAGCTTGCTGTGCACTGAAGAGATCCAGCAGCATCTTTCAGTCCTGTCTCTCTTTGTGTGGGAACAGTGGCTTACGCTCGTGCTGTGCAAACTGGGCTGCAGGCGAATGGGAGCACCTCAGAAGTGGAAATACAACGGATGTTTTCTTGACAAAGGAAAGAGAGACAGCAATGTGGATGGCTCTGTTGCATAGCTTGCTTTGCACAGAAGAGATCCAGCAGCATCTTTCAGTCCTGTCTCTCTTTGTGTGGGTGTCATGGGTTCAGCAGAAGCAGTCATTTTTTTTTTCTCCTACTTGGTAGCTGGTGCAGCTCTGTGTTTTTGATTTTGGGCCTGAGAACAGCGCTGATAACACCAGTGTTTTCAGTTGCTGCTTGGTGATGTTTAGGCTGGCCAAGGACTTTGTGAGCCTCATGCTCTGCCAGGGAGGAGGGGAAGCCAGGAGGAAGGAGAGACAGGACACCTGACCCAGACTAACCAAAGAGATTATTCCATACCACAGCACGTCATGTCCAGGAGGTAGAAACGGAGAGCAGAGACCCGGAAGGGTGGTGAGGGTGCACGGTGGGGGGTGCAGCCGGGGAGGGGTGCGCCGGTGAAAGGTGCACCGGTGGGGGTGCACAGCTTGGTCGAGCTGGGTGGTGAGCTATTGTATCCTTCCCTTGTATTTGCCTTGTCATTATTGTTACTGGTGGGGGTGTACTGGGTGGTCAGGCTTGATATTTGATGGTGAGCTATTGTATTCTCCTTTTCCTTGTATCTGCTTTGTCATTATTATTATTGGGGGTAGCAGTAGTGATTTGTGTTATACCTCAGTTAATAAACTGTTCTTATCTCAACCTGGGGGAGTTGCATTCTTACGATTCTCCTTCCCATCCTTCCAGGAGCAGAGGGAAGAAAGACTGGGGAGTGAGTGAGAGAGCGACTGCATGGGTTTATAAGCTTAAACCACAACAGTGGGAACAGAGGCCAATCGTACGTGCTGTGCAAACTGGGCTGAAGGTGAATGGGAGCACCTCAGAAGTGGAAATACAACGGACGTTTTGTTGACAAAGGAAAGAGAGACAGCAATGTGGACGGCTCTGTTACATAGCTTGCTGTGCACTGAAGAGATCCAGCAGCATCTTTTAGTCCTGTCTCTCTTTGTTTGGGAACAGAGGCCAATTGTTTATTCTGTGCAAACTGGGCAGCAGGCGAATGGGGGTACCTCAGATGTAGAAATACAACGGACGTTTTCTTGACAAAGGAAAGAGAGACAGCAATGTGGATGACTCTGTTACATAGCTTGCAGTGCGCAGAAGAGATCCAGTAACATCTTTCAGTCCTACCTCTTTTTGTGTGGGGCTAACAGAGGCCAATCACACGTGCTGTGCAAACTGGGCTATAGGTGAATTTGAGCACCTCAGAAGTGGAAATACAACGGGCGTTTTCTTGACAAAGGAAAGAGAGACAGCAATGTGGACGGCTCTGTTACACAGCTTGCTGTGCGCAGAAGAGATCCAGCAGCATCTTTCAGTCCTGTCTCTCTTTGTTTGGGAACAGAGGACAATTGTTTGTGCTGTGCAAACTGGGCTGCAAGCGAATGGGAGCACCTCGGAATTGGACATACAACGGACATTTTGTTGACAAAGGAAAGAGAGACAGCAATGTGGATGGCTCTGTTACACAGCTTGCAGTGCGCTGAAAAGATCCAGTAACATCTTTCAGTCCTACCTATTTTTGTGTGGGAACAGAGGCCAATCGTACGTGCTGTGCAAACTGGGCTATAGGCGAATTTGGGCACCTCAGAAGTGGAAATACAATGGACGTTTTCTTGACAAAGGAAAGAGAGACAGCAATGTGGACGGCTCTGTTACATAGCTTGCTGTGCACTGAAGAGATCCAGCAGCATCTTTCAGTCCTGTCTCTCTTTGTTTGGGAACAGAGGCCAATTGTTTGTGCTGTGCAAACTGGCGTGCAGGCGAAAGGGACCACCTCAGAAGTGGCAATACAACGGCCGTTTTGTTGAGAAAGGAAAGAGAGACAGCGATGTGATGGCTCTGTTACATAGCTTGCTGTGCACTGAAGAGATCCAGCAGCATCTTTCAGTCCTACCGCTTTTTGTGTGGGAACACAGGCTTACGTTCGTGCTGTGCAAACTGGGCTGCAGGCGAATGGGAGCACCTCAGAAGTGGCAATACAACGGCCATTTTGATGAGAAAGGCAAGAGAGACAGCAATGTGGATGGCTCTGTTACATAGCTTGCTGTGCACAGAAGAGATCCAGCAGCATCTTTCAGTCCTGCCTCTCTTTGTTTGGGAACAGAGTCCAAATGTTAGTGCTGTGCAAACTGGGCTGCAGGCGAATGGGAGCCCCTCAGAAGGGGGCATACAACGGAGGTTATCTTGACAAATGAAAGAGAGACAGCAATGTGGATGGCTCTGTTACATAGCTTGCTGTGCACAGAAGAGATCCAGCAGCGTCTTTCAGTCCTACCGCTTTTTGTTTGGGAAGAGAGGCCAATTGTTTGTGCAGTGCAAACTGGGCTGCAGACGAATGGGAGCCCCTCAGAAGTGAAAATACAACGGATGCTTTCTGGACAAAGGAAAGAGAGACAGCAATGTGGACGGCTCTGTTGCATAGCTTGCTGTGAACAGAAGAGATCCAGCAGCATCTTTCAGTCCTGTCTCTCTTTTTGTGGGAACAGAGGCCAATTGTTTGTGCTGTGCAAACTGGGCAGCATACGAATGGGGGGACCTCAGAAGTGGAAATACAGCGGACGGTTTCTTGACAAATGAAAGACAGCAATGTGGACGGCTCTGTTACATAGCTTGCTGTGCACAGAAGAGATCCAGCAGCATCTCTCAGTCCTGTCCCTCTTTGTGTGGGAACAGAGGCCAATTATTTGTGCTGTGCAAAGTGGTCTGCAGGCGAATGGGAGCAACTCAGAAGTGGAAATACAACGGACGTTTTCTTGACAAAGGAAAGAGAGACAGCCATGTGGATGGCTCTGTTACATAGCTTGCAGTGCACTGAAGAGATCCAGCAGCATCTTTCAGTCCTACCTCTTTTTGTGTGGGAACAGAGGCTAACGTTCGTGCTGTGCAAAGTGGGCTGCAGGCGAATGGGAGCACCTCAGAAGTGGAAATACAACGGACGTTTTCTTGACAAAGGAAAGAGAGACAGCAATGTGGACGGCTCTTTTACATAGCTTGCTGCGCACTGAAGAGATCCAGCAGCATCTTTCAGTCCTGTCTCTCTTTGTGTGGGAACAGAGGCCAATTGTTTGTGCTGTGCAAACTGGGCTGCAGGCGAATGGGAGCACCTCAGAAGTGGAAATACAACGGACGTTTTCTTGACAAAGGAAAGAGAGACAGCAATGTGGATGGCTCTGTTACATAGCTTGCTCTGCGCATAACATATCCAGTAACATCTTTCAGTCCTACATCTTTTTGTGTGGGAACAGAGGCCAATCGTACGTGCTGTCCAGATTGGGCTGCAGGTGAATGGGAGCACCTCAGAAGTGGAAATACAACGGACATTTTCTTGACAAAGGAAAGAGAGACAGCAATGTGGACGGCTCTGTTGCATGGCTTGCTGTGCACTGAAGAGATCCAGCAGCATCTTTCAGTCCTTTCTCTCTTTGTTTGGGAACAGAGGCCAATTGTTTGTGCTGTGCAAACTGGCCTGCAGGCAAAAGGGACCACCTCAGAAGTGGCAATACAACGGACGTTTTGTTGAGAAAGGAAAGAGAGACAGCAATGTGGACGGCTCTGTTGCATAGCTTGCTGTGCACTGAAGAGATCCAGCAGCATCTTTCAGTCCTACCTCTTTTTGTGTGGGAACAGAGGCTTACGTTCGTGCTGTGCAAACTGGGCTGCAGGCGAATGGGAGCACCTCAGAAGTGGAAATACAACGGCCATTTTGATGAGAAAGGAAAGAGAGACAGCAATGTGGATGGCTCTGTTACATAGCTTGCTGTGCACAGAAGAGATCCAGCAGCATCTTTCAGTCCTGCCTCTCTTTGTTTGGGAACAGAGTCCAAACGTTAGTGCTGTGCAAACTGGGCTGCAGGCGAATGGGAGCCCCTCAGAAGTGGGCATACAACGGAGGTTATCTTGACAAATGAAAGAGAGACAGCAATGTGGATGGCTCTGTTACATAGCTTGCTGTGCACTGAAGAGATCCAGCAGCATCTTTCAGTCCTGTCTCTCTTTGTTTGGGAACAGAGGCCAATTGTTTGTTCTGTGCAAACTGGGCAGCAGGCAAATGGGGGTACCTCAGATGTGGAAATACAACGGACGTTTTCTTGACAAAGGAAAGAGAGACAGCAATGTGGATGGCTCTGTTGCATAGCTTGCTGTGCACAGAAGAGATCCAGCGGCATCTTTCAGTCCAGTCTCTCTTTGTGTGGGAACAGAGGCCAATTGTTTGTGCTGTGCAAACTGGGCTGCAGGCGAATGGGAGCACCTCAGAAGTGGAAATACAACGGACGTTTTCTTGACAAAGGAAAGAGACACTGCAATGCGGACGGCTCTGTTGCATAGCTTGCTGTGCACAGAAGAGATCCAGCAGCATCTTTCAGTCCTACCGCTTTGGTGTGGGAACAGAGGCCTATCGTTCGTGCTGTGCAAACTATGCTGAAGGCGAATGGGAGCACCTCAGAAGTGATAATACAATGGACGTTTTCTTGGCAAAGGAAAGAGAGACAGCAATGTGGACGTCTCTGTTACATAGCTTGCTGTGCACTGAAGAGATCCAGCAGCATCTTTCAGTCCTGTCTCTCTTTGTGTGGGAACAGTGGCTTACGCTCGTGCTGTGCAAACTGGGCTGCAGGCGAATGGGAGCACCTCAGAAGTGGAAATACAACGGATGTTTTCTTGACAAAGGAAAGAGAGACAGCAATGTGGATGGCTCTGTTGCATAGCTTGCTTTGCACAGAAGAGATCCAGCAGCATCTTTCAGTCCTGTCTCTCTTTGTGTGGGTGTCATGGGTTCAGCAGAAGCAGTCATTTTTTTTTTCTCCTACTTGGTAGCTGGTGCAGCTCTGTGTTTTTGATTTTGGGCCTGAGAACAGCGCTGATAACACCAGTGTTTTCAGTTGCTGCTTGGTGATGTTTAGGCTGGCCAAGGACTTTGTGAGCCTCATGCTCTGCCAGGGAGGAGGGGAAGCCAGGAGGAAGGAGAGACAGGACACCTGACCCAGACTAACCAAAGAGATTATTCCATACCACAGCACGTCATGTCCAGGAGGTAGAAACGGAGAGCAGAGACCCGGAAGGGTGGTGAGGGTGCACGGTGGGGGGTGCAGCCGGGGAGGGGTGCGCCGGAGAAAGGTGCACCGGTGGGGGTGCACAGCTTGGTCGAGCTGGGTGGTGAGCTATTGTATCCTTCCCTTGTATTTGCCTTGTCATTATTGTTACTGGTGGGGGTGTACTGGGTGGTCAGGCTTGATATTTGATGGTGAGCTATTGTATTCTCCTTTTCCTTGTATCTGCTTTGTCATTATTATTATTGGGGGTAGCAGTAGTGATTTGTGTTATACCTCAGTTAATAAACTGTTCTTATCTCAACCTGGGGGAGTTGCATTCTTACGATTCTCCTTCCCATCCCTCCAGGAGCAGAGGGAAGAAAGACTGGGGAGTGAGTGAGAGAGCGACTGCATGGGTTTATAAGCTTAAACCACAACAGTGGGAACAGAGGCCAATCGTACGTGCTGTGCAAACTGGGCTGAAGGTGAATGGGAGCACCTCAGAAGTGGAAATACAACGGACGTTTTCTTGACAAAGGAAAGAGAGACAGCAATGTGGATGGCTCTGTTACATAGCTTGCTGTGCACTGAAGAGATCCAGCAGCATCTTTTAGTCCTGTCTCTCTTTGTTTGGGAACAGAGGCCAATTGTTTATTCTGTGCAAACTGGGCTGCAGGCGAATGGGGGTACCTCAGATGTAGAAATACAACGGACGTTTTCTTGACAAAGGAAAGAGAGACAGCAATGTGGATGGCTCTGTTACATAGCTTGCAGTGCGCAGAAGAGATCCAGTAACATCTTTCAGTCCTACCTCTTTTTGTGTGGGGCTAACAGAGGCCAATCACACGTGCTGTGCAAACTGGGCTATAGGTGAATTTGAGCACCTCAGAAGTGGAAATACAACGGACGGTTTCTTGACAAAGGAAAGAAGGACAGCAATGTGGATGGCTCTGTTACACAGCTTGCAGTGCACTGAAGAGATCCAGCAGCATCTTTCAGTCCTGTCTCTCTTTGCTTGGGAACAGAGGCCAATTGTTTGTGCTGTGCAAACTGGGCTGCAGGCGAATGGGAGCACCTCAGAAGTGGAAATACAACGGACGTTTTGTAGACAAAGGAAAGAGGGACAGCAATGTGGATGGCTCTGTTACACAGCTTGCAGTGCACAGAAGAGATCCAGTAACATCTTTCAGTCCTGTCTCTCTTTGTTTGGGAACAGAGGCCAATCATACGTGCTGTGCCAACTGGCCTGCAGGTGAATGGGAGCACCTCGGAATTGGACATACAACGGACGTTTTGTTGACAAAGGAAAGAGAGACAGCAATGTGGATGGCTCTGTTACACAGCTTGCAGTGCGCTGAAAAGATCCAGTAACATCTTTCAGTCCTACCAATTTTTGTGTGGGAACAGAGGCCAATCGTACGTGCTGTGCAAACTGGGCTATAGGCGAATTTGGGCACCTCAGAAGTGGAAATACAATGGACGTTTTCTTGACAAAGGAAAGAGAGACAGCAATGTGGACGGCTCTGTTACATAGCTTGCTGTGCACAGAATAGATAAAGCAGCATCTTTCAGTCCTGCCTCTCTTTGTTTGGGAACAGAGGCCAATAGTTTGTTCTGTGCAAACTGGGCTGCAGGCGAATGGGAGCACCTCAGAAGTGGCAATACAACGGACGTTTTCTTGACAAAGGAAAGAGGGACAGCAATGTGGATGGCTCTGTTACACAGCTTGCAGTGCACAGAAGAGATCCAGTAACATCTTTCACTCCTACCGCTTATTGTGTGGGGCTAACAGAGGCCAATCGTACGTGCTGTGCAAACTGGGCTATAGGCGAATTTGAGCACCTCAGAAGTGGAAATACAATGGACGTTTTCTTGACAAAGGAAAGAGAGAGAGCAATGTGGACGGCTCTGTTACATAGCTTGCTGTGCACTGAAGAGATCCAGCAGCATCTTTCAGTCCTGTCTCTCTTTGCATGGGAACAGAAGCTTACGTTCGTGCTGTGCAAACTGGCCTGCAGGCGAAAGGGAGCACCTCAGAAGTGGAAATACAACGGACGTTTTGTTGAGAAAGGAAAGAGAGATAGCAATGTGGATGGCTCTGTCACATAGCTTGCTGTGCAATGAAGAGATCCAGCAGCATCTTTCACTCCTGTCTCTCTTTGGGTGGGAACAGAGGCCAATTGTTTGTTCTGTGCAAACTGGCCTGCAGGCGAATGGGAGCCCCTCAAAAGTGGAAATACAACGGACATTTTCTTGACAAAGAAAGAGAGACAGCAATGTGGATGGCTCTGTTACATAGCTTGCTGTGCACAGAAGAGATCCAGCAGCATCTTTCAGTCCTGTCTCTCTTTGTTTGGGAGCAGAGGACTATCGTTTTTGCTGTGCAAACTGGGCTGCAGGCGAATGGGAGCACCTCAGAAGTGGAAATACAACGGCCATTTTGATGAGAAAGGAAAGAGAGACAGCAATGTGGATGGCTCTGTTACATAGCTTGCTGTGCACAGAAGAGATCCAGCAGCATCTTTCAGTCCTGCCTCTCTTTGTTTGGGAACAGAGTCCAAATGTTAGTGCTGTGCAAACTGGGCTGCAGGCGAATGGGAGCCCCTCAGAAGGGGGCATACAACGGAGGTTATCTTGACAAATGAAAGAGAGACAGCAATGTGGATGGCTCTGTTACATAGCTTGCTGTGCACTGAAGAGATCCAGCAGCATCTTTCAGTCCTACCGATTTTTGTGTGGGAACAGAGGCCAATTGTTTGTGCTGTGCAAACTGGGCTGCAGGCGAATGGGAGCACCTCAGAATTGGGCATACAACAGACGTTTTGTTGAGAAAGGAAAGAGAGACAGCAATGTGATGGCTCTGTTACATAGCTTGCTGTGCACTGAAGAGATCCAGCAGCATCTTTCAGTCCTACCGCTTTTTGTGTGGGAACACAGGCTTACGTTCGTGCTGTGCAAACTGGGCTGCAGGCGAATGGGAGCACCTCAGAAGTGGAAATACAACGGCCATTTTGATGAGAAAGGAAAGAGAGACAGCAATGTGGATGGCTCTGTTACATAGCTTGCTGTGCACAGAAGAGATCCAGCAGCATCTTTCAGTCCTGCCTCTCTTTGTTTGGGAACAGAGTCCAAACGTTAGTGCTGTGCAAACTGGGCTGCAGGCGAATGGGAGCCCCTCAGAAGTGGGCATACAACGGAGGTTATCTTGACAAATGAAAGAGAGACAGCAATGTGGATGGCTCTGTTACATAGCTTGCTGTGCACTGAAGAGATCCAGCAGCATCTTTCAGTCCTACCTCTTTTGGTTTGGGAACAGAGGCCAATTGTTTGTTCTGTGCAAACTGGGCAGCAGGCAAATGGGGGTACCTCAGATGTGGAAATACAACGGACGTTTTCTTGACAAAGGAAAGAGAGACAGCAATGTGGATGGCTCTGTTACATAGCTTGCTGTGCACAGAAGAGATCCAGCGGCATCTTTCAGTCCTGTCTCTCTTTGTGTGGGAACAGAGGCCAATTGTTTGTGCTGTGCAAACTGGGCTGCAGGCGAATGGGAGCACCTCAGAAGTGGAAATACAACGGACGTTTTCTTGACAAAGGAAAGAGACACTGCAATGCGGACTGCTCTGTTGCATAGCTTGCTGTGCACAGAAGAGATCCAGCAGCATCTTTCAGTCCTACCGCTTTGGTGTGGGAACAGAGGCCTATCGTTCGTGCTGCGCAAACTATGCTGAAGGCGAATGGGAGCACCTCAGAAGTGATAATACAATGGACGTTTTCTTGGCAAAGGAAAGAGAGACAGCAATGTGGACGGCTCTGTTGCATAGCTTGCTGTGCACTGAAGAGATCCAGCAGCATCTTTCAGTCCTGTCTCTCTTTGTTTGGGAACAGAGGCCAATTGTTTGTGCTGTGCAAACTGGCGTGCAGGCGAAAGGGACCACCTCAGAAGTGGCAATACAACGGCCGTTTTGTTGAGAAAGGAAAGAGAGACAGCGATGTGATGGCTCTGTTACATAGCTTGCTGTGCACTGAAGAGATCCAGCAGCATCTGTCAGTCCTACCGCTTTTTGTTTGGGAAGAGAGGCCAATTGTTTGTGCAGTGCAAACTGGGCTGCAGACGAATGGGAGCCCCTCAGAAGTGAAAATACAACGGATGCTTTCTGGACAAAGGAAAGAGAGACAGCAATGTGGACGGCTCTGTTGCATAGCTTGCTGTGAACAGAAGAGATCCAGCAGCATCTTTCAGTCCTGTCTCTCTTTTTGTGGGAACAGAGGCCAATTGTTTGTGCTGTGCAAACTGGGCAGCATACGAATGGGGGGACCTCAGAAGTGGAAATACAGCGGACGGTTTCTTGACAAATGAAAGAGAGACAGCAATGTGGACGGCTCTGTTACATAGCTTGCTGTGCACAGAAGAGATCCAGCAGCATCTCTCAGTCCTGTCCCTCTTTGTGTGGGAACAGAGGCCAATTATTTGTGCTGTGCAAAGTGGTCTGCAGGCGAATGGGAGCAACTCAGAAGTGGAAATACAACGGACGTTTTCTTGACAAAGGAAAGAGAGACAGCCATGTGGATGGCTCTGTTACATAGCTTGCAGTGCACTGAAGAGATCCAGCAGCATCTTTCAGTCCTACCTCTTTTTGTGTGGGAACAGAGGCTAACGTTCGTGCTGTGCAAAGTGGGCTGCAGGCGAATGGGAGCACCTCAGAAGTGGAAATACAACGGACGTTTTCTTGACAAAGGAAAGAGAGACAGCAATGTGGACGGCTCTTTTACATAGCTTGCTGTGCACTGAAGAGATCCAGCAGCATCTTTCAGTCCTGTCTCTCTTTGTGTGGGAACAGAGACCAATTGTTTGTGCTGTGCAAACTGGGCTACAGGCGAATGGGAGCACCTCAGAAGTGGAAATACAACGGACGTTTTCTTGACAAAGGAAAGAGAGACAGCAATGTGGATGGCTCTGTTACATAGCTTGCTCTGCGCATAACATATCCAGTAACATCTTTCAGTCCTACATCTTTTTGTGTGGGAACAGAGGCCAATCGTACGTGCTGTCCAGATTGGGCTGCAGGTGAATGGGAGCACCTCAGAAGTGGAAATACAACGGACGTTTTCTTGACAAAGGAAAGAGAGACAGCAATGTGGACGGCTCTGTTGCATAGCTTGCTGTGCACTGAAGAGATCCAGCAGCATCTTTCAGTCCTTTCTCTCTTTGTTTGGGAATAGAGGCCAATTGTTTGTGCTGTGCAAACTGGCGTGCAGGCGAAAGGGAGCACCTCAGAAGTGGCAATACAACGGACGTTTTGTTGAGAAAGGAAAGAGAGACAGCAATGTGGATGGCTCTGTTGCATAGCTTGCTGTGCACTGAAGAGATCCAGCAGCATCTTTCAGTCCTACCGATTTTTGTGTGGGAACAGAGGCCAATTGTTTGTGCTGTGCAAACTGGGCTGCAGGCGAATGGGAGCACCTCAGAATTGGGCATACAACAGACGTTTTGTTGAGAAAGGAAAGAGAGACAGCAATGTGATGGCTCTGTTACATAGCTTGCTGTGCACTGAAGAGATCCAGCAGCATCTTTCAGTCCTACCGCTTTTTGTGTGGGAACACAGGCTTACGTTCGTGCTGTGCAAACTGGGCTGCAGGCGAATGGGAGCACCTCAGAAGTGGAAATACAACGGCCATTTTGATGAGAAAGGAAAGAGAGACAGCAATGTGGATGGCTCTGTTACATAGCTTGCTGTGCACAGAAGAGATCCAGCAGCATCTTTCAGTCCTGCCTCTCTTTGTTTGGGAACAGAGTCCAAACGTTAGTGCTGTGCAAACTGGGCTGCAGGCGAATGGGAGCCCCTCAGAAGTGGGCATACAACGGAGGTTATCTTGACAAATGAAAGAGAGACAGCAATGTGGATGGCTCTGTTACATAGCTTGCTGTGCACTGAAGAGATCCAGCACCATCTTTCAGTCCTGTCTCTCTTTGTTTGGGAACAGAGGCCAATTGTTTGTTCTGTGCAAACTGGGCAGCAGGCAAATGGGGTTACCTCAGATGTGGAAATACAACGGACGTTTTCTTGACAAAGGAAAGAGAGACAGCAATGTGGATGGCTCTGTTACATAGCTTGCTGTGCACAGAAGAGATCCAGCGGCATCTTTCAGTCCTGTCTCTCTTTGTGTGGGAACAGAGGCCAATTGTTTGTGCTGTGCAAACTGGGCTGCAGGCGAATGGGAGCACCTCAGAAGTGGAAATACAACGGACGTTTTCTTAACAAAGGAAAGAGACACTGCAATGCGGACTGCTCTGTTGCATAGCTTGCTGTGCACAGAAGAGATCCAGCAGCATCTTTCAGTCCTACCGCTTTGGTGTGGGAACAGAGGCCTATCGTTCGTGCTGTGCAAACTATGCTGAAGGCGAATGGGAGCACCTCAGAAGTGATAATACAATGGACGTTTTCTTGGCAAAGGAAAGAGAGACAGCAATGTGGACGTCTCTGTTACATAGCTTGCTGTGCACTGAAGAGATCCAGCAGCATCTTTCAGTCCTGTCTCTCTTTGTGTGGGAACAGTGGCTTACGCTCGTGCTGTGCAAACTGGGCTGCAGGCGAATGGGAGCACCTCAGAAGTGGAAATACAACGGATGTTTTCTTGACAAAGGAAAGAGAGACAGCAATGTGGATGGCTCTGTTGCATAGCTTGCTGTGCACAGAAGAGATCCAGCAGCATCTTTCAGTCCTGTCTCTCTTTGTGTGGGTGTCATGGGTTCAGCAGAAGCAGTCATTTTTTTTTTCTCCTACTTGGTAGCTGGTGCAGCTCTGTGTTTTTGATTTTGGGCCTGAGAACAGCGCTGATAACACCAGTGTTTTCAGTTGCTGCTTGGTGATGTTTAGGCTGGCCAAGGACTTTGTGAGCCTCATGCTCTGCCAGGGAGGAGGGGAAGCCAGGAGGAAGGAGAGACAGGACACCTGACCCAGACTAACCAAAGAGATTATTCCATACCACAGCACGTCATGTCCAGGAGGTAGAAACGGAGAGCAGAGACCCGGAAGGGTGGTGAGGGTGCACGGTGGGGGGTGCAGCCGGTGAGGGGTGCGCCGGTGAGGGGTGCACCGGTGGGGGTGCACAGCTTGGTCGAGCTGGGTGGTGAGCTATTGTATCCTTCCCTTGTATTTGCCTTGTCATTATTGTTACTGGTGGGGGTGTACTGGGTGGTCAGGCTTGATATTTGATGGTGAGCTATTGTATTCTCCTTTTCCTTGTATCTGCTTTGTCATTATTATTATTGGGGGTAGCAGTAGTGATTTGTGTTATACCTCAGTTAATAAACTGTTCTTATCTCAACCTGGGGGAGTTGCATTCTTACGATTCTCCTTCCCATCCCTCCAGGAGCAGAGGGAAGAAAGACTGGGGAGTGAGTGAGAGAGCGACTGCATGGGTTTATAAGCTTAAACCACAACAGTGGGAACAGAGGCCAATCGTACGTGCTGTGCAAACTGGGCTGAAGGTGAATGGGAGCACCTCAGAAGTGGAAATACAACGGGCGTTTTCTTGACAAAGGAAAGAAGGACAGCAATGTGGACGGCTCTGTTACACAGCTTGCTGTGCACAGAAGAGATCCAGCAGCATCTTTCAGTCCTGTCTCTCTTTGTTTGGGAACAGAGGCCAATTGTTTGTTCTGTGCAAACTGGGCAGCAGGCAAATGGGGTTACCTCAGATGTAGAAATACAACGGACGTTTTCTTGACAAAGGAAAGAGAGACAGCAATGTGGATGGCTCTGTTACATAGCTTGCTGTGCACTGAAGAGATCCAGCAGCATCTTTCAGTCCTGTCTCTCTTTGCATGGGAACAGAAGCTTACGTTCGTGCTGTGCAAACTGGGCTGCAGGCGAAAGGGAGCACCTCAGAAGTGGAAAAACAACGGACGTTTTGTTGAGAAAGGAAAGAGAGATAGCAATGTGGATGGCTCTGTCACATAGCTTGCTGTGCAATGAAGAGATCCAGCAGCATCTTTCACTCCTGTCTCTCTTTGGGTGGGAACAGAGGCCAATTGTTTGTTCTGTGCAAACTGGCCTGCAGGCGAATGGGAGCCCCTCAAAAGTGGAAATACAACGGACATTTTCTTGACAAAGAAAGAGAGACAGCAATGTGGATGGCTCTGTTACATAGCTTGCTGTGCACAGAAGAGATCCAGCAGCATCTTTCAGTCCTGTCTCTCTTTGTTTGGGAGCAGAGGCCTATCGTTTTTGCTGTGCAAACTGGGCTGCAGGCGAATGGGAGCACCTCAGAAGTGGAAATACAACGGCCATTTTGATGAGAAAGGAAAGAGAGACAGCAATGTGGATGGCTCTGTTACATAGCTTGCTATGCACTGAAGAGATCCAGCAGCATCTTTCAGTCCTGTCTCTCTTTGTGTGGGAACAGAGGCCAATTGTTTGTGCTCTGCAAACTGGCCTGCAGGCGAATGGGAGCACCTCAGAAGTGGAAATACAACGGACGTTTTCTTGACAAAGGAAAGAGAGACAGCCATGTGGACGGCTCTGTTGCATAGCTTGCTGTGCTCAGAAGAGATCCAGCAGCATCTTTCTGTCCTACCTCTTTTGTGTGGGAACAGAGGCCAATTGTTTGTGCTGTGCAAACTGGGCTGCAGGCGAATGGGGGCACCTCAGAAGTGGCAATACAACGGACGTTTTCTTGACAAAGGAAAGAGAGACAGCAATGTGGATGGCTCTGTTACATGGCTTCCAGTGCGCAGAAGAGATCCAGTAACATCTTTCAGTCCTACCTCTTTTTGTGTGGGGCTAACAGAGGCCAATCACACGTGCTGTACAAACTGGGCTATAGGTGAATTTGAGCACCTCAGAAGTGGAAATACAACGGGCATTTTCTTGACAAAGGAAAGAGAGACAGCAATGTGGACGGCCTTGTTGCATAGCTTGCTGTGCAAAGAATAGATCCAGCAGCATCTTTCAGTCCTGTCTCTTTTTTTGTGGGAACAGAGGCTTACGTTCGTGCTGTGCAAACTGGGCAGCAGGCGAATGGGAGCACCTCAGATGTGGAAATACAACGGACGTATCTTGACAAAGGAAAGAGAGACAGCAATGTGGATGGCTCTGTTACACAGCTTGCAGTGCGCTGAAAAGATCCAGTAACATCTTTCAGTCCTACCTCTTTTTGTGTGGGAACAGAGGCCAATCGTACGTGCTGTGCAAACTGGGCTATAGGCGAATGGGAGCACCTCAGAAGTGGAAATACAATGGACGTTTTCTTGACAAAGGAAAGAGAGAGAGCAATGTGGACGGCTCTGTTACATAGCTTGCTGTGCACTGAAGAGATCCAGCAGCATCTTTCAGTCCTGTCTCTCTTTGTGTGGGAACAGAAGCTTACGCTCGTGCTGTGCAAACTGGCCTGCAGGCGAAAGGGAGCACCTCAGAAGTGGAAATACAACGGACGTTTTGTTGAGAAAGGAAAGAGAGATAGCAATGTGGATAGCTCTGTCACATTGCTTGCTGTGCAATGAAGAGATCCAGCAGCATCTTTCAGTCCTGTCTCTCTTTGTGTGGGAACAGAGGCCAATTGTTTGTGCTGTGCAAAGTGGGCTGCAGGCGAATGGGAGCACCTCAGAAGAGGAAATACAACGGACGTTTTCTAGACAAAGGAAAGAGAGACAGCAATGTGGATGGCTCTGTTACATAGCTTGCTGTGCACTGAAGAGATCCAGCAGCATCTTTCAGTCCTGTCTCTCTTTGTGTGGGAACAGAGGCCAATTGTTTGTGCTGTGCAAAGTGGGCTGCAGGCGAATGGGAGCACCTCAGAAGAGGAAATACAACGGACGTTTTCTAGACAAAGGAAAGAGAGACAGCAATGTGGATGACTCTGTTACATAGCTTGCTGTGAACAGAAGAAATCCAGAAGCATCTTTCAGTCCTGTCCCTCTTTGTGTGGGAACAGAGGCCAATTGTTTGTGCTGTGCAAAGTGGGCTGCAGGCGAATGGGAGCACCTCAGAAGTGGAAATGCAACGGCCATTTTGATGAGAAAGGAAAGAGAGACAGCAATGTGGATGGCTCTGTTACATAGCTTGCAGTGCGCAGAAGAGATCCAGCAGCATCTTTCAGTCCTGTCTCTCTTTCTTTGGGAACAGAGGCCAATCGTTCGTGCTGTGGAAATTGGGCTGCAGGCGAATGGGAGCACCTCAGAACTGGGCATACAACGGACGTTATGTTGAGAAAGGAAAGATAGACAGCAATGTGGATGGCTCTGTTGCATAGCTTGCTGTGCACAGAAGAGATCCAGCAGCATCTTTCAGTCCTGTCTCTCTTTGTTTGGGAACAGAGGCCAATTGTTTGTGCTGTGCAAACTGGGCAGCATACGAATGGGGGTACCTCAGAAGTGGAAATACAACGGACATTTTCTTGACAAATGAAAGAGAGACAGCAATGTGGACGGCTCTGTTACATAGCTTGCTGTGCACTGAAGAGATCCAGCAGCATCTTTTAGTCCTGTCTCTCTTTGTGTGGGAACAGTGGCTTACGCTCGTGCTGTGCAAACTGGGCTGCAGGCGAATGGGAGCACCTCAGAAGTGGAAATACAACGGATGTTTTCTTGACAAAGGAAAGAGAGACAGCAATGTGGATGGCTCTGTTGCATAGCTTGCTGTGCACAGAAGAGATCCAGCAGCATCTTTCAGTCCTGTCTCTCTTTGTGTGGGTGTCATGGGTTCAGCAGAAGCAGTCATTTTTTTTTTCTCCTACTTGGTAGCTGGTGCAGCTCTGTGTTTTTGATTTTGGGCCTGAGAACAGCGCTGATAACACCAGTGTTTTCAGTTGCTGCTTGGTGATGTTTAGGCTGGCCAAGGACTTTGTGAGCCTCATGCTCTGCCAGGGAGGAGGGGAAGCCAGGAGGAAGGAGAGACAGGACACCTGACCCAGACTAACCAAAGAGATTATTCCATACCACAGCACGTCATGTCCAGGAGGTAGAAACGGAGAGCAGAGACCCGGAAGGGTGGTGAGGGTGCACGGTGGGGGGTGCAGCCGGTGAGGGGTGCGCCGGTGAGGGGTGCACCGGTGGGGGTGCACAGCTTGGTCGAGCTGGGTGGTGAGCTATTGTATCCTTCCCTTGTATTTGCCTTGTCATTATTGTTACTGGTGGGGGTGTACTGGGTGGTCAGGCTTGATATTTGATGGTGAGCTATTGTATTCTCCTTTTCCTTGTATCTGCTTTGTCATTATTATTATTGGGGGTAGCAGTAGTGATTTGTGTTATACCTCAGTTAATAAACTGTTCTTATCTCAACCTGGGGGAGTTGCATTCTTACGATTCTCCTTCCCATCCCTCCAGGAGCAGAGGGAAGAAAGACTGGGGAGTGAGTGAGAGAGCGACTGCATGGGTTTATAAGCTTAAACCACAACAGTGGGAACAGAGGCCAATCGTACGTGCTGTGCAAACTGGGCTGAAGGTGAATGGGAGCACCTCAGAAGTGGAAATACAACGGGCGTTTTCTTGACAAAGGAAAGAAGGACAGCAATGTGGACGGCTCTGTTACACAGCTTGCTGTGCACAGAAGAGATCCAGCAGCATCTTTCAGTCCTGTCTCTCTTTGTTTGGGAACAGAGGCCAATTGTTTGTTCTGTGCAAACTGGGCAGCAGGCAAATGGGGTTACCTCAGATGTAGAAATACAACGGACGTTTTCTTGACAAAGGAAAGAGAGACAGCAATGTGGATGGCTCTGTTACATAGCTTGCTGTGCACTGAAGAGATCCAGCAGCATCTTTCAGTCCTGTCTCTCTTTGCATGGGAACAGAAGCTTACGTTCGTGCTGTGCAAACTGGGCTGCAGGCGAAAGGGAGCACCTCAGAAGTGGAAAAACAACGGACGTTTTGTTGAGAAAGGAAAGAGAGATAGCAATGTGGATGGCTCTGTCACATAGCTTGCTGTGCAATGAAGAGATCCAGCAGCATCTTTCACTCCTGTCTCTCTTTGGGTGGGAACAGAGGCCAATTGTTTGTTCTGTGCAAACTGGCCTGCAGGCGAATGGGAGCCCCTCAAAAGTGGAAATACAACGGACATTTTCTTGACAAAGAAAGAGAGACAGCAATGTGGATGGCTCTGTTACATAGCTTGCTGTGCACAGAAGAGATCCAGCAGCATCTTTCAGTCCTGTCTCTCTTTGTTTGGGAGCAGAGGCCTATCGTTTTTGCTGTGCAAACTGGGCTGCAGGCGAATGGGAGCACCTCAGAAGTGGAAATACAACGGCCATTTTGATGAGAAAGGAAAGAGAGACAGCAATGTGGATGGCTCTGTTACATAGCTTGCTATGCACTGAAGAGATCCAGCAGCATCTTTCAGTCCTGTCTCTCTTTGTGTGGGAACAGAGGCCAATTGTTTGTGCTCTGCAAACTGGCCTGCAGGCGAATGGGAGCACCTCAGAAGTGGAAATACAACGGACGTTTTCTTGACAAAGGAAAGAGAGACAGCCATGTGGACGGCTCTGTTGCATAGCTTGCTGTGCTCAGAAGAGATCCAGCAGCATCTTTCTGTCCTACCTCTTTTGTGTGGGAACAGAGGCCAATTGTTTGTGCTGTGCAAACTGGGCTGCAGGCGAATGGGGGCACCTCAGAAGTGGCAATACAACGGACGTTTTCTTGACAAAGGAAAGAGAGACAGCAATGTGGATGGCTCTGTTACATGGCTTCCAGTGCGCAGAAGAGATCCAGTAACATCTTTCAGTCCTACCTCTTTTTGTGTGGGGCTAACAGAGGCCAATCACACGTGCTGTACAAACTGGGCTATAGGTGAATTTGAGCACCTCAGAAGTGGAAATACAACGGGCATTTTCTTGACAAAGGAAAGAGAGACAGCAATGTGGACGGCCTTGTTGCATAGCTTGCTGTGCAAAGAATAGATCCAGCAGCATCTTTCAGTCCTGTCTCTTTTTTTGTGGGAACAGAGGCTTACGTTCGTGCTGTGCAAACTGGGCAGCAGGCGAATGGGAGCACCTCAGATGTGGAAATACAACGGACGTATCTTGACAAAGGAAAGAGAGACAGCAATGTGGATGGCTCTGTTACACAGCTTGCAGTGCGCTGAAAAGATCCAGTAACATCTTTCAGTCCTACCTCTTTTTGTGTGGGAACAGAGGCCAATCGTACGTGCTGTGCAAACTGGGCTATAGGCGAATGGGAGCACCTCAGAAGTGGAAATACAATGGACGTTTTCTTGACAAAGGAAAGAGAGAGAGCAATGTGGACGGCTCTGTTACATAGCTTGCTGTGCACTGAAGAGATCCAGCAGCATCTTTCAGTCCTGTCTCTCTTTGTGTGGGAACAGAAGCTTACGCTCGTGCTGTGCAAACTGGCCTGCAGGCGAAAGGGAGCACCTCAGAAGTGGAAATACAACGGACGTTTTGTTGAGAAAGGAAAGAGAGATAGCAATGTGGATAGCTCTGTCACATTGCTTGCTGTGCAATGAAGAGATCCAGCAGCATCTTTCAGTCCTGTCTCTCTTTGTGTGGGAACAGAGGCCAATTGTTTGTGCTGTGCAAAGTGGGCTGCAGGCGAATGGGAGCACCTCAGAAGAGGAAATACAACGGACGTTTTCTAGACAAAGGAAAGAGAGACAGCAATGTGGATGGCTCTGTTACATAGCTTGCTGTGCACTGAAGAGATCCAGCAGCATCTTTCAGTCCTGTCTCTCTTTGTGTGGGAACAGAGGCCAATTGTTTGTGCTGTGCAAAGTGGGCTGCAGGCGAATGGGAGCACCTCAGAAGAGGAAATACAACGGACGTTTTCTAGACAAAGGAAAGAGAGACAGCAATGTGGATGACTCTGTTACATAGCTTGCTGTGAACAGAAGAAATCCAGAAGCATCTTTCAGTCCTGTCCCTCTTTGTGTGGGAACAGAGGCCAATTGTTTGTGCTGTGCAAAGTGGGCTGCAGGCGAATGGGAGCAGCTCAGAAGTGGAAATGCAACGGCCATTTTGATGAGAAAGGAAAGAGAGACAGCAATGTGGATGGCTCTGTTACATAGCTTGCTGTGCACTGAAGAGATCCAGCAGCATCTTTCAGTCCTGTCTCTCTTTCTTTGGGAACAGAGGCCAATCGTTCGTGCTGTGGAAATTGGGCTGCAGGCGAATGGGAGCACCTCAGAACTGGGCATACAACGGACGTTATGTTGAGAAAGGAAAGATAGACAGCAATGTGGATGGCTCTGTTGCATAGCTTGCTGTGCACAGAAGAGATCCAGCAGCATCTTTCAGTCCTGTCTCTCTTTGTTTGGGAACAGAGGCCAATTGTTTGTGCTGTGCAAACTGGGCAGCATACGAATGGGGGTACCTCAGAAGTGGAAATACAACGGACATTTTCTTGACAAATGAAAGAGAGACAGCAATGTGGACGGCTCTGTTGCATAGCTTGCTGTGCACAGAAGAGATCCAGCAGCATCTTTTAGTCCTGTCTCTCTTTGTGTGGGAACAGTGGCTTACGCTCGTGCTGTGCAAACTGGGCTGCAGGCGAATGGGAGCACCTCAGAAGTGGAAATACAACGGATGTTTTCTTGACAAAGGAAAGAGAGACAGCAATGTGGATGGCTCTGTTGCATAGCTTGCTGTGCACAGAAGAGATCCAGCAGCATCTTTCAGTCCTGTCTCTCTTTGTGTGGGTGTCATGGGTTCAGCAGAAGCAGTCATTTTTTTTTTCTCCTACTTGGTAGCTGGTGCAGCTCTGTGTTTTTGATTTTGGGCCTGAGAACAGCGCTGATAACACCAGTGTTTTCAGTTGCTGCTTGGTGATGTTTAGGCTGGCCAAGGACTTTGTGAGCCTCATGCTCTGCCAGGGAGGAGGGGAAGCCAGGAGGAAGGAGAGACAGGACACCTGACCCAGACTAACCAAAGAGATTATTCCATACCACAGCACGTCATGTCCAGGAGGTAGAAACGGAGAGCAGAGACCCGGAAGGGTGGTGAGGGTGCACGGTGGGGGGTGCAGCCGGTGAGGGGTGCGCCGGTGAGGGGTGCACCGGTGGGGGTGCACAGCTTGGTCGAGCTGGGTGGTGAGCTATTGTATCCTTCCCTTGTATTTGCCTTGTCATTATTGTTACTGGTGGGGGTGTACTGGGTGGTCAGGCTTGATATTTGATGGTGAGCTATTGTATTCTCCTTTTCCTTGTATCTGCTTTGTCATTATTATTATTGGGGGTAGCAGTAGTGATTTGTGTTATACCTCAGTTAATAAACTGTTCTTATCTCAACCTGGGGGAGTTGCATTCTTACGATTCTCCTTCCCATCCCTCCAGGAGCAGAGGGAAGAAAGACTGGGGAGTGAGTGAGAGAGCGACTGCATGGGTTTATAAGCTTAAACCACAACAGTGGGAACAGAGGCCAATCGTACGTGCTGTGCAAACTGGGCTGAAGGTGAATGGGAGCACCTCAGAAGTGGAAATACAACGGACGTTTTCTTGACAAAGGAAAGAGAGACAGCAATGTGGACGGCTCTGTTACATAGCTTGCTGTGCACTGAAGAGATCCAGCAGCATCTTTTAGTCCTGTCTCTCTTTGTTTGGGAACAGAGGCCAATTGTTTATTCTGTGCAAACTGGGCAGCAGGCGAATGGGGGTACCTCAGATGTAGAAATACAACGGACGTTTTCTTGACAAAGGAAAGAGAGACAGCAATGTGGATGGCTCTGTTACATAGCTTGCAGTGCGCAGAAGAGATCCAGTAACATCTTTCAGTCCTACCTCTTTTTGTGTGGGGCTAACAGAGGCCAATCACACGTGCTGTGAAACTGGGCTATAGGTGAATTTGAGCACCTCAGAAGTGGAAATACAACGGGAGTTTTCTTGACAAAGGAAAGAAGGACAGCAATGTGGACGGCTCTGTTACACAGCTTGCTGTGCACAGAAGAGATCCAGCAGCATCTTTCAGTCCTGTCTCTCTTTGTTTGGGAACAGAGGCCAATAGTTTGTTCTGTGCAAACTGGGCTGCAGGCGAATGGGAGCACCTCAGAAGTGGAAATACAACGGACGTTTTCTTGACAAAGGAAAGAGGGACAGCAATGTGGATGGCTCTGTTACACAGCTTGCAGTGCACAGAAGAGATCCAGTAACATCTTACACTCCTACCGCTTATTGTGTGGGGCTAACAGAGGCCAATAGTACGTGCTGTGCAAACTGGGCTATAGGCGAATTTGAGCACCTCAGAAGTGGAAATACAATGGACGTTTTCTTGACAAAGGAAAGAGAGAGAGCAATGTGGACGGCTCTGTTACATAGCTTGCTGTGCACTGAAGAGATCCAGCAGCATCTTTCAGTCCTGTCTCTCTTTGCATGGGAACAGAAGCTTACGTTCGTGCTGTGCAAACTGGCCTGCAGGCGAAAGGGAGCACCTCAGAAGTGGAAATACAACGGACGTTTTGTTGAGAAAGGAAAGAGAGATAGCAATGTGGATGGCTCTGTCACATAGCTTGCTGTGCAATGAAGAGATCCAGCAGCATCTTTCACTCCTGTCTCTCTTTGGGTGGGAACAGAGGCCAATTGTTTGTTCTGTGCAAACTGGCCTGCAGGCGAATGGGAGCCCCTCAAAAGTGGAAATACAACGGACATTTTCTTGACAAAGAAAGAGAGACAGCAATGTGGATGGCTCTGTTACATAGCTTGCTGTGCACAGAAGAGATCCAGCAGCATCTTTCAGTCCTGTCTCTCTTTGTTTGGGAGCAGAGGCCTATCGTTTTTGCTGTGCAAACTGGGCTGCAGGCGAATGGGAGCACCTCAGAAGTGGAAATACAACGGCCGTTTTGTTGAGAAAGGAAAGAGAGACAGCAATGTGATGGCTCTGTTACATAGCTTGCTGTGCACTGAAGAGATCCAGCAGCATCTTTCAGTCCTACCGCTTTTTGTGTGGGAACACAGGCTTACGTTCGTGCTGTGCAAACTGGGCTGCAGGCGAATGGGAGCACCTCAGAAGTGGAAATACAACGGCCATTTTGATGAGAAAGGAAAGAGAGACAGCAATGTGGATGGCTCTGTTACATAGCTTGCTGTGCACAGAAGAGATCCAGCAGCATCTTTCAGTCCTGCCTCTCTTTGTTTGGGAACAGAGTCCAAATGTTAGTGCTGTGCAAACTGGGCTGCAGGCGAATGGGAGCCCCTCAGAAGGGGGCATACAACGGAGGTTATCTTGACAAATGAAAGAGAGACAGCAATGTGGATGGCTCTGTTACATAGCTTGCTGTGCACAGAAGAGATCCAGCAGCATCTTTCAGTCCTACCGCTTTTTGTTTGGGAAGAGAGGCCAATTGTTTGTGCAGTGCAAACTGGGCTGCGGACGAATGGGAGCCCCTCAGAAGTGAAAATACAACGGATGCTTTCTGGACAAAGGAAAGAGAGACAGCAATGTGGACGGCTCTGTTGCATAGCTTGCTGTGCACAGACGAGATCCAGCAGCATCTTTCAGTCCTGTCTCTCTTTTTGTGGGAACAGAGGCCAATTGTTTGTGCTGTGCAAAGTGGGCAGCATACGAATGGGGGGACCTCAGAAGTGGAAATACAGCGGACGGTTTCTTGACAAATGAAAGACAGCAATGTGGATGGCTCTGTTACATAGCTTGCTGTGCACAGAAGAGATCCAGCAGCATCTCTCAGTCCTGTCCCTCTTTGTGTGGGAACAGAGGCCAATTATTTGTGCTGTGCAAACTGGGCTGCAGGCGAATGGGAGCCCCTCAGAAGTGGAAATACAACGGACGTTTTCTTGAAAAGGAAAGAGAGACAGCCATGTGGATGGCTCTGTTACATAGCTTGCAGTGCACTGAAGAGATCCAGCAGCATCTTTCAGTCCTACCTCTTTTTGTGTGGGAACAGAGGCTTACGTTCGTGCTGTGCAAAGTGGGCTGCAGGCGAATGGGAGCACCTCAGAAGTGGAAATACAACGGACGTTTTCTTGACAAAGGAAAGAGAGACAGCAATGTGGACGGCTCTTTTACCTAGCTTGCTGTGCACTGAAGAGATCCAGCAGCATCTTTCAGTCCTGTCTCTCTTTGTGTGGGAACAGAGGCCAATTGTTTGTGCTGTGCAAACTGGGCTGCAGGCGAATGGGAGCCCCTCAGAAGTGGAAATACAACGGACGTTTTCTTGAAAAGGAAAGAGAGACAGCAATGTGGATGGCTCTGTTACATAGCTTGCTCTGCGCATAACATATCCAGTAACATCTTTCAGTCCTACATCTTTTTGTGTGGGAACAGAGGCCAATCGTACGTGCTGTCCAGATTGGGCTGCAGGTGAATGGGAGCACCTCAGAAGTGGAAATACAACGGACGTTTTCTTGACAAAGGAAAGAGAGACAGCAATGTGGACGGCTCTGTTGCATAGCTTGCTGTGCACTGAAGAGATCCAGCAGCATCTTTCAGTCCTTTCTCTCTTTGTTTGGGAACAGAGGCCAATTGTTTGTGCTGTGCAAACTGGCGTGCAGGCGAAAGGGAGCACCTCAGAAGTGGCAATACAACGGACGTTTTGTTGAGAAAGGAAAGAGAGACAGCAATGTGGACGGCTCTGTTGCATAGCTTGCTGTGCACTGAAGAGATCCAGCAGCATCTTTCAGTCCTACCGATTTTGGTGTGGGAACAGAGGCCAATTGTTTGTGCTGTGCAAACTGGCCTGCAGGCGAATGGGAGCACCTCAGAATTGGGCATACAACAGACGTTTTGTTGAGAAAGGAAAGAGAGACAGCAATGTGATGGCTCTGTTACATAGCTTGCTGTGCACTGAAGAGATCCAGCAGCATCTTTCAGTCCTACCGCTTTTTGTGTGGGAACACAGGCTTACGTTCGTGCTGTGCAAACTGGGCTGCAGGCGAATGGGAGCACCTCAGAAGTGGAAATACAACGGCCATTTTGATGAGAAAGGAAAGAGAGACAGCAATGTGGATGGCTCTGTTACATAGCTTGCTGTGCACAGAAGAGATCCAGCAGCATCTTTCAGTCCTGCCTCTCTTTGTTTGGGAACAGAGTCCAAACGTTAGTGCTGTGCAAACTGGGCTGCAGGCGAATGGGAGCCCCTCAGAAGTGGGCATACAACGGAGGTTATCTTGACAAATGAAAGAGAGACAGCAATGTGGATGGCTCTGTTACATAGCTTGCTGTGCACTGAAGAGATCCAGCAGCATCTTTCAGTCCTGTCTCTCTTTGTTTGGGAACAGAGGCCAATTGTTTGTTCTGTGCAAACTGGGCAGCAGGCAAATGGGGGTACCTCAGATGTGGAAATACAACGGACGTTTTCTTGACAAAGGAAAGAGAGACAGCAATGTGGATGGCTCTGTTACATAGCTTGCTGTGCACTGAAGAGATCCAGCGGCATCTTTCAGTCCTGTCTCTCTTTGTGTGGGAACAGAGGCCAATTGTTTGTGCTGTGCAAACTGGGCTGCAGGCGAATGGGAGCACCTCAGAAGTGGAAATACAACGGACGTTTTCTTGACAAAGGAAAGAGACACTGCAATGCGGACGGCTCTGTTGCATAGCTTGCTGTGCACAGAAGAGATCCAGCAGCATCTTTCAGTCCTACCGCTTTGGTGTGGCAACAGAGGCCTATCGTTCGTGCTGTGCAAACTATGCTGAAGGCGAATGGGAGCACCTCAGAAGTGATAATACAATGGACGTTTTCTTGGCAAAGGAAAGAGAGACAGCAATGTGGACGTCTCTGTTACATAGCTTGCTGTGCACTGAAGAGATCCAGCAGCATCTTTCAGTCCTGTCTCTCTTTGTGTGGGAACAGTGGCTTACGCTCGTGCTGTGCAAACTGGGCTGCAGGCGAATGGGAGCACCTCAGAAGTGGAAATACAACGGATGTTTTCTTGACAAAGGAAAGAGAGACAGCAATGTGGATGGCTCTGTTGCATAGCTTGCTGTGCACAGAAGAGATCCAGCAGCATCTTTCAGTCCTGTCTCTCTTTGTGTGGGAACAGAGGCCAATTGTTTGTGCTGTGCAAAGTGGGCTGCAGGCGAATGGGAGCACCTCAGAAGAGGAAATACAACGGACGTTTTCTAGACAAAGGAAAGAGAGACAGCAATGTGGATGACTCTGTTACATAGCTTGCTGTGAACAGAAGAAATCCAGAAGCATCTTTCAGTCCTGTCCCTCTTTGTGTGGGAACAGAGGCCAATTGTTTGTGCTGTGCAAAGTGGGCTGCAGGCGAATGGGAGCAGCTCAGAAGTGGAAATGCAACGGCCATTTTGATGAGAAAGGAAAGAGAGACAGCAATGTGGATGGCTCTGTTACATAGCTTGCAGTGCGCAGAAGAGATCCAGCAGCATCTTTCAGTCCTGTCTCTCTTTCTTTGGGAACAGAGGCCAATCGTTCGTGCTGTGGAAATTGGGCTGCAGGCGAATGGGAGCACCTCAGAACTGGGCATACAACGGACGTTATGTTGAGAAAGGAAAGATAGACAGCAATGTGGATGGCTCTGTTGCATAGCTTGCTGTGCACAGAAGAGATCCAGCAGCATCTTTCAGTCCTGTCTCTCTTTGTTTGGGAACAGAGGCCAATTGTTTGTGCTGTGCAAACTGGGCAGCATACGAATGGGGGTACCTCAGAAGTGGAAATACAACGGACATTTTCTTGACAAATGAAAGAGAGACAGCAATGTGGACGGCTCTGTTGCATAGCTTGCTGTGCACAGAAGAGATCCAGCAGCATCTTTCAGTCCTGTCTCTCTTTGTGTGGGAACAGTGGCTTACGCTCGTGCTGTGCAAACTGGGCTGCAGGCGAATGGGAGCACCTCAGAAGTGGAAATACAACGGATGTTTTCTTGACAAAGGAAAGAGAGACAGCAATGTGGATGGCTCTGTTGCATAGCTTGCTGTGCACAGAAGAGATCCAGCAGCATCTTTCAGTCCTGTCTCTCTTTGTGTGGGTGTCATGGGTTCAGCAGAAGCAGTCATTTTTTTTTTCTCCTACTTGGTAGCTGGTGCAGCTCTGTGTTTTTGATTTTGGGCCTGAGAACAGCGCTGATAACACCAGTGTTTTCAGTTGCTGCTTGGTGATGTTTAGGCTGGCCAAGGACTTTGTGAGCCTCATGCTCTGCCAGGGAGGAGGGGAAGCCAGGAGGAAGGAGAGACAGGACACCTGACCCAGACTAACCAAAGAGATTATTCCATACCACAGCACGTCATGTCCAGGAGGTAGAAACGGAGAGCAGAGACCCGGAAGGGTGGTGAGGGTGCACGGTGGGGGGTGCAGCCGGTGAGGGGTGCGCCGGTGAGGGGTGCACCGGTGGGGGTGCACAGCTTGGTCGAGCTGGGTGGTGAGCTATTGTATCCTTCCCTTGTATTTGCCTTGTCATTATTGTTACTGGTGGGGGTGTACTGGGTGGTCAGGCTTGATATTTGATGGTGAGCTATTGTATTCTCCTTTTCCTTGTATCTGCTTTGTCATTATTATTATTGGGGGTAGCAGTAGTGATTTGTGTTATACCTCAGTTAATAAACTGTTCTTATCTCAACCTGGGGGAGTTGCATTCTTACGATTCTCCTTCCCATCCCTCCAGGAGCAGAGGGAAGAAAGACTGGGGAGTGAGTGAGAGAGCGACTGCATGGGTTTATAAGCTTAAACCACAACAGTGGGAACAGAGGCCAATCGTACGTGCTGTGCAAACTGGGCTGAAGGTGAATGGGAGCACCTCAGAAGTGGAAATACAACGGACGTTTTGTTGACAAAGGAAAGAGAGACAGCAATGTGGACGGCTCTGTTACATAGCTTGCTGTGCACTGAAGAGATCCAGCAGCATCTTTTAGTCCTGTCTCTCTTTGTTTGGGAACAGAGGCCAATTGTTTATTCTGTGCAAACTGGGCAGCAGGCGAATGGGGGTACCTCAGATGTAGAAATACAACGGACGTTTTCTTGACAAAGGAAAGAGAGACAGCAATGTGGATGGCTCTGTTACATAGCTTGCAGTGCGCAGAAGAGATCCAGTAACATCTTTCAGTCCTACCTCTTTTTGTGTGGGGCTAACAGAGGCCAATCACACGTGCTGTGAAACTGGGCTATAGGTGAATTTGAGCACCTCAGAAGTGGAAATACAACGGGAGTTTTCTTGACAAAGGAAAGAAGGACAGCAATGTGGACGGCTCTGTTACACAGCTTGCTGTGCACAGAAGAGATCCAGCAGCATCTTTCAGTCCTGTCTCTCTTTGTTTGGGAACAGAGGCCAATAGTTTGTTCTGTGCAAACTGGGCTGCAGGCGAATGGGAGCACCTCAGAAGTGGAAATACAACGGACGTTTTCTTGACAAAGGAAAGAGGGACAGCAATGTGGATGGCTCTGTTACACAGCTTGCAGTGCACAGAAGAGATCCAGTAACATCTTACACTCCTACCGCTTATTGTGTGGGGCTAACAGAGGCCAATAGTACGTGCTGTGCAAACTGGGCTATAGGCGAATTTGAGCACCTCAGAAGTGGAAATACAATGGACGTTTTCTTGACAAAGGAAAGAGAGAGAGCAATGTGGACGGCTCTGTTACATAGCTTGCTGTGCACTGAAGAGATCCAGCAGCATCTTTCAGTCCTGTCTCTCTTTGCATGGGAACAGAAGCTTACGTTCGTGCTGTGCAAACTGGCCTGCAGGCGAAAGGGAGCACCTCAGAAGTGGAAATACAACGGACGTTTTGTTGAGAAAGGAAAGAGAGATAGCAATGTGGATGGCTCTGTCACATAGCTTGCTGTGCAATGAAGAGATCCAGCAGCATCTTTCACTCCTGTCTCTCTTTGGGTGGGAACAGAGGCCAATTGTTTGTTCTGTGCAAACTGGCCTGCAGGCGAATGGGAGCCCCTCAAAAGTGGAAATACAACGGACATTTTCTTGACAAAGAAAGAGAGACAGCAATGTGGATGGCTCTGTTACATAGCTTGCTGTGCACAGAAGAGATCCAGCAGCATCTTTCAGTCCTGTCTCTCTTTGTTTGGGAGCAGAGGCCTATCGTTTTTGCTGTGCAAACTGGGCTGCAGGCGAATGGGAGCACCTCAGAAGTGGAAATACAACGGCCATTTTGATGAGAAAGGAAAGAGAGACAGCAATGTGGATGGCTCTGTTACAAAGCTTGCTATGCACTGAAGAGATCCAGCAGCATCTTTCAGTCCTGTCTCTCTTTGTGTGGGAACAGAGGCCAATTGTTTGTGCTCTGCAAACTGGCCTGCAGGCGAATGGGAGCACCTCAGAAGTGGAAATACAACGGACGTTTTCTTGACAAAGGAAAGAGAGACAGCCATGTGGATGGCTCTGTTACATAGCTTGCTGTGCACTGAAGAGATCCAGCAGCATCTTTCAGTCCTACCTCTTTTTGTGTGGGAACAGAGGCTTATGCTCGTGCTGTGCAAACTGGGCTGCAGGCGAATGGGAGCACCTCAGAAGTGGCAATACAACGGACGTTTTCTTGACAAAGGAAAGAGAGACAGCAATGTGGACGGCTCTGTTACATAGCTTGCTGTGCACTGAAGAGATCCAGCAGCATCTTTCAGTCCTGTCTCTCTTTGTGTGGGAACAGAGGCCAATTGTTTGTGCTGTGCAAACTGGGCTGCAGGCGAATGGGAGCACCTCAGAAGTGGAAATACAACGGACGTTTTCTTGACAAAGGAAAGAGAGACAGCAATGTGGATGGCTCTGTTACATAGCTTGCTCTGCGCATAACATATCCAGTAACATCTTTCAGTCCTACATCTTTTTGTGTGGGAACAGAGGCCAATCGTACGTGCTGTCCAGATTGGGCTGCAGGTGAATGGGAGCACCTCAGAAGTGGAAATACAACGGACGTTTTCTTGACAAAGTAAAGAGAGACAGCAATGTGGACGGCTCTGTTGCATAGCTTGCTGTGCACTGAAGAGATCCAGCAGCATCTTTCAGTCCTGTCTCTCTTTGTTTGGGAACAGAGGCCAATTGTTTGTGCTGTGCAAACTGGCGTGCAGGCGAAAGGGACCACCTCAGAAGTGGCAATACAACGGCCGTTTTGTTGAGAAAGGAAAGAGAGACAGCAATGTGATGGCTCTGTTACATAGCTTGCTGTGCACTGAAGAGATCCAGCAGCATCTTTCAGTCCTACCGCTTTTTGTGTGGGAACACAGGCTTACGTTCGTGCTGTGCAAACTGGGCTGCAGGCGAATGGGAGCACCTCAGAAGTGGAAATACAACGGCCATTTTGATGAGAAAGGAAAGAGAGACAGCAATGTGGATGGCTCTGTTACATAGCTTGCTGTGCACAGAAGAGATCCAGCAGCATCTTTCAGTCCTGCCTCTCTTTGTTTGGGAACAGAGTCCAAATGTTAGTGCTGTGCAAACTGGGCTGCAGGCGAATGGGAGCCCCTCAGAAGGGGGCATACAACGGAGGTTATCTTGACAAATGAAAGAGAGACAGCAATGTGGATGGCTCTGTTACATAGCTTGCTGTGCACAGAAGAGATCCAGCAGCATCTTTCAGTCCTACCGCTTTTTGTTTGGGAAGAGAGGCCAATTGTTTGTGCAGTGCAAACTGGGCTGCAGACGAATGGGAGCCCCTCAGAAGTGAAAATACAACGGATGCTTTCTGGACAAAGGAAAGAGAGACAGCAATGTGGACGGCTCTGTTGCATAGCTTGCTGTGCACAGACGAGATCCAGCAGCATCTTTCAGTCCTGTCTCTCTTTTTGTGGGAACAGAGGCCAATTGTTTGTGCTGTGCAAAGTGGGCAGCATACGAATGGGGGGACCTCAGAAGTGGAAATACAGCGGACGGTTTCTTGACAAATGAAAGACAGCAATGTGGATGGCTCTGTTACATAGCTTGCTGTGCACAGAAGAGATCCAGCAGCATCTCTCAGTCCTGTCCCTCTTTGTGTGGGAACAGAGGCCAATTATTTGTGCTGTGCAAACTGGGCTGCAGGCGAATGGGAGCCCCTCAGAAGTGGAAATACAACGGACGTTTTCTTGAAAAGGAAAGAGAGACAGCCATGTGGATGGCTCTGTTACATAGCTTGCAGTGCACTGAAGAGATCCAGCAGCATCTTTCAGTCCTACCTCTTTTTGTGTGGGAACAGAGGCTTACGTTCGTGCTGTGCAAAGTGGGCTGCAGGCGAATGGGAGCACCTCAGAAGTGGAAATACAACGGACGTTTTCTTGACAAAGGAAAGAGAGACAGCAATGTGGACGGCTCTTTTACCTAGCTTGCTGTGCACTGAAGAGATCCAGCAGCATCTTTCAGTCCTGTCTCTCTTTGTGTGGGAACAGAGGCCAATTGTTTGTGCTGTGCAAACTGGGCTGCAGGCGAATGGGAGCACCTCAGAAGTGGAAATACAACGGACGTTTTCTTGACAAAGGAAAGAGAGACAGCAATGTGGATGGCTCTGTTACATAGCTTGCTCTGCGCATAACATATCCAGTAACATCTTTCAGTCCTACATCTTTTTGTGTGGGAACAGAGGCCAATCGTACGTGCTGTCCAGATTGGGCTGCAGGTGAATGGGAGCACCTCAGAAGTGGAAATACAACGGACGTTTTCTTGACAAAGGAAAGAGAGACAGCAATGTGGACGGCTCTGTTGCATAGCTTGCTGTGCACTGAAGAGATCCAGCAGCATCTTTCAGTCCTTTCTCTCTTTGTTTGGGAACAGAGGCCAATTGTTTGTGCTGTGCAAACTGGCGTGCAGGCGAAAGGGAGCACCTCAGAAGTGGCAATACAACGGACGTTTTGTTGAGAAAGGAAAGAGAGACAGCAATGTGGACGGCTCTGTTGCATAGCTTGCTGTGCACTGAAGAGATCCAGCAGCATCTTTCAGTCCTACCGATTTTGGTGTGGGAACAGAGGCCAATTGTTTGTGCTGTGCAAACTGGCCTGCAGGCGAATGGGAGCACCTCAGAATTGGGCATACAACAGACGTTTTGTTGAGAAAGGAAAGAGAGACAGCAATGTGATGGCTCTGTTACATAGCTTGCTGTGCACTGAAGAGATCCAGCAGCATCTTTCAGTCCTACCGCTTTTTGTGTGGGAACACAGGCTTACGTTCGTGCTGTGCAAACTGGGCTGCAGGCGAATGGGAGCACCTCAGAAGTGGAAATACAACGGCCATTTTGATGAGAAAGGAAAGAGAGACAGCAATGTGGATGGCTCTGTTACATAGCTTGCTGTGCACAGAAGAGATCCAGCAGCATCTTTCAGTCCTGCCTCTCTTTGTTTGGGAACAGAGTCCAAACGTTAGTGCTGTGCAAACTGGGCTGCAGGCGAATGGGAGCCCCTCAGAAGTGGGCATACAACGGAGGTTATCTTGACAAATGAAAGAGAGACAGCAATGTGGATGGCTCTGTTACATAGCTTGCTGTGCACTGAAGAGATCCAGCAGCATCTTTCAGTCCTGTCTCTCTTTGTTTGGGAACAGAGGCCAATTGTTTGTTCTGTGCAAACTGGGCAGCAGGCAAATGGGGGTACCTCAGATGTGGAAATACAACGGACGTTTTCTTGACAAAGGAAAGAGAGACAGCAATGTGGATGGCTCTGTTACATAGCTTGCTGTGCACTGAAGAGATCCAGCGGCATCTTTCAGTCCTGTCTCTCTTTGTGTGGGAACAGAGGCCAATTGTTTGTGCTGTGCAAACTGGGCTGCAGGCGAATGGGAGCACCTCAGAAGTGGAAATACAACGGACGTTTTCTTGACAAAGGAAAGAGACACTGCAATGCGGACGGCTCTGTTGCATAGCTTGCTGTGCACAGAAGAGATCCAGCAGCATCTTTCAGTCCTACCGCTTTGGTGTGGCAACAGAGGCCTATCGTTCGTGCTGTGCAAACTATGCTGAAGGCGAATGGGAGCACCTCAGAAGTGATAATACAATGGACGTTTTCTTGGCAAAGGAAAGAGAGACAGCAATGTGGACGTCTCTGTTACATAGCTTGCTGTGCACTGAAGAGATCCAGCAGCATCTTTCAGTCCTGTCTCTCTTTGTGTGGGAACAGTGGCTTACGCTCGTGCTGTGCAAACTGGGCTGCAGGCGAATGGGAGCACCTCAGAAGTGGAAATACAACGGATGTTTTCTTGACAAAGGAAAGAGAGACAGCAATGTGGATGGCTCTGTTGCATAGCTTGCTGTGCACAGAAGAGATCCAGCAGCATCTTTCAGTCCTGTCTCTCTTTGTGTGGGTGTCATGGGTTCAGCAGAAGCAGTCATTTTTTTTTTCTCCTACTTGGTAGCTGGTGCAGCTCTGTGTTTTTGATTTTGGGCCTGAGAACAGCGCTGATAACACCAGTGTTTTCAGTTGCTGCTTGGTGATGTTTAGGCTGGCCAAGGACTTTGTGAGCCTCATGCTCTGCCAGGGAGGAGGGGAAGCCAGGAGGAAGGAGAGACAGGACACCTGACCCAGACTAACCAAAGAGATTATTCCATACCACAGCACGTCATGTCCAGGAGGTAGAAACGGAGAGCAGAGACCTGGAAGGGTGGTGAGGGTGCACGGTGGGGGGTGCAGCCGGTGAGGGGTGCGCCGGTGAGGGGTGCACCGGTGGGGGTGCACAGCTTGGTCGAGCTGGGTGGTGAGCTATTGTATCCTTCCCTTGTATTTGCCTTGTCATTATTGTTACTGGTGGGGGTGTACTGGGTGGTCAGGCTTGATATTTGATGGTGAGCTATTGTATTCTCCTTTTCCTTGTATCTGCTTTGTCATTATTATTATTGGGGGTAGCAGTAGTGATTTGTGTTATACCTCAGTTAATAAACTGTTCTTATCTCAACCTGGGGGAGTTGCATTCTTACGATTCTCCTTCCCATCCCTCCAGGAGCAGAGGGAAGAAAGACTGGGGAGTGAGTGAGAGAGCGACTGCATGGGTTTATAAGCTTAAACCACAACAGTGGGAACAGAGGCCAATCGTACGTGCTGTGCAAACTGGGCTGAAGGTGAATGGGAGCACCTCAGAAGTGGAAATACAACGGACGTTTTGTTGACAAAGGAAAGAGAGACAGCAATGTGGACGGCTCTGTTACATAGCTTGCTGTGCACTGAAGAGATCCAGCAGCATCTTTTAGTCCTGTCTCTCTTTGTTTGGGAACAGAGGCCAATTGTTTATTCTGTGCAAACTGGGCAGCAGGCGAATGGGGGTACCTCAGATGTAGAAATACAACGGACGTTTTCTTGACAAAGGAAAGAGAGACAGCAATGTGGATGGCTCTGTTACATAGCTTGCAGTGCGCAGAAGAGATCCAGTAACATCTTTCAGTCCTACCTCTTTTTGTGTGGGGCTAACAGAGGCCAATCACACGTGCTGTGAAACTGGGCTATAGGTGAATTTGAGCACCTCAGAAGTGGAAATACAACGGGCGTTTTCTTGACAAAGGAAAGAAGGACAGCAATGTGGACGGCTCTGTTACACAGCTTGCTGTGCACAGAAGAGATCCAGCAGCATCTTTCAGTCCTGTCTCTCTTTGTTTGGGAACAGAGGCCAATAGTTTGTTCTGTGCAAACTGGGCTGCAGGCGAATGGGAGCACCTCAGAAGTGGAAATACAACGGACGTTTTCTTGACAAAGGAAAGAGGGACAGCAATGTGGATGGCTCTGTTACACAGCTTGCAGTGCACAGAAGAGATCCAGTAACATCTTACACTCCTACCGCTTATTGTGTGGGGCTAACAGAGGCCAATAGTACGTGCTGTGCAAACTGGGCTATAGGCGAATTTGAGCACCTCAGAAGTGGAAATACAATGGACGTTTTCTTGACAAAGGAAAGAGAGAGAGCAATGTGGACGGCTCTGTTACATAGCTTGCTGTGCACTGAAGAGATCCAGCAGCATCTTTCAGTCCTGTCTCTCTTTGCATGGGAACAGAAGCTTACGTTCGTGCTGTGCAAACTGGCCTGCAGGCGAAAGGGAGCACCTCAGAAGTGGAAATACAACGGACGTTTTGTTGAGAAAGGAAAGAGAGATAGCAATGTGGATGGCTCTGTCACATAGCTTGCTGTGCAATGAAGAGATCCAGCAGCATCTTTCACTCCTGTCTCTCTTTGGGTGGGAACAGAGGCCAATTGTTTGTTCTGTGCAAACTGGCCTGCAGGCGAATGGGAGCCCCTCAAAAGTGGAAATACAACGGACATTTTCTTGACAAAGAAAGAGAGACAGCAATGTGGATGGCTCTGTTACATAGCTTGCTGTGCACAGAAGAGATCCAGCAGCATCTTTCAGTCCTGTCTCTCTTTGTTTGGGAGCAGAGGCCTATCGTTTTTGCTGTGCAAACTGGGCTGCAGGCGAATGGGAGCACCTCAGAAGTGGAAATACAACGGCCATTTTGATGAGAAAGGAAAGAGAGACAGCAATGTGGATGGCTCTGTTACAAAGCTTGCTATGCACTGAAGAGATCCAGCAGCATCTTTCAGTCCTGTCTCTCTTTGTGTGGGAACAGAGGCCAATTGTTTGTGCTCTGCAAACTGGCCTGCAGGCGAATGGGAGCACCTCAGAAGTGGAAATACAACGGACGTTTTCTTGACAAAGGAAAGAGAGACAGCCATGTGGATGGCTCTGTTACATAGCTTGCTGTGCACTGAAGAGATCCAGCAGCATCTTTCAGTCCTACCTCTTTTTGTGTGGGAACAGAGGCTTACGCTCGTGCTGTGCAAACTGGGCTGCAGGCGAATGGGAGCACCTCAGAAGTGGCAATACAACGGACGTTTTCTTGACAAAGGAAAGAGAGACAGCAATGTGGATGGCTCTGTTACATAGCTTGCTGTGCACTGAAGAGATCCAGCAGCATCTTTCAGTCCTGTCTCTCTTTGTGTGGGAACAGAGGCCAATTGTTTGTGCTGTGCAAACTGGGCTGCAGGCGAATGGGAGCACCTCAGAAGTGGAAATACAACGGACGTTTTCTTGACAAAGGAAAGAGAGACAGCAATGTGGATGGCTCTGTTACATAGCTTGCTCTGCGCATAACATATCCAGTAACATCTTTCAGTCCTACATCTTTTTGTGTGGGAACAGAGGCCAATCGTACGTGCTGTCCAGATTGGGCTGCAGGTGAATGGGAGCACCTCAGAAGTGGAAATACAACGGACGTTTTCTTGACAAAGTAAAGAGAGACAGCAATGTGGACGGCTCTGTTGCATAGCTTGCTGTGCACTGAAGAGATCCAGCAGCATCTTTCAGTCCTGTCTCTCTTTGTTTGGGAACAGAGGCCAATTGTTTGTGCTGTGCAAACTGGCGTGCAGGCGAAAGGGACCACCTCAGAAGTGGCAATACAACGGCCGTTTTGTTGAGAAAGGAAAGAGAGACAGCAATGTGATGGCTCTGTTACATAGCTTGCTGTGCACTGAAGAGATCCAGCAGCATCTTTCAGTCCTACCGCTTTTTGTGTGGGAACACAGGCTTACGTTCGTGCTGTGCAAACTGGGCTGCAGGCGAATGGGAGCACCTCAGAAGTGGAAATACAACGGCCATTTTGATGAGAAAGGAAAGAGAGACAGCAATGTGGATGGCTCTGTTACATAGCTTGCTGTGCACAGAAGAGATCCAGCAGCATCTTTCAGTCCTGCCTCTCTTTGTTTGGGAACAGAGTCCAAATGTTAGTGCTGTGCAAACTGGGCTGCAGGCGAATGGGAGCCCCTCAGAAGGGGGCATACAACGGAGGTTATCTTGACAAATGAAAGAGAGACAGCAATGTGGATGGCTCTGTTACATAGCTTGCTGTGCACAGAAGAGATCCAGCAGCATCTTTCAGTCCTACCGCTTTTTGTTTGGGAAGAGAGGCCAATTGTTTGTGCAGTGCAAACTGGGCTGCAGACGAATGGGAGCCCCTCAGAAGTGAAAATACAACGGATGCTTTCTGGACAAAGGAAAGAGAGACAGCAATGTGGACGGCTCTGTTGCATAGCTTGCTGTGCACAGACGAGATCCAGCAGCATCTTTCAGTCCTGTCTCTCTTTTTGTGGGAACAGAGGCCAATTGTTTGTGCTGTGCAAAGTGGGCAGCATACGAATGGGGGGACCTCAGAAGTGGAAATACAGCGGACGGTTTCTTGACAAATGAAAGACAGCAATGTGGATGGCTCTGTTACATAGCTTGCTGTGCACAGAAGAGATCCAGCAGCATCTCTCAGTCCTGTCCCTCTTTGTGTGGGAACAGAGGCCAATTATTTGTGCTGTGCAAACTGGGCTGCAGGCGAATGGGAGCCCCTCAGAAGTGGAAATACAACGGACGTTTTCTTGAAAAGGAAAGAGAGACAGCCATGTGGATGGCTCTGTTACATAGCTTGCAGTGCACTGAAGAGATCCAGCAGCATCTTTCAGTCCTACCTCTTTTTGTGTGGGAACAGAGGCTTACGTTCGTGCTGTGCAAAGTGGGCTGCAGGCGAATGGGAGCACCTCAGAAGTGGAAATACAACGGACGTTTTCTTGACAAAGGAAAGAGAGACAGCAATGTGGACGGCTCTTTTACCTAGCTTGCTGTGCACTGAAGAGATCCAGCAGCATCTTTCAGTCCTGTCTCTCTTTGTGTGGGAACAGAGGCCAATTGTTTGTGCTGTGCAAACTGGGCTGCAGGCGAATGGGAGCACCTCAGAAGTGGAAATACAACGGACGTTTTCTTGACAAAGGAAAGAGAGACAGCAATGTGGACGGCTCTTTTACCTAGCTTGCTGTGCACTGAAGAGATCCAGCAGCATCTTTCAGTCCTGTCTCTCTTTGTGTGGGAACAGAGGCCAATTGTTTGTGCTGTGCAAACTGGGCTGCAGGCGAATGGGAGCACCTCAGAAGTGGAAATACAACGGACGTTTTCTTGACAAAGGAAAGAGAGACAGCAATGTGGATGGCTCTGTTACATAGCTTGCTCTGCGCATAACATATCCAGTAACATCTTTCAGTCCTACATCTTTTTGTGTGGGAACAGAGGCCAATCGTACGTGCTGTCCAGATTGGGCTGCAGGTGAATGGGAGCACCTCAGAAGTGGAAATACAACGGACGTTTTCTTGACAAAGGAAAGAGAGACAGCAATGTGGACGGCTCTGTTGCATAGCTTGCTGTGCACTGAAGAGATCCAGCAGCATCTTTCAGTCCTTTCTCTCTTTGTTTGGGAACAGAGGCCAATTGTTTGTGCTGTGCAAAGTGGGCTGCAGGCGAAAGGGAGCACCTCAGAAGTGGCAATACAACGGACGTTTTGTTGAGAAAGGAAAGAGAGACAGCAATGTGGACGGCTCTGTTGCATAGCTTGCTGTGCACTGAAGAGATCCAGCAGCATCTTTCAGTCCTACCGATTTTGGTGTGGGAACAGAGGCCAATTGTTTGTGCTGTGCAAACTGGCCTGCAGGCGAATGGGAGCACCTCAGAATTGGGCATACAACAGACGTTTTGTTGAGAAAGGAAAGAGAGACAGCAATGTGATGGCTCTGTTACATAGCTTGCTGTGCACTGAAGAGATCCAGCAGCATCTTTCAGTCCTACCGCTTTTTGTGTGGGAACACAGGCTTACGTTCGTGCTGTGCAAACTGGGCTGCAGGCGAATGGGAGCACCTCAGAAGTGGAAATACAACGGCCATTTTGATGAGAAAGGAAAGAGAGACAGCAATGTGGATGGCTCTGTTACATAGCTTGCTGTGCACAGAAGAGATCCAGCAGCATCTTTCAGTCCTGCCTCTCTTTGTTTGGGAACAGAGTCCAAACGTTAGTGCTGTGCAAACTGGGCTGCAGGCGAATGGGAGCCCCTCAGAAGTGGGCATACAACGGAGGTTATCTTGACAAATGAAAGAGAGACAGCAATGTGGATGGCTCTGTTACATAGCTTGCTGTGCACTGAAGAGATCCAGCAGCATCTTTCAGTCCTGTCTCTCTTTGTTTGGGAACAGAGGCCAATTGTTTGTTCTGTGCAAACTGGGCAGCAGGCAAATGGGGGTACCTCAGATGTGGAAATACAACGGACGTTTTCTTGACAAAGGAAAGAGAGACAGCAATGTGGATGGCTCTGTTACATAGCTTGCTGTGCACTGAAGAGATCCAGCGGCATCTTTCAGTCCTGTCTCTCTTTGTGTGGGAACAGAGGCCAATTGTTTGTGCTGTGCAAACTGGGCTGCAGGCGAATGGGAGCACCTCAGAAGTGGAAATACAACGGACGTTTTCTTGACAAAGGAAAGAGACACTGCAATGCGGACGGCTCTGTTGCATAGCTTGCTGTGCACAGAAGAGATCCAGCAGCATCTTTCAGTCCTACCGCTTTGGTGTGGCAACAGAGGCCTATCGTTCGTGCTGTGCAAACTATGCTGAAGGCGAATGGGAGCACCTCAGAAGTGATAATACAATGGACGTTTTCTTGGCAAAGGAAAGAGAGACAGCAATGTGGACGTCTCTGTTACATAGCTTGCTGTGCACTGAAGAGATCCAGCAGCATCTTTCAGTCCTGTCTCTCTTTGTGTGGGAACAGTGGCTTACGCTCGTGCTGTGCAAACTGGGCTGCAGGCGAATGGGAGCACCTCAGAAGTGGAAATACAACGGATGTTTTCTTGACAAAGGAAAGAGAGACAGCAATGTGGATGGCTCTGTTGCATAGCTTGCTGTGCACAGAAGAGATCCAGCAGCATCTTTCAGTCCTGTCTCTCTTTGTGTGGGTGTCATGGGTTCAGCAGAAGCAGTCATTTTTTTTTTCTCCTACTTGGTAGCTGGTGCAGCTCTGTGTTTTTGATTTTGGGCCTGAGAACAGCGCTGATAACACCAGTGTTTTCAGTTGCTGCTTGGTGATGTTTAGGCTGGCCAAGGACTTTGTGAGCCTCATGCTCTGCCAGGGAGGAGGGGAAGCCAGGAGGAAGGAGAGACAGGACACCTGACCCAGACTAACCAAAGAGATTATTCCATACCACAGCACGTCATGTCCAGGAGGTAGAAACGGAGAGCAGAGACCCGGAAGGGTGGTGAGGGTGCACGGTGGGGGGTGCAGCCGGTGAGGGGTGCGCCGGTGAGGGGTGCACCGGTGGGGGTGCACAGCTTGGTCGAGCTGGGTGGTGAGCTATTGTATCCTTCCCTTGTATTTGCCTTGTCATTATTGTTACTGGTGGGGGTGTACTGGGTGGTCAGGCTTGATATTTGATGGTGAGCTATTGTATTCTCCTTTTCCTTGTATCTGCTTTGTCATTATTATTATTGGGGGTAGCAGTAGTGATTTGTGTTATACCTCAGTTAATAAACTGTTCTTATCTCAACCTGGGGGAGTTGCATTCTTACGATTCTCCTTCCCATCCCTCCAGGAGCAGAGGGAAGAAAGACTGGGGAGTGAGTGAGAGAGCGACTGCATGGGTTTATAAGCTTAAACCACAACAGTGGGAACAGAGGCCAATCGTACGTGCTGTGCAAACTGGGCTGAAGGTGAATGGGAGCACCTCAGAAGTGGAAATACAACGGCCATTTTGATGAGAAAGGAAAGAGAGACAGCAATGTGGATGGCTCTGTTACATAGCTTGCTGTGCACTGAAGAGATCCAGCAGCATCTTTCAGTCCTGCCTCTCTTTGTTTGGGAACAGAGTCCAAATGTTAGTGCTGTGCAAACTGGGCTGCAGGCGAATGGGAGCCCCTCAGAAGGGGGCATACAACGGAGGTTATCTTGACAAATGAAAGAGAGACAGCAATGTGGATGGCTCTGTTACATAGCTTGCTGTGCACAGAAGAGATCCAGCAGCATCTTTCAGTCCTACCGCTTTTTGTTTGGGAAGAGAGGCCAATTGTTTGTGCAGTGCAAACTGGGCTGCGGACGAATGGGAGCCCCTCAGAAGTGAAAATACAACGGATGCTTTCTGGACAAAGGAAAGAGAGACAGCAATGTGGACGGCTCTGTTGCATAGCTTGCTGTGCACAGACGAGATCCAGCAGCATCTTTCAGTCCTGTCTCTCTTTTTGTGGGAACAGAGGCCAATTGTTTGTGCTGTGCAAAGTGGGCAGCATACGAATGGGGGGACCTCAGAAGTGGAAATACAGCGGACGGTTTCTTGACAAATGAAAGACAGCAATGTGGATGGCTCTGTTACATAGCTTGCTGTGCACAGAAGAGATCCAGCAGCATCTCTCAGTCCTGTCCCTCTTTGTGTGGGAGCAGAGGCCAATTATTTGTGCTGTGCAAACTGGGCTGCAGGCGAATGGGAGCCCCTCAGAAGTGGAAATACAACGGACGTTTTCTTGAAAAGGAAAGAGAGACAGCCATGTGGATGGCTCTGTTACATAGCTTGCAGTGCACTGAAGAGATCCAGCAGCATCTTTCAGTCCTACCTCTTTTTGTGTGGGAACAGAGGCTTACGTTCGTGCTGTGCAAAGTGGGCTGCAGGCGAATGGGAGCACCTCAGAAGTGGCAATACAACGGACGTTTTCTTGACAAAGGAAAGAGAGAGAGCAATGTGGACGGATCTTTTACCTAGCTTGCTGTGCACTGAAGAGATCCAGCAGCATCTTTCAGTCCTGTCTCTCTTTGTGTGGGAACAGAGGCCAATTGTTTGTGCTGTGCAAACTGGGCTACAGGCGAATGGGAGCACCTCAGAAGTGGAAATACAACGGACGTTTTCTTGACAAAGGAAAGAGAGACAGCAATGTGGATGGCTCTGTTACATAGCTTGCTCTGCGCATAACATATCCAGTAACATCTTTCAGTCCTACATCTTTTTGTGTGGGAACAGAGGCCAATCGTACGTGCTGTCCAGATTGGGCTGCAGGTGAATGGGAGCACCTCAGAAGTGGAAATACAACGGACGTTTTCTTGACAAAGGAAAGAGAGACAGCAATGTGGACGGCTCTGTTGCATAGCTTGCTATGCACTGAAGAGATCCAGCAGCATCTTTCAGTCCTTTCTCTCTTTGTTTGGGAACAGAGGCCAATTGTTTGTGCTGTGCAAACTGGCGTGCAGGCGAAAGGGAGCACCTCAGAAGTGGCAATACAACGGACGTTTTGTTGAGAAAGGAAAGAGAGACAGCAATGTGGACGGCTCTGTTGCATAGCTTGCTGTGCACTGAAGAGATCCAGCAGCATCTTTCAGTCCTACCGATTTTGGTGTGGGAACAGAGGCCAATTGTTTGTGCTGTGCAAACTGGGCTGCAGGCGAATGGGAGCACCTCAGAATTGGGCATACAACAGACGTTTTGTTGAGAAAGGAAAGAGAGACAGCAATGTGATGGCTCTGTTACATAGCTTGCTGTGCACTGAAGAGATCCAGCAGCATCTTTCAGTCCTACCGCTTTTTGTGTGGGAACACAGGCTTACGTTCGTGCTGTGCAAACTGGGCTGCAGGCGAATGGGAGCACCTCAGAAGTGGAAATACAACGGCCATTTTGATGAGAAAGGAAAGAGAGACAGCAATGTGGATGGCTCTGTTACATAGCTTGCTGTGCACAGAAGAGATCCAGCAGCATCTTTCAGTCCTGCCTCTCTTTGTTTGGGAACAGAGTCCAAACGTTAGTGCTGTGCAAACTGGGCTGCAGGCGAATGGGAGCCCCTCAGAAGTGGGCATACAACGGAGGTTATCTTGACAAATGAAAGAGAGACAGCAATGTGGATGGCTCTGTTACATAGCTTGCTGTGCACTGAAGAGATCCAGCAGCATCTTTCAGTCCTGTCTCTCTTTGTTTGGGAACAGAGGCCAATTGTTTGTTCTGTGCAAACTGGGCAGCAGGCAAATGGGGGTACCTCAGATGTGGAAATACAACGGACGTTTTCTTGACAAAGGAAAGAGAGACAGCAATGTGGATGGCTCTGTTACATAGCTTGCTGTGCACTGAAGAGATCCAGCGGCATCTTTCAGTCCTGTCTCTCTTTGTGTGGGAACAGAGGCCAATTGTTTGTGCTGTGCAAACTGGGCTGCAGGCGAATGGGAGCACCTCAGAAGTGGAAATACAACGGACGTTTTCTTGACAAAGGAAAGAGACACTGCAATGCGGACGGCTCTGTTGCATAGCTTGCTGTGCACAGAAGAGATCCAGCAGCATCTTTCAGTCCTACCGCTTTGGTGTGGCAACAGAGGCCTATCGTTCGTGCTGTGCAAACTATGCTGAAGGCGAATGGGAGCACCTCAGAAGTGATAATACAATGGACGTTTTCTTGGCAAAGGAAAGAGAGACAGCAATGTGGACGTCTCTGTTACATAGCTTGCTGTGCACTGAAGAGATCCAGCAGCATCTTTCAGTCCTGTCTCTCTTTGTGTGGGAACAGTGGCTTACGCTCGTGCTGTGCAAACTGGGCTGCAGGCGAATGGGAGCACCTCAGAAGTGGAAATACAACGGATGTTTTCTTGACAAAGGAAAGAGAGACAGCAATGTGGATGGCTCTGTTGCATAGCTTGCTGTGCACAGAAGAGATCCAGCAGCATCTTTCAGTCCTGTCTCTCTTTGTGTGGGTGTCATGGGTTCAGCAGAAGCAGTCATTTTTTTTTTCTCCTACTTGGTAGCTGGTGCAGCTCTGTGTTTTTGATTTTGGGCCTGAGAACAGCGCTGATAACACCAGTGTTTTCAGTTGCTGCTTGGTGATGTTTAGGCTGGCCAAGGACTTTGTGAGCCTCATGCTCTGCCAGGGAGGAGGGGAAGCCAGGAGGAAGGAGAGACAGGACACCTGACCCAGACTAACCAAAGAGATTATTCCATACCACAGCACGTCATGTCCAGGAGGTAGAAACGGAGAGCAGAGACCCGGAAGGGTGGTGAGGGTGCACGGTGGGGGGTGCAGCCGGTGAGGGGTGCGCCGGTGAGGGGTGCACCGGTGGGGGTGCACAGCTTGGTCGAGCTGGGTGGTGAGCTATTGTATCCTTCCCTTGTATTTGCCTTGTCATTATTGTTACTGGTGGGGGTGTACTGGGTGGTCAGGCTTGATATTTGATGGTGAGCTATTGTATTCTCCTTTTCCTTGTATCTGCTTTGTCATTATTATTATTGGGGGTAGCAGTAGTGATTTGTGTTATACCTCAGTTAATAAACTGTTCTTATCTCAACCTGGGGGAGTTGCATTCTTACGATTCTCCTTCCCATCCCTCCAGGAGCAGAGGGAAGAAAGACTGGGGAGTGAGTGAGAGAGCGACTGCATGGGTTTATAAGCTTAAACCACAACAGTGGGAACAGAGGCCAATCGTACGTGCTGTGCAAACTGGGCTGAAGGTGAATGGGAGCACCTCAGAAGTGGAAATACAACGGCCATTTTGATGAGAAAGGAAAGAGAGACAGCAATGTGGATGGCTCTGTTACATAGCTTGCTGTGCACTGAAGAGATCCAGCAGCATCTTTCAGTCCTGCCTCTCTTTGTTTGGGAACAGAGTCTAAATGTTAGTGCTGTGCAAACTGGGCTGCAGGCGAATGGGAGCCCCTCAGAAGGGGGCATACAACGGAGGTTATCTTGACAAATGAAAGAGAGACAGCAATGTGGATGGCTCTGTTACATAGCTTGCTGTGCACAGAAGAGATCCAGCAGCATCTTTCAGTCCTACCGCTTTTTGTTTGGGAAGAGAGGCCAATTGTTTGTGCAGTGCAAACTGGGCTGCGGACGAATGGGAGCCCCTCAGAAGTGAAAATACAACGGATGCTTTCTGGACAAAGGAAAGAGAGACAGCAATGTGGACGGCTCTGTTGCATAGCTTGCTGTGCACAGACGAGATCCAGCAGCATCTTTCAGTCCTGTCTCTCTTTGTGTGGGAACAGAGGCCAATTGTTTGTGCTGTGCAAAGTGGGCAGCATACGAATGGGGGGACCTCAGAAGTGGAAATACAGCGGACGGTTTCTTGACAAATGAAAGACAGCAATGTGGATGGCTCTGTTACATAGCTTGCTGTGCACAGAAGAGATCCAGCAGCATCTTTCACTCCTGTCCCTCTTTGTGTGGGAACAGAGGCCAATTATTTGTGCTGTGCAAACTGGGCTGCAGGCGAATGGGAGCCCCTCAGAAGTGGAAATACAACGGACGTTTTCTTGAAAAGGAAAGAGAGACAGCCATGTGGATGGCTCTGTTACATAGCTTGCAGTGCACTGAAGAGATCCAGCAGCATCTTTCAGTCCTACCTCTTTTTGTGTGGGAACAGAGGCTTACGTTCGTGCTGTGCAAAGTGGGCTGCAGGCGAATGGGAGCACCTCAGAAGTGGCAATACAACGGACGTTTTCTTGACAAAGGAAAGAGAGAGAGCAATGTGGACGGATCTTTTACCTAGCTTGCTGTGCACTGAAGAGATCCAGCAGCATCTTTCAGTCCTGTCTCTCTTTGTGTGGGAACAGAGGCCAATTGTTTGTGCTGTGCAAACTGGGCTACAGGCGAATGGGAGCACCTCAGAAGTGGAAATACAACGGACGTTTTCTTGACAAAGGAAAGAGAGACAGCAATGTGGACGGCTCTTTTACCTAGCTTGCTGTGCACTGAAGAGATCCAGCAGCATCTTTCAGTCCTGTCTCTCTTTGTGTGGGAACAGAGGCCAATTGTTTGTGCTGTGCAAACTGGGCTGCAGGCGAATGGGAGCACCTCAGAAGTGGAAATACAACGGACGTTTTCTTGACAAAGGAAAGAGAGACAGCAATGTGGACGGCTCTGTTGCATAGCTTGCTGTGCACTGAAGAGATCCAGCAGCATCTTTCAGTCCTTTCTCTCTTTGTTTGGGAACAGAGGCCAATTGTTTGTGCTGTGCAAACTGGCGTGCAGGCGAAAGGGAGCACCTCAGAAGTGGCAATACAACGGACGTTTTGTTGAGAAAGGAAAGAGAGACAGCAATGTGGACGGCTCTGTTGCATAGCTTGCTGTGCACTGAAGAGATCCAGCAGCATCTTTCAGTCCTACCGATTTTGGTGTGGGAACAGAGGCCAATTGTTTGTGCTGTGCAAACTGGGCTGCAGGCGGATGGGAGCACCTCAGAATTGGGCATACAACAGACGTTTTGTTGAGAAAGGAAAGAGAGACAGCAATGTGATGGCTCTGTTACATAGCTTGCTGTGCACTGAAGAGATCCAGCAGCATCTTTCAGTCCTACCGCTTTTTGTGTGGGAACACAGGCTTACGTTCGTGCTGTGCAAACTGGGCTGCAGGCGAATGGGAGCACCTCAGAAGTGGAAATACAACGGCCATTTTGATGAGAAAGGAAAGAGAGACAGCAATGTGGATGGCTCTGTTACATAGCTTGCTGTGCACAGAAGAGATCCAGCAGCATCTTTCAGTCCTGCCTCTCTTTGTTTGGGAACAGAGTCCAAACGTTAGTGCTGTGCAAACTGGGCTGCAGGCGAATGGGAGCCCCTCAGAAGTGGGCATACAACGGAGGTTATCTTGACAAATGAAAGAGAGACAGCAATGTGGATGGCTCTGTTACATAGCTTGCTGTGCACTGAAGAGATCCAGCAGCATCTTTTAGTCCTGTCTCTCTTTGTTTGGGAACAGAGGCCAATTGTTTATTCTGTGCAAACTGGGCAGCAGGCGAATGGGGGTACCTCAGATGTAGAAATACAACGGACGTTTTCTTGACAAAGGAAAGAGAGACAGCAATGTGGATGGCTCTGTTACATAGCTTGCAGTGCGCAGAAGAGATCCAGTAACATCTTTCAGTCCTACCTCTTTTTGTGTGGGGCTAACAGAGGCCAATCACACGTGCTGTGCAAACTGGGCTATAGGCGAATTTGGGCACCTCAGAAGTGGAAATACAATGGACATTTTCTTGACAAAGGAAAGAGAGACAGCAATGTGGACGGCTCTGTTACATAGCTTGCTGTGCACAGAATAGATAAAGCAGCATCTTTCAGTCCTGCCTCTCTTTGTTTGGGAACAGAGGCCAATAGTTTGTTCTGTGCAAACTGGGCTGCAGGCGAATGGGAGCACCTCAGAAGTGGAAATACAACGGACGTTTTCTTGACAAAGGAAAGAGGGACAGCAATGTGGATGGCTCTGTTACACAGCTTGCAGCGCACAGAAGAGATCCAGTAACATCTTTCACTCCTACCGCTTTTTGTGTGGGGCTAACAGAGGCCAATCGTACGTGCTGTGCAAACTGGGCTATAGGCGAATTTGAGCACCTCAGAAGTGGAAATACAATGGACGTTTTCTTGACAAAGGAAAGAGAGAGAGCAATGTGGACGGCTCTGTTACATAGCTTGCTGTGCACTGAAGAGATCCAGCAGCATCTTTCAGTCCTCCCTCTTTTTGTGTGGGAACAGAGGCTAACGTTCGTGCTGTGCAAACTGGCCTGCAGGCGAAAGGGAGCACCTCTGAAGTGGAAATACAACGGATGTTTTGTTGAGAAAGGAAGGAGAGATAGCAATGTGGATGGCTCTGTTACATAGCTTGCTATGCACTGAAGAGATCCAGCAGCATCTTTCAGTCCTGTCTCTCTTTGTGTGGGAACAGAGGCCAATTGGTTGTGCTGTGCAAACTGGCCTGCAGGTGAATGGGAGCACCTCAGAAGTGGAAATACAACGGACGTTTTGTTGAGAAAGGAAAGAGAGACAGCAATGTGGACGGCTCTGTTGCATAGCTTGCTGTGCACTGAAGAGATCCAGCAGCATCTTTCAGTCCTGTCCCTCTTTGTGTGGGAACAGAGGCCAAATGTTTGTGCTGTGCAAAGTGGGCTGCAGGCGAATGGGAGCACCTCAGAAGTGGAAATGCAACGGCCATTTTTTTGAGAAAGGAAAGAGAGACAGCAATGTGGATGGCTCTGTTACATAGCTTGCAGTGCGCAGAAGAGATCCAGCAGCATTTTTCAGTCCTGTCTCTCTTTGTGTGGGAACAGAGGCCAATTGTTTGTGCTCTGCAAACTGGCCTGCATGCGAATGGGAGCCCCTCAGAAGTGGAAATACAACGGACGTTTTCTTGACAAAGGAAAGAGAGACAGCAATGTGGATGGCTCTGTTACATAGCTTGCTGTGCACAGAAGAGATCCAGCAGCATCTTTCAGTCCTGTCTCTCTTTGTGTGGGAACAGAGGCCAATTGTTTGTGCTGTGCAAAGTGGGCTGCAGGCGAATGGGAGCACCTCTGAAGTGGAAATACAACGGACGTTTTCTTGACAAAGGAAAGAGAGACAGCAATGTGAATGCCTCTGTTACATAGCTTGCTGTGCACTGAAGAAATCCAGCAGCATCTTTCAGTCCTGTCTCTCTTTGTGTGGGGAACAGAGGCCAATTGTTTGTGCTCTGCAAAATGGGCAGCAGGCGAATGGGAGCACCTCAGAAGTGGCAATACAACGGACGTTTTCTTGACAAAGGAAAGAGAGACAGCAATGTGGACGGCTCTGTTACATAGCTTGCTGTGCACTGAAGAGATCCAGCAGCATCTTTCAGTCCTACCTCTTTTTGTGTGGGAACAGAGGCTTACGTTCGTGCTGTGCAAACTTGGCAGCAGGCGAATGGGGGTACCTCAGATGTGGAAATACAACGGACGTATCTTGACAAAGGAAAGAGAGACAGCAATGTGGACGGCTCTGTTGCATAGCTTGCTGTGCACTGAAGAGATCCAGCAGCATCTTTCAGTCCTGTCCCTCTTTGTGTGGGAGCAGAGGCCAATTGTTTGTGCTGTGCAAAGTGGGCTGCAGGCGAATGGGAGCAGCTCAGAAGTGGCAATACAACGGACGTTTTCTTGACAAAGGAAAGAGAGACAGCAATGTGGACGGCTCTGTTACATAGCTTGCTGTGCACTGAAGAGATCCAGCAGCATCTTTCAGTCCTACCTCTTTTTGTGTGGGAACAGAAGCTTACGTTCGTGCTGTGCAAACTGGGCTGCAGGCGAAAGGGAGCACCTCAGAAGTGGAAATACAACGGACGTTTTGTTGAGAAAGGAAAAAGAGATAGCAATGTGGATGGCTCGGTTACATAGCTTGCTGTGCAATGAAGAGATCCAGCAGCATCTTTCAGTCCTGTCCCTCTTTGTGTGGGAACAGAGGCCAATTGTTTGTGCTGTGCAAAGTTGACAGCAGGCGAATGGAAGCACATTAGAAGTGGAAATACAACGGCCATTTTGATGAGAAAGGAAAGAAAGACAGCAATGTGGATGGCTCTGTTACACAGCTTGCTGTGCAATGAAGAGATCCAGTAACATCTTACAGTCCTACATCTTTTTGTGTGGGAACAGAGGCCAATCGTACTTGCTGTGCAAACTGGGCTATAGGAGAATTTGAGCACCTCAGAAGTGGAAATACAATGGACGTTTCGTTGAAAAAGGAAAGAGAGACAGCAATGTGGATGGCTCTGTTACATAGCTTGCTGTGCACTGAAGAGATCCAGCAGCATCTTTCAGTCCTACCGCTTTTTGTGTGGGAACAGAGGATAACGTTCGTGCTGTGCAAACTGTCCTGCAGGCGAATGGGAGCACCTCAGAAGTGGAAATACAACGGACGTTTTGTTGAGAAAGGAAAGAGAGATAGCAATGTGGATGGCTCTGTTACATAGCTTGCTGTGCACTGAAGAGATCCAGCAGCATCTTTCAGTCCTGTCTCTCTTTGTGTGGGAACAGAGGCCAATTGTTTGTGCTGTGCAAACTGGCCTGCAGGCGAATGGGAGCACCTCAGAAGTGGAAATACAACGGACGATTTCTTGACAAAGGAAAGAGAGACAGCCATGTGGATGGCTCTGTTGCATAGCTTGCTGTGCACTGAAGAGATCCAGCAGCATCTTTCAGCCCTACCGCTTTGGAGTCGGAACAGAGGCCTGTCGTTCGTGCTGTGCAAACTATGCTGAAGGCGAATGGGAGCACCTCAGAAGTGATATTACAACGGACGTTTTCTTGGCAAAGGAAAGAGAGACAGCAATGTGGACGGCTCTGTTACATAGCTTGCTGTGCACTGAAGAGATCCAGCAGCATCTTTCAGTCCTGTCTCGCTTTGTGTGGGAACAGAGGCCAATTGTTTGAGCTGTGCAAACTGGCCTGCAGGCGAATGGGAGCACCTCAGAAGTGGCAATACAACGGACGTTTTCTTGACAAAGGAAAGAGAGACAGCAATGTGGACGGCTCTGTTGCATAGCTTGCTGTGCACTGAAGAGATCCAGCAGCATCTTTCAGTCCTACCTCTTTTGGTTTGGGAACAGAGGCTTACGTTCGTGCTGTGCCAACTGGCCTGCAGGCGAATGGGAGCATATCAGAAGTGGAAATACAACGGACATTTTCTTGACAAAGGAAAGAGAGACAGCAATGTGGATGGCTCTGTTACATAGCTTGCTGTGCACTGAAGAGATCCAGCAGCATCTTTCAGTCCTCTCTCTCTTTGTTTGGGAACAGAGGCCAATCGTTCTTGCTGTGCAAACTGGGCTGCAGGCGAATGGGAGCACCTCCGAAGTGGAAGTACAACGGGCGTTTTCTTGACAAAGGAAAGAGAGACAGCAATGTGGACGGCTCTGTTACATAGCTTGCTGTGCAATGAAGAGATCCAGCAGCATCTTTCAGTCCTGTCTCTCTTTGTGTGGGAACAGAGGCCAATTGTTTGTGCTGCGCAAAGTGACCTGCAGGTGAATGGGAGCCCCTCAGAAGTTTAAATACACCAGACGTTTTCTTGACAAAGGAAAGAGAGACAGCAATGTGGATGGCTCTGTTACATAGCTTGCTGTGCACAGAAGAGATCCAGCAGCTTCTTTCAATCCTGTCTCTCTTTGTCAAGGAACAGAGGCCAATTGTTTGTGCTGTGCCAACTGGCCTGCAGGCGAATGGGAGCACCTCAGAAGTGGAAATACAACGGGCGTTTTGTTGAGAAAGGAAAGAGAGACAGCAATGTGGACGGCTCTGTTGCATAGCTTGCTGTGCACAGAAGAGATCCAGCAGCATCTTTCAGTCCTGCCTCTTTGTTTGGGAACAGAGGCCGCACGAACGTGCGGTGCAAACTGAACTGCAGGCGAATGGGAGCACCTCAGAAGTGGAAATACAACGGATGTTTTTTTGAGAAAAGAAAGAGAGACAGCAATGTGGATGGCTCTGTTACATAGCTTGCTCAGCGCATAACATATCCAGTAACATCTTTCAGTCCTACATCTTTTTGCGTGGGAACAGAGGCCAATCGTATGTTCTGTCCATATAGGGCTGCAGGCGAATGGGAGAACCTCAGAAGTGGAAATACAACGGACGTTTTCTTGACAAAGGAAAGAGAGACAGCAATGTGGACGGCTCTGTTACATAGCTTGCTGTGCACAGAAGAGATCCAGCAGCATCTTTCAGTCCTGTCTCTCTTTGTGTGGGAACAGAGGCCAATTGTTTGTGCTGTGCAAAGTGGTCTGCAGGCGAATGGGAGCCCCTCAGAAGTGGAAATACAACGGACGTTTTGTTGAGAAAGGAAAGAGAGACAGCAATGTGGATGGCTCTGTTACATAGCTTGCAGTGCGCAGAAGAGATCCAGCAGCATCTTTCAGTCCTGTCTCTCTTTGTGTGGGAACAGAGGCCAATTGTTTGTGCTGTGCAAAGTGGGCTGCAGGCGAATGGGAGCACCTCTGAAGTGGAAATACAACGGACGTTTTCTAGACAAAGGAAAGAGAGACAGCAATGTGAATGTCTCTGTTACATAGCTTGCTGTGCACTGAAGAAATCCAGCAGCATCTTTCAGTCCTGTCTCTCTTTGTGTGGGGAACAGAGGCCAATTGTTTGTGCTCTGCAAAATGGGCAGCAGGCGAATGGGAGCACCTCAGAAGTGGAAATACAACGGACGTTTTCTTGACAAAGGAAAGAGAGACAGCAATGTGGACGGCTCTGTTACATAGCTTGCTGTGCACTGAAGAGATCCAGCAGCATCTTTCAGTCCTACCTCTTTTTGTGTGGGAACAGAGGCTTACGTTCGTGCTGTGCAAACTGGGCAGCAGGCGAATGGGGGTACCTCAGAAGAGGAAATACAACGGACGTATCTTGACAAAGGAAAGAGAGACAGCAATGTGGATGGCTCTGTTGCATAGCTTGCTGTGCACTGAAGAGATCCAGCAGCATCTTTCACTCCTGTCCCTCTTTGTGTGGGAGCAGAGGCCAATTGTTTGTGCTGTGCAAAGTGGGCTGCAGGCGAATGGGAGCAGCTCAGAAGTGGCAATACAACGGACGTTTTCTTGACAAAGGAAAGAGAGACAGCAATGTGGACGGCTCTGTTACATAGCTTGCTGTGCACTGAAGAGATCCAGCAGCATCTTTCAGTCCTACCTCTTTTTGTGTGGGAACAGAAGCTTACGTTCGTGCTGTGCAAACTGGGCTGCAGGCGAAAGGGAGCACCTCAGAAGTGGAAATACAACGGACGTTTTGTTGAGAAAGGAAAAAGAGATAGCAATGTGGATGGCTCGGTTACATAGCTTGCTGTGCAATGAAGAGATCCAGCAGCATCTTTCAGTCCTGTCCCTCTTTGTGTGGGAACAGAGGCCAATTGTTTGTGCTGTGCAAAGTTGACAGCAGGCGAATGGAAGCACATTAGAAGTGGAAATACAACGGCCATTTTGATGAGAAAGGAAAGAAAGACAGCAATGTGGATGGCTCTGTTACACAGCTTGCTGTGCAATGAAGAGATCCATAACATCTTACAGTCCTACATCATTTTGTGTGTTAACAGAGGCCAATCGTACGTGCTGTGCAAACTGGGCTATAGGAGAATTTGAGCACCTCAGAAGTGGAAATACAATGGACGTTTCGTTGAAAAAGGAAAGAGAGACAGCAATGTGGATGGCTCTGTTACATAGCTTGCTGTGCACTGAAGAGATCCAGCAGCATCTTTCAGTCCTACCGCTTTTTGTGTGGGAACAGAGGATAACGTTCGTGCTGTGCAAACTGTCCTGCAGGCGAATGGGAGCACCTCAGAAGTGGAAATACAACGGACGTTTTGTTGAGAAAGGAAAGAGAGATAGCAATGTGGATGGCTCTGTTACATAGCTTGCTGTGCACTGAAGAGATCCAGCAGCATCTTTCAGTCCTGTCTCTCTTTGTGTGGGAACAGAGGCCAATTGTTTGTGCTGTGCAAACTGGCCTGCAGGCGAATGGGAGCACCTCAGAAGTGGAAATACAACGGACGATTTCTTGACAAAGGAAAGAGAGACAGCCATGTGGATGGCTCTGTTGCATAGCTTGCTGTGCACTGAAGAGATCCAGCAGCATCTTTCAGCCCTACCGCTTTGGAGTCGGAACAGAGGCCTATCGTTCGTGCTGTGCAAACTATGCTGAAGGCGAATGGGAGCACCTCAGAAGTGATATTACAACGGACGTTTTCTTGGCAAAGGAAAGAGAGACAGCAATGTGGACGGCTCTGTTACATAGCTTGCTGTGCACTGAAGAGATCCAGCAGCATCTTTCAGTCCTGTCTCGCTTTGTGTGGGAACAGAGGCCAATTGTTTGAGCTGTGCAAACTGGCCTGCAGGCGAATGGGAGCACCTCAGAAGTGGCAATACAACGGACGTTTTCTTGACAAAGGAAAGAGAGACAGCAATGTGGACGGCTCTGTTGCATAGCTTGCTGTGCACTGAAGAGATCCAGCAGCATCTTTCAGTCCTACCTCTTTTGGTTTGGGAACAGAGGCTTACGTTCGTGCTGTGCAAACTCGCCTGCAGGCGAATGGGAGCATATCAGAAGTGGAAATACAACGGACATTTTCTCGACAAAGGAAAGAGAGACAGCAATGTGGATGGCTCTGTTACATAGCTTGCTGTGCACTGAAGAGATCCAGCAGCATCTTTCAGTCCTCTCTCTCTTTGTTTGGGAACAGAGGCCAATCGTTCTTGCTGTGCAAACTGGGCTGCAGGCGAATGGGAGCACCTCCGAAGTGGAAGTACAACGGACGTTTTCTTGACAAAGGAAAGAGAGACAGCAATGTGGACGGCTCTGTTACATAGCTTGCTGTGCAATGAAGAGATCCAGCAGCATCTTTCAGTCCTGTCTCTCTTTGTGTGGGAACAGAGGCCAATTGTTTGTGCTGCGCAAAGTGACCTGCAGGTGAATGGGAGCCCCTCAGAAGTGGAAATACAACAGACGTTTTCTTGACAAAGGAAAGAGAGACAGCAATGTGGATGGCTCTGTTACATAGCTTGCTGTGCACAGAAGAGATCCAGCAGCTTCTTTCAATCCTGTCTCTCTTTGTCAAGGAACAGAGGCCAATTGTTTGTGCTGTGCCAACTGGCCTGCAGGCGAATGGGAGCACCTCAGAAGTGGAAATACAACGGGCGTTTTGTTGAGAAAGGAAAGAGAGACAGCAATGTGGACGGCTCTGTTGCATAGCTTGCTGTGCACAGAAGAGATCCAGCAGCATCTTTCAGTCCTGCCTCTTTGTTTGGGAACAGAGGCCGCACGAACGTGCGGTGCAAACTGAACTGCAGGCGAATGGGAGCACCTCAGAAGTGGAAATACAACGGATGTTTTTTTGAGAAAAGAAAGAGAGACAGCAATGTGGATGGCTCTGTTACATAGCTTGCTCAGCGCATAACATATCCAGTAACATCTTTCAGTCCTACATCTTTTTGCGTGGGAACAGAGGACAATCGTACGTTCTGTCCAGATAGGGCTGCAGGCGAATGGGAGAACCTCAGAAGTGGAAATACAACGGACGTTTTCTTGACAAAGGAAAGAGAGACAGCAATGTGGACGGCTCTGTTACATAGCTTGCTGTGCACAGAAGAGATCCAGCAGCATCTTTCAGTCCTGTCTCTCTTTGTGTGGGAACAGAGGCCAATTGTTTATTCTGTGCAAACTGGGCAGCAGGCGAATGGGGGTACCTCAGATGTAGAAATACAACGGACGTTTTCTTGACAAAGGAAAGAGAGACAGCAATGTGGATGGCTCTGTTACATACCTTGCAGTGCGCAGATGAGATCCAGTAACATCTTTCAGTCCTACCTCTTTTTGTGTGGGGCTAACAGAGGCCAATAGTACGTGCTGTGCAAACTGGGCTATAGGTGAATTTGAGCACCTCAGAAGTGGAAATTCAATGGACGTTTTCTTGACAAGGAAAGAGAGACAGTAATGTGGACGGCTCTGTTACATAGCTTGCTGTGCACTGAAGAGATCCAGCAGCATCTTTCAGTCCTGTCTCTCTTTGTGTGGGAACAGAGGCCGATTGTTTGTGCTGTGCAAACTGCGCTGCCGGCGAATGGGAGCACCTCAGAAGTGGCAATACAACGGACGTTTTATTGAGAAAGGAAAGAAAGAAAGCAATGTGGACGGCTCTGTTGCATAGCTTGCTGTGCACAGAAGAGATCCAGCAGCATCTTTCAGTCCTACCTCTTTTTGTGTGGGAACAGAGGCTTACGTTCGTGCTGTGCAAACTGGCCTGCAGGCGAATGGGAGCCCCTCAAAAGTGGAAATACAACGGCCATTTTGATGAGAAAGGAAAGAGAGACAGCAATGTGGATGGCTCTGTTACATAGCTTGCTGTGCACTGAAGAGATCCAGCAGCATCTTTCAGTCCTGTCTCTCTTTGTTTGGGAGCAGAGGCCTGTCGTTTGTGCTGTGCAAACTGTGCTGCAGGCGAATGGGAGCACCTCAGAAGTGGAAATACAACGGCCATTTTGATGAGAAAGGAAAGAGAGACAGCAATGTGGATGGCTCTGTTACACAGCTTGCTATGCACTGAAGAGATCCAGCAGCATCTTTCAGTCCTGTCTCTCTTTGTGTGGGAACAGAGGCCAATTGTTTGTGCTCTGCAAACTGGCCTGCAGGCGAATGGGAGCACATCAGAAGTGGAAATACAACGGACGTTTTCTTGACAAAGGAAAGAGAGACAGCCATGTGGATGGCTCTGTTACATAGCTTGCAGTGCACTGAAGAGATCCAGCAGCATCTTTCAGTCCTACCTCTTTTTGTGTGGGAACAGAGGCTTACGTTCGTGCTGTGCAAAGTGGGCTGCAGGCGAATGGGAGCACCTCAGAAGTGGAAATACAACGGACGTTTTCTTGACAAAGGAAAGAGAGACAGCAATGTGGACGGCTCTTTTACATAGCTTGCTGTGCACAGAAGAGATCCAGCAGCATCTTTCAGTCCTGTCTCTCTTTGTGTGGGAACAGAGGCCAATTGTTTGTGCTGTGCAAACTGGGCTGCAGGCGAATGGGAGCACCTCAGAAGTGGAAATACAACGGACGTTTTCTTGACAAAGGAAAGAGAGACAGCAATGTGGATGGCTCTGTTACATACCTTGCTCTGCGCATAACATATCCAGTAACATCTTTCAGTCCTACATCTTTTTGTGTGGGAACAGAGGCCAATCGTACGTGCTGACCAGATTGGGCTGCAGGTGAATGGGAGCACCTCAGAAGTGGCAATACAACGGACGTTTTCTTGACAAAGTAAAGAGAGACAGCAATGTGGACGGCTCTGTTACATAGCTTGCAGTGCGCAGAAGAGATCCAGCAGCATCTTTCAGTCCTGTCTCTCTGTGTTTGGGAACAGAGGCCAATCGTTCGTGCTGTGCAAACTGGGCTGCAGGCGAATGGGAGCACCTCAGAAGTGGAAATACAACGGCCATTTTGATGAGAAAGGAAAGAGAGACAGCAATGTGGATGGCTCTGTTGCATAGCTTGCTGTGCACTGAAGAGATCCAGCAGCATCTTTCAGTCCTGCCTCTTTTTGTGTGGAAACAGAGGCTTACGTTCGTGCTGTGCAAACTGGCCTGCAGGAGAATGGGAGCACCTCAGAAGTGGAAATACAACGGATGCTTTCTTGACAAAGGAAAGAGAGACAGCAATGTGGATGGCTCTGTTGCATAGCTTGCTGCGCACTGAAGAGATCCAGCAGCATCTTTCAGTCCTACCTCTTTTGGTTTGGGAACAGAGGCCAATTGTTTGTGCAGTGCAAACTGGGCAGCATACGAATGGGGGTACCTCAGAAGTGGAAATACAACGGACGTTTTCTTGACAAAGGAAAGAGAGACAGCAATGTGGACGGCTCTGTTACATAGCTTGCTGTGCACAGAAGAGATCCAGCAGCATCTTTCAGGCCTGTCCCTCTTTGTGTGGGAACAGAGGCCAATTGTTTGTGCTGTGCAAACTGGGCTGCAGGCGAATGGGAGCACCTCAGAAGTGGAAATACAACGGACGTTTTCTTGACAAATGAAAGTGAGACAGCAATGTGGATGGCTCTGTTGCATAGCTTGCTGTGCACAGAAGAGATCCAGCAGCATCTTTCAGTCCTACCTCTTTTTGTGTGGGAACAGAGGCTTACGTTCGTGCTGTGCAAACTGGGCTGCAGGCGAATGGGAGCACCTCAGAAGTGGAAATACAGCGGACGTTTTCTTGACAAAGGAAAGAGAGACAGCAATGTGGACGGCTCTGTTACATAGCTTGCTGTGCACAGAAGAGATCCAGCAGCATCTTTCAGTCCTGTCTCTCATTGTTTGGGAACAGAGGCCGAATGTACGTGCTATGCAAACAGGACTGCAGGCGAATGGGAGCACCTAAGAAGTGGAAATACAACGGATGTTTTTTTGACAAAGGAAAGAGAGACAGCAATGTGGATGGCTCTGTTACATAGCTTGCTCTGCGCATAACATATCCAGTAACATCTTTCAGTCCTACATCTTTTTCTGTGGGAACAGAGGCCAATCGTACGTTCTGTCCAGATTGGACTGCAGGTGAATGGGAGCAACTCAGAAGTGGAAATACAACGGACGTTTTCTTGACAAATGAAAGTGAGACAGCAATGTGGACGACTCAGTTGCATAGCTTGCTGTGCACTGAAGAGATCCAGCAGCATCTTTCAGTCCTGTCTCTCTTTGTTTGGGAACAGCGGCCAATTGTTTGTGCTGTGCAAACTTGCATGCAGGTGAAAGGGAGCACCTCAAAAGTGGAAATACAACGGACGTTTTCTTGACAAAGGAAAGAGAGACAGCAATGTGGACGGCTCTGTTGCATAGCTTGCTGTGCACTGAAGAGATCCTGCAGCATCTTTCAGTCCTGTCCCTCTTTGTGTGGGAACAGAGGCCAATTGTTTGTGCTGTGCAAAATGTCCTGCAGGCGAAAGGGGGCACCTCAGAAGTGGAAATACAACCGCCATTTTGATGTGAAAGGAGAGAGAGACAGCAATGTGGATGGCTCTGTTGCATACCTTGCTGTGCACTGAAGAGATCCAGCAGCATCTTTCAGTCCTACCTCTTTTTGTGTGGGGCTAACAGAGACCAAACATACGTGCTGTGCAAACTGGGCTATAGGTGAATTTGAGCACCTCAGAAGTGGTAATACAATGGACGTTTTCTTGACAAAGGAAAGAGAGATAGCAATGAGGATGGCTCTGTTGCATAGCTTGCTGTGCACTGAAGAGATCCAGCAGCATCTTTCAGTCCTACATCTTTTTGTGTGGGAAGAGAGGCTAACTTTCGTGCTGTGCAAACTGGGCTGCAGGCGAATGGGAGCACCTCAGAAGTGGAAATACAACGGATGTTTTCTTGACAAATGAAAGAGAGACAGCAATGTGGACGGCTCTGTTGCATAGCTTGCTGTGCACTGAAGAGATCCAGCAGCATCTTTCAGTCCTGTCCCTCTTTGTGTGGGAACAGAGGCCAATTGTTTGTGCTGTGCAAGGTGGGCTGCAGGCGAATGGGAGCCCCTCAGAAGTGGAAATACAACGGACGTTTTCTTGAAAAAGGAAAGAGAGACAGCAATGTGGATGGCTCTGTTGCATAGCTTGCTGTGCGCATAACATCTCCAGTAACATCTTTCAGTCCTGCATCTTTTTGTGTGGGAACAGAGGCCAATCGTACATGCTGTCCAGATGGGGTTGCAGGTGAATGGGAGCACCTCAGAAGTGGAAATACCACGGATGTTTTCTTGACAAAGGAAAGAGAGACAGCAATGTGGATGGCTCTGTTACATAGCCTGCTGCGCGCAGAAGAGATCCAGCAGCATCTTTCAGTCCTGTCTCTCTTTTTTTGGGAACAGAGGCCAATTGGTTTTTTTGTGCAAACTGGGCAGCATACGAATGGGGGTACCTCAGAAGTGGAAATACAACGGACGTTTTCTTGAGAAAGGAAAGAGAGACAGCAATGTGGACGGCTCTGTTGCATAGCTTGCAGTGCACTGAAGAGATCCAGCTGCATCTTTCAGTCCTGTCTCTCTTTGTGTGGGAACAGAGGCCAATTGTTTGTGCTGTGCAAACTGGCCTGCAGGCGAATGGGAGCACCTCAGAAGTGGGCATACAACGGACGTTTTCTCGACAAAAGAAAGAGAGACAGCAATGTGGACAGCCCTGTTACATAGCTTGCTCTGCACAGAAGAGATCCAGCAGCATCTTTCAGTCCTGTCTCTCTTTGTGTGGGAACAGAGTCCAATCGTTCGTGCTGTGCAAACTGGCCTGCAGGCGAATGGGAGCCCCTCAGAAGTGGAAATACAACGGACGTTTTCTTGACAAAAAAACAGAGACAGCAATGTGGACAGCCCTGTTACATAGCTTGCTCTGCACAGAAGAGATCCAGCAGCATCTTTCAGTCCTGTCTCTCTTTGTGTAAGAACAGAGGCCAATTGTTTGTGCTGTGCAAACTGGGCTGCAGGCGAATGGGAGCACCTCAGAAGTGGAAATACAACGGACGTTTTCTCGACGAAGGAAAGAGAGACAGCAATGTGGATGGCTCTGTTGCATAGCTTGCTGTGCACTGAAGAGATCCAGCAGCATCTTTCAGTCCTACATCTTTTTGTGTGGGAAGAGAGGCTAACTTCCGTGCTGTGCAAACTGGGCTGCAGGCGAATGGGAGCACCTCAGAAGTGGAAATACAACGGCCATCTTGATGAGAAAGGAAAGAGAGACAGCAATGTGGATATCTGTTACACAGCTTGCTGTGCACTGAAGAGATCCAGCAGCATCTTTCAGTCCTGTCTCTCTTTGTGTGGGAACAGAGGCCAATTGTTTGTGCTGTGCAAACTGGGCTGCAGGCGAATGGGAGCACCTCAGAAGTGGTAATATAATGGACGTTTTCTTGACAAAGGAAAGAGAGACAGCAATGTGGACGGCTCTGTTGCATAGCTTGCTGTGCACTGAAGAGATCCAGCAGCATCTTTCAGTCCTATCTCTCTTTGTGTGGGAACAGAGGCCTATCGTTCGTGCTGTGCAAACTGGGCTGCAGGCGAATGGGAGCCCCTCAGAAGTGGAAATACAAAGGACGTTTTGTTGAGAAAGGAAAGAGAGATAGCAATGTGGATGGCTCTGTTACATAGCTTGCTATGCACTGAAGAGATCCAGCAGCATGTTTCAGTCCTGTCTCTCTTTGTTTGGGAACAGAATCCAATTGTTTGTGCTGTGCAAAGTGGGCTGCAGGCGAATGGGAGCACCTCAGAAGTGGAAATACAACGGCCATTTTGATGAGAAAGGAAAGAGAGACAGCAATGTGGTTGGCTCTGTTACATAGCTTGCAGTGAGCAGAAGATATCCAGTCACATCTTTCAGTCCTACCTATTTTTGCGTGGGGCTAACAGAGACCAAACGTACGTGCTGTGCAAACTGGGCTATAGGTGAATTTGAGCACCTCAGAATTGGAAATACAATGGACGTTTTCTTGACAAAGGAAAGAGAGACAGCAATGTGGACGGCTCTGTTACATAGCTTGCTGTGCACAGAAGAGATCCAGCAGCATCTTTCAGTCCTGTCTCTCTTTGTTTGGGGACAGAGGCCAATCGTTCGTGCACTGCAAACTGGGCTGCAGGCGAATGGGAGCACCTCAGAAGTGGAAATACAACGGACGTTTTCTTGACAAAGGAAAGAGAGACAGCAATGTGGACGGCTCTGTTGCATAGCTTGCTGTGCACTGAAGAGATCCAGCAGCATCTTTCAGTCCTGTCTCTCTTTGTTTGCGAACAGAGGCCAATTGTTTGTTCTATGCAAACTGGGCAGCATACGAATGGGGGTACCTCAGAAGTGGAAATACAACAGACGTTTTCTTGACAAATGAAACAGAGACAGCAATGTGGACGGCTCTGTTACATAGCTTGCTGTGCACTGAAGAGATCCAGCAGCATCTTTCAGTCCTGTCTCTCTTTGTGTGGGAACAGAGGCCAATTGTTTGTGCTGTGCAAACTGGGCTGCAGGCGAATGGGAGCCCCTCAGAAGTGGAAATACCACGGCCATTTTCATGAGAAAGGAAAGAGAGACAGCAATGTGGATGGCTCTGTTACATAGCTTGCAGTGCACAGAAGAGATCCAGCAACATCTTTCAGTCCTGCCTCTTTTTGCGTGGAAACAGAGGCTTACGTTCGTGCTGTGCAAACTGGCCTGCAGGCGAATGGGAGCACCTCAGAAGTGGAAATACAACGGACGTTTTCTTGACAAAAGAAAGAGAGACAGCAATGTGGACGGCTCTGTTACATAGCTTGCTGTGCACTGAAGAGATCCAGCAGCATCTTTCAGTCCTGTCTCTCTTTGTGTGGGAACAGAGGCCAATTGTTTGTGCTGTGCAAACTGGGCAGCATACGAATGGGGGTACCTGAGAAGTGGAAATACAACGGACGTTTTCTTGACAAAGGAAAGAGAGACAGCAATGTGGACGGCTCTGTTACATAGCTTGCTGTGCACAGAAGAGATCCAGCAGCATCTTTCAGGCCTGTCCCTCTTTGTGTGGGAACAGAGGCCAATTGTTTGTGCTGTGCAAAGTGGCCTGCAGTCGAATGGGAGCACCTCAGAAGTGGAAATACAAAGGACGTTTTCTTGACAAATGAAAGTGAGACAGCAATGTGGATGGCTCTGTTGCATAGCTTGCTGTGCACAGAAGAGATCCAGCAGCATCTTTCAGTCCTGTCTCTCTTTGTTTGGGAACAGCGGCCAATTGTTTGTGCTGTGCAAACTTGCATGCAGGTGAAAGGGAGCACCTCAAAAGTGGAAATAACACGGACGTTTTCTTGACAAAGGAAAGAGAGACAGCAATGTGGGTGGCTCTGTTACATAGCTTGCAGTGCACAGAAGAGATCCAGCAGCATCTTTCAGTCCTGTCTCTCTTTGTGTGGGAACAGAGGCCGATAGTTTGTGCTGTGCAAACAGGACTGCAGGCGAATGGGAGCACCTAAGAAGTGGAAATACAACGGATGTTTTTTTGACAAAGAAAAGAGAGACAGCAATGTGGATGGCTCTGTTACATAGCTTGCTCTGCGCATAACATATCCAGTAACATCTTTCAGTCCTACATCTTTTTGTGTGGGAACGGAGGCCAATCGTACGTGCTGTCCAGATTGGACTGCAGGTGAATGGGAGCAACTCAGAAGTGGAAATACAACGGACGTTTTCTTGACAAAGGAAAGAGAGACAGCAATGTGGACGACTCAGTTGCATAGCTTGCTGTGCGCAGAAGAGATCCAGCAGCATCTTTCAGTCCCGTCTCTCTTTGTTTGGGAACAGCGGCCAATTGTTTGTGCTGTGCAAACTTGCATGCAGGTGAAAGGGAGCACCTCAAAAGTGGAAATAACACGGACGTTTTCTTGACAAAGGAAAGAGAGACAGCAATGTGGATGGCTCTGTTACATAGCTTGCTGTGCACAGAAGAGATCCAGCAGCATCTTTTAGTCCTGTCTCTCATTGTTTGGGAACAGAGGCCAATTGTTTGTGCTGTGCAAACTGGGCTGCAGGCGAATGGGAGCCCCTCAAAAGTGGAAATACAACGGCCATTTTGATGTGAAAGGAAAGAGAGACAGCAATGTGGATGGCTCTGTTGCATAGCTTGCTGTGCACTGAAGAGATCCAGCAGCATCTTTCAGTCCTGTCCCTCTTTGTGTGGGAACAGAGGCCAATTGTTTGTGCTGTGCAGACTGGGCTGCAGGCGAATGGGAGCCCCTCAGAAGTGGAAATACAACGGACGTTTTCTTGACAAAGGAAAGAGAGACAGCAATGTGGATGGCTCTGTTGCATAGCTTGCTGTGCTCATAACATATCCAGTAACATCTTTCAGTCCTACATCTTTTTGTGTGGGAACAGAGGCCAATCGTACATGCTGTCCAGATGGGGTTGCAGGCGAATGGTAGCACCTCAGAAGTGGAAATACCACGGATGTTTCCTTGACAAAGGAAAGAGAGACAGCAATGTGGATGGCTCTGTTACATAGTTTGCTGTGCGCAGAAGAGATCCAGCAGCATCTTTCAGTCCTGTCTCTCTTTGTGTGGGAACAGAGGCCAATTGTTTTTTTTGTGCAAACTGGGCAGCATACGAATGGGGGTACCTCAGAAGTGGAAATACAACGGACGTTTTGTTGAGAAAGGAAAGAGAGACAGCAATGTGGACGGTTCTGTTGCATAGCTTGCTGTGCACTGAAGAGATCCAGCAGCATCTTTCAGTCTTGTCTCTCTTTGGGTGGGAACAGAGGCCAATTGTTTGTGCTGTGCCAACTGGCCTGCAGGCGAATGGGAGCACCTCAGAAGTGGGCATACAACGGACGTTTTCTTGACAAAAGAAAGAGAGACAGCAATGTGGACAGCCCTGTTACATAGCTTGCTCTGCACAGAAGAGATCCAGCAGCATCTTTCAGTCCTGTCTCCCTTTGTGTGGGAACAGAGTCCAATCGTTCGTGCTGTGCAAACTGGCCTGCAGGCGAATGTGAGCCCCTCAGAAGTGGAAATACAATGGACGTTTTCTTGACAAAGGAAACAGAGACAGCAATGTGGATGGCTCTGTTACGTAGCTTGCTGTGCACAGAAGAGATTCAGCAGCATCTTTCAGTCCTGTCTCTCTTTGTGTGGGAACAGAGGCCAATTGTTTGTGCTGTGCAAACTGGGCTGCAAGCGAATGGGAGCACCTCAGAAGTGGAAATACAACGGACGTTTTCTTGACAAAGGAAAGAGAGACAGCAATGTGGATGGCTCTGTTGCATAGCTTGCTGTGCACTGAAGAGATCCAGCAGCATCTTTCAGTCCTACATCTTTTTGTGTGGGAAGAGAGGCTGACTTTCGTGCTGTGCAAACTGGGCTGCAGGCGAAAGGGAGCACCTCAGAAATGGAAATACAACGGACGTTTTGTTGAGAAAGGAAAGAGAGACAGCAATGTGGATGGCTCTGTTACAAAGCTTGCTATGCACTGAAGAGATCCAGCAGCATCTTTCAGTCCTGCTGCTTTTGGTGTGGGAACAGAGGCCTATCGTTCATGCTGTGCAAACTATGCTGAAGGCGAATGGGAGCACCTCAGAAGTGATAATACAATGGAAGTTTTCTTGGCAAAGGAAAGAGAGACAGCAATGTGGACGGCTCTGTTACATAGCTTGCTGTGCACTGAAGAGATCCAGCAGCATCTTTCTGTCCTACCTCTTTTTGCGTGGGAACAGAGGCTAACGTTCGTGCTGTGCAAACTGGGCTGCAGGCGAATGGGAGCACCTCAGAAGTGGAAATACAACGGACATTTTCTTGACAAAGTAAAGAGAGACAGCAATGTGGACGGCTCTATTGCATAGCTTGCTATGCGCAGAAGAGATCCAGCAGCATCTTTCAGTCCTGTCCCTCTTTATGTGGGAACAGAGGCCAATTGTTTGTGCTGTGCAAACTGGGCTGCAGGCGAATGGGAAAACCTCAGAAGTGGTAATACAACGGACGTTTTCTGGACAAAGGAAAGAGAGACAGCAATGTGGATGGCTCTGTTACATAGCTTGCTCTGCGCATAATATATCCAGTAACATCTTTCAGTCCTACATCTTTTTGTGTGGGAACAGAGGCCAATCGCACGTGCTGTCGTGATTGGGCTGCAGGCGAATGGGAGCACCTCAGAAGTGGGAATACAACGCACATTTTGTTGAGAATGTAAAGAGAGTCAGCAATGTGGATGGCTCTGTTACACAGCTTGCAGTGCGCTGAAGTGATCCAGTAACATCTTTCAGTCCTACCTATTTTTGTGTGGGAACAGAGGCCAATCGTACGTGCTGTGCAAAGTGGGCTATAGGCGAATTTGAGCACCTCAGAAGTGGAAATACAATGGACGTTTTGTTGAGAAAGGAAAGAGAGATAGCAATGTGGATGGCTCTGTTACATAGCTTGCTATGCACTGAAGAGATCCAGCAGCATCTTTCAGTCCTTTCTCTCTTTGTGTGGGAACAGAGGCCAATTGTTTGTGCTGTGCAAACTGGGCTGCAGGCGAATAGGAGCACCACAGAAGTGGCAATACAACGGACGTTTTCTTGACAAAGGAAAGAGAGACAGCAATGTGGACGGCTCTGTTGCATAGCTTGATGTGCACTGAAGAAATCCAGCAGCATCTTTCAGTCCTGTCCCTCTTTGTGTGGGAACAGAGGCCAATTGTTCGTGCTGTGCAAACTGGGCTGCAGGCTAATGGGAGCACCTCAGAAGTGGAAATACAACGGGCGTTTTCTTGACAAAGGAAACAGAGACAGCAATGTGGATGGCTCTGTTACATAGCTTGCTCTGCGCATCTTATATCCAGTAACATCTTTCAGTCCTACATCTTTTTGTGTGGGAACAGAGGCCAATCGTACATGCTGTCCAGATTGGGCTGCAGGCGAACGGGAGCACCTCAGAATTGGGCATACAACGGACGTTTTGTTAAGAAAGCAAAGAGAGTCAGCAATGTGGATGGCTCGGTTACACAGCTTGCAGTGCGCTGAAGAGATCCAGCAACATCTTTCAGTCCTACCTATTTTTGTGTGGGAACAGAGGCCAATCGTACGTGCTGTGCAAAGTGGGCGATAGGCGAATTTGAGCACCTCAGAAGTGGAAATACAATGGACGTTTTCTTGACAAAGGAAAGAGAGACAGCAATGTGGACGGCTCTGTTACATAGCTTGCTGTGCACTGAAGAGACCCAGCAGCATCTTTCAGTCCTGTCTCTCTTTGTTTGGGAACAGAGGCCACTTGTTCTGTGCAAACTGGCCTGCAGGGGAATGGGAGCACCTCAGAAGTGGAAATACAACGGACGTTTTCTTGAGAAAGGAAAGACAGACAGCAATGTGGACGGCTCTATTGCATAGCTTGCTGTGCACTGAAGAGATCCAGCAGCATCTTTCAGTCCTACCTCTTTTTGTGTGGGAACAGAGGCTAACGTTCGTGCTGTGCAAACTGGCCTGCAGGCGAAAGGGAGCACCTCACAATTGGGCATACAACGGACATTTTCTTGACAAAGGAAAGAGAGACAGCAATGTGGATGGCTCTGTTACGTAGCTTGCAGTGCATAGAAGAGATCCAGCAGCATCTTTCAGTCCTGCCTCTTTTTGTGTGGGAACAGAGGACGAACGTACGTGCTGTGCAAACTTACCTGCAGGCGAAAGGCAGCACCTCAGAAGTGGAAATACAACGGATGTTTTCTTCACAAAGGAAAGAGAGACAGCAATGTGGATGGCTCTGTTGCATAGCTTGCTGTGCGCAGAAGAGATCCAGCAGCATCTTTCAGTCCTGTCTCTCTTTGTTTGGGAACAGAGTCCAATTGTTTGTGCTCTGAAAACAGGGCTGCAGGCGAAAGGGTGCACCTCAGAAGTGGCAATACAACGGACGTTTTCTTGACAAAGGAAAGAGAGACAGCAATGTGGATGGCTCTGTTACATAGCTTGCTGTGCACAGAAGAGATCCAGCAGCATCTTTCAGTCCTGTCTCTCTTTGTGTGGGAACAGAGGCCAATTGTTTGTGCTGTGCAAACTGACCTACAGATGAATGGGAGCACTTTAGAAATGGGCACACAATGGACGTTTTGTTGAGAAAGGAAAGAGAGACAGCAATGTGGATGGCTCTGTTGCATAGCTTGCTGTGCACTGAAGAGATCCAGCAGCATCTTTCAGTCCTACCGCTTTTGGTGTGGGAACAGAGGCCTATCGTTCGTGCTGTGCAAACTATGCTGAAGGCGAATGGGAGCACCTCAGTAGTGATAATACAACGGACGTCTTCTTGGCAAAGGAAAGAGAGACAGCAATGTGGACGGCTCTGTTGCATAGCTTGCTGTGCACTGAAGAGATCCAGCAGCATCTTTCAGTCCTGTCCCTCTTTGTGTGGGAACAGAGGCCAATTGTTTGTGCTGTGCAAACTGGGCTGCAGGCGAATGGGAGCACCTCAGAAGTGGAAATACAACGGACGTTCTCTTGACAAAGGAAAGAGAGACAGCAATGTGGAAGGCTCTGTTACATAGCTTGCTCTGCGCATAATATATCCAGTAACGCCTTTCAGTCCTTAATCTTTTTGTGTGGGAACAGAGGCCAATCGTACGTGCTGTCCAGATAGGGCTGCAGGCGAATGGGAGCACCTCAGAAGGGGAAATACAACGGACGTTTTCTTGACAAAGGAAAGAGAGACAGCAATGTGGACGGCTCAGTTGCATAGCTTGCTGTGCGCAGGAGAGATCCAGCAGCATCTTTCAGTCCTGTCTCTCTTTGTGTGGGAACAGAGTCCAATTGTTTGTGCTCTGAAAACTGGCCTGCAGGCGAAAGGGAGCACCTCAGAAATGGAAATACAACGGACGTTTTCTTGACAAAGGAAAGAGAGACAGCAATGTGGACGGCTCTGTTGCATAGCTTGCTGTGCACTGAAGAGATCCAGCAGCATCTTTCAGTCCTACCTCTTTCTGTGTGGGAACAGAGGCTTACGTTCGTGCTGTGCAAACTGGGCTGCAGGCGAATGGTAGCACCTCAGAATTGGAAATACAACGGACATTTTCTTGACCAAGGAAAGAGAGACAGCAATGTGGATGGCTCTGTTACAAAGCTTGCTATGCACTGAAGAGATCCAGCAGCATCTTTCAGTCCTGCTGCTTTTGGTGTGGGAACAGAGGCCTATCGTTCATGCTGTGCAAACTATGCTGAAGGCGAATGGGAGCACCTCAGAAGTGATAATACAATGGAAGTTTTCTTGGCAAAGGAAAGAGAGACAGCAATGTGGACGGCTCTGTTACATAGCTTGCTGTGCACTGAAGAGATCCAGCAGCATCTTTCTGTCCTACCTCTTTTTGCGTGGGAACAGAGGCTAACGTTCGTGCTGTGCAAACTGGGCTGCAGGCGAATGGGAGCACCTCAGAAGTGGAAATACAACGGACATTTTCTTGACAAATGAAAGAGAGACAGCAATGTGGACGGCTCTATTGCATAGCTTGCTGTGCGCAGAAGAGATCCAGCAGCATCTTTCAGTCCTGTCCCTCTTTATGTGGGAACAGAGGCCAATTTTTTGTGCTGTGCAAACTGGGCTGCAGGCGAATGGGAGCACCTCAGAAGTGGAAATACGACGGGCGTTTTCTTGACAAAGGAAACAGAGACAGCAATGTGGATGGCTCTGTTACATAGCTTGCTCTGCGCATCTTATATCCAGTAACATCTTTCAGTCCTACATCTTTTTGTGTGGGAACAGAGGCCAATCGTACATGCTGTCCAGATTGGGCTGCAGGCGAACGGGAGCACCTCAGAATTGGGCATACAACGGACGTTTTGTTAAGAAAGCAAAGAGAGTCAGCAATGTGGATGGCTCGGTTACACAGCTTGCAGTGCGCTGAAGAGATCCAGTAACATCTTTCAGTCCTACCTATTTTTGTGTGGGAACAGAGGCCAATCGTACGTGCTGTGCAAAGTGGGCGATAGGCGAATTTGAGCACCTCAGAAGTGGAAATACAATGGACGTTTTCTTGACAAAGGAAAGAGAGACAGCAATGTGGACGGCTCTGTTACATAGCTTGCTGTGCACTGAAGAGACCCAGCAGCATCTTTCAGTCCTGTCTCTCTTTGTTTGGGAACAGAGGCCACTTGTTTGTTCTGTGCAAACTGGCCTGCAGGCGAATGGGAGCACCTCAGAAGTGGAAATACAACGGACGTTTTCTTGAGAAAGGAAAGACAGACAGCAATGTGGACGGCTCTATTGCATAGCTTGCTGTGCACTGAAGAGATCCAGCAGCATCTTTCAGTCCTACCTCTTTTTGTGTGGGAACAGAGGCTAACGTTCGTGCTGTGCAAACTGGCCTGCAGGCGAAAGGGAGCACCTCACATTTGGGCATACAACGGACATTTTCTTGACAAAGGAAAGAGAGACAGCAATGTGGATGGCTCTGTTACGTAGCTTGCAGTGCATAGAAGAGATCCAGCAGCATCTTTCAGTCCTGCCTCTTTTTGTGTGGGAACAGAGGACGAACGTACGTGCTGTGCAAACTTACCTGCAGGCGAAAGGCAGCACCTCAGAAGTGGAAATACAACGGATGTTTTCTTCACAAAGGAAAGAGAGACAGCAATGTGGATGGCTCTGTTGCATAGCTTGCTGTGCACAGAAGAGATCCAGCAGCATCTTTCAGTCCTGTCTCTCTTTGTTTGGGAACAGAGTCCAATTGTTTGTGCTCTGAAAACAGGGCTGCAGGCGAAAGGGAGCACCTCAGAAGTGGCAATACAACGGACGTTTTCTTGGCAAAGGAAAGAGAGACAGCAATGTGGATGGCTCTGTTACATAGCTTGCTCTGCGCATAATATATCCAGTAACATCTTTCAGTCCTACATCTTTTTGTGTGGGAACAGAGGCCAATCGCACGTGCTGTCGTGATTGGGCTGCAGGCGAATGGGAGCACCTCAGAAGTGGGAATACAACGGACATTTTGTTGAGAATGTAAAGAGAGTCAGCAATGTGGATGGCTCTGTTACACAGCTTGCAGTGCGCTGAAGTGATCCAGTAACATCTTTCAATCCTACATCTTTTTGTGTGGGAACAGAGGCCAATCGTTCGTGCTGTGCAGACTGGGCTGCAGGCGAATTTGAGCACCTCAAAAGGGGAAATACAACGGACGTTTTCTTGACAAAGGAAAGAGAGACAGCAATGTGGACGGCTCTGTTGCATAGCTTGCTGTGCGCAGAAGAGATCCAGCAGCATCTTTCAGTCCTGTCTCTCTTTGTTTGGGAACAGAGTCCAATTGTTTGTGCTGTGCAAACTGGCCTGCAGGCGAATGGGAGCACCTCAGAAGTGGAAATACAACGGACGTTTTCTTGACAAAGGAAAGAGAGACAGCAATGTGGATGGCTCTGTTACATAGCTTGCTCTGCGCATAATATATCCAGTAACATCTTTCAGTCCTAAATCTTTTTATGTGGGAACAGAGGCCAATCGTACGTGCTGTCCAGATTGGACTGCAGGCGAATGGGAGCACCTCAGAAGTGGAAATACAACGGCCATTTTGATGAGAAAGGAAAGAGAGACAGCAATGTGGACGGCTCTGTTGCATAGCTTGCTGTGCGCAGAAGAGATCCAGCAGCATCTTTCAGTCCTGTCTCTCTTTGTGTGGGAACAGAGGCCAATTGTTCGTGCTGTGCAAACTGGGCTGCAGGCGAATGGGAGCACCTCAGAAGTGGCAATACAACGGGCGTTTTCTTGACAAAGGAAACAGAGACAGCAATGTGGATGGCTCTGTTACATAGCTTGCCCTGCGCATCTTACATCCAGTAACATCTTTCAGTCCTACATCTTTTTGTGTGGGAACAGAGGCCAATCGTACATGCTGTCGAGATTGGGCTGCAGGCGAACGGGAGCACCTCAGAATTGGGCATACAACGGACGTTTTGTTAAGAAAGGAAAGAAAGCCAGCAATGTGGATGGCTCTGTTACACAGCTTGCAGTGCGCTGAAGAGATCCAGCAACATCTTTCAGTCCTACCTATTTTTTTTTGGGAACAGAGTCCAATCGTTCGTGCTGTGCAAACTGGGCTGCAGGCGAATGGGAGCACCTCAGAAGTGGAAATACAACGGACGTTTTCTTGACAAAGGAAAGAGAGACAGCAATGTGGACGGCTCTGTTACATAGCTTGCTGTGCACAGAAGAGATCCAGCAGCATCTTTCATTCCTCCCTCTTTTTGTGTGGGAACAGAGGCCAATTGTTTGTGCTGTGCAAACTGGCCTGCAGGCGAATGGGAGCACCTCAGAAGTGGAAATACAACGGACGTTTTCTTGACAAAGGAAAGAGAGACAGCAATGTAGACGGCTCTGTTACATAGCTTGCTGTGCACAGAAGAGATTCAGTAACATCTTTCAGTCCTACCTCTTTTTGTGTGGGAACAGAGGCCGATCGTACGTGCTGTGCAAACTGGCCTGCAGGCGAATGGGAGCACCTCAGAAGTGGAAATACAACGGACGTTTTCTTGACAAAGGAAAGAGAGACAGCAATGTGGATGGTTCTTTTACATAGCTTGCTGTGCACAGAAGAGATCCAGCAGCACCTTTCAGTCCTGTCTCTCTTTGTTTGGGAACAGAGGCCAATTGTTTGTTCTCTGCAAACTGGCCTGCAGGTGAATGGGGGTACCTCAGAAGTGGAAATACAACGGACGTTTTCTTGACAAAGGAAAGAGAGACAGCAATGTGGATGGCTCTATTACATAGCTTGCTGTGCACTGAAGAGATCCAGCAGCATCTTTCAGTCCTGTCTCTCTTTGTTTGGGAACAGAGTCCAATCGTTCGTGCTGTGCAAACTGGGCTGCAGGCAAATGGGAGCACCTCAGAAGTGGAAATACAACGGACGTTTTCTTGACAAAGGAAAGAGAGACAGCAATGTGGATGGCTCTGTTACATAGCTTGCTCTGCGCATAATATATCCAGTAACATCTTTCAGTCCTAAATCTTTTTGTGTGGGAACAGAGGCCAATTGTACGTGCTGTCCAGATTGGGCTGCAGGCGAATGGGAGCACCTCAGAAGTGGAAATACAACGGACGTTTTCTTGACAAAGCAAAGAGAGACAGCAATGTGGACGGCTCTGTTACATAGCTTGCTGTGCACAGAAGAGATCCAGCAGCATCTTTCAGTCCTGTCTCTCTTTGTGTAGGAACAGAGGCCAATTGTTTGTGCTGTGCAAACTGGGCTGCAGGCGAATTTGAGCACTTTAGAAGTGGGCATACAACGGACGTTTTGTTGAGAAAGGAAAGAGAGACAGCAATGTGGACGGCTCTGTTACATAGCTTGCTGTGCACTGAAGAGATCCAGCAGCATCTTTCAGTCCTGTCTCTCTTTTTGTGGGAACAGAGGCCAATCGTACGTGCTGTGCAAACTGGGCTGCAGGCGAATGGGAGCACCTCGGAAGGGGAAATACAACGGATGTTTTCTTGACAAAGGAAAGAGAGACAGCAATGTGGATGGCTCTGTTGCATAGCTTGCTGTGCACAGAAGAGATCCAGCAGCATCTTTCAGTCCTGTCTCTCTTTGTGTGATAACAGAGGCTAACGTTCATGCTGTGCAAACTGTTCTGCAAGCGAATGGGTGCACCTCAGAAGTGGAAATACAACGGACGTTTTGTTGGGAAAGGAAAGAGAGACAGCAATGTGGATGGCTCTGTTACATAGCTTGCTGTGCACAGAAGAGATCCAGCAGCATCTTTCAGTCCTACCTCTTTTTGTGTGGGAACAGAGGCCAATTGTTTGTGCTGTGCAAACTGGCCTGCAGGCGAATGGGAGCACCTCAGAAGTGGAAATACAACGGACGTTTTCTTGACAAAGGAAAGAGAGACAGCAATGTGGACGACTCTGTTGCGTAGCTTGCTGTGCACTGAAGAAATCCAGCAGCATCTTTCAGTCCTGTCTCTCTTTGTTTGGGAACAGAGGCCAATCGTTCGTGCTGTGCAAACTGACCTGCAGGCGAAAGGGAGCACCTCAGAAGTTGAAATACAACGGACGTTTTGTTGAGAAAGGAAAGAGAGACAGCAATGTGGATGGCTCTGTTACATAGCTTGCTGTGCGCGGAAGAGATCCAGCAGCATCTGTGGAGGACCTCTTTATAGCATCTCACTTGTAGTGCCTTATATTTTCTATTCAAGGTTTCTTACGTATGTTTTCTAAGACTGTTACAAAGTGTGTTCCAGTTTGTCATACCTATTTTTTTTTATATTAGTATATCTTTGGTAATTCACTTAAGCATAGAGAGGGTGGGAAATGTTGGCAGCCAGGTCTTGACGGTCGGAAGATGTCGCGCTGTATCGGAAAGACAGAGCCCCTCCCCTGGTCTTATCTTTGTGACGTAAGCAGACGGAAGTGACGTTGTAAACCAAAGCTATATAAGGCGGTGTCACTCTGCAATAAACGCCATTTGCCGTCCACCACATTGGTGTCTGCGTGCTAATGGACCCCGCGATCGCAAGTTGGTGATTGCCTGTGCCGACCCTGAACCAGGCCACCGTGCCTCAGAGAGGCAGCACACTATAACACTCTATCATACTTGATTGGTTAGTTCAGCTTAACTACGTATTAGCAACGGCTTACTGATTGGTCATATTTTTAAAATGTCTATAAATGTCCATAGTGCCAGGCAAGCAGAATTTTTCCTCATTCTGCAACTTGCATTTTGCTTTAAATGCGAACAGTTCTTGCTGATCTTGCTTCGTGACATCCTGTCCAGACTTTCTTGCAAGCTGACTTCTTCATGCTTCCTCTTTTTGTTAGCACGCACTCGTCCTCTGTTTCCTCCTCAAACCACAACTTTTCACAAAGCCCTTTGCTCATAGCACGAGCTCAGCTAAATCAAAGGCTGGTTTGCTCACATCTCTGTTAACGGAAAGAAATGCTTCCACAATACCCTCTTCTTGTTTTTGAGCAATCCAGATTTGATTTAGCATTTTCTTTACAAGTTTCTTTAATATAGCAAATACAATGGTACATACAAGCAAAATCAATAATACAATGCCTAAAACTTTCAAAGCAATAATTATCCAATTTTGAATCCAAGTCTCTATTCCCCATTTCGAAAAGGTGTTATGGAGCCAGTCATTTAATGGATTTACATTTTGTTGAATTTTCTGAGAGTGTTCTTTTAGGTAGGTCAATTGTTTGTGAATGCTTTCACTGTGATCAGACAGGTTCACACAACACATACCTTCAAAGTCCTTACAGCCATGACCCTGTGCCAGCAGTAAAAAGTCGATGGCTGCACGGTTTTGTAGCAAGGAATGCTGCAGACTATTTTGATCCATTAATAACTCTTCGAGAACGGCAGTAGTTGTGTTAGCCTGCTTTTCTGCCCAACAAGCCAACTGGGCTACTGCTTTTAAGGCATTTCCTGCAGCTGCTCCAGGAACTAACAATGACAGAGCAATACGAGCAGCTCTGCTAAGTAATTGAACATTGTCATTACAATCAGGGGTAAGTCCAATTGATCACTTTGATTTAGAGCGGAGAATATGACTAAGATTTTGCAATTCTGTAAATTTTGGTGCAAAAATAGTCAGTGAGCCCAAATAGCATGGCCCTCCAACAATGTCTTTTGGTGTTCCTTGCCATGCCCTATCTCCACAGATTAAAAAGACATCTGGTGGTAGGGCCTTGGCAGATTTGTTATTCCAAAGGAGGGACACTGATCCAGGCTGGTGAGTAGCTCCGTATGCCTTAAAGGCTGTTGCCTTTCCATCTGTATCATTTACCCCGCAATATTCACCAGCATACCAATAGGCACTATTTTTGGGCAAAACATCTGGTGAGTTTATCGGATGTGGCCAGCCTGCATATTTAGATCCAAACATTATGCAGGTCTGTGTCCAGTTTTGTGAGCTATTCCCAATTGCTTGTGATGCCATTAAATTTAATTCTTGTGGATCCCAAGGGAGTGTTCTAATCAATCCAGATATTAATTTTGCTGAACAATCTGCAACAGTTGTTGATTTACTGCAGTTGTTGGTTGAAAATGCCTTAAAACTGTTCTCATTATATCTACGTATTCCTATTAGGCATGTTTGAAAAGGATCTGTAGCTGATGCCATAGCAAGACAAAATTCTGACACCCCACTCTCATTGGCCCATGTCACCCACAAATTTTTCCTAGGATTGATTTCATGTAACAAAGATACGGAACTATATACAAACAGCAAAATTAGCAGCTTAACCACTAACAGGTTCTTAATCATCACTGACATCTTCCGGTGCAGATGAGATATTTTCTGCTGAATCTCGCCACGGCCATATCCAACGAGCCGGTATCCACCGGGTGCCTTGATCTGTAAGCAAACACATATAACCTCTTCCTGTTAGCTTAACTTCTGCAGGTCCTTTCCATAGACCCGTGATCAAGTCTTTGAACTGTACCAAAATTTTTTGGTTAGGTTTTTCTGATAATCCTGATTGCATTGCCAAGCTATGAATGACCATAGGTGGGTCAGTTCTGTCTCCTGTTAATCGCAAATAATTAGCCACATATATTGCCTTTGCCAATTGTTCTGCAGGAGGGAGTGATTCTCCCCCCTTTTGTTTTAAGAGGAGGTTTTTAATGATTTGATGAGCACGTTCAACAATAGCTTGACCGGTTGGGGAATGAGCAATACCTGTAATATGTTTAATTCCCCAAATACCATAAAAATGTGCCATGGATCGGGAGACATAAGCAGGACCATTATCAGTTTTGATAGATTTTGGAATTCCCAAAATGGCAAAACACATATACAAATGACGGCGAACATGCTTTGCTGTTTCTCCTGTTTGAGCAGTTGCCCATAATGCCATAGAAAAGGTGTCAATACAGACATGAATAAATTTTTGTCGACCAAACTCAGAAAAATGTGTAACATCCATTTGCCATAATTGAAGTGGTTGTAAGCCTCTAGGATTAACGCCTAGTCCGAGGCCAAAACCAATTTTTTGACAGGAAGGACAGGATTTTACTATTCCCTGAGCATCTGTAACAGGAATGGCAAATTGTCTAGCAAGCATTTTTGCTGGTTGGTGGAAAAATGAGTGAGATTCTCGGGCTTGGGCAAAGCTGTTAACAGGTGGCCCAGACCAGGCAGGAGAAACTAAAAGATCTGCTTGGTTGTTTCCAATTGAGAGACCATGTGTGAATTGATGACTGCGAATATGTGTGATAAAATAGGAATGAGTTCGAATGTGCAAGAGTCGTAGCAATTTTAGCAAAAGACTATATAACCAGTTGTTTTTAATTTCTTTTAGGATAGAGCCTTCAATTCTATGAATAATACCTACTACATATAAAGAATCAGAGACAACATTGAGAGGTGAATTATTCCAGTTTTCAAAGGCCCAAATAACAGCTTGGAGTTCTAAAGTCTGTAAAGAATCATCTGGAGTTCCAGGAATTAAATGTTTTTGCCATTGTTGCTCATGTTGCCAGACACAGGCTGCCAAGCGTGATCGCTTTCCTGCATCTGTAAAGACTGTGATACCTGTAACTGGTGTTTCAGATCGTTTTGGGAATGTTTCAAAATGCTGATTGTGCAGCAAGGGCAATAGTTTATAAGAAGGGTAGATGTTACTGATTTCTCCATCATACTGGGTCAATGCGGTTTGAAATGGAAGAGAAACTCGCAATAACCATTCTAAATATTCCTGAACTAACGGCAAAATAATTCTGTAGGGTTCTCTGCCGGTAATATCAATGATTCTATTTCTGCCTTTCATGATCAGCTGTGATAAGATCTCGGGTTTTGTGACAATCGTTTTTCGTGGTGTTATCGGAGAAAAATTCCACTCTAATATTCTAAGATTGGCACATGCAGTGTTATCCCATTGTGTGATTATGGCAAAGGGATACAAACGCTGGTTGTCCGAATTTATGATCATGAGTGTAACTGGAAGTGTTAACACAATTCGCTGAGCATGGTTGTTACAGATTTTATCCATAATAATTCTCAGTGCTTTTTCCTGCACAGGACCCAATGTGCGAGCTTCATTAGCTTTTGTAGAAGTACCCAGTAACTGGACTAACGGCTTCAGATCATCATTAGTAATGCCAGAGATATTTCTAACCCATTGAATATCTCCAACCAATTTTTGGACATCGTTTAATGTTTTTATCTCAGTAGAGATTTTCAATTTTTGAGGCTGAATAGCACTGTGGGAAATAACCCATCCCAAGTATTTCCTTGGTGAAGATTTTTGCACCTTTTCTGGGGCAATTTGCAAACCTTGAGATTCCAAATCCAGCTTTAAACACCTTAAAATTTCATCTTTGTTTAGCTGTTCACCGCATATTAATATGTCATCCATATAATGGTAAACAATAAGTTGGGGAAATTTCTGTCTAAAAAGGTTCAATGCCCAGGCTACAAAGTGTTGGCATATAGTAGGAGAATTTTTCATACCCTGGGGTAACACTATCCAATGATATCTTTTAGCTGGTTCTGACTTGTTTATGGATGGCACAGAAGAGCCAAATTTTTCTGCGTCTTGTGGGTGCAATGGAATGGAAAAGAAACAGTCTTTTAAGTCAATAATCAAGATTTCCCAATTTTCAGGTAACATTATGGGTGATGGTAGTCCAGGCTGCAAGGACCCCACCCACTTAATTCGTTCTAGTACCTGTTTTATAACACTATTATTGTATTAGAATCTTTCTAGTTTTTTGCCTTAGCATTTTCTAGCAGTTGTTGCAAATATGCATACTTTAATATCTGTTTTACAAGTGACAAATATATACAATATAAGGTGTAGTTTCTTATTAACAACTGGCTAGTAAGTACAGGTGGCCTTATACACAAAATCACAGCTTTTAACAAGAGTTACTTTACATGCACATATATTTAAGCTCTTGTAGCTAAGGCATTGGGTTTTTCCGCTCGTCTGTCCAGCTCATGGCAAGGCTTGAAAAACTTTGCAGGCAGCTTCCATGGACCTGTAGGTAGGAGGACACAAACATACCCTTTCCCCCCAGGTTATCAGCTCTTGAGAAGTAAGTCAGGTTAAAAATGATTCCTTAAAGCAAAGGCATTCCGATAAAAGGAATGTGAAACAGCTGTAGAAGCAAACTGCACAGTGTTAACAATCAAGGAGATTGCCATGTCATTAACCATTTTTTTTTTTTTTTTTCTTTCTTTCTTTGCCACCCTGATGCTGTTTGGGTGGAGGCTGGTAAAGTTTGGATTTTTCCCTAGGTTACCTTAAACATATTAAGCAGGACTGCTCGGCAGCAGCTACAAACGTCTGCCTGCCCAGCAGCAGCTACAGCTGCCAGCCTGCTGAGCAGCAGTTATAAATCTATGCCGGCAGCACGATTTTTCCATTAACCCTTTTATGCCTAAAATGTTAATCTGCTACCCGTTAAAAACTTTTACATGAACCCAATAACAAAAAAACACACAGAGCACTGTCTGCCCTTAACAGACACACACATACACACACATTCATGGGATCCCACAAACACAATCCACACAACTACATTATGTGAAACACAAAATGCAGACAATCATTACTCTCACTATATGGTTTCACGTACAAAACATAGTGCAATAACCCTATAAAGACAATCAGGAACCAGCTCTGAGCAGCATCATTGCAGTGCAAGGTGGCAGGCTCAATCTCAACGGGCGTCCCGGCAGAGGCTCTGCCTCCCTCACATTGCATGAGGCTTGGGCTTTTACACTGACCAAAATGCACACTCATTCCAATGCAGGTGGCCAGCCTACATCAGGAGAAGTGGCCAACAGTATCTATAAAGGTCTGTAAGGGTTGGTAGAAACACGGACATACTTATATTTTCTAACTTTTAGTACATGAATATTACAGAGAGACTATAAGCACACAATACATCTGCATCCCCCACCCATCTTACTTTTCCCTTTATAACTGCCCATTTATCATGAGGGTCTGGGGGATCTAAGTTAGGCTTCTTTTCCGGATCAACAGGTCTCGGGTCAAAAGGACTATCCAGGTCAGCATCAGAAATATCAGGCGTCAGAACTTCAGGAGCAGCAACAACGGTTTGATGAACGTGCACAGGCTCCTCATTAATGTGTTCTGGAGTTTCAGCATTATCAAGTGCAATTAAAACATTTTCTCCCGCAGGTTTCAGGTGATCTGAGAGTAGGCTTTTTCTCGGGATTAACAGGGTCTGGGGCAAAAGGATCGCTTTCATCCCCGTCCTCAGTCTCTGCAGCCTCAGCAGCGACTGGCGGAGGTTTGGAGAGGTGGGGGTAAGGGAATATTCTGACGCACAAGGCCTATAATCTGTGGACGCTTCCATCTCGCAGCGAAGTTCAACATTGTCAGAATTAGCAACAATATTAGATTCTGGTTTTTCCTTACTGGGCATAAGTTGACAGCCCCTCTTTACTGTTTTTGCAATTTTCGGGTGAGTTCTCCCCCCGGTATAATTATCAAAGGGGTTTCGATCGGGGATCCTTTTGCTGTTCACTGGGGGCTCCGTGGGTAACTGGGAGGCAGGCAGGGCTAGAGGCTCGGGCGGGGGGAGAGGCGGCGGCGGAGGCACGGAGGGTGTTACCGGAGATAAGGCTTTAGCCTCCGAAGCAGCTGCAGCCTTTTCTAATTTCATGTCCCTCAAAGTCTCTCGGATAAGCCTCCACAGCGTGGAATATTTTTGGACTTCACGTGCTGCCTTCCCCCCACGAGATATAGTGTCCCAAATCTGAACGCCAATTTCCTCCCATGTGGATATTTCAAATGCTGTTCCAATCCCGCTAAATAGCCCCTTTTCTTTACTCCATTGGAGTAGCCCTTTAAAAACATTTTCTTCATATTTAATCCCTCTCTTTGAGAGGACGTGTTGGAGGAGATTAAGGACAGCTGCTTCCTCTTTAGTTTGAGCTGCCCCCATTCCTCCCCGACCGCCACTTGCCTTTATCGGAGTGGACCTTTTCGCAGAGACACTTCTCTTCTGCGGGACGCGCGTCCTTCTTCTACATCGGCAGGGCTGCTGCCAGCTCCTTTTCGGTCAGCTTCCCACCCGTCAGGTCTGCACTGATCTTCACCACAGAAGCAGCTCTCAGGAGGCAGATCTGAGGGTCCCTGTTCGGGTGCCACTTGCGGGGGATATGGAACAACACAACACTGATCAATGTGATCAAACGCTGAACACTTTATTGTGCACAAATGCTTCTTTTTATAAGAAAGTTTCAGAACACGATAACACTCTATCATACTTGATTGGTTAGTTCAGCTTAACTACGTATTAGCAACGGCTTACTGATTGGTCATATTTTTAAAATGTCTATAAATGTCCATAGTGCCAAGCAAGCAGAATTTTTCCTCATTCTGCAACTTGCAGTTTGCTTTAAAGGTGAACAGTTCTTGCTGATCTTGCTTCGTGACATCCTGTCCAGACTTTCTTGCAAGCTGACTTCTTCATGCTTCCTCTTTTTGTTAGCACACACTCGTCCTCTGTTTCCTCTTCAAACCACAACATTTCACAAAGCCCTTTGCTCATAGCACGAGCTCAGCTAAATCAAAGGCTGGATTGCTCACATCTCTGTTAACTGAAAGAAATGCTTCCACATGAGGCAAAAGCTGAACAATGAAAACACATAAATACATGCCCAATCCAGAACAGGGCACTGGTTTAGTGACAGATGACACAGGCAAGCTGAGGTTCTCAATGCTTTCTTTGCCTTCTGCCCACAATTGCTCTTGGAGCGAAAGAAATGGCTTATCTGCATATCTGAGGCAGCAATCAGAAAACTCTGACCGAAGGTGATGGATCTCCTGCTGGTAGGAAATACTTTCTTGCTTCAGCTGTTCTAGGAGACAATGCTGCTTATCTGCCTCTTGCTGGCATTCCTGCAATTGTGCTTTTAAACGAGAATTTTCAGCTGATTCTACCCCAACCAGGATATATTGCTGCTGCAGATTCTTCAACTCTCTTACCTTTAAAGGTAAATATAAAAAAAATAATTAAAGGAAAATATCAGGGTGTGACAACTGAGCAAGCAGCTAGGATTATAAATGTTTAAGAGTATTTCTCACTGTGGCAGCTGGAAAAAGAGAAGTGACATTCAGATGACAGAGAAACCAGACATTGAATCAGTGATTACAGCACTCTACTAAAAACTGTTCAGAAAAAAAAACCAAAACAACCCCCAAACCTTCAAAGGATTCTATTGTTAATTAGATTTAACATCCTCTCCTGGTTTCTGCAGAGGGGTATTCCATTCCCCAGCATGTCATGCTCAGGACAGAAACTAGGGGGAGTTACCCGGAAGGGACCAATCGCTGCTGGGCCAGGCTGGGTATCGGTCAGCAGGCGCTGAGCAATTGTATTGTGCATCACTGTCGATTGTTTTTTTTTCCTTCCCTTTTCTCTTCTAGTTTTATATTCTCTCCCTTTGTTGTTTCCCTTATCATTATCATCATTAGTAGTAGTATATTGTACTTTAGTTATTAAACTGTTCTCATCTCAACCTGCAGATTCTACATTCTCCTGATTCTCCTCCCCATCCCGCCTGGGGATGAGTGAGTGGCTGCTGGTGCTGAGCTACCAGCTGGGGTTAAACCATGACACATGCATTAACAAAAAGAATCCGGCATAGGGAGGCAACTCAATTCCCTTTGAAAGGTCACAGTGGCTGGGAGAGGTTCCTGAAGACTGGAGGAAAGCAAATGTCATCCCTATCTACAAGAAGGGCAAGAAGGAGGAACTGACGAACTGCGGGCTGGTGAGCCTCATCTCCATCCCTGGGAAGGTGATGTAGCAACTAATTCAGGAAACCACTTCCAGATACATTAAAAAAAATGGTTGCACAGAGAAGTTGTAGAATGTCCACAAATGGAGATATTCAAATTTGACTGTATGCTGTCTTGGGCAACCTATTCCAGCTGACCTTGTTTTGAGCAGTACAGTGGAATAGAAGACCTCCAGAAGTCTCTTCTAACCTCAATTTTTTTGTGATTCTGTGAAAACAAATATCTATGTTTCACACTGCAAATAAGCAATCTAAGTGCACTAAATTTTAAGATCCAAAGATCCAAATCTCTTATGCGACTTTAAGTAAGAGCAAGAAGTGAGAACAAGGACTTACTGCTCTGTCTCTGTCATTCTGCAAGGAGGACAGTGCCTTCTTAAGGCTCTGCACTTCTGAAAGAGCAGTGGAAGTGCTCCCTTCTGCTTTTTGCTTCGCTTCGTCAATCTTATGTGTTTCCAATTCATTCAGCAGACGGTCTCGCTCATTCTGCAGGCTTGCCATAGCCTTGGAGAAAGATTTGACTTGGTTGGAAGAGCTTTCCAGTTCTGAAGACAAATGGAGAAGCTCATCATCTTTCATGCTGATCTTCTGATTAAGTTTCCCAATCTCAGCCAAAAGACCTCTTTCATCAGTGGCTTTCTGCAGTTCTGCCAGCTCAGATCTTGCTGTATCTCGGTCTCTGGCAGTGAAATGCTGCTCCTCTTGTAGCTGAACCACCTCTTTCTGAAGATTTTGCACTAGTCTTTTGTTCCTCCAAATCTGCAGAGTATTTCTCTTTCAAAACATGAAGCTCTTCATTGGCCTGGTCCCGGCTATCCTGAAGAGAGCTCATGGACTTCCCAAAAGACTGAATTTTTGCTCTGATATCTTTGTTTTCATCTGTGACTGCAAGAAGTTTCTGTTCCATTTCCATCAAATCCCATGCCAACTCTGCTACTCTCTCTTCTGCTGTTTCTGTTTCATTCCTCATTATCCCTGCATCATGATGTAGGTGCTTTAATTCCTTCCGAAGCCTGTCCTCAGCCTCTTCCACTTTTTTGGCTGCATCCCTTTGAACAGATACTAGTTCTGCCTCAAGTTCTGTTATCCTTTTGTGAGAGAGGGAAAGCTTATGACTCAGCTCTTGTGCCTCTTCCCCTTGGGCCTTCAGTTGTGCTTGGTACTCCATGATAGCACTACCCTCACGTAACGCTGTCACCTCATTCTGCACCTGAGACAGAGAGGACGTAAGGGTTTCAATCTCTTGCAACATACTGACTTTATCCTCTCTTCAAGCTTCCATGCACTTCCTGAGATCATCCTGAGTATTCTCAGACTCTTTCAGCTGTATTTTTATGATTGCCTTCTCCTTTTCCAGAGTCTGGCTCCGCTGAAGCTGTGTTTTAAGAAGTTGTTTCTGTTGGGAGTCCTTTATTGAAATCACTTGGTTCAGGTCTTCTCTATACCTCACCAATTCTGCATTCAGCTTGGCATTCTCAGAGTTTAGATCATCCATCTGGCTATGAAAACTTCTGATTTCTTCCTTAAGCTTACTGTTTTCAGCAGCTGCCTGTTGAATTAGCTGGTCTTTTTCCAAGATTATAATAAGATGACGCTCCTCAAGTTGCTTGTAGTCTCTCAGAATGCAGTCTCTGTCATCTTGTAAAGATAACATGGACCTAGTGAAAGAGTCGAGTTGTGCCTTCTGCTGCTTACTTTCTTCTCTGCTTATTTTAATCTTTTCAGTGAGACAGTCAAGTCTGTCAAGAAATTTGTTCTTCTCATTTTCCAGTTTTTTTTTTTTATCTTCTTCCTCCTTACTTAGTCTATTCTCCAACTCATTCATTTCTTCAGAATGTAGCTGCTGTAATTCAGAGAGAGCAGCCATAACTGCTTCCTCCTTGGCAGACAGCAAACTAATGATCTTCTGATCTTTGGCACTAATTTCTTCATGCAGCTTATTGGTTAGGTCCTTGGAAGCTTGAAGATCATCTTCCAGCTGTTCACAGGTGAATTTGAAATTCTGGATACTGGTCTCTTGTTGCTTGACCATGCTCCCCAGCTCTTCTCTGTCTGATTCACATTTGGTGAAGGAATTCTGTAAGTCAGCAAGCTGATCTCTCAGGCTACTTATTTCTGACTCTGGTTTTTGCTGTTCGTTTTGAGACTTGCTGTACAGTTTTCGAGACCCTTCAAGCTGAGTCAAAAGCTCCTTTTTTTCCTCCTCTAACATTTCACGTGGTTTTTGATGATGCTGAATCTCCTTCCTGGATTCAGACTTCCAGTCTTTCTTGTTCCCTTCCAGCCTACAAACAGAGATGAGAAAGCTGCAAATCAATAAAGTATCTCAGTATCCAAAACCACAGTAAATTTTCATTGATTATACTGATTAGAAAAGCCACAAAATTAGTTTTACATTAAGCAAGTAAGCTGGCAATATCTAGGTGATTCATTTTCCCTCAACTTGAAACTCAAGGCATCTTTCTCAGTTCTGACTGCAGTAGTGTCTGAAAGGGGTAGTGCCAGGGGAATATGTTTTAGGCAGGGGGGTTGGAACTAGATGATCTTAAGGTCCTTTCCAACCCTAACTATTCTATGATTCTAAGTGGTCCAGTGAGATAAATCTTTATGTCAATATTGAAGAAATGGAGGAGGTTAAGCACTGAATGTTACCACCTCCTTCTCATTAAAATCCTTTTCTGTCATCCATTGCAGCTAACCAATAAACAAATTTCAATTAAATCACTGTTCTCATATGTTTGATGTTCTTTTCATGGTCCAGCATGCAAACATACAGTATTTTGATCACAAACTTTACAGAACAATTTTACTCATGTAAGAACAGTTTAGGTTTGAGTTTTTGAAATTCCCAGATGCATATTTTCCCCTCAAAATCTATTTTGGGATTAAACTGTAATTATGCATCCCAATGCTAAATTGACCTGCCAAGTTCAACCTCTGAATGCAACAACTGCACACAAAAGAATCTATTTCTAATTTGAGATTAATAAAGACTCCAGATGGTATTTGGATGGCTGCCGCTTGTCACAGAGAATAGATTTAACTCCCTTTATCCTTGTGCAGACAACAAACACATAGTAACTCCCTACAACATAACTCCAAACCTCTTTTCCATCCAAACATAAGTGATCCAGGAGACAAGCTTTATGTTTATGGCTTTAGCAGGAAGATTAATTCTGCTCTCCATCTTAGGCATTCATTAGCTTTGCCAATCATGTGTCACTTTTAACATATCTACATACTCCAGATTCTTTCTGGTATACTGCAAAGGAAAGGGGATTCCCACCTCACCTGTGGTTGCTGCCTTGTCAAAAGGAAATACAAGAATACTAACTGAGTCATTATCACTTTCTTTACCTGGATATATGAGTCTGAAGTTCTTCCACATGTAAGGTCATCTGCTTCATTTGGTCCTTTAGAGCAACACAAATTTCCTCTTTTGAACGTATTTCTTCCTCCTTCTTTTGAATTGTTTCAGTGAATTTCTTCTCCCATGTTTTTGATTCATTTATTACTCTATCCCTGTCATTCTGAAGGGAAGACATGCTCCCAGTGAAGGCCACAAGCTGGGCTAGTGTTTTGTTTAGGTTGCCTTCCAGCTGCTTGACTTCTTGATCCTTTGTCTTCAAGGAGCTTTGAAGATCACCAACAGTCATTTCCAGGTAGCTTTTCTGCCTCTGCAAAGCTGCCAGCTTTTCTTCCATGCTTCTAATTTCCTTTGAGTGCTTGTCTTTTTCCTGCTCCAGTCTTCTCTCAAAGTCTTCATCTTTTTTCTTTAGTTGATTTTTAATATTCTCCTTGTTTGTCTGCAACTCTTCTTTCACTTTGGTACTCTCTGCTAGAACCCTTGCTGACTCACTCTGGGTGTCATCCAGTACTACTCTGCAGAGGGCAAGTTCTGCCTGGGCTTTCTTGGTGTCTTCAACTGCTTTAGCTAAAGTCTCTTTGGTTGCTTCTATCTCTTTCTGAGACTTACTCTGCAGAAATTCCAGAGCTTTAACAGTTCTTTCTAAACTACTGTTCTTTTCTTGGCTTTTAATACAGTCCTTCTGCAGCTGCTTGATCTCCTGCTGTTTTTGTTTCAGCAGTTCCTGAAGCTCCCTTACATATGTGCTGCTGTCTCCCCTCCAACTGCATTTTAGCTTTGCTACAAATTCCTTTTGCTTTTCTGAACTTGCTTTACTGTTTTCCTTTGCCATCTGACATTTCTCCTCCTCCAGTTCATGCATCATTCTCTGCAAGCCCTGAAGCTCTTGTTGCAGTTGCTCATTTTTGATCTGCAAGTCTTTTGCATCCTGCTGATAGTTTCCAATACTCCCATTAAGTTCTGCCAGCTGATTCATGAGCCTTTCTTCCAAATCATCCTTCTCAGCCTCTAGTGTGTCCTTCAATTCTGTCATCTTGATAAGGTCCTCTTTTGTTTTTTGGACTGTTTGTTCCATCTTTGCAACTGCGTCCTGAAGAACATTGCATTCATGGACTTTCTCTTCCATTTGGGTCTCTAAAGCCCTTTTCTCACCTTCTAAAGTCTCAGCACGCATGTGGATGTCATGCAGCTGTTGCTCTGAAGCCTTCCTATTATCTTCTAGTTCCATGATTCACTTTGTGAGCTTAGCTATCTGCTGTATGTAGGTACCAAGATCTTCACAAGGACTACTACCTCCAAATGCATTTTGTTTCAGCTCTGCAGTAGAAGACTCCGGTCCAAAACTTACGTCCACCTGATTTTCAGTCCTCTCCACTGGTGGTGGTGTGACAACTGCCTCATTTGTTTCTTCCTCTATTGTCTTCTGAGAAACATACTTGTCTACCAGTTCTCTGCTTTCCTTCAGCTTAGATTCTGCTAACTCCAACTGATGCTTTAAGTCTGTGATCTTTTGATTAAGAGACTTCTTTTCAGCCATTACTGTCTCAAGCTGAGGAGAAAGAGATTGGTAGAAAGAATCCCTCCTAGAGCGCTCCAGATCTTCTTTCCGGTTAGCATTTGTAACGACATCTACAGCCCTGTGTGGCTCTCCATCTGTAAAATGAATCTCTGCTCTAAGCTTCTCATTCTTCTCCTCTAGTTCCAGGATCTTTTGCTGCTTTGATTTTGCAAATTTCCTTATTTTCTCCTTCATTCCATCAATTTCCTGTTCAGCTTCCTGTAGCTGCTTATCTGTTTCTTCTCTTTCTGCTTCAACACTTTACAACTTAATGAAAATTTCCTGGTTTTCCTGCCTAATAGTTTCCAAAATATGCTGAATCCGCTCAGCCTCATTACTCACATTCTCATAGGGCTGCAGGAGAGTTTCATATTCTTTCTGAAGGTCCCTGTATTTCTGATGCCACTCAGAACTCTCAGCAGCCTGAAAGCATTTCAAGGATCCCATCTCCTTCTCCAGCTTCTCCTCTTCCAAAACAACTTTATCCAGAGTAAATGTCAGGTTTTTACAGCATCCATCAAGATTCTGATTTTCTGTAAGTACTTTATCAACTTCTGCAATAAGTTTTTCTCGCTGTTCAGTGAGGCCAGCTAACTTCTGTCAAAGTATCTCTTTCTTTAACATGGCCACATATTTGGCTTTCCATATTTGTCAACTTGACACAAAGATTTTCAATAGTAGTTTTTGCATTGGCCAGCTCCTCTTTTAGAGATCTGCTCTCCTTTAGTGCCTCTTTTCTAGAGATAAGAGCAGCTTGTAACTTTCTCTGCATTTGATTCTTCTGTTTGGCTGCTTCTGCACTGTCATCTTGCTTCTCCTGAATTTCAAGTAACTCTCTCTGCAGTTACTTGCTTTGTTCCTCATGTAGCTGAGCTTGAGTTTCCAATTGACTACATAGTCTCTTGACTGAATCCTCTTTTTCCAGCAACTGTGCCTGCACATGACTGAGAGCCTCACTTTTCTCCCTTAACTGCAAATTAAGAAATTCAATTTCTTCATCCTTTTGGTGTGTAAGTGTTTTCATGTGTTCCAGACTGCCTTCTCCTGCCTTCTCTAGAAATTTTTGCTCAACTCTCCTCCAATTCTGCCTGAAGACTTGCTGCTTTAGCCTCAGCTTCGTCAGAGGTTCTCTTCAGCCTTTCTATCTCCAGAAACAACTGTGCTGTGTGTTCTTGCAAATGAAAGACTAATTCTGATTTGCAAGCAAGTTCACTTTGCATATGGCTAAGATTATATTCCAATTCTTCCTTCTTCATCCACAATTTTTCAAGTTTTTCCTCCTCCCCAGAAACACCTGCAACTTGTACAAGATTGTTATTTGTTGTATTTTCTGCTTCTGTGCATAAAGACACCAGCCCTCCTGGATTTAAAAGAACACTCTCTCTTGATCCTTTCTGTTCTTGGAGTTGTCTGAGCTGAGCTTGGATGCTTTCTTTCTCTCTGCTTTGCTTATCAAATTGTTCTTGTAGGATGTTGTAATCATCTTTCTGCTGTTTCAGCTGTTCCCTGTGATGCCTGTCTTTTTCTTGAGCTTTTTTTATAGTGTCTTTGCAAGATGCCACAGCTTCCTGAAGTTTTTTTTGAAGTTGTTCTTTTTCTTGTTCAAGAGCTGAAATTCTCTCTTTCAGAGCAGACTTTCGGTTTTCTTCAAGATTTATAACTTCTGAAGTATTTTTTTTATTTTCTTCATCATCTTTTGGACTTTTATTGGTTTCAACAACTTTGACAGCAATTGTCTGACTCCTCATGATTCCGTCTTTAATTAGAACAGTATCTGTCCTGCCTTGCAAGTTTTTCCTCATCTCCTCAATCATTGCCTGCAATTGTGCTTCAGTTGTTTCTTTATCTTGCAGGTCCTTCCGGATGCTCTGCAGCTCAGATTCCTTTTCAGAAAGCAGCTGAATTAGATACTCTTCACTGGGCTGGCTTCCAAGATTCACTTCTCTGCTTATCATGCTTATTGAACTTTCTTCCCCTTCAGCTGCTTGAGCCACCGAGGGTTCTGATTCATGTCCTCTTTGCAACTGTACTAATTCATTCTCCAGTTTGCTAACCTTTTTCAGAAGCTCCTTCTTGTTAGCAAGTGCTGCTTGCAGCTTCCACTTTACTTGCTCATTTTCTTTTTTCAGTTCAACTTTATTTACTAACAACTCAGTGTCTTTACACACTGCCTCTTGTCTCATATTGGTGCTCAGATGTCCCACATTTCAGATACGTATCTTTCGCTTCTATGTTTTGGTGTTTTTCTTCCAGATACTTTAGTAATAGGCTTGTTAGCTCTTTCAGACTCTTCAGCTCATTTCCTAGAGAAAATTTCTCTTCATTCAGCAGAACCGTTTTCTCAGACATGCTAACACTGATCTCCGTCATCTGTTGGTCTTTCTCCAGCAAGGCTTTTTGCAGGTTCTCTATAGACCTGGTATGTTCAGCAACAAGCTGTTCCAGGCTTGCTGCTTCTTGCCCCTTTGAGGCTAAGTTTTGGTAAAGTTCTTTTATCTCAGCCGTACTCTTCCTCAAAAGCTGTTCTAGATCAAGTACTTCACATTCTTTCTTCTCAATCTGGCTTCTCAGATCTTTTAGTTGCACATCCTGGTCAGAAAGCTGAAGTTGTGCTTCATCCAAGTAATTTTGCAAAGCTTCCATTTTTACCTCCTTGGATTTAAACTCATTTCTAAGGCTCTGGATTTGTTCTCTGAGAAGACTGCTTTGACTGTCTGACAGCCTCTGCTTTTCTGAAAGAGCTAGATTGTCCTCAAGTTTCCTCACTTGCTCTTTTAGTTCTGTTATGGTAGAAAGTTCCTTCATCTGACACAGGAGCTGATCTCGTTCTTCAGTCAAAACACAAAATGCACTGTCAGAATCCTCTATTTTTTTTCTGTATTCCTCAGCCAACTGGCTTAGCCTATTTATTTCTGCATCTTTTTCTCCTAGATCTTTCGTATAGGATTCTTCTGATTTCTGCAGAATTATTTGCAGTTCACTAATTTGTCTTTGCAACTTGACTAGTTCTTCAGATTGAGAGACGCCAGGCTCTGGATCTGCTGTAGAATCTTGCATTGCCTCATTCTCCTCTCTGCAGGGGACAGTACTCCCCTGGGGTACTTCTTGAAGACCAATTCTGTTTTCCTGAAGCACACCAATTTCTATTTCTCTCAGTAATGAGCAACTGCCGAACTCATTTTGTGTATCTGAAGCCTTTTGTTCTTCCCTTTTAAGAAACTGTGTCTGGGAATTGCCTTCCAGCTGGTCAGCTGCTTCTCCTGTTCAGTTACCTGTAGAAGTCAGATCATTTGGGCCCTTGAGCTGCCTTTTCAGAAAATTTATTTCTTCTTGGGCTTCTTTCAGTTCCAGCAGCAAAACTGACAGTTCTTTCTGTTTCTCTGCAGCAAGATATTCTAGAATTTCAGATGGACAACTTCCCTCAGTAAACTGCTCACTTCCGGTGGGAAAGGCATCTGTTCTTGCCTAAAAGAAAGTAATAGGTTTCAATTTTCTTTGAATCCTGTGAAAGACTTACTTCTGGAAGCATCTGCACTCCCCATTTAGTTTAAGGATACCCTTTCTTGAGCTGGCTATCAAAATGAATTGTAGCCTCACTAACAACAGGAGGACTTGTCAGGTCATTTCTGTTCATTTCGGTTCTGAAGTTGCAGCATGAAAGATTCTGGCTTTAGATTTAGACCATAACTATAACTTCCTATGCCATTATTTCCCGTTCTCTCTTGGTTACAAGACAGTATGATTCTGAAGAGTTCCAACTCTGCTGCGATTCTCAAAAGCCCCCCAGTGTACTTATCCAGCCACATTTTCCTGGCAACCTATCCATAGTCTCTGAATGATGAGGTTTTGCTCCCCATTCTATTTGTCAATTTAACACAGCAAAGAAAGAGTATAGGAGCCCATATTCCCACCTGTGTCCATCTCAAAGTGAGAACACTAGACTGAATCAAAGAGCTTGGCTTTTTCCAAATAATTACCTCAAGGTTTCCTCCCACCCTCAAAAACAGATAACAAAAGAAAAGCAGTGACAAATCCTTCCCAGAAAGAATGAATCAGCAGCCCACCAAGAAGTCAACTTCTTGTGTTGTAAAGGCTTATGAGTCTGTTCCTCAGTCTGGAAGGCAGAAAGTTTATGGGGAACAGCTAAAGGAGAGCTCTCTCTTACAACCTGCTGCAGTGTCACAACCGCCTGAAGTTACAGGATGTTAATAAAACAGCTTTCTGGGGCTTTTAAACTAAACACAGATGCATACAATACCAAAAGGAAAAAAAAAAGTTCCAGACTAAATTTTTACCTCAGGGAGCACTGAAGTGTCATCAAAAGGCTTTTGCACTTCAGAATTCACTGGCACTCCTGACACACCTAGTGATAAAAGGAACACCACCAGCATAACATGTTGCAAGTAAAGTCAGTATGTAAATGGAGACAATAGATGAGACTGGAGCTTCTCTAGTTTCCAAGGTGAGAAAGACAAAAGACAAAAAAGAAAAAGAAAACCAAACCAAAAGAGTTTGAACCTGCATTGCACCAGACATCCCTAATAGCTCTGCATATGCAAAACCTCCTGCATGTGCTGCATGCTGGCATCACCTAAGTCTGCACTATGTCTAACCTCTGCAGAAGAACGAAGCGTTAAAGAGACAAGTGAACCAGGTAGCAGACTGGTTTGGTTTGCTGGGGTTTTGTGTTTTGGTTTTTTTGTTGGTGGTTGTGGTTGGTTGGTTTTTGTTAATTTGGGTTAGTGGGATGGTGGTAATTCCAGACATAAAAAGACATTTGCTGGCTTGCAGAGAGGAATCCACTTCATCTTATCTTAATTCTCTTCAATGCCTTACACATCAACATTTGCATTTACAAACACACTCTCCTTCAAACCCGTCTTTCCTTCATATCTCAGGAGCCACTTCTTTCTTCTCTTCTGATATATCCTATCCATCCCACATTATCATAGAATCATAGAATCATAGAATAGTTAGGGTTGGAATGGACCTTAAGATCATCTAGTTCCAACCCTCCTGCCATGGGCAGGGACACCTCCCACTAAACCATGCTACCCAAGGCTATGTCCAACCCCACCTTGAACGCCACCAGGGATGAAGCATTCACAACTTCACTGGGCAACCCATTCCAGGGCCTCACCACCCTTACAGTAAAGAATTTCTTCCTCATATCCAATCTAAACTTCCCCTGTTCAGGTTTGAACCCGTTACCCCTTGTCTGTTCTCTTCTATCTCATGTGCATCTTTTCTATGTCCTACATATCTTTAGATTCTGTCTTCAAAGACTCTCTTTCCAAATCACCTTAGATTTGTCCCTGAAACTTCTCAGATTTCCACAATTTTCTTGTCACATGCCTTATTCTGTGTCCTCACCTGTAGAAGAGCAGTCTATGTAAGAGGATGGAGCTTCCAGAGTCTGCAAGTCTTGCAATTTCACCTTAAGTCCAACTTGTTTGTTCTATTGGTTGAAGAAAAAATGCTTAGTTTTGATCTTTGCATTAGAAGACAGGTATCTTAGCTGCCTGCTGCTCTGGCAAGTTTTAAGTAAAAACTATCAGCCCCAACTCCAGCTGTAACTCTGATGCCTAAGAAAGATATTTTAAAAAATTGGTAAATTGGTTTTGATGCTAAGCAAAAGATGAACACCTATCTCAGCAGGTCATGATATTGATGAATACAGATTCTACTAACTTCCTTCCCACCTTTACTGCTTCAAAGAGACTCATTACAGATCCATAACCTTTCACTGAACCACCCAAGCAGAGAAAGTGAGAAGTCATGTGGTTATCACTATACTCACTGTGTCTTACTACTCCAGCAGATAAAGAATCTGGAGTCTTCCCAGAAAAGTTACACCAGGCTCCACCACACAGATAACACACCACCCCACAACAATCTATTAACTGCTGTATGTCTCCTGCTTCTCTGTTAAACAGGACAGAACCTGACTGTTGAACAAGACAGAACACACTGGAAAAAGTGTGGAGATTTTGCTATTTCACACACACAAACTCTTTTTACGCACACAAAGATGCTGAATGAAGTGCTCAGGAAATTGGTTAGTTTGCTGTTGACATCCATATAAGAACTGAAACTTCACCTACTAATTTCTGCATTCTGAAAAGTCCACTTACAAGTTGAAGAGCACTTAAATTGAACAGCAGTATTTCTGGCTATTTCCCAACATACATTGGCTTTCACCACAACAAACAACTGACACTTAGTACTGCTTCTGTGGGAAAGGGTTTGCATTAAAATACAAAGAGACTGTAAGTCAGAACTAAGTAAAGTGTCCCTAAAAAAAGCTACTCACTCCCACTCCAAAAAAAGTGAAAAAAACCCCTACCCAGCCCCACAACGGAAAGACTGAAAACAAAATGAAGCGTTCAGAATTGACTCTTGCTGTAAATACCCACAATGTAAGTACAGGGCACTAACAGGTCACAAGGAAATCATTGGTAGCCCAAATTACTAGAGCACTTTGCCTTTGCAAGCTCCAAGCACTGAAATGGAACACATTATATGGATCAAAATAACTTATGCACATCACCCAAATCCCTGAACAGCTTTTGGATCCGCATGTACCTTGGCCTAAAGTCATGGGTAAGATGCACAATGCATAATATAGGCGTCCAAGTGTAAATTCTTACGTGCAAGCTATTCAGCCAGACTCTTTTTATAATTAAGCCATTGAAATGGACAATTCCAGGGTTGAATTAATTGACCCTTTGAACCAGGAGGAAGGAGAGACAAGACACCTGACCCAGACTAATCAAAGGGATGTTCCATATTCCAAGTCATGCTGGGATAGATAGAAACTGGGGGCAATTACCCGAAAGAGATGGATTGCTGCTTGGGTTGGGCTGGGTATTGGTCTGTGGGTGCTGAGCAATTGTATCGGGCATCACTGCTGGTTATTCTTCATTTTTCCTTTTCCTTTTTAGTTTCCCCTTGTTGTTTCCCTTATCTTTGTTATTAGTAGTAGTATTATATTGTACTTCAGTTATTAAACTGTTCTTATGTCCACTCATGGGTTTTACATTTTTTTGATTCCCTTCCCCATTCCACCCAGGGAAATGGGTGAGTGAGCAGCTGTGGGGTGCTCAGTTACTGGCTGGGTCTCAACCACAACACCCATCTTCAACACCCACCTTGGTCTAAGTGAATCATAGAATCATACAGTAGTTAGGATTGGAAAGGACCTTAAAATCATCTAGTTCCAACCCCCCTGCCATGGCCAGGGACACCTCCCACTAAACCATGCCACCCAAGGCTCTGTCCAACCTGGCCTTGAACACCGCCAGTGATGGAGCATTCACAACTTCCCTGGGCAACCCATTCCAGTGCCTCACCACCCTTACAGTAAAGAATTTCTTCCTCATATCCAATCAAAACTTCCCCTGTTTCAGTTTGAACCCGTTACCCCTCATATGCTAAAGAACCCATTACCTCTACTGTCTATAAAGGAGACTAGAAAATAGCTCAAAGGCTCCAATCTGCTCTTGAAAAGACCATATGTATGCATGTGTGTGTGTGAGTGTACACACTGATCTACCAGCTTACACACCTCAACTACAGGCAGCTGGAATGTAAGGATCTGAAGTCAAGCAGAATGACCTGACTCAAAATGCCTTCTCCAGTTCCAACATGAGTCCCAAATTTCAACTTTTGCCCTAATACTTCACAGTAATATATATACTATTAACTCTTTGTTGGAGAGGAATATATTAGATAAAACACAGTATTTTCTTCCTCCTGATGGTAGGTTGGAACAGAGCAGAGCAGTCTGGAAAGAGCCCAGGCCTTGCTCTAAGCTAAAAATTCTACAAGTTACATACAGACGTACAGAGGCAGCCATCTCCATCACCATGCTGACTGAGTATAAAGCAAAGTAGCAGGTATGTAACCCTGCATTGTTCTCACCAACAGACTGACTGCAATTGTACCTGCAGCTGTTCACGGTAGAAGAGTACTAACACAGTCTACCTGTCTTCCATGTAACAAAAAGAACTCAGCTTCCTCCAGTCAGTCTGCCAGATCTCCATCAAGGCAGTGGGAATGGACAGGGTTGGCTGGCATCCTAGAATGAACCTTTGAAATTGTATTTCCTGAGTTCTACCTCAGTTTAGCCTACTGTTTTGCTGAAGAACTGACTCATAAGAGGCAGAAAATAGCATGAATATGGATTGGATGGATGAAGGACACAGGAATTCCACACATCTGGCAAAGGGAAATACAATCTCATAAGAAGACAGTACAAGCAGTATTTGGAAGCTATTTCCATCTTTCATCATTAATCCAGTTAATAATGACCTTTCAAAGAGGATTGTTGAAAAAGACCATAACAGCTTATCTGTTTCAAGGCCAGTCCTTGACCTATTTTAATTTTAGCTTATTTCAGCAGCTTAATAATTACCTGCTTTTCATTTTCTGTGACCGTCACAGCTCCCTGCTGAGGCTCCTGGAGAACAAGTTGTAAGTTTGGTACTTCTGAAATATTCAAACACAAACAATTTCTTTGAAAGTTAAAAACCTGATTTAAAGAGTAACAGGATATTCTTTCAGGAGCTTTCAAGAATAAGGCACACAGCTGTTAGTAACACTAGTAGTGGAGATATATTAGTTATATAAACTCATATCTAGTTGAAGATGCCCCTGCTCATTGCAGGGGGGAAGGACTAGATGACCTTTGAAGGTCCCTTCCAAGCCAACCTACTCCATGATTCTATAGTTTGTCATTGGATAATTTGTTTTGCGTTGGGTCTTTTTTTTTTTTTTTTTATGCAAACCAACCAAAAGAAGATGCTGGCATAAGCACCTTTTAGAAAATAACAATTAAAGGACAGCTGATAGAGTTTTCAAGTTTAAGAAATACTTTTATAAAGGAGAGAAAAGAAAGAACTACTGTAGCAAAATGTTTCAAATTTGATTTGGCTAAAAATGAAATGATAAATTGTTAAAATTAGAGAAGAATAAGACACTCAAGGGCTACAGTCCAAGTCAAGATTGGCACAAGAACTCAGCTGTTGTTTGACTCAGAATACTTTTACACTTACATTCCTGTAAACTGGCATATACAGTAACGTACATTTATCTTAGGTATGCCACGGTATGTGATGAAATGACTGGCTGCCTTCGATCTCTGTTCTGTTAGGGATAAAAATCTTGTACTTTCCAATTCTGAGCATTCAAAGGACATACGTCCTGGTTTCAGCTGTAACAGAGTTCATTTTCTTCAGAAACTTCAGAATTAACTTCAAGAGTAAATTCTTCAGCACATGCTGAGAAATTGTACCATGCATCACTGTCGTTTGTTAGTTTCTGGTTTGTTTTGGGGTTGGGGTTTGGGTTTTTTTTTTTTTAGTTTTATATTTCTCTCTTTGTTATTTCCCTTTTCATCATTTTCAGTAGTAGCGTTATATTGTACTTTATTTAAATAATTAAACTGTTCTTATCTCAACCCACGGATTTACCCTTTTTCCAGTTCTCCTCCCTATCCCACTGGCTGCATTGTGAACAAGCAGTTGCGTGGGACTTCTTTGGCAGCTGGGATTAAACCATGACAACACAGCATTAACATATGGTACAATGTTTTAATTTGTACCTCTTTAAACCCTTTTCTATATATAATTGACCATACAAAATGGTATTTGCCAAGTTAAAAGTACGCATTTTGAGGAGGCTCAGATGAATTGGTTTTATGAATTCTAATATCTGGAAAGTAGTCTGTCTGTTTGCAGTGAAAATTACTTTTCTTTATCAAGTCATACCATACTATAGTCTTTTAACAACTTTTTCTTCCTGAAGTGAATTAGGGAAAGCCTTATATCTAATGTTAAATTATCTATACAAAGACTCTGAAAAGCAATCTTGAGCTCCCAGTCCAGATGTTTGCTATCTTTGAAACTGCCTTAATTTCATAGGCTTTTCCTGAAGATAACAGAATCAGAATCATTTAGGTTGGAAAAGATCCTCAAGATCATCAAGTCCAACTGTTAACCTAACTCTTGTCTATTTTCTTAGTGTAGAGGGGAAAGTAGAAAAGGGTAAACTCAGAGACATTCAATCACTCAAAGAGCTGCTTCGAGAAAAGGTTAAGGAACCCAAGTGGCCAGTAAAGACAGAAAGAGGGATAATAGTAAAATGGGCTGCTAAGCCCATGAAAATTAAAAGACTGTACAAATATTTAAAAAATGTTTACATGTTAGAAAATAATAGTTAAATAGTTTGGAAGCATTTGCTAAATCATAGAATGGCTTGGTTTGGAAGGGACCTTCAAAGGTCATCTAGTCCAACCCCCTGCAATGAGCAGGAACATCTTCAACTAGGTCAGGTTGTCCGGAACTACATCCAGCCTGGCCTTGAATGTCTCCAGAGATGGTGCACCCACCACCTCTCTGGGCAACCTGAAGTCTCTTTGAAAAATATCAGAAATAGCAAAATGTAAGGTAACTGTATGTAAACCCTTACTTCATTCTACTCAAGTTAGGACTGGAGTACTGTGGGCAGTTTTAGGCATCCCACTTGAAATAAGACTGACAAATTAGTAAGTCATCGGGAGATGAAGAGGAATAATAAAATATTTAGAGCCTGCAGGGTAGGTTTGAAAGATGATGAGTTTTTACACGTTTCCATTTAATCTTTTGGTGTGTTTTTTGTTTTTTGTTTTTTGTTTTTTTTTAAGAAATTACATCACCCAGTGTTAAAATTGAAAAATTAGTCAGTAACCAAATGTTCAAGACACCCACTGGAAACAGAATTACAACAAAAAACCGCTTGTTTTGAAGTAAGCGTGTAGGCACACACGCATAGGGAAAGACCTTTTAAGTGATGTGACAGCAAAGTTCTAGAAGTCACTGCATTGTTCAGGTGGAATTCCTTTCCACGAAGGAAGGACTTCCTTTTTAAGAAAGTTTATGGAATCCTTCCAGGTGCATTTTGGATATACTTAATCTAAATTCCAACATGATATCAGGAGGACTTCTGTAAGCACTTCTGTAAGGCCTTTGATAGGATTCCTCCACCAACATTCTTGCCACTAAATTGCAGAGATATAGGTTTGACGGATAGGCTGTTAGATGGATAAGGAACTGGATAGATGGTTGCATGCAAAGAGTTATAGTCAATGGCTCTATGTGCAAGTGGAAACCAGTAATGAGTGGTATCCCTCAAGGGTCCATACTGGGATCAGTACTATTTACTATGATGCCATACTTTGAAGTCAAAAACTGTGGGAATTTATCTTTTTATACTACAATTCTGACAGAGTGGTAATATTACTGCTACCAGTCTACATGACTAGATGCTCAAAGCCAAGTGCTTTTTTGTTTTAATGTGGAGCATGTACAGGCCCTTTACTGTTTCAGCAAAATGTACCAAAAATATCCCCGCCAGGAGCACCACCTGCAGATTGTCAGCATTCTGTATAAGGAGCTGCTGCTTCAGTTTTATCTTGTCTTGTACAATCTAAGAAGGTGCTAGCACACAGTGTCTTGGAATGAAAAAATTATCCTACCATCCTTAGGCATAACTGACATTCAAGGAACAAGAAACCAAATAAACCAAAATATTCACTGAACTTAATATGCCTCTCAAAATGAAGCCAACCTTGGCACCCTTTTATGGAAAAGCCTGCAAGCACATAATATTACCTCCTTGCCTTCATCCTAGTTTTTTCACGTCTTCTCCTTGTTCTTTGCACTAACACCATAAATCACACACACAGGAACATGAAACACATGAACCATACAGGTAACAAGTTCTACCCACTCGTGGCCGAAACACCAACCATTGCTTCGTATCACAGGACACCACCATGAGGGCAGTCCTATGATGCACAATCCAGATGGTTTACTTATTTATTTCTGTCAGTCTGTTCACTGCCTGAGATTCAAGCAGTAGTTCTTTCCTTTAGAATTACATTCTATTTCAATCACTGGAAAGAATCATATAGGGATTTTTAAAGATCTTGGTAAGAAAAGCATAATGAACCAGTAACCATGGTCATGTTTATTAGCTAAAAATAGGCAAGAATAATTCTTCAACACTTTAAAAACATTAAAACGGGTAAGGATAATCATACCACCTTCAGTCTCCTGTATCTCCAAGTTTTCATGGGTAGAGCTGAAGTCCCTTTCTGATCCTCCTGATCTATTATTTTTTCCTGTGAAGTTGTTTCGTCCTATTTAAACATAGGATGGAGGGGAGAAAGATAGATTTCAATACAGTTTATACATACACTTTAATCTTCCAGTGAACCAAATCCATTAGAAATTTTTAAATTAGTCAGACTGACTCCTGTTTCTTCCCAGGCTTCCATAGTTATAAATTGTCAGTACATCAGCTGAGAGAGCCCATAAAAGCCTTTCTCAAGAATATGTCAAAAAATAACTTCAAAAATGTAATTGCACTTTAGTTCTTCAACATATTGGAAAATTTCAGAAGACTGATATGAAAAGATCCTACCTGTTTCTCCAGTGCAGAGACTTGCATTACTGCCTGGGATTTCAGCTCATTCTGGCAACAGACAAATTCTTCAGATTTCTGTACAAGCTCATCTAATGGAGAGGAAAAAGTAGAATTAGAGCACATTCTTGCTTTTTTTGCAGAAACACCCAATTCACATGTATGCACAAGAGTATATGAGATCACTTATCTCTCGGCCACTGCTTCAGTTTTGGGCCATAACAGGGCTGAGGAAAAAAACCTTTGCTTGAGGCAAGATCAGTGTTATAAGTTCTAATATGAGCTTACAGAGCAAATGTTTTCCTTGGTTGTTTTACTTATAATTTCAGTAGAAATTCAGACTCCAGTGAACATGGCATATCGAAAAAGAACTTACATAAGCTGATAGAAACAAATCCAACAAGTAATTAAAAATCAATTAACAAACTTCAATCTGTTTCAAGAAATCTACGAGCCTTGAAAGATCACAGGCTGGGACAGTGCACAAGAAAAGCATCAGATATGCTGCCCTGCTCTTATAGTCCTCCTCCTGCAACTGGCTTTGGTCACCGCCGAAGACAGAAACCTGGGATTACACCAAAGTGATCTTTCGTTTGATACAATGCAAGCACTCCCATGTTCCTATGCAATTAGGAATTGTTATACCAAGACTTTCTTAGGAGTTACTATAAATACAAAGACAAATAGAAGGCAGCCCAATGATCCTTAAGCTCATAAGAGCGTGCTTCACTGAACTGCTGTGCTTGCTCACCTTGTAGTTTCTGTATTGTAGCAATGCCAGGCACAGCTACAGGTTGGGTGGGGAGGAGATTCAGAGCAGCCCTGCGGAGAAGGACTTGGGGGTGTGGGTTGATGAAAAAATGAACATGAGCCGGCAGTGCGCGCTTGCAGCCCAGAAGGCCAACCGTATCCTGGGCTGCATCAAAAGGAGTGTGACCAGCAGCTCGACGGAGGTGCTCCTGCCCCTTTACTCTGCTCTCGTGAGACCTCACTTGGAGTAGTGTATGCAGTTCTTGTGTCCTCAACATAAAAAGGACATGGAACTGTTAGAACAAGTGCAGAGGAGGGCCACGAGGATGATCAGGGGACTGGAGCACCTCTCGTATGAAGATAGGCTGAGAAAATTGGGGCTGTTGAGCCTGGAGAAGAGAAGGCTGCGTGGAGACCTCATAGCAGCCTTCCAATACCTGAAGGGGGCCTATAGGGATGCTGGGGAAGGACTCTTCATTAGGGACTGTGGTGAGAGGACAAGCGGTAATGGGTTTAAACTTAAACAGGGGAAGTTTAGATTGGATGTGAGGAAGAAATTCTTTACTGTGAGGGTGGTGGGGCCCTGGAATGGGTTGCCCAGGGAGGTTGTGGATGCTTCATCCCTGGCGGCGTTCAAGGTGGGGTTGGACATAGCCTTGGATGGCATGGTTTAGTGGGAGGCGTCCCTGGCCATGGCAGGGGGGTTGGAACTCGATGATCTTGAGGTCCTTTCCAACCCTTACTATTCTATGATTCTATGTAGCACTGTTGTTGGCAGACAGCAACAGCAGCCGGTCAACATCCTGTTTCAGCCTATCATTTTCAGCTACAAGGGCAGCATGGCTAGATTGCAGCTCTTCCTCAGCCACCTTAAAACAATTGATCTGCAGGTTTTTCTCTTTCACCTCCAGCCTTTGTTCCTTCTCCAGGTCTTTACACTTTGCCTCTAATTCAGCTTGTGCTCTTCTTGCTTCTTCCAGCTGCACCGAGAGACACTGCACCTCCTCCTGCAAGCAATGGGAGGACAGCTTCCTCTCAGCTTGTTCTAGCTCCATCTTCTCTCTGAGATCCCGAGACTGTTGTCTCTCTGCATCTAGGTCATCCCTCAGGGAACTTATATCCGCTTCCATCTTCTGGCACTGACCTATGAGTGTCTGTAAAAGGATATGGAAATTAACTCTCAATTAATTCAATACCGTGCCAAGGCAAAGTACCTGAATTATATTTTAAGCTTGACATTAAATCCTTTTCAAATACCTACATAACAGAAAGGAGGAAACAAATATGGCAGAAATCTCAATTTGCTGGAATGAAACTGCCCTACTATTTGCAAATTGGAAGAAAGCAATGCTGGGAGAAACAAGAACTCTGAATTTTGGTAAAGAAAAGTCTTAATTTAGAGGAGGGGAATGTAAAGGAAAGAAACAACAAAACAGTGGCCATGAGTTCTCTTTTAGAGGAAAGTAAGCTTCCCAAAAAGGGCAGGACTGCAACAACAGAGAGGGGACTTAACAATTACTGTACAGTTAAACAAAACAAAACCAGAACAAAAATGTGTGCATGAAATTGGTTAAAAAAATGCTGAAATAGGGAACTGGAGGTAACAGAGTGCTTCACAGTGCCCAGTGCTTCAAGAAAGATCCCAGAAAGCGGTGGACACTGACTAGAGGTTTAAGAACCACAGAACAGAAAGAGACCATACATTTGCCAGAACCCCTTTCTTCAAACTTCCTCCTCCTGGAGCTGTGGAGGGTCAGAACAGCAGCGTAACTGGTTTCAGGAGGAGGCTGATGAGCAGATCTCTTTATTATGGATAGAAAGAAAAGCTTCAGCCACATGGCCTCAAGTTTATGTGTTCCAGGGTCTCTGGCTGACCTTATAATGTGCATGAGGGGAGTCAAACACACAGATGAGGAGTCAGGGGACCCCAGCATCCATGCCATTAAGGTATCCATGCCACCACTCCATGAAACACCCTGGTGAGCAATGCTATCAGCAGCAAGTACAAATCAGCTCACTGAGGTTCTTCACCTCTTCCTGGTGGTAAGAGGTCCCACCAGTAAGCCTGACTGGCACACATAGTAAAAGAAAACAGAGTAGTGCGTGTGTAAAACTTATCAAAGTGAGGCTCAGCACTAGACTGGCTAGAGATGGTGCAACTGTCCCAATACAATATTTTTCTAAAGGGATGGAAAATTATTTTTAGAAGTTCAGATATTATGAACAAAAAAAAAATAATACAATATGCTCATCCTATACCTGCAAATAAGCCTTTGAAGAGATTGCATACTAAACCCTGTCTCAAGAGACACATATATATAACCATATATGCACAACTTGACCTCATTCTCATGCTCCAAAATTATTAAATGAGAGCCGACACCACTCCAAAAGCTAGGTCATCTTATCAGCAAGTTCTCAGCAAGACATACCAAAGAATATCTGCTTATGGTCTGATCTGGCCAGGGCAGTGCAGTCCAGAAACAGCAGCATGGAGTATGGATAGATTTTGTCTTTGTCCACCTGCCCAGAATCTGGGTCACTGGAGGTGGCTGCTGTAGCACCCCTATTCCTGTTGTTTGCCTGCAGTGCTACAACCTCTGCATAGAAACCTGCAGCTCTAAAACATGACTGAGGGAGCCCCCAGCTGAGTTCATGATTGAAAACTGGTGCCAGAAACAAGTTAATCTGGTAACTTCTGAGCTACTGACAAATGACTCATCCACCACTTACATACGAGAGTAAGGCAATAAGGAAAACATGAAAAGGTACCTGGTTTTGTTGTTCAGCAGTACTTAGTTCCTGTTGCAGCAATGCTACCACCTGAGTTCGTCCCAGCAGAGCTGCTTCCTGCTCCTCTAGCTTTCTCTGAAGTGTACAAAGGTTCTGTGAGAAAGACGGTGCTATACCAGTATCTGGGAGGCTAATGTAAGAAGACAGGATTTCCTGGTTTCATCCATACACCTAGTTTTCGTAACAGTTACTTTAATAGCCTGGATAACTTGACTTCTGTTAATACTTATTCCGGAACCCCTGTGGAGTGGGATGAGCTCACCATTGCTTCACAAATAGGGAACTGGAGCACAATGATATAATACCTCTTTTAAACTGTTGTTTCTTTCCAACTGATAGCAAATGAGCATATTGAAGCTAGGACTCAGAAAATCCCAAACAGTCAAATCATATCTCTTCTCACCCCTTCGAAGTTACTTTGATGAGAATTGCTCTCTTGGGGTGTTATCAGACTGTTAAAATTTCTTTTTCTTTCTCATCTCATAAGAAGATTATTATATCAAATATACCTGCTGTATTTCTACTTCCAGATCTGATGGGGCCACTATCTTGAGCAATTCAGCTTGGTGGTGGTGAGCCTGCTCTTCTAGGAGGGCTTCCTTCTCTTGAATCACTTCCTGCAAGGAGCTCAGCTGAAAACATAAGCTACAAAGTAAACAAAACAAACAAAAACCCCAACAAACCAAAACCAAGGAGGTGATGAACTTGACAGACACGCAGGCTTGCTTTCAACATGTACCAGCATATTATGTATGCAATTAGGTCTTCAGCTTTATAATCCTATATGCCACCTTGGTCAAGTGGTATCTTTATCTGTCTAATACATATATATTTACAGATAGTATTTCAGAAAGCAGATAGCAATTCAGAAAGCAAAACCATAGAATTTCACCTACAAATAAGCAAAATGATAAAAATACGATTACAGTGTAATTCCAAGTCCATAAAAGTTCTGGGGTTTTATTTGTACTGGAAAGAGCCCAATTCACAGATGAAAAGTTAAACCTGCAATATAGAGTATTAACAGAAATCTTTCAAAAAATAAACACAATGTAACATAACAGCTGTTACTTTATGTGATAAAAAGCTCCTCTGCACATTCACAGTAGAACACAGAGGGGCAATGGTAGGAACACTGAGCAGGCAAAGGTCTAGGAGCTGAAAGAATACTTTCAGACTGTGGGTCAAAGAGCCTGTGTCTCCACAGTACCAGCAACTGTGGAGATTAGAGCAAGTGAACTTAAGTGCAGTTCTTTTACACTTTCTGCAGTTCAACTGCAGTGGGACCACAGGTCAGAGGGCCTGTATGTATATAGTGCCAGAAACAGGAATGAGTGTCAGTGTACAAGTGATTGTATGATCACTAGTGAGGATCAAGCCAGACTAGCTGGCAAGTAGGTGAAGTAACCGGGGAGCTAAGACAGAGAGGGGATGTGGCCCAAGAGACCAACCACAGGCAGACTTGGCTACTGGATGGACCAGGGAAGTTCTGGCCAGCTACCAAACACCAGTGGCGCCCGAACAGGGACCCTCAGATCGGCGTTGGATAAAAACGACGAGACCGACAGGAAGGAGGGGGCAGAAGCCGGTTGATATCGGGTGCTGCCCCGGCACTCGGGAGTCGCTAGCGCAAAAGTTTGGGAATCTCGCCCTGATCAGGTGAGCGGCTGGGGAGGAGATGGGGTCCACACTGACCAGGGAAGAGTCAGCAGTGGTGAAGCTCCTCCAACGCATCCTCTCTGTGAGAGGAGCGAATTATAACGAGCCTGCCTTGAAAGCTTTGCTGTATTGGGCAAAGGGAAAAGAGTTGATCCCCTCAGTGGATGCCGCCTTTCAAATCCCAACGTGGGAAAAAAATAGGGGCAGTACTGTGGGAAGAGATAAGTAATGGGTCCAAGGAGGCAAGCAGATACCCCACTGTGTGGAGATTAATCACTGACTCTTTAAAAAATATGCAAGCAGAAGAGCTTTTTCCACCCCCATGGAACAAATGGGAAAAAACAGAACCGATGGATGGGCCAGGGGATACGAATTTGTATCTTCCTTTATCACATTCGCCGCCCCTGGCCTTCCTCCCCCCAGAGCCCAATCCTCAAGATCGTCAAGGGTGGGACAAATGGACAGGATTGTTAGATGAGAAAGTACAGACACTTCATGATGGACTTACAAATTTAAAGCTGTCCGACACGGCTAAGTCAAAGAATGAGATAGTGGAGCCCAAACCCCCACCCCCCCACCCCCCCCCCACCCCCCGATCCTCCGCCTGTCACTGCTGCGGCTGCGAAGACTGAGGATGGGGATGTGCTGCCTCTCTGAGGCACGGTGGCCTGGTTCAGGGTCGGCACAGGCAATCACCTACTCACGATCGCGGGGTCCATTAGCACGCAGACACCAATGTGGTGGACGGCAAATGGCGTTTATTGCAGAGTGACACCGCATTATATAGCTTTGGTTTACAACGTCACTTCCGTCTGCTTATGTCACAAAGCTAAGACCTGGGGAGGGGCTCTGTCTTTCCGTTACAGCACGACATCTTCCGACCGCCAAGCCCTGGCTGCCTACATTTCCCCCCCTCTCTATGCTTAAGTGAATTACCTAAGATATACTAATCTAAAAAAAAATAGGTATGACAAACTGGAACACACTTTGTAACAGTCTTAGAAAACATATGTAAGAAACCTTGAATAGAAAACATAAGGCACTGTAAGTGAGATGCTATAAAGAGGTTCCCCACAAAATATAAAACACAAAAATGAGGTATGATGACCCTGTAAAATCAAAAGGTTGCTCCAAACAGCGTCGTCACAATGTAAGGAGGCAGGCCCATTCTGAGAGTACTTGTAACTTTTGCACTCGTGAGAACCTAAAGTGTAGTTTTTGTAAACAAGCGAAATTTACAGTCCAATTCAGCAAGCTTCTTATCTTAGCTGCTTTTTATCTTCCAGGCCTGCATTCTTGTTTCATTGATTGTCCGGGAGTTGCTTCTTTTCCACTGTCGGCTGCACAGAGGTAACCAGGAGTTACCCCTGCTACATGACCAACTGCACATACTTGCTTTCATTCAGAGCAGGCATATGTTCGTTCTCTAACAAGAAATCATCCATGACCCAAAGCTGTTTTACCAGGATTTCAATCATACCACGAATACGTTGCAAAATACAAGGTATTATCATAACTATGGTCAAGATTACTACCAAAATCATTCGAATACCTTTAATCAGGTGTCAGATGTCATAAATGCTGTACTGTAGAAAGAGAATCAAAACTAGATAAATTTGAAAGTTTTCTTGTAAAAATTACGTTTGCAAACTGTTTGAAGAAAATCTCTACATTCTTCTTTTTTTTTTTATTTTTTATTTTTTATTTTATATGTATTACCTGTTTTAGGCAACCTTACTTGAGCAGAGGATTTGGACTAGATCGTATCTCCAACAGGGATGAAGGCAATCCTTTTGCCCCAGACCCTGTTAATCCCAAGAAAAAGCCTACTCTCAGATCACCTGAAACCTGCAGGGGGAAATGTTTTAATTGCACTTGATAACACTGAAACTCCAGAACACATTAATGAGGAGCCTGAGCATTTTCATCAGACTGTTGTTGCTGCTCCTGAAGTTCTGACGCCTGATAATTCTGATGCTGACCTCGATAGTCCTTTTGACCCGAGACCTGTTGATCCGGAAAAGAAGCCTGATTTAGATCCCCCAGACCCTCATGATAAATGTGCAGTTATAAAGGGAAAAGTAAGATGGGTGGGGATGCAGATGTATTGTGTGCTTATAGTCTCTCTGTAATATTCATGTACTAAAAGTTAGCAAATGCAAGTATGTCCGTGTTTCTATCGACCCTTGCAGACCTTTATAGATACTGTTGGCCACTTCTCCTGATGTAGGCTGGCCACCTGCATTGGAATGAGTGTGCATTTTGGTCAGTGTAAAAGCCCAAGCCTCATGCAATGTGAGGGAGGCAGAGCCTCTGCCGGGACGCCCGTTGAGATTGAGCCTGCCACCTTGCACTGCGATGATGCTGCTCGGAGCTGGTTTCTTGATTGCCTTCACAGGGTCGTTGCACTATGTTTTGTACGTGGAACCATGTAGTAGGAGTAATGACTGTCTGCATTTTGTGTTTCAAATATTGTAATTGTGTGGAGTGTGTTTGTGGGATCCCATGGATGTGTGTGTATGTGTGTGTCTGTTAAGGGCAGACAGTGTTCTGCGTATTTTTTGTTATTGGGTTCATGTAAAAGTTTTTTACGGGTAGCAGATTAACATTTTGGGCAAGAAAGGGTTAATAGAAAAGTGGTGCTGCCAGCAGAGATTTATGGCTGCTGCTCAGCAGGCTGGCAGCTGTGGCTGCTGCTGGGCAGGCAGGTATTTATGGCTGCTGCCGAGAAGTCCTGCTTAGTGTGTTTAAGGTAACCTAGGTGAGAATACAAGATTTCAAATACGAACTGCTAATAGAAAACGCAAGAGGGGTCGCGCACTCCCAAGCTTTTCCAACCTCCACCCAAACACCACCAGGGTGGCAGAGATAAAAAAAAAAAAAAAAAGAAGGAAAAGAAAGGAAAAAAGATGTGTAATGACACGGCAAACTCCTTGACTGTTAACACGGCGCAGTTTGCTTCTGCAGCTGCTTCATATTCCTGTTTCATCAGAATGCCTCTTTAAGGAATCATTTTAACTTGACTTACTTCTCAAGAACTGATAACATGGGGGAAGGGATATATTTGTGCTCTACCTGCAGGTCCATGGAGGCTGCCTGCGAAATTTCTCAAGCCTTGCCATGAGCTGGAGAGACGAGCGGAAAAAACCCAATGCCTTAGCTACAGGAGCTTGAATATATGTGCATGTAAAGTAGCTCTTATTAGAGGCTGTGATTTTGTGTATAAAACCACCTGTACTTACTAGCCAGTTGCTAATAAGAAACTACACATTGTATTGTATGGATTTGTCACTTGTAAAAGAAATGTCAGAGTATGCAAATTTGCAGCAGCTGCTAAAAAATGCTAAGGCAAAAGCTGGAAAGATTCTAATACAATGATAGTGCTATAAAGCAGGTAATGGAACGAATTAAGAGGGTGGAAGAACATCACAGGTAGAAAAATTTTCTTTGGCTGGTCCGTCACTGCCAATAGCATCTTCAACATGCTGCTGCACCCTGTAGTGTATATACTGCTAATATAAATCTGTATGTGCTCGGCCATAGTAGTGACTTGTTACTGAATGAAGCAGGTGAACCTCTGCACTGACAACAAGGTGCCACGACTGAGGTTGGCCAAATGCCTCCTACCACAGTCAAGGGCAAGACTGGGTTGGCCTCTGTGTTTGCCACCAAGAAGAACCTTTAGCTCCGCTGCTGGCTGCAGCCCAGCAGGCGTTGAGTGGTGGGGACACATGCCATGCCAGACCTTGATGTGAGGGATGGCCTCCCCTGTTATCAGAGAACTATACAGGAGAGAAAGGCAGGCCAAGCAGCCTGTGGTTGGCATATGTTGGAGATACGATCTAGTCCAAATCCCCTGCTCAAGTAGGGTCGTCTAAAGCAGGTATTATATATAAAACAAAAACAAAAAAAAAACAAAAACAAACAAACAAAAAAAAAAAGCCCCAAGGGAAATGTCAGGATTTTCTTCAGTTTGCAAAGCGTAATTTGTACAAAAATTTTTAAATTTGTCTAGTTTTGATTCTCTTTCTACAATACAGCATTTGTGACATCTGACAGATGATTCCTTGCGCAAACCACCAGTTCTATATAAAGACCTACATGATAACGAGTGGAAAGGACCAGGGCCATTGCTGACATGTGGTTGAGGATGCGGCTGTGTACAGCTAGTGACAGGACCATACTGGCTGCCAACGAAATGTATAAAGCCCCAGAACTCAACAACATAAAGAAACAACAATGACAGAAATCTGTGTAATATCTATTATGTGTGACGTGACTTCAAATCAGACTAATCTTACAGAAATAATGCTGCCTGGTGTAGTGGGCTGTTACATAAATTACACAGGTCAAACAGTGATAGAGCAGACACAGAAAATTGTAAAAAACATGTTAGTAAAACAAAAAAGGGAAATGATAGGGGAGACCCAAAATGCACGAATCAACAAAGTATTGTTTGTCTTAAATTCTTTAACATTATCCAGTTCTGATTTATACATGGGTATAAATGTCCCCCCAGTGATTAGTCATTTTTCTGCACTAATCCATGTAGGCCCATATACGATAAATGAGTTTGGAAACATTCAGTGTTTCGTCAACTATACTGTGAGTTATGTTATAGAAAGGCTTTTTGGAACGTTGGTGCACTTGCTCGTATGTTGGTAATTACAGATCACGAATATTTGGGAATGCAAAGATATTAAGCAGCTGAGGAAGACTAGTATAATCAAGTTATAGAATGTATCAAAGGATGTAATGTGACTGCAAGACTTAAGCAGAGTGCAAAACGATTCCAGTGGAAGTTTGTGATACTGTTTTTAATGCTAATACATATGTGACTATACTAACTCAAGTAGAAGTAGATTCTTTAAAAAAGATAGTTTTGCAGAATCGTAAGGCTTTAGCTCTATTAACAGCTCAAGTAGACGGAGTATGTACTTTAATTAATGAATCTTGTCGTAGTTATGTTGATCAGTCTGGAAAGATCTTGAAAGATGTTATAGAAATTTGGAAGCATGTGAAAGTGCTTCACGATGCCTATCAGAACGATAAAATTTCTGGGTCAGATGCCCTTCTTATATATTGGGTGTTTAATGGTTAGCTCACATCTCTGATTAATGGTATTGGAATGATTTTGGTAGTAATCTTTACCATAGTTATGATTGTACCTTGTATTTTGCAATGTATTCATGGCATGATTGAAAAATCGGTAAAAGAGCTTTGGCTTGTTCAAGAAAAGAAAAGGGGGAAATGTGGATGATTTTTTGTTAGTGAATGGACATATGCCTGCTCTGAATGAAAGCAAGTATGTGCAGCTGGCCATGTAGAAGGGGTAACTCCTGGTTACCTCTGTGCAGCCGACCGTGGAAAAGAAGCAACTCCCGGACAGTTAATGGAACAAGAATGCAGGCCTGGAAGATGAGAAAAAGCTAAGATAAGGAGATTGCTAGATTGGACAGTAAATCTTGCTTGTTTACAAAAACCACACTTTAGGTTCTCATGAGTGCAAAAGTTACAAGTACTCTCAGAATGGGACTGGTTTCAAAAGTTGTTACAGGGTTGAGGTATTAGTGGGTGGCTAGGAGTACTAATCAAACAAGGTCTAACAGTTTTAATGGTATTGTTTATTATTGTTTTAATCTTTTGCTGTTTGTGGAAGTGTATTATAGGTATGCTATCTCGTGCTGTGAATCAGGTCTGGATTGCTCAAAAACAGAAAGAGGGATTTGTGGAGAGCTATTTGGCTGTGAACAGGCATGTGAGTAATCCAGACAACTGCTTTACAATTGTAAGGTAGTAATTCACAGGCTCTGAGGCCTTGCCTGAAGGTTACTAAAGTTCATGTACATGCAGAAGCCTTGAGAAAGTGGGCGCGGGAAGCTACTGAGAGAGCTATGCAAAGGAGGAACGGATAACCGTAACCTTGAAACATATTGCTGAGGTGACTGTCTCGCGAGGGGAGGCCTGCAGCGCCTGATCGGGGGGGGAGGCTCGGCGACTACGAGCTTCACCTCGGAGCAGCAACTTGCCCCGAGGGAGCTTCAAGTCCTCGACAAGGCCTGCCCGGGAGCCTGCAGCTCCGCGGAGGCGAGCGGCTGACTCAGAGGGGGCGGCGTCAGGAGGACCAGTGGCAGACCTGACTGGTTAAAAACCTGCCCCAAGGAGCGCGAGTGACCCGGAGCGCGGCGAACAGGGCGGGCAAACAGGGCGGGCTCGAAGCAGTTTGCGCGGCAGTTCACGCGGGCAGGCGAGTGGGGTGGTGAGCGGGATGGTGAACACTCGTCGTACGGGCAAGGCTCGGTCTGGGAACTCTGCTCTGGCTGCGCCGGTGGTGGCCAGTGTAGGCACCCAGACGGAGCCGATGGGAAGGGAGGCTGTAGTGCAGAGCTCGGGGTATCCTAAGGGAAGGGTGAGCAATGGGCAGGGCTGCACTCTGCGTTCCCTGGTGGAGGTCCTCCTGCAGCAGGTGGCTGAGCTGCAGGAAGCTGTTACCAGGCTGAAAGGTGTCAGGGAAGCTGAGGGGGAGCAGCACTGCTTGCTCCGGGACCAAACTGTTCCGGGGCCTCGAGTGTCTACTGTTGCCCATGCAGGAAAGGAGGCTGCTAACCCAGGAAAGGAGGCTGCTAACCCAGGAAGCTGGGAAAAGGTAACAGAAAATAACAACAAAAAAAGGAGGAAGAGGGTAATTAAAAGCAAGGGGCTTCCTCCTACATCTGTTGTCCCCACCCAGAACCGCTTTGCTGTCCTGCAGGGGGCTGATGAGCAACAGCGCTCTGCTATCCTGCAGGGGACTGATGAGCAACAGCGCTCCCACCAGGCGCAACCAGCTGGTGCACTGGTACAGAAGGTCACTACTGGTGCTGCCAGGAAAAAGCGGCGGGTCGTAGTAGTCGGGGACTCTAATCTGAAAGGCACAGAGGCACCCATCTGCCGGCCTGACCCAGCCTCAAGGGAGGTGTGTTGCCTACCAGGGGCTCGGATCAGGGATGTGGCCAAGAAGCTGCCTGCTCTAGTCGGTCCCACTGACTATTACCCACTCCTGGTAATACATGTGGGTGCTACTGATATAGATAGCAGTAGCCCGGAGACTATAAAGAAGGACTACAGGGCTCTGGGAGAGGTGGTTAGGGGCTCTGGAGCTCAGATTGTCTTTTCGTCAATTCTCCAGGATACAGGGCAGGACCTTGAAAAGGCTAGGAGGATTGCGCAGGTTAATAAATGGTTAGAAGGGTGGTGCTATAGTCAGGGGTTTGGGTACCTTGACCATGGGACTCAATATAGTAGGCCAGGTCTACTGGGGGCTGGTGGAGCTGGTCTGACAAAGAAGGGGAAGAGTGGATTTGGTAGGAGGCTTGCCAGGCTGGTCAAGGATGCTTTAAACTAGATGTGTTGGGGGAGGGGGGCATCATTCCATCCCAACACACCCAGTCGGTTGGTAGCACCTATACTAAACGTTCGGAGCAATGTAGGGATACTCCAGCTGCTCCAGCCAATGAGCCGGCTTCAATTGGATCTCGGCTCCAATGCCTCTACACAAATGCCCGTAGTATGGGGAACAAACAAGAGGAATTAGAGATGTGTGCACATCTACGGGGGTATGATATCATAGGCATCACAGAAACATGGTGGGATGGCACCTATGATTGGTGTGTTGGAATGGAAGGTTACCGGCTCTTTAGGAAAGACAGACCCGGCAGACAGGGAGGGGGAGTTGCTATTTATGTTAGGGATAGGCTAGAGAGTATGGAACTCTGTCTGGGGACAGGTGAGCAGTCGACAGAGAGTTTGTGGGTCAGGGTTAAAGGGAGAACAGCGATGGGTGACATTATTGTGGGGATCTGTCACAGACCGCCTGACCAAGGGGACTTGCTGGACGAAGCGCTCCATAGGCAGATAGGAGCAGCCTCACGCTTGCAGGCCCTTGTTCTCATGGGAGACTTCAACCACCCTGATATCTGTTGGAGGGATGGTACGACCCGGCACAAGCAATCCAGAAGGTTCCTCGATTGTGTGGAAGACAACTTCCTTCTGCAAGTAATAGAGGAGCCGACAAGGAGAGGTGCCATGCTTGACCTCGTCCTCACCAGCAGGGAAGGGCTGATTGGGAATGTAACGCTCCAGGGCAGCCTTGATTGCAGCGATCATGAGATGGTTGAGTTTGAGATCCTCAGGACAGTGAGAAGAGCGTGCAGCAAGCTCACTGCCCTGGACTTCAAGAGAGCAGACTTTGGCCTCTTCAGGAACCTGCTCAGGAAGGTTCCATGGGATACAGCCCTAGAGGGCAGGGGGGCCCAAGACTGTTGGTTGATATTCAAGGCTCACCTGCTGCAAGCTCAGGAGCGATGCATCCCAACTAGAAGGAAGTTCAGCAGGAGGGCCAGGAGACCTCCTTGGATGGATAAGGAGCTGCTGAGCAAAATTCAAAGGAAAAAAGAGGCTTATAAAAGGTGGAAGCAAGGTCAGGCGGCCTGGGGAGAATACAGGGATGTTGTCCGGGAAGCTAGGGACCAGGTTAGGAAAGCTAAGGCCCACTTAGAATTAAACTTGGCTAGGGATGTTAAGGATAACAGGAAGGGATTTTATAGGTACATTGCCGATAAGAGACAGGTTAGGGACACCGTGGGCCCTCTCCAGAAGCTATCGGGAGAACTGGCTACCCTGGATTTGGAGAAGGCTGAGGTTCTTAATGACTTCTTTGCCTCAGTCTTTACAGGCAAATGCTCTGTCTACACCACCCAAGTCTTGGAAGGCAGACGCGGGGACGGTGAGGGTGGGGACCCTGGGCCCACTGTGGGGGAGGATCTTGTTCGGGACCACCTTAGGAACCTGAATGCACACAAGTCCATGGGACCGGATGAAATCCATCCAAGGGTCCTGAAGGAGCTGGCAAATGAAGTTGCTAAGCCACTGTCCATCATATTTGAAAAATCATGGCAGTCAGGTGAAGTTCCCGATGACTGGAAAAAGGGAAATATAACCCCCATTTTTAAGAAGGGAAAAACGGATGACCCAGGGAATTACAGACCAGTCAGTCTCACCTCTGTGCCTGGCAAAATCTTGGAGCGGATTCTCCTGGAAGGCATGCTAAGGCACATGAAAACCAACAAGGTGCTTGGGGACTGCCAGCATGGCTTCACTAAGGGGAAATCCTGCCTGACCAATCTGGTGACCTTCTATGAAGGGGCTACAGAACTGATGGACAGGGGCAGAGCGGTTGACGTCATCTACCTGGACTTGTGTAAAGCCTTTGACACTGTCTCCCATGACATCCTTCTCTCTAAGTTGGAGAGACATCAATTTGATAGGTGGACCACTCGGTGGATAAAGAACTGGCTGGATGGCCGCACGCAAAGAGTAGTGCTCAGTGGCTCAATCTCCAGCTGGAGACCAGTAACGAGTGGTGTCCCCCAGGGATCGGTGTTGGGACCGGTCTTGTTCAACATCTTTGTGGGTGACATGGACAGTGGGATTGAGTGCTCCCTCAGCAAGTTTGCCGATGACACCAAGCTGTGTGGTTCGGTTAATACATTGGAGGGAAGGAATGCCATCCAGAGGGACCTTGACACGCTTGTGAGGTGGGCTGATGCCAACCTGATGAAGTTTAACCATGCTAAATGCAAAGTCCTCCACCTGGGTCGGAGCAATGCCAGGCACAGCTACAGGTTGGGCGGGGAGGAGATTGAGAGCAGCCCTGCGGAGAAGGACTTGGGGGTGTGGGTTGATGAAAAAATGAACATGAGCCGGCAGTGTGCGCTTGCAGCCCAGAAGGCCAACCGTATTCTGGGCTGCATCAAAAGGAGTGTGACCAGCAGGTCGAGGGAGGTGATCCTGCCCCTTTACTCTGCTCTCGTGAGACCTCACTTGGAGTATTGTGTGCAGTTCTGGTGTCCTCAACATAAAAAGGACATGGAAGTGTTAGAACAAGTCCCGAGGAGGACCACGAAGATGATCAGGGGACTGGAGCACCTCTCGTATGAAGATAGGCTGAGAAAATTGGGGCTGTTGAGCCTGGAGAAGAGAAGGCTGCGTGGAGACCTCATAGCAGCCTTCCAATACCTGAAGGGGGCCTATAGGGATGCTGGGGAGGGACTCTTCATTAGCGACTGTGGTGAGAGGACAAGGGGTAATGGGTTTAAACTTAAACAGGGGAGGTTTAGATTGGATCTGAGGAAGAAATTCTTTGCTGTGAGGGTGGTGGGGCCCTGGAATGGGTTGCCCAGGGAAGTTGTGAATGCTTCATCCCTGGCGGCGTTCAAGGTGGGGTTGGACATAGCCTTGGATGGCATGGTTTAGTGGGAGGTGTCCCTGCCCATGGCAGGGGGGTTGGAACTCGATGATCTTGAGGTCCTTTCCAACCCTTACTATTCTAGGATTCTATGATTCTATATGCTGTAATAGTTAACCAGTCATTGAGCTGTTACTAACACTTAGCTGAGAGATATTAACCAATCATACATTAAGCCAGACACCAAGTAGGATGTAGGTGGAGAGCACTATGTGCATGGACAGATGGTCTGGGCGAATCCTATTCTGTATTTAGTCATGTGTACAATGCATGTATCCAATTAGAGTTGTGTGTGTTAATGATAGACAAGTAGAGTGCCTATATATACTGAGCTATCTGCGCAATAAACTTTGGCACAAGCCTGATCATATTGGTCTGTGTGCTGTGTCCGGGACTTCTGCATCAAAAAGTGGCGCCCGAACAGGGACCCTCAGATCGGCGTTGGATAAAAACGACGAGACTGACAGGAAGGAGGGGGCAGAAGCCGGCCAAATTGGCACAGCCTGATCAGATTGGTCGAGTGTGCTGTGTCCGGGAATTCTGCGTCAACACTAATGAAATACTTTGCCTTGTTAGTAGAACCAAACATCCTCACAGCTCCTTCCCCCACACACAAAGTCTCAGCTCATGAGGTGCACAATTTATCAGACATTTTCACTTGGCTGCAAAAACCCTCTGCATTTCTGCAGAGAAATCCCCACTTGGAAACTCTTCTTCCTCATTAACACCACAGATTTCTTAGCAAGGAGGTGAGACGGGTGCTCCCCGAGGGATGCAGGCATTAAAAGCCCACCCAAAGCCCACCTTCTCCCTAAACCGTTTTCTTTCTAAACCCACTTCCTTTGCCTTAGAGTCAGTTGGGATTCCTGCTCTCCAGTTTAAAGAAGCAGAAAGGCAATTACAAGTCAGCAACTCTCAACTTTGACCACTGTACAGGAAACCAAGTCAAATTCAAGAGGCATTTTAGGTAGCGCTGGGGCAAGTCAGAGAGATTGTTTCCACCGCTGAACAGATCCATCACTGCAGCTTGGCTGTACCTGCCGAAGTGAAAAGCACAGAGCACGGTGTCTGTGTAGCCAGTGTCCTTCCCCATCCCCATTTGGGTATCAATGTTTCGTTCTCCCTTCTTTGGCTTACATGAAGTGCACAGTACCATAGAGCAGCATTTGGACCGAAACCCTCCCACACACCAGACAACACATTCCAGGAGGTAAAACAACACATTATGGCCTGTACCCTCAAGGTATCAAATTTCCAGGATGAAGAGCAGTAGGAAGTGGAGAACTGAGGGCAGAAAAAGGGGAGGTGATACAGCAGAGGAACATGAGCTCTGTTTGCATGCCAGGAGAGGATCAGAGTGCCATTGCTGTTAGCAGCAGGCTGGGAAAAAAGAGCAGACAAGCAGACGGGCAGAGCAGAAGTGAAAAGCCAACCTCCCATCTCCCCACAGTGCTGGGGGCAGGGGCAAAGTCAAGTGCATTCACCAGTCCCAGTGGAGCCTGGAAATGGGCAAGATCTGCTGGGTCTGTTTTCAGCCACAGTGAATTTCTCTTCAACGCTGTGGAATAATTAGGAAATATGGGATAATTGGGAATTAAACTTATAGTTTAAATGTAGCATTGTCCACAAATAGGGGAAAACGGACTTTCAAGGCCTCTCAGGGTGAGATGCAGCCGCACCGGGTATGCCAGGAATGTGCACTCCACCGCAATTCCCGTGGCAACGCGAAGACGAAGCGTAGGGCGAGGTGAAGATCTCGCAGTTACGCTTTGTCCTAACTTCAGCACAAAGACGGGAACGAGATGGTACAAGAAGCTGATAAGCTGCGTGGCAGTGAGGTGGAGACCTTGCAAAAGCCGATAAGACTTCTTACCCTGGGCCAGCAGCCTGTCATCTTTTGACAGAATGCCGTCCTCAGTGTGGACTTTGCTTCATTATAACGTCATTATAATGCAATTACTCACTCATCTCTAATGAGACCCCCACTCCAAAATGAGATCAACCCTCTCTGAGTAATAATAATAGTACGTATGACTAGAGTCACTCAAGCTCCACCTTAAAGATAAAAAATAATATAAAAAGACCCGAGAAAGAGGGGGATATGGGGGGAAGATACCATCGTGGACGAGTTAAGGAAAATAACATCAACCGACTCCTGGGACCGGTCGACGGGCTGGACCTCTCTTCCCCCCCCATAGGGACGCCTGTGGGTAAGACTCGCACTGTATCCAGTGCTTTCCTAGGAAAAACTTAGAATCTCTATAGAGTTATTCTTATTTGTCACCTGTATCTTTTAGAGCTCAGCTGTGTCAACTTTATCAAGCGCTTGTATTCATGTAACTATTATATGCACGTGCTTTTGCAGACAGTATTTATCACCGGCAATCCATAAGAACCTGTACCTGTTGCACCAATAAATTTAGTTAATAAGTCATACTGTTTTGATATCTAATTGTCACTACATTAATAAACTGCACTGTTTCACTGAACGCGACTCCATCTCTCAGTGTGGCCGTGAGAATTCAGGAGCACGATTTGACTGACAGTATGGTGCATTATCAGTGAATCCGGAATTAATACGCGTCCGGACTGAATTTTCAGTGAATCCGGAATTAATACGCGTCCGGACTGAATTATCAGTGAATCCGGAATTAATACGTGTCCGGACTGAATTATCAGTGAATCCGGAATTAATACGCGTCCGGACTGAATTATCAGTGAATCCGGAATTAATACGCGCCCGGACTGAATTGTCAGTGAATCCGGAACCAGACGCGCCCGGACTGATAGTTGCAGAGTGAAGCCGCTCCTGGCCCCTCTAATACAGTAAGGGGTTCATTCCCCCACACTCTTTAACGCAACAAACGCACAAGAGAAAATGCCTTAGGGATGGCTGATGAGCCTTATTCACCGACCTGATGGCAAATCACACCCATGGAAAGAGAATCCACAGAGCTGCTCCGGCCTGAGGCCCTTCCACAGCCCATGGAACCACTGGAGCCTGCCCTCTTCCTTCTCACACAGCAGCCGGCCTTCGCAGTGGGAGCTGGTTCTAAACATGCCTTTCTATTGCTTTGGGGCACTTTGCACGGGCGCTATCTGTGAAAACATTGCTTTCCAGACCACAAAAGAAAGAGGTTGCAATCCCCTCTTTAGCCCAAGGTTGTCAAGGCTACAATGGTTCCAGCAATGGGACACATACACCGTACTCTCTATGAGAGGAAAGGCTGCTCTTAGACAGGTCCCTTGTGCTGGCATTCAGCTGGAAGCTGCGGCCATGGGCTTCTTCAGATGTTGGCTCATGAGCTCCCGGGCATGAGAGACTTGCATTTGGTCAGAAGAGGAGTTACAAATGAGGACAGGGGCGTCCAACTGCTGATCAGGGATGGGCAACTTCAGGTGGCAGCAAGCAGCACAAAAGACGTCCCCACAGTTCTGTCAAGGAGCAAAAACAGCCTGTGAAGAGAGAGCTGGGAACACCACAGCAGAATCTTAGCAAGCACAAAGGATGCAGTTCAGGGGGGAAATACCAGCCTTACTCATGGCTTGTCGACATGGTTCTGAAAGTACACGTTGTGCTCTCCAGTGCAAGCTAACTGGCTAGCACGAAGGAGGGACTAATGGGCATCACCACCCAGGAGAACAACTGAAGGCCTTGGAAAAACAGAGACAGGAACAACGTAGAAAGGAAATCTGCAGGGAATTCAGGAGGCCTTGGAAATAACAAGGGGAGAGAAGACAATTGCTCACCAGCAGACAACCAATATCTAGCCCCATCCTCACAGGGAAGAACTTCTGCCTCTGACCTCACCTCAATCTACCTTTCTGTAGATCCATCTGGTGGTTAAAGTGGCAGCAACGCTGACTGAAACAGGAAGACTTTCTTTCAGCTGGGACACTCCATCATTTGGAATCACAACACAGAAAAAACAGAAACGCAACGCCCATTGCAGTTCAAAAAAACACTTTATTGCTCCTGAGCAGAGGGAGAGAACAACATCCGCGGGGAAAACAAATCCCTCCCTGAACCACTTCACAAGAATAGAGCTAAAACTGTCTTATCATAGAACATGCTTAATCCTACGCATTACCCGCATGTGTAAACGGGAAGTGCTGCACCACAGGAGATCCTGCTCCAAACCCTTTTAAAATTAGCAGAGTACAATATTCTACTACTAAGAACTCATCACTGCTCATCCCATCAAGACAGAGGCACAGCTAGTCAAACCCTAAGATTGATTATTGCTGTAAATACAGAGGCTGAGAAATGAATCTACTGTTTGGATATATATTGCTATATAACTATATGTAACCTTATATAATTTATATAACTATAAAGTTATAAATGACTATAAACTTATACATAAAGCTACAAATACCTACGAACTCATAAATAAAGCTATAAAGTATAAAGCTATAAATAACATACAAAGTTATAAAGCTTTAAATAACAAAGAAAGTTACAAATAAAGCTATAAAGCTATAAATAACTATACATTTACACATAAAGTTATAAAAACTATAAAGTCATGAATAAAGCTATAAAATAATGTATAAAGCTACAAATAAAGCCATAAAGCTATAAATAACTTCCAAGTTAGCAAATGTGCAGAAGAGGTGTGAGCCCCATCCCAGGCGCCAGTTGTGGGCGGAGCGCTGCTGCCGCACTCTCAGGAGGGAACCCACATGTTCACACGCTCCTCATTCCGCTGTCTTCCTCCGCAAAGCAGCCCCGCTTGCAGGCTCCACCTCCCAGCTCCTGGGGATCTGGCAAGCAAAGAACACCGGGTCAGTCTCGGGCCTTGCCTACAGCTCACGTGGCAGCATGCACAGCAACTGTGCTGCCATCAGGTACAGTCAAATCTGGCCCAAAGGCGGCCTGGGCCTTGAGAGTGTGAGGCCGACTCTTTAGAACAGGAATTCTTCCAACCTGGCAAAGATGTCAATAGAAACACAGCAAACAATAACATGTGCTCCCCTTCTTCAAGCTCCGTTCTTTATCTCTGCCTTTGCCACCATGGACACCAGCTGCCAAACATCAACTGCTATCAAACCCTGGTGCTAGCTACAGAAATGATCTCTGCCACCAGGAAGTCATGGATCAAGAACTCTCAGATCTGCATTTTAAACAAAAGCCTCTCTGCTCTCAGGATGGCATCCAGCCTTTCCTCTCAGCTTCCTGACACGTACACTTTCCTCCTTGCTGAAATGTTTGAAAGGGACAGGCCTTTGGAGCTGCATTCTTAACTAGCATCAGCATCCGGAATGCAGAGACTACTCTTTCAAGTGAGCAACAGCTCTTCAAACTCTGCAGTCAGCTCTGGGATGAACACAGGAGAGGGAAACGGCTTCCCACGAGACCTGCAGGCTGCACCAGCCTCTCATCTAGGATGGGCCCAGCCGTTGACTCTGCTCCTCTTTTCACAAGTTGCTTTCCCTGCGGCTGGGATGGCTGACCCATGAAGCAATTCTTTAACAGCCACAGTTTATCGCCTCATTTATTCAAATAAACCAATGCTGCCTTTAAGTTGTTTTAATGCACACGGTTGGCAACTCTAACAGCTTAGGAGCTTCTTCTTATAGAGATCATGAGTGCTAGTATGGTCATGGCAGTCTTTGGAGAAGAGTGAATGAATGCATGGTAGAATGTTTAAGCTGCCTGTGTTGGTGGATAAATATTCTCTTCTGGTTTACAGCGAACCTTAACATCTTTGCAGCAGTTTGCCAGCAGCTGCAGACAACAGCTGGCAAGATCCCTTTGCTATGGCTCCAAAAGACTCATCTCAAACTAAGGCAATTTTCTCCAAGAGTTCTGGTACTTACACCTGCAGAAAAGATAACAAGAAACATTAAACCAGACATTATCCTCTGGGTTTTCCATTTCCCTGAGATTGGAAGGAAACCAATGCTTAATCATTTACCATTTTTGAAGAGGTACCTGGTGAACACAGGAATAGGAGCCAAGAAATCACTGGCCAGGGCTGGTTCTGTTGAACACCTCTGGTGTTAAATAGGTAGCTATTCTAACAAGGCTACCAGGTAGGCTGCTTGAGAGGCAAGAAAGAGATAGGGCTTTGGTTTGGGCAGTGGCATTACTGGAAAGGCTGCCAATTTTCCTTGGTTTCCCTTCTTTCCCTTTTAGGATAACACCTTGCTGAGCTCACAAGATAACACTAAGGATTATGGGCTTGGTTTAACTCTCACTGCAGTCAGAAAGCTAACATTGATAGCAGTAGGTGAAAGAGCCTTATTTTAATAGGTTAGTGTCTAGAATAATCTCAAATTGAGGCTTTTGGTTTATTTGTACTTAGATAACTACTGTGTAAACTTGGGCTTTCTGGGTTTGAAACAGGAGAGTTTTCCTAACAAAGCATTTCTAATACTGTCACTTGAAAACCTGATCAGCAGTTGTGTGTGTTCGCACTCAGTGCTGCGTTATTCAACTTAAGACTAAGGGTCTTCTGTGTTTTTCCTCTAGTTATCGGTATTTTTTGTGGTTCGTGAGGAACTTACAGCAAGAGAGAAAAGCCGCAATGTGTCAGAGTATGTGCATCTTGGACACAGAGTCATGGGGGGAGGAACAGGTCCAAAGGAGAAAAGGAAGATCCTGTATTAGCTTGAAGGCTTCTACTGTCTTTGTTGTTCTTTATGCAGAAGGCAAGAGGTTTTATTTGTTGTGCTAACGTCAGCTTGTTCCAAATAAGCCATGAAATGACTACCAGATTATCAGCCTTAAAGGATTATATGCATCTTTCATCTTAGTTCCTGCTGTTCTAAGTAACCAGGGTTGGTTTGTTTTTCTGGGTATTCTTTTAACCTACTGGTTTCATGCCATGACATGGACATGAAGAACTTCAGTTTTTCTTATCTGCTTTGCAAAGGAGAGTGCTGTAACACCACAGATGGTGAGTGGATTTCTCTTCCTAGCTATCTGATGACCTTGCAGTCATCCAATTTTGATCAATGAAAACAAATTCTTTTTTTTTTTTCCTCTTTTCCATACACATTATTGTTTTTTTCTCTTTCTGCTTTTGAAGCAGAGTACCTTTGCAAATAAAGAGACTCTGATCACTTCCTTTCCTGGCATGGAAAGTGGTGGTAGAAGTAGAGCTGATCTGGTGGTTCTTGGTGGCTTCTTCGTCTTCTCCCTTGAGTTGGCTTAACTGCATCTTTGTAGTTAAGACTGAGGGTTAGATCATAGAATCATAGAATAGTAAGGGTTGGAAAGGACCTCAAGATCATCGAGTTCCAACCTCCCTGCCATGGCCAGGGACGCCTCCCACTAAACCATGCCATCCAAGGCTATGTCCAACCCCACCTTGAACGCCGCCAGGTATGAAGCATCCACAACCTCCCTGGGCAACCCATTCCAGGGCCCCACCACCCTCACAGTAAAGAATTTTTTCCTCAGATCCAATCTAAACTTCCCCTGTTTAAGTTTGAACCGGTTACCCCTTGTCCTCTCACCACAGTCCCTAATGAAGAGTCCTTCCCAGCATCCCTATAGGCCCCCTTCAGGTATTGGAAGGCTGCTATGAGGTCTCCACGCAGCCTTCTCTTCTCCAGGCTCAACAGCCCCAATTTTCTCAGCCTATCTTCATACGGGAGGTGCTCCAGTCCCCTGATCATCCTCGTGGCCCTCCTCTGCACTTGTTCTAACAGTTCCATGTCCTTTTTATGTTGAGGACACCAGAACTGCACACAATACTCCAAGTGAGGTCTCACGAGAGCAGAGTAAAGGGGCAGGAGCACCTCCGTCGACCTGCTGGTCACACTCCTTTTGATGCAGCCCAGGATACGGTTGGCTTTCTGGGCTGCAAGCGCACACTGCCGGCTCATGTTCATTTTTTCATCAACCCACACCCCCAAGTCCTTCTCCGCAGGGCTGCTCTCAATCTCCTCCCCGCCCAACCTGTAGCTGTGCCTGGCATTGCTCCGACCCAGGTGTAGGACCTTGCACTTAGCATGGTTAAACTTCATTAGGTTGGCATCAGCCCACCTCACAAGCGTGTCAAGGTCCCTCTGGATGGCATTCCTTCCCTCCAACTTATCAACTGAACCACACAGCTTGGTGTCATCGGCAAACTTGCTGAGGGAGCACTCAATCCCACTGTCCATGTCACCCACAAAGATGTTGAACAAGACCGGTCCCAACACCGATCCCTGGGGGACACCACTCGTTACCGGTCTCCAGCTGGACACTGAGCCACTGAGCACTACTCTTTGCGTGCGGCCATCCAGCCAGTTCTTTATCCACCGAGTGGTCCACCTATCAAATTGATGTCTCTCCAACTTAGAGAGAAGGATGTCATGGGAGACAGTGTCAAAGGCTTTACACAAGTCCAGGCAGATGACGTCAACTGCTCTGCCCCTGTCCATCAGTTCCGTAGCCCCTTCATAGAAGGTCACCAGATTGGTCAGGCAGGATTTCCCCTTAGTGAAGCCATGCTGGCTGTCCCCAAGCACCTTGTTGGTTTTCATGTGCCTTAGCATGCCTTCCAGGAGAATCCGCTCCAAGATTTTGCCAGGCACAGAGGTGAGACTGACTGGTCTGTAATTCCCTGGGTCATCCATTTTCTCCTTCTTAAAAATGGGGGTTATATTTCCCTTTTTCCAGTCATCGGGAACTTCACCTGACTGCCATGATTTTTCAAATATGATGGACAAGAGCAGTTTCTTTAGCAGAAGCTATCAAAGTATGAAATGGCGAAATTGTGCCTCTGCACTGTGAACTTAACTTAGTTTATCACTTAAGCCGTAGAATACTGCCCAATGAAATATTTGACATGTTTTAGTCAAACACAAGACTTTTAAGATTATTTTAATAATCTTAGGTTTTTGCTGAGGGTATAATATGTGTCACTACTGCTCGGTCCTGAAACATCCCAGACAGAGAGCTCCACTTTCAGCTTCTTGGCACTGCAGAAGGCACTCGAGGACACTGACGGAGAGGAGAACACCTGCAGCTGTGAGGCCATACTGAAAAGGGAGAGGAGAGCTCATTAGGACTGCTCAATGGCAGCAGGCTGCGACAGAATGAGATCCTCCATCTGCACAAGAAACACAACTATAAGTGTTTTTCTAAGCGCCATATGGTACCTACCACCTAAGAAGGTGGCCTTTTGAACTGCTGATCCTAAGGGCATCCATGGAGCAAGGTCTACAGTGGAATTACAGCATTTTACCTCACTGCCTACAGCATAAGAAGCAGACAGCTCTTTATCTAGCTTTCTGAAGGCTAAAGAAACCCTGACATGAAACAGGACAACAGTGTTGAGGAACGGAAGCAGGAAGACACCACAAAAATGAAGGTCATCCCCTCCCTTCCCCTCCATTTCCCTGCAAGTGTAAAAATAAACCCAAAATGAACTGAACGTACAGATGTTGACCACGCTGGTAAAGTGCGTCCCGTGGGGACCACACACTCCGTGGGTAATGTACGACGTGGAACGCCATGACCTGCGGACGAAGACGAGGACCGCATCTTCAGCCTCTTCATCCGACCTGGCAGCCGCATCCCGCAGCCAGTGGGCGAGAAACCGCTTCCAAGGGGGGCCCTCGGTGCCCCGCTGCCAGCGGGTGAGAAACCACCGCCGAAGTGGACCCTCAGCACCCTGCCATGAGAGTGCCAGAAGAGGCCGTCGAGGCGGGCCCTGGGTGCCCTGCAACCAGCGGGTCAGAAAGCGCCGTCGGGGAGGACCCTCGGTGCCCCGCAGCCCGCGGGCAAGAAACCGCCGCCGAGGCAGATCCTCCGTGTCTGGCTGTGATGGAGAAGGCCAGGGCGATTGGGGCGCGCTCTCCGTGCCCCACAGCCAGCAGGCAAGAAACCGCCGCCAAGACGGACTCTCCGCATTCGGCAGTAATGGGGGAAGATAGGGCGGTGGGGGCACGCTCTCCATGTGCCGCAGCCAGCGAGCAAGAAACCGCCGCCGAGGTGGACGATTCGTGTTCGGCTGTGATGGGGCAGGAGAAGGCGGTGGGGGCGCGTTCTCCATGCCCCATAGCCAGCAGGCAAGAAACTGCTGCCGTGGTGCACCCTCCGGGTGCAGCTGTGCTGGGGGAAGATAGGGCGGTGGGTGCGCGCCCTCCATGCCCCGCAGAAAGCGGGCAAGAGACGGCCGCCGCCACCGTTGCGGACCCTCCGCGGGCGGCTGTGATGGCGGAAGAGAGGGCGGTGGGGGCGCGCGCTCCATGCCCCGCCGCCAGGGGGCAAAGAACCGCGGCCGACGGGGGCCCTCCGCGCCCGGCCCCGGGGGGCCCTCCGCGCCCTACTGCAACCGGTCCCAAAGCTGCCGCTGGGACGGCCCCACCATGGTCGACCACCAGCGAGTGAGAAACTGCGGCTGCAGAGGCCTCTCGGTCCCCTTGCAGAGGACGAAGCGCGGAGCAATCACCGCCACCCGCGTCCCCGCTCGGCGCCGGAGCCCGTTATGAGGTCCTGAGGGGGCCCCAACGGCCCGCACCCCCCTGCCCCACACGTTCTGGAGCTCACCACCAGTTGGACGTTCTCAGCCGTGCGCCGGACCTGCCTGCGGGACACGCGGGGGTGCGGAGCCCCGCAACGGGTGCTTCATAGCCCCCGCCGCAGCTGCCGGCCCGGCCCGCTCGGCCCGCGCACGCTGGGGGGAGCCCCCAGGCGGCTGCTTCGCCGCCTTCCGCCAGGCTCTGCCGCGCTCCCGCCCCGGGGCCCGCTTGGGCCCCCCCCGTTCCCGGTCCTGTGCCACCGCCCCGGGCCCGAGCAGCTCCGGCCGCGCAGCTCCGGGACTGAGCCCGCCGAGCCCCAAGCCGGCCAGGCGGCCCAAGCCCCACCACGTGACCGTGCACCTGATCTGGAGGTTCCTGGTGGCTTCTTCGTCTTCTCCCTTGAGTCGGCTTATCTGCATCTTGTAGTTAAGGCTGAGGGTTAGATCCAAAATAACTTTTAACCATGGTACATTTCCCAGTAACTTGGGATTTGCCCTTCCACAACAGGCACCTTTTTTCCTCAAGTTGTTAAATGTAAATTAGTTTATTTCTTTGAAATATATTACTGGCTATTTGTAGTAGCAAATGTATATGCCAAGTTCTTAAAGTGATATTGATACTATACCAAATATTTTTATACCTGGAAATATCTGTAATACCAAAAAAGGAAAATGGAGCTGTACAATTACGTGTTGGGATTCAGGGACTGAATGAATTCTTTTAAGTGTTTCATTACAGAGCTTAATTAACTGCTTGCCAAACTTTGTAGGTTCAAGTCAGTTGTAGATAAACAATTTGGAGTACAGTTTATTGTACTGTCTTGGAGAAAATCCATGTGGCCAAGAAAGTGTTTGAGGTAAGCAATCATTTTTGTTGTCATTTAAAAACATTTTCCTTGCTGCAGAACTCCTTTGGCTGTTTTCTATGAGTGATATAAAACCATGATAGCTTTAAGTTTGTCGAAAAATATTGTAGCTACTAAGAACACATGGCAAAATTCGGTAATACATGGCTAAGGAAGTAAACAGAAGAGGCACAGTTTTAAGACATTGAAATAAAGCCATAGAAGCTATGGTTAACTGGAGACTTTCAAAAGCCTTTTTGTGGTTCTGTATTTTTAATAATGGTTAAAGCCTAGTTTAGAAAATGACACGGAAATCCCTTGACCTACAGATCAAAAATTAAGTGCAATGAGGTGCTGGAGTAATAATTGCTACAATTGACCAGATCAGTGCTGTGGAGCAGAGAACAGAGGAAGGAACTGGAGGGAGAAAGCCGCCTAAAAGACTATTGCAGTCTCTAGTGAAGGTGGTCTTTCCTGCATATGCCTAAAAATTCCTTTTTTACCCCATGTGTTCACAGGAAAGCTTCCTAATTTATTTCCAGGCAGTTTGTTTCTACATTTTGTGGCTTTGTTTAGGACAATACCTTAAAGACTATTTAAGTCTGAATATTAAACTCCCCACAAAGTAAGTTTAAAAGTAGGAACCCAGACAGAATAAATAGTATGTTATAAAAAGCCCCTTCGTATGCCTGTGTGTATAGCCACAAGATTATTTAGTACAATATCATGAGCTAATTGATTGATTTCATCTGGCTGAGATGAAAGTACATTTAGGACAGTGCATTTGCAGAGTTTTTGCCATGACCTTGGTTTTGATTCTTCTTTATGGATTGTCCAGATAGAAGTGTCAGTGTGGTGTTATATTGCAGAGAGCACCAATATTTAAGAAATGCAGGAGAAAAAAATCTTTTTTTTTTTTTCTCCATTCTATGCCACAAATAAATTGCAAGCAGAATGAACAAGAGACTGATTCCACTTGAATTGTGGTTGAAGGAGGGCATTTCATCCTTCTGTCTCTTGTAAATCCAATTTGATTTTTTTGGAAGTGAGATGCTATTTACCCTCATAAAAAATCTGTACCAGCTTTCCTCATTGCAATAGGTTTTGCTTCTACTAATGCACAGCATCCTGTATATTTTGCCACAGATTGATCTGCTGGGAATGGAGTGGAAACATACATTAGTGAGACAATGTAAAGATTTCACACTTCTGCTGCTTCTGTAGTGCTGGTGTTTGAGATAAATGACAGACTCCAGGACACCAATTCTCCTCCTCATTTGCACCTTCTCGAGGCTCCAAGGAAAAGATTCAGAAGCCTAAACATAGATATCTAATGCCACTTTAGATGCTTTGGGTACCTGAGACATCTGTCAGGGCTAGCAGGTGTGACAGATGACTTAATGCCTTCTTTAGCAGCAGTTGAAAGCCATGGTGGGATGCCCTTAGGCATCTAAAATAGCACTAAATGTCTGTGTTTAGGTATCTATATTTCTCCTTAACCCTCTGTTGTAAAATGAAATAAATTGGATAAAGATGACTTAATCAATTTTATAGGATATTTGTATGTGTTTAGGAAATTACCTGGGGTAATTTTGTAGTGGAAGCAATAAAAATGAGATTTAAGCTACATTTGCTTTTGTATCAGTTTAAATAGTTTTAAAAATTCCTTGTAGTAAAACCTCTATGCAAACTGCAATTGTACAACAAGTGAGGTGGGGGCTTTGTTTTTCAAATGATCACTTACAAAGCTCTAGATAATAATTCATATTAAACTTGGTGTATATTGAGCTACTGAACTTGCCACTTTGTAAGGTAACTAGCGTCAAATTGACATCACTAGATTCAGGGAGATTTCCAGCACTTTGGTTAGAAAATGACTGTTTCCATCTAATGGGTGCCATTGTGGAGATAAGACTGTAGTTTCTTCAGTGCAACACTGTAATTGGGCAGAGCTTTTGGCCCGGCGTACATGTGGCAATGAAGCTGTACTGCTAGCAGCGGTCTGTCTTTGTTTTCAGAGTGTCTTCATACATCCGGACTGGTACCTGTGTGTTCCTGTGATCCTTCCGCTTTCATCACAGACAAAAATTCAGGGAATGGAAGAACTGAGATTCAAATCCTCTCTTGCAGCAGACTAGAAATGAGGAACCTATCTGCCACCTCAAAGACTGTGCTGTAGATGTGCAGTTAGCGTCTCTTATTTTGAGTCGTGGTAGTCGGGTACTGTAAATATTGAACTAGATTCAATAAATTCTAAAGAGCAGCATTCTGGAAGTGGTAGTTACTCATAGAGCTCTGTGATCAAAACGGAATTCTGAGCATTCCGGTATTATATTATGTATTTATGTTCTCTGTAGCCAATGTATAGTTAAACAATAAGGCACAACAGGCATTAATTCCTTTGAAATATACTCCTGATGTCAGAGGTATTGTTTGGAATGAACTGAAGGGTATGTTTCTTTAACTACCTGAGTGGTACAGTAATCTTTCATGAATTCATTACCCGGGGCATCTCATTACTGTTATGAAATAAATAAATAAAATCCCCAAGGAGCTGCCTCTCACTTTAGAGGGAATTTTAACAGAAGTTTAACCTTCATGGTAGCTGGTAAGGAAGATTGTATTTACGTCCTGCGTTCTGAAGATGTTGGTTTCATTCACATCAAGCCTAGCATGTGGCACGGTCATAGCTGCCAAAACTAGCAAAACTTCAAAGTATATACACAATTGCAGTCAGTAGGCCAAGTAACTTTTCTTATACATGCCATCCATAATTTATTCTAAGTAAAGCCAGAAATAATTTGTGCCTGGGACAACAGCTGGAGTGGTGAAAACCATACTGCAGTGCGAGCCAGGTTTTTTTCTAGGAACGATGGAAAACAAATTGCATGAATGACTTTTTTTTTTAATAGTGCTTCATGCTTTCCAGTATGGAACATCCAGTTAAACAGAACATTATTGCAGAGCACAGGAGGAGCAAACAAAAGTAGGAGCAGACTCCTCGTTTCTTTCTTAGTTTAATATGCAATCACAGTTAGTAAAAGATGCTTTGAGTTTAAAACATGCAAGTGTATATATTCATAGGTTTTAACATCTGTTCTTTCTCAATTGTTTTCTTACCAGCTATTCTTAACTATTTCAGAGAAAACCCAGGGGCTTATTAAAATTTTAGTAAGAAAGCTTCTTTTTTTTTCAGGGCATACGAGATGTTACCTCTAAAGAAATAACAGTGAATTACTTCTTTCCCTTGACTGTAATGATTTTATAATTATACTCTGTCATAAAGGAAATCTACGCAGGTTTGTTGTTTCTCATCTTTTCTGGGTAAAAGCTCATCTTGCCCTGGAATGTGGACAGATGGGAATAACCACTGCAAGCATTAGTTGTGGTGATTTCTGTGCAAAAATTAGTTTAGGTTTTTTTATCTTGATTTTATTGGGGGGGGGGGGAGGGAAGAAAAAGCAAACAAAATCCATACATATCCCACCATGTTTTGATCAGTCTCCGTACAGAGATAAACTAGAGAACTATGACATAGAGTACTCACATAGCCTGGAAATGATGACTGCAAATTGACATGGAAAAGGGATGCTGTGTTATGAGATTTCACAATAAGAAGGAGGCAATAATGTGTTTACGTATTACACATTCATTTCCTTATGGAGTAATATCTTGCAAGATATGGACTTGGGAAGGACCTTTTCTGTTAGGACCACTAGGATCTTAATCTTGTCATCTTTATTGTGGGGTATGGTCTGCTTCCTAGAGCTGTTTGGAATATTTCTTTCAATTGGTTATTTGTATGTGAACATAAAATATGGACAAAGCCTTTGGTTTATTCCATATAATGTTGTTTCTGACATTGTGGCTTTCATTGCTAAAAAAAAATAATTTCTTTTTAATTAGGATTGAATTATCATGTTTTGAGGTGGCAAAGGAGGCTGGCGGAGGGGGTCCCCTCGTGGAACTGGCTTGGTAATGTCTGTTACAAGCTATGTGAGATCCTGGGCTGCATCAAAAGGAGCATGACCAGCAGGTCAAGAGAGGTGATCCTGCCCCTCTACTCTGCTCTTGTGAGACCTCACTTGCAGTACTGTGTGCAGTTCTGGTGTCCTCAATATAAAAAGGACATGGAACTGTTGGAACAAGCCCAGAGGAGGGCCACGAGGATGATCAGGGGACTGGAGCACCTCCCGTATGAAGACAGGCTGAGAAAGTTGGGGCTGTTGAGCCTGGAAAAGAGAAGGCTGCATGGAGACCTCATAGCAGCCTTCCAGTATCTGAAGGGGGCTATAGGGATGCTGGGGAGGGACTCTTCATGAAGGACTGTAGTATAGGACAAGGGGTAACGGGTTCAAACTGAAACAGGGGAAGTTTAGATTGGATATGAGGAAGAAATTCTTTACTGTAAGGGTGGCGAGGCACTGGAATGGGTTGCCCAGGGAAGTTGTGAACGTTCCATTGCTGGCGGTGTTCAAGGCCAGCTTGGACAGAGCCTTGGATGGCATGGTTTAGTGGGAGGTGTCCCTGGCCATGGCAGGGGGGTTGGAACTAGATGATCTTAAGGTCCTTTCCAACCCTAACTATTCTATGATTCTGTGATTCTATGGTCCAGATAGCAGCGTTTAATTCTGGTTTTGATTATGCTCTTGCGGCCTTTCTTTGGAGTTATTTTATAAAGAGTTAAAAATAGAATACAGATATCTTCTATCTAATGAGCTCATGGACCAGATGCTTCTCTTGCCTTTCTCCTATAGCAGGATTGAATTCCTTGCACTACAGCAACTGTCAAGTCATTACCCTGCATTTAAAACAAAATGAAGAAAGGGATGACCTTTTGCTAGGGCTCTGTATTACTGAGCCTTTTCACAGCCTTTCAGCAAAAGCCAGTTTAATCCTTCAACATTTGTAACATAGTATCTGCTCAGAATTGTCTATTGTGAACTATCTGTATTCTCATTGATTATGATGCCCTGCATCTCCACAATGCCAGCTATTTGCCCTTTGGATCATCATTGTACAGGCTAGTTGTTATCTTCCTTGCTGATAGCATATCGCCAGTGGTACCATTAAGAGCTGAAAACACTTCCAGCATAATGAAAAGTTCCACTTTCACCAGAATGACTCAGTAACAAATTAACCCCTGGGATATTCTGCCTGGGACAGAGGCTTCCTATGCCAACTTAAGAAAAGCTTACGGGAAGAGCAAAGAGGAAAAAAAGCAAAACAGAAATGGGTTAGAAGTATTTTATCTCAGCTTGGATGGAGTCTTGGGTGGCATGGTTTAGAGTATGGTGTGCCTGCCCAAGGCAGGGGGATTGGAACTAGATGATCTTAAGGTCCTTTCCAACCCTAACTACTCTATGATTCTATCATTCTCTGTGTCCTCTTACGTCTCTTGAACCTGAGCCATTTGGGTGTCACCTGTAGCTTTGTGACTTGCTTGGCCTCAGATCTGCTGCTTGGTTTTTGCTCATGTCCTTCTGCACAAGCATCACCAGACTGGTACAAGATTTATTCAGTGAGCTGATACAAACGGTTGGACTCGCACACTAACTCCATCAGCGTGCCGGGGTTTGGCACTCTCACTTCAACAGTCACCTCAGTAGTCAGTGCTGCTTTAGCAGCACTGTCACCCTCCAGCAAATGTACCTCTGGACTTCACCTCAGTGTTGTGTATTGTGACATCCAGGCTCTGACACAACTCCCACAACTTCAGCTTGCATCGACCCATCTCATTTTTACCCTTTTCCACAGAGGGGTACTTAGCGCCAGCAGATCCAAAGAAGCATGTGGGGAAGGACACCGAGGGCTTCTGCAAGTGGAACGTTTTAACCCAAGGCCCTTCCCCAGGCACTCACACTGCAGACAACGGCTCAACTCTTCTCATCGCCCCTGTCTGGAAGAGTTTCAGAGCAGCTGCCTCGGCCATCTCAAAACAATGGAGAATCTCTCACTGGGGACTTACCCTCCTCGGAGCTGTGCCTTCTTTTCCTGCAGCCACGTTTTACAGGTGGCCCTGCCTCTTCTACACCTTTGCTCACTGCCTCGCTTCCTGAAGCCAATTGTCTCTCCTCTGGAACTGAGTCCCACTGAACACCAGTATTCTCCTTTAAGAAAACACCAAACAAACAAAGAGACAAAGAAATGAATCCAAAGATCCCTCAAGGGTTTCTTGGTATGCCTGTAGGGACAAAACAGGAACTCTTCTCCACTCCAATGGGACACCTGACAAGTGCTGAGTGCTGCCGAGATGCTTTACGTGGCAAGTGTTTGGAGCTCTGAATTCAGGTTGCCAAAGGGAAACTAGAAGCCACAAAGTTAGGGGACATGTCCTCACTGCCTGAGCTTTGCCCTCACTTCTCAAACCAGCTACCAGAAAGAAGCTACAAGAACTCCAGCAGCAACATGTCTTGCTTGCTTTTTGGAGCCCTCTGCTGCTGCTCCGCAGTTAGTTTGCAGGCAGCCATTGCCTGACCTGCTCCATTGCCATGGCCATGGGGCAAAACTCTGGAAGGGAAAAGAAAAAGACAGGAAAAAGCCAACCAGCCAAGGGATGTTTCTGTTCCACTGAGGAGGTCAAAGCCCAGAGCTAAGAGCTTGGACTTCATCTGCAGACAGAAAGATCTTCTCTCTATCACCTGCTATAGAGTAGGAATCTCTTCTGCAAAGAGCCTACAGAATCTATACCCTGAAGCTGAAGGATTGCTCAGAGCCTGCAACGTTTCCTTCTTGTTGGCCAAAACAAAGCTTTGGACAACTGCTGCGTGTGAGTTTACAGAAGACAAAAGCTCATCACACTTGCGAAGGAGGTACCACTGATGCCAAACCTCACAGTCCTCACCCACCTCGAGTCCCTCCTTACTCAGTGTTAAATATACAAAAGGCAATGCCTGTGCACCGTAAGAGAAATACAACCACATTCTGCGACAAAGTTGTGTCCTAACAGTCCAAAAGGCCTGTGCAAATATAGAAACCGAACACTCTGGGGAGAGCCAGTACCCCCCAACACACCTCCTGCTCCTGCAGGATACCCTCTGCTTCTTGGAAATGTGCTCTCTGTGTGTATGGCACAGAGACTGCTAAGAAGGCCTTGTGAAAACCCTTTGGCTAGCAATGCCCTTGTCTAACACCCGAACCACAGTTCCTGGGCGTAAAAACTAGGAGGAGGAAGGAGCACTGTAGTTCACTGCCTTCGCCAGCCACAACCCACATTTCACGAGCAATGAGCTAAACCTCTCCATTCCTGGGCACATTTACCTCCCTTTAGCCCTTACCTGCTCTTCACTGAACAGTCCTTCCAGAAAAAACAGTTCTGGGGCTTGAGCTGGGCAGGGATCCGGCTGTTCTCTGCCTTCCCTGGGGGCTTCCTGTGTGGCCACAGCTTCTAGGGCCATTTCAGCAGCAGTGACACCTGCTACGGATGCAGCATCATAGGGAGCAAACAGAAGCGCTCCACCACAGTCTTCTGCAGCAGTTAATGCTTGAGCTGCTTCCATCAGGAATGATGTGTCTGCCACTGCAGGAGTCAGAGGTGCCAGCTGACTTTCCTCAATGGCAGAAGGGGTGTCGCTGGTCCCACTGTTAACCAGAAGTGGCTGACTCCTGATAGACGGAGGGGTTGACATCTCGCTCTCCACAGGTTCCAGCGGCACGATTTCAGTGTTGGGGGGTGAAAGCATCTGATCCAGAATCTCAAGGATGCCTTCAAAACTTGATTCCTCCATCATCTTCTCTTCACCAGTTGCCCCGCCACAAGGCAGGCATTCAGCTGCAGACGGTGGCTGCGCTGGTGGACTCTGGGAGAAGCAAAATACAGGGAACCTTTATACCAAAACCACACAGTGATTGACCAGTCAGGGCTGATGGTGTTCCTGTTTCTAAGGACTGGGCAGGTGGTTTCTGAGGATCAATACACAAGCAGGGCAGGAAGAGCAATGCTGCAGCTGCCTGCATCCCTCAACAGAACCTTGGGAAAGTGCCTGCCCTACAGCACACACAAGGTAAACTGAATACTGGCCAGAGCTCAGGGAGATCCACAGGCAAAGCACCACCTTCTGTACCACCTGCACAGCCTCTGCCACCCTGCTCCAGGAGGAATGATCCAGCCTACACTAACACTTGGAAACCTCAAGTCCTTTGGAGCTGTTCTCTACAATACTCGTGTTGTCCTGCTCAGAGGCAGCCAGGCACTGACCTGCCAGCACTGCTTTACCTCTCTGTTTGCCTCTGGGCTGCTCACAAGGAGGGCACCTTCCAGCGCTCTCTGCTCAGATGCACCAGCAGCTTTTGACTGCCACTTTCCTGGTGCCAGCTGCATAATCCAAGCAACCACTAACCAGCAAGTGGTTAACCAGGAAGTTACGAGGCCATTTACTGCTTCAGGAACCAGTACATCTCTTCTGACTCCATGGACCTGATTCTCCTCAAGCAATGGATTTTTACTACACCCTGTGGACACTGTATTTCTACTCCCCTTCAATCGAGCCACACCACCACCCCTGACAACTGCTTCGGGACCATTTGCTATTGCAGACACAGCTCTCAGCCTTCCGAGATGACCAATTTTGTCATTGTGACTTCCCCACACTCAGACTGATCCTCACATCCTGGAGGGAAAAGCAGCTCACAATAGAAGGGGGAGGACAAAGATGCACAGCGTGAAGAAGAAATACCGGCCTATCAAGGGCAGGCCAGGCCATTGGCTATTTTCAGCCTTACAGCAGCACGTTCTCCTGGCCAGAACCTGCCCAGCTCGGCTAAGCTCAGGGGGAAAAAGAAAAACATGGAATAAAGACAAAAGGTTGAGATTTGCAAGGCAAGAAACTGCATGATCAGGCTTGCATAGGTCAACCCTTTTGCAACACACACAAGCAGAACTTGCTTTGCTTGTCCTCTGCAAGGAAAACAATCAAAAGCCCATGCACGCTGCAGCAGTGCAAAAGGAAGCCCTGGCATTTGTTCTGAGGTTCTTTTGCTACTTGATAAGCCAGGCCACCCAAGAGCAGCAATTGCCACCACAATTCCAGAAAGCATCGGCAGCAAGTACTGCAGTTTTCTTTAATGGGACATCTCTGAGGTGAGGTCAATCCCAAAAGTCACCTCAGTTTTTCTCCCTCACCAAGGAAACCCAGAACTGCCGCAAGCTATCTGGGACAGAACAGTGGAGCTGGTTCCAGCATTTCCGGAACATCCAAGAATCACCTTTAGCGCAGGCACGGACATTCTGCAGATAAACGGAGACTCATGAACTAAAGCAAATGCTGGGGCAGCCAAACATAACACTTGGACAGGAAAAACCTCTCCAGCGATGAGGACGCCCACGATGCTGCTGCCCTCACACCTCACCTGCACGACAGCACTGCCCCTGCCACCTTCAGTGCTGCTTTGAAATGGGCCCTGGGAAACCCCCTGACTTGCCCTTTCCCCAGCACATCCCTTCCCAAACTTCTCTCCTTCCTGCCACAACCCAGAACCCTGCGGTCCATGCACAGGGGCTCCTCTGTTTTCCCCCGCTCTCCGTGCGCTGCACTCACCTGCACAAAGCCGCAGTCGCTGTATGCTGCAGCTGCAGCACTGGCACTGACAGTGAGAGGCTCTTCCTGGGCAGGGGCTGAAGGACACTGCAGTGCGCCTGCAGAATTCAAACACAGAGATCACACTCCCAGAACTGGTGTCCAGTGAGCACACTTCTATTGCTTACTTGCATTAAACACTGCACTGAGCACAGAGTAAACTCAATGCCTGAAATGGGTTCGGACCTCCCCACTCATTGGAAGAATGATTTCTTCACCCTAAACCATAGTGATTCTGACACACGTGTATGGACATTACAAATACATATTGTAAAATTGATCTACGCACTCAGGGAAACTTCACAGTCATGGTCTTCTGGATCTGAAGATCACCTTTTTGATCTGGCTGCTTGACTCTCTCATCACAACATACCACAGGAAGCGGATTCACACAGGAAGGGCCTGCATGTTCACACTCCCAATTAAACACTGATCTTATTCCAAACAGCAGCTCGGTAGCTGCAGCTGTATTCTGCAGGGGTTATTTTTTGGTGACTTGCAAAGGTCTCTTCAGAGGAAAGGCATTATTTGCAGGACAGATCATCTTTACTGATGGGCAGTGGTAGCAAAGGCAAAGGTGTCAGTTTATTTGGAACACGTCAAGTCTTCCAATTGAACCAAGATCCCACAAACATACCTGCTGCACTCACACACTGCTGTCCTACCCTGTGAATTGCACGGAAGACATTTCTAAGCTCTTCTGCCCCTGCCATAGTTAATCTCTTCAGAGCCAGAAGAAACGAGCAGCTCAAGCACATTCTGGCACCAGCTGTTATCAAGTAATGGACAGGGAACAGGGATCTCATTGGAACGCTAATGAGAGGGGGATGAATGGCAGCTTAGGAAATAAAGCATCCTTTACTGAACTAATGAAGGAACAGACACAGCCCCTCCCATCAAACAAGATGGATCAGCCTCAATGGATATTTGGGCTTTGCCAAACAAGAGACACACTTCTGCCCGTACAAGCTACGCATGGAAAACTTCACCCCCTCTGTAGGACACAACAGAGGAGAAGTGAAAAAAACCCATGCAAGTTAAGCCTAACACTGACTGGCTGTGGCCAATTGGTTTTCTCCTCGCCCTTGAGCCTCCACAGAGAGGATCTCTGGAAAATCACCAGGGGACCCTCAAAAGCTGCACCAAGGACAGGAACACAAACCACAACACCTTTGGGCTTTCACGGTCTCTCCTCCTTTTCTAGACTTTACGCTTGCTCTCTAATTTTCCCCTGACATACACACATGCTGACAGACACTGCAAAAAAACATCTCCAGCATCACTTGTCAGTAACTGCTGGAGCAGCAAGGGCAGAACTTGGGCCATACCCGTTGCATCGGGGGCTTGCGAGCACTGCTCTGGAGACGCGCAGCTGCTGTCTGGTGGGAGGGAAGCGGCACCACTTGGAGCCCCTTGCTGAAGCGGCAGAAGAGAGAACACAGTCTGGAGAGTGTACGTGACCTCTGTGGAACACTTGCGCAGGACGGGAAAGGGAGCCCCGGGGCCTGGAAAAGCTGCGGAAGCCCCGTGCCCTGGCAGCAGACCAAGAGAACCCTGACATGTTCTCAAAGGGATTGGAGTCTGCTGGAAAGGCGCTGTCACGAAAGCACCGGGCTTCTGGCACAAGGCCGCTTTGTCCCAGTAACGAAACAAGCTCTCTGCACCACCACGCTGATGAACCTGTCCTACAGCCACCAGTCCTGCAAAACAAAGGGAAACAAGGGCTAAGGAAAGGAGTTTGCACTGGCACTGCAAGGCAGGAGGGGGAGCCAAGGCTCCACGCTGTTCTTGGGGAAGACCACCTGTGCTCCAATGTTCTGTATCCACAAACAGACACTACTCTTACACCTGAACAGACGGTAACATAACAGGCACGCCAGTGCTGCGCCAACACACGGTCGCCTCTGGAGCATTCAGCCTCCTGAAACCTCCAGTAACAAGCGATCAGGAGTTAGAAAGGTGCTCTAAATCCAAATGGGTGGCATGCGACTAAACCAAGCAGGAGGAATTCAGAAAGTGCTGTGAACTCCAGCAGACAGTACGTTACAATAAAAGGGGAATCATGAAGCACTGCTCTACCAAACTCCAGCTTTGCTATTAATAATAATAACGCTTGATTATGAGAATAACCCTGACCCTTTGAGGTTAGGGATAGGATTAGGGTTATGAACCATTAGGGATAGCATTTGAGGCCATTAGAGCTAGGTTTAGGGGTAAGGTTTGGGTAAGGTGTTAGGGTTTAGGGTTAGGTTTAGGGATTAGAGTTAGGGTTAGATTTAGTGTTAGGGTCTAGATCAGGGTTAGTGTTACGGTTTAGGTTTAGGGTAAGGGTTACTGTAGGGCTAGGGCTTATGGGTTATTGTTAGCATTTGGGTTATAATCATAACCCATTAGCTCATGGAGACACCTGACAGAAATCTCGGTGCCACCTCTTTTCTCCTTTGCACACAGCTGACGGGATGCTCTGGTTGTCACTGCACATGGGCCATTGCTTCACACCCATTTAATGACAGCTGATGCAGCATCCCTACTGACGCCCAGGGAACAGTTCTTCAGGTTCCCCTCACCTCCGGGGCGCCCATTTATAAACCCCACTGCCCACAGCGCTTCTTACCACCACGCCAGTGCCCACCAAAGCTCACCGGGCCTGGCAGCCTCACCCAGCGTCGAGGGCGGCAGCGGCGGGTCCCCGTGCAGCGCCGTGCCGAGCAGGTGCTGGGAGCGCTGCGGCGGGCGGCTGGGCACCTGCAGGCCAGCCGCCAGCTTCTCCTTGGTGGCTCTCGTCAGGCGCTGCAGGCGGACGAGGAGGTCAGGGCGGTCGCGGCGGAAGTGGGGGCTGTGGAAGTGCAGCAGGGGCCCGCCCGAGCCGCCGCCATCGCCCCCCGCCAGGCCCTGCAGGGGCCCCGGCCCCAGCTTGCGGAAGCCGTACAGGTTGAGCTGCTGGATGAAGCTGGCGAAGTTCCTGGTCTTGAAGAAGGCGGCGGTCAGCGCCGCCCCCTGGCCGGCCGGCGCCGCGCCCAGCAGCTCCCGCTCGAAGAGCCGCTGGTCGATGAGCAGCCCCTCGCCGCGGGCATCCCAGCGCACGGAGCCAAAGCGGGGGCTGTTCACCAACTGCCACAGCTTGGCCGGGAAGTGGCTGGGGTTGAGAGCACCGGGCAGCCGCTGTCCCTCCATGGCTGTCCCCAGCAACGCCAACGGACACGCGGGCCGCTCGCCCTGCACCGGCCACCGCGCAAGGGCCGGCCCCAACGGCCTGCGCTGGGGGAGCGGCAGCGGCCCGCCCGCCGCCCGGCACGGGACCGGCTTCAGCCTGCACTGCCCGCCGGGGCCGGCCCAGCCTCGCGAGCCCCTCGCCACAGCCGCACCCGAAGCGCCGCCACAGCCCGCCGGCACCAGTCCCGGCCGCTGCCTCTGCGGCTCCCCGCTTCCCTCAGCTCCACCGCTGCCTTCAATGGCCCCAGGTCCCAACGGCCCCTGAGCGCTGCCGTCCCTTCAGCGGCTTCCTGGCCCCCAGCCCCGACGTCACCTCAACCCCGTTTCTTACACAGGCTCCAGCGTCACCCTGCTCAGTCCCCGGGAGCTCCATCACTGTGTCCAGGGAAACCGGGAAGGCCAGACCCTGCTGCTGCCAACGGCACAAACCACGGCAGGACGCGCGGAGCGGCCACCGCGTCCAGTGCTCTCACGCCACGAAACCAAACGCCGCTGACGACGGAATTGTCTCTGCTCCTCTCTTCAGCGCTTTGCTCAGTGCAAACTTCTAAACCAACAAATAGCTTCTCCCGACGGGGACCGTCATCTTGAAAGGGAATTATTCCAACGCCGCACTGATGTAAAAGATCTGCAGCTGTCCCGTGCCACGGGAGCGGCTGCCGGGGCGGCAGCTGCTGTAGGCAGGCGTCCTCTGGGCTGTGTGGGACAGAGAAAGGGTAAAGGAATGCTGGCTTGGCCATTCTGCCGGCACCGACCTGGTTCATTGGTCGGTGCTCAGGCGGCGGAGCAGACGGCCCGAGCCCCAACGACGGCTCCTGGCGTTTTAAGCCCTCCAGATCTCCCCGACAAGGTGCCAAAGGGGCGGTCGCCTTCGTGTCTCTCTGGGCTCCTAAGGGTTTCTCCCGCGATTGCACCCGTTCCCGGGGGTGCTGGCTGGGCTCTGCGTTCCACCTCGCTGGGGTACCCCTAGTAAAGGTGCTGCCTCGGCGTTTCGTCACCCGCAGTGCACTGCAAACCGCCGCGGCCCTGTCAGTGTTTTCAGCAACCAGAGAGGGGAATCGTCGGGGGAACGGGCGTGGGGCATAATGCCTCTTCCCCACATCCGTCACCGCCCCGTCACCTCTCAGCTGTGCGGCAGCCGCCGAGGGGAATTGTCCCGCTTTAGTGATCTGCGAAGCTGGCACAAGTATGGACACTTCTGCTAATGGAATAGACTTTGGTCCAATTCCTGAGTCCACTCTGGAATTGTCACGATTCCGGATCCATAAATAGCACTGTTTATTGAAGCAACAGAAAGACGGACTCGAATTGCCCTTGATACAGTCACCAAGTGCATTAGCGCTGCAATCCAAAACTCGCCAGCGATTAACTGAGTTCATCGAGACAAATAAGCTCGAGGAGGAGACCTCATACCTGGCACGATTCGGGCAGAGGTTATTGTCAATTAAAGCAAATGACAGCGATTGCTGCAATGGGGATAAAAAAGGGATTGGGAAGAAAAAGGAAAGAGCAAAGCTCTGCAAACGTGCTGAGCTGCTGCCGGCTGGAGGCCAGCCAGGGCCGGGAAACGCTGCTGTAAATCCTGGGCAAAAGGGATTCTCAGTAGCTTGAGAAAAGCGCGTGTGTCCGGTGATGGTCTTAAATTCACAACTAGAAACGACAAGCAGTGGTATTTCTACTAAAGGCGAGAGTTCAGAGCAGAGGGAGGGCTTCCTCACGCCGGCAGGCAGCAGGCGGCAGGCAGCAGGCAGGTAGGTAGGTAGGTAGGTAGGTAGGTAGGTAGGTAGGTGCGAGTGGAGCTCCACAGTCCGAGAGAGGCTCCAGCGACATCCAAAGAAAACGTTGCTACCGACAGCGAGCTCCGGGGTCGGCCCGGCGGGAGGCGACGTGTCCGCAGGCACCCGCCGAACCGAGGACAGAGCCGAAGCGGCTCGGGAAGGCTCGTGCAACGCGCCGGGTGCTGCTCTCGCCGCAGGACGCGGCTGCCGGCGCCGGGCGTGTGGCTGATAGCGGTGGCCGGGCCGGGCTGGGCCGGGCAGGAGGCGGGCTATGGGCCCGGCGGGGGTCTGTGGCCGTCGGACCCCGGCTCCGTGGACGCCGCTCCTCGCTGAACGCGGGCCGGAGCGTCTGAGGGCGGCCGCCGCCTCCTACCTGGTACGCACAGCGAGGGTGGAGCCGCCGGAGCTGCCCCGGCCAGGACCTCGGGCTCCCCCTCCCGCTGCACCGCTCGCCTGCAGCGCGGCCCCAGCCCAGGCCCGGCGGCTGAGGGCGGACTCCGCTCCGGGGCAGCATCACCCGCACCTTCCATTGGAGCAGGATGCTCCAAGCTCCTGTGTCCAACCTGGCCTTGAACACTGCCCCGGATGGGGCAGCCACAGCTTCTCTGGGCACCCTGTGCCAGCCCCTCAGCACCTTCACAGGGAAGAACTTCTGACTAAGAGATCTCAGTCTCCCCTCTGTTAGGTGAAAGCCATTCCCCCTTTTCCTGTCCCTACAGGCTCTTATTTAAAGGACACACCAGGTTTCTTAGCGGCCCCTTCAAGCATTTGGAAGGCTGCTGTAAGGTTTCCGTAGCACATGTCTAATGTGAACACTGATCTGAACTGTAGTAGTAGTTTACCAGAGCATCTGCTTAATTACAAGGTCTCTGGGGGCTTTAAATTCATGACAGGCTTTCTAGAAGATTCTTTCTAGCTCCACCACAAACTGTAACTTCCCAACATTAACTAATTTGGGAAAGAACTATTGATTTTCATATGGCAGGAAATTTAGAAGGGTTTGCATTGATAGCTTTTCAGTAGTAACCGTCGTCAATATCTACATACACATACAGAGACACACACACACACAGAGTAGCAAAACCTCTTGTGCATATTTATTTTTTTTCCAGAGAGTGCACTATGCCTCTCAAGACATTCTTTTTCTCCTTGAAAGGATGTATTGAATAAATGTTGCTGACTTGCTATTTAATGCATGTTCTAGATATTTTGGGTTTGCTTTTGGGTTGTTGTTTTTTGTTTGGTTGTGTTTTTTTCCTCCAGTATGAGGGAAGTATGAGAAGAGAGAAATAAATCCAGTGTGATATTCTATCATGCTGTCGGTCTTGGCCTTCTCTGGGCATGGCTGTTTTGTAGATGTTGTGGGAGTGGGGAAACAGAGTGCTGGGGAGCAAGGAGGAAAGGTGGTACCTGAACACAGCAGATAAAGGAAAACCAACTATTTTAGAAGCAGATAAGTGAAGACAAGGAGCAAAGTTCTGAAGAGGAAGGCTCCTGAGTATACCTTTGGAACCTGAATTCGTGCTGTCCAGCAATCTCCTGAAATTAACCGAGTGGGAGAAGACCAGAAGTTCAGAAAGTGTTTTGATAGTTTCTGAACTTTGTACTTCTTGCTTATTCTTCATGCTTCAATCCAGAACAGAGGCTAAGATGCCAACTTGTAGAAGCCCTGGCAGTATAGTAGGAACAGGTCAAGTGGTGCTTGAATAAATTACCAAAGTACTGCCAGGTGGTCTCAGATACCTTGATAATGAACTTTACCAAGCAGCTAGAAAACATCATGAAAGAAACTTGAAAACGGGCATGCTGTTTTTCAGCATGAAAAAGAGATGTTTTAATTTGAAAGAGTTCCAGGACTCTTTTGTTCGTTCACTGTTAGCTGATGAAGAGCGAGAGTGATACCACTGTTGTTTTCTTGGGAGGCGCTGTTTAAAGATGACTTCTTCTAAAAGATTGATTCTGTTGTCTTTATAAATTTCTTCAGAGTGTACAGTTGAAGCTTGACCACAGCTTAGATGTTTGCTTGTAAAATTCAATGAGTGCATTGAACATGCTTATAGTGACCAAAGCGTGTAGACTGTATATTCATTTTTCTAAGTGTACATTCCTGCCTGTTGTCTGTTTTTCTGTTATAACATGGTGTTTATTGATTTGAGAGCAATACTTTATACTCCTGATCGTAACGGATGGTGTGATAACAGACCTTGGTCAGACTCGAACTGCCATAGTTAATGTTTCAAAATTGCCCATGTCCATTATCATTGTTGGTGTTGGAGGAGCTGATTTTGATGCTATGGAGTTTCTTGATGGCGATGATGGAGTTTTTAGATCCTCATCTGGAGAACCAGCTGTCAGAGACATTGTCCAGTTTGTGCCATTCAGGAAATTCCAAAATGTAAGTAATCTTGGTGGAATGTTTAATAAACATGGTAGAGGTGTGCTGGGTTTGCTAGGAGAGCCCACATACAGTCCTAAGCTTTTTCAGAGTCTCTAAAATTAACTCTGAAGTCTAAAAAGAACAAAGGACAAAGCCCCTCAGCATCTGTAGAACTTCCAGTAGGTAAGCTGATGCATGTTCAAAAAGGTTCCATTCTGCTTCCAGCACTGCATTTCTGACAAGTTGCTTCAGGGGAATGACCTCTGTAAATCTCCCTCAAACTTGATCAAATATATGGATGTGTTTTCCATTTGGGAGGAAGAACTTATTGTGGTTTTGTTCTTATGGTGGAGCTTTTTTATTGTGGATGCCCATTTGTAAATGTGGATTAGTCTCACATTTTAGTGCAGTGCTAAAATTCAAGGCTAAATCAGGGAGGCTGCAATCAGTAGAAATGGTGTGGGCACAACAGTGGTGATAGTTTGAGTTTTCTTTAAAGCAAGTAGACCAAAAAAAGAGGCAGTGAAAGAACAGAGTCCCGATTTTTCCTTACTGTAGAACCCAATAAGATATGTGCTGGCGAGTGTATAGTCTGACTTTTAAATGTCATATTGTTGGAAAAAAAGTTGATTAAAAAAAACCCCACAAAAACAATGAAGAAAACTTCACAGAAAAAAGAACAAACCCCAAACCCAGAAACCTAATAAATAGAAAAAACCCACGAACAAAACCAAACAAAAAACCACAAACAAAAATCCAAACAAAAAGCAAAGGAAATTTGCTCAGGATGGAGGAGATAAGATTAATATTTTAATTTCCACCCTTATATTCTGATTTTGTTTCTTAATATTAACCTTATTACTAATACTTCTTATACCTTCTTAATTTGTCTTTGTATTTTGTAATTTTACTTCTGATAGAAGTTTTGTTAGTGTCAGAGCAAATCATGCAAACTGAAAGGAGAAAGACAGCAAAGTCAATAGAGAATACACTCACTGAATAATGCACCCAGATGTAGATTAACTAGGGTCAATATTCAGTATAAAATTATACATTCAAATGCTTTCAGTTTCTAGAAAAAGGGATGCTTTTTTCCCCACGGGTACTTAGTCTTACAGGGAAAACAGCAGCTCAAGCAGAGCTCCTCTGGAGCGATACAATTACTGTGGGTGAGACACGGTGCAAAAGGTTGTGGATGATGTTGACAAGCCCCCGAAGTGCCATCTAAGCAGATAGTAGAAGAGTGTTTACACGGCTGAAGTTTGACATCTGCAGTCTGTGTGCATTTCATATGACAAAAGGTACCTTCAGACATGGCAGGCTTTGTACACCCGGCTTCTGTTGCTCCAGTAGAGTAAGGCAGCCGGCTGCTTCCCAGTAACGGGAGCGAGACGGTGAGTGTTTCAGAGAAGCTTCCATCTGTCCCACAAGGGCACTGTGTAAAGTCCTCTGTAAAGCGTCAGACTTTGAATTGGCCTCGTTGAGGAGGTGCTGATTACCAGGCTCAGGGTCTCTGTTAATAGTTGATGGAAACTGAAACTCTGCTCTTTTTTTGTAAGTCTCCAAAAGAAGCGCGGGCGCAGCGTGTCCTGGAGGGCGTCCCTCAGCAAGTGGTGAGCTACTTCAGCACCTACAAATTGCAACCTCCCAAGAATCCTGCTGCAAACCAAATGGGCTGACCAGGGTTGCCGGACTTCGTGCTGGCTTCACCTGCTGAATCTGCAGCCTTTGGTTCTCCAGAGACTTCTGCACACATGTATACACACACCTCTGTGTGGTAACATGTTAGCTCTTGCCTGCAAATCGCTCTGCCAGGTGTGCCTTTTAAGGGCCAAACTTATGTTAATATTTGATGTTGATTTGAGAGATGGGGTTTACATGGGTGCATTTTATTTTGGAAAGTAAGAGTGGAAAAGAAGAGATTAAATACACAGACGGAAGGGAGAAGTGGAGCAGCTGCCTGATTCATGAACACGGCGTTTCTGATGGACATTTTGTGCGGATCGCCAGGGAGAGCTGCAGTTCCTATGTGATCATAAGACCAGTCAGAAAAGAAGGGGGTATACTCCCACCAAGCAGGTAACAGTTTGTATGTGCTTCAACAAATCTGGAGTATTTCAGGCTTCTGTGTCTATTAAATTACGTGACAAAACTTACAAGTTACCTAACAAAATAAACAAGTGCCACAGGGCATAAGGGCCGTCCTTGCATGCCTGCTTTACCCTTGCCACTTTCAGTGCCTGGGATCCAAGGCTGTGTGAACTTGAGCCAAACAAGTCATTAAAGTGTACGTTCTCTTCTGGTGTGCATTCTCTTAAGGTAGCACAAGGATGAACAAGGGTGAATCAAGGTAAACCTCAAACATCTGAGGAGCGTGCTAGTGGCCTCTGAGGGCACTCAAAGCAAAGTTGTAAGATGTGTTTCAGTGTGTACTGTGCTGGAAAGTGGGAACTCCAGATTTTGTTTTGGTTGGGTTTCGGTTTGGTGTCCCTTCTCCCCAGGCCAGTCAGGACTATTGATCTTTAAAGGGCTTTTTGTGAAGTGAGGATTCACTTTATAGTTGATGAGTTTTGTCTGATTTAGGACTGCATATTTTCAAGCAAAGGCAGTTCTTGAAAGCACTACCTATGTTGCTTTTGTCATATTTTGAATCGTGCTGCTTTTTCATGAGCCCACTCATGAAAAGTGGGTACAAAACCCCTTCTTCCCTCCCTGAAGGAAGACAAGAAAGTCTCTGAGTCCCAACCATGCAATCATACTGTGTTTCTCTAGGGCAAGCAATTCCTGGTTTATTGGCTTAACTTTGCCTCCTCGGCATTTATGTCAAGTGTCAATCATGTTGCATTTGCTTAGTGGACAGATTAAGCTTTCTTGTCTCCAGCTGCATACTGTTTGCTGAGGATCTCTTCTGATCTTGTCGGTGCATGTAAAATGTATGGATGTAAAGGTCCCATTTATCACTTCCACAATGCCCATCTTGTACATGAATTTTGCTGTTTCACATTTGAAGTGGTTTAGACATCTGACTGATCTGGTTTTGGATGGTCTATCTGTAACATGAAGGAACAGAATGAACTAGCAATAAATTTAGCATACTTGGGCATTCAAGAATGCACCAGGTCATAGTGTACGTGACTTTGTATGTGACTTTTTTTAGTGGCTGGAGCTGCTCTGCATAGTTCGGGTAAAGTTTTTTGTCCCGTACATGTATAATCCTGTCAAAAATCTGAACTCATATTAATGCTGGTGGACGAAAGATGTTTGCATTGGGATTATCTTAAACATCTTCTAAAACATACCACATGTTCTGTAGACAGTTGGCTAGTTATCAATCATGAATGAGCATGTTATCTCTGCTCTATTTTCCTTGGTGGAAGGGGGTCCTAAATAGTTTCAGTAATGGAATATTCAAGAAGAAATTTTGTTTCATACTAAGCCAAGCTCTTTCTTATTTCTTAGATCTAATTCATATGTTCATATAAAAATCTACAGTCATCTTTTTAGCAGTATAGTGCAAATGTGTTACTACTTAATTCATAAATTATAATGAAGCGTCGTACCAGATGTGCAACAGAACATATTAAGATCAAGGCAGTAGTTAAAATGAACCTAAATCGCACTGCTGCAAATAGGTATTGTATAATTTTGGAGCAGGAAATGTTTTAACAGCTACATGCTCCACGTACAGAGGTAACTGGATGCTGTATTAGTGCTTTGTCTAGGTGCATTGAAGTGGATGTGTACTGTTAACAGGAGTACAGGATCGTACTGAAGAACCCAAACCATTCTACGATTCCTCTGAGGTGTCTGCCAAAAGCATAATGCTGTATCTGAGTTCTGTTACCAATTCTAGTTTAAGTTACTGTGAAAATGCATTTAATAGAATTTAATTATGTTAATAGGCATTATTATACTAAATATCTGTTGCATATAAAATAAAAGCTTTCATTTTGTCATATTCTGTACATAAATTCTGAGTTTCTACAGTAGAGGATTCATTATCTCTTCCTGGAAAAGTGAAAATTGCCCTCATGTTCCTCAGGCTTAGGGAATTAAATAGCATATCCACAATACCTACTTCTCCAAGTGCCTTATGCTGTGTAAAAGAAAAGTGTTTCATACCTGGCAAGAGCAAGAACCCTTTTCCAGGTGTAACGCCTGCTGAAGAATTTGGAAGCTTCTGAGTGAGGCCGAAGCAGTATTCTGAGCCAAGGAAATGCAGCTGATTGTGAGTCGGGGGAGGTACTTGCTGTGGTTTGCCATTTTTGGTCCATTTTTACAAGTTAAAAATGCCTTGGCTGCTTGACAGTGATAAAGCGAAATATTGCCAGTTTTGTGAAGTGAATGTGCTTGTAGATCACTTGCACCACCTTGTGATCAAAATCATGTATAGCAGTCTTTGTAATCAGATGCTTTTTGCCATTTAGAGGTCATAATATATATAGATGTACAGCAGAGAAATAACCTGTAACCAGTATTTTTTACTTTCCTATGTATTTCAGTTCTGATGAAGTTAACTGATTGACAGTGCCTACACATTAAAAATATCATTTCAGTATACTGCTCTTCTGTTGTGCCTTTGTACTCAGCATTTTCAGTATCATGATAAACGCTGCTTTTGCAGTTCCTGTAATGAGTATTGCACAGGCTGAACAGCTCAGATTTGTAACAAGTATTATCAGATGAGAGGAAAAATGCCTTTTCACTCAGCGGTTATGAATGTGCAGTGTGTATTTCATTGAGCATCACATGCTGGCTCTTAGCAAGAAGGTATTCTGAATTTGGACAGTTGTAGCAGTGCCCATTTCATGCTGTTTTGCCACATGAGAGTTCTCTCATGTTACGCTATTTAATACAGTTATTAATGGCTCTCCAAAATGCTTTTTCAGAGCAGCGTTTACCTTTTAAGTAGAGGGGCATGGAGATTTGGTTATTTTTCATTCTCAAATACATTGTCCTATTCCACCCTTCAGCTTCTTTACACTCAAGTGTAGTGAAGTTTGAGATGCTGTATTGGGAAACTGGGAGATACTGGAGACATTGCATTGCAGCAGAGTGTGATGCCACACACAGCCTGAGTGAGCTTTGGTACCTGCAGGGTGTGTCTTCTGAGTGCACTAGAGTAATCCCCTTGACCTCTCCATCAGTAAAGAATCCACAGGGTAGAATTAGTTCCTGAAAGGTTTTACTGCATCTTACTCTTGACCTGTCTTGTGTCATTCTGTCTGGTGAAGACCCTATAAATAGTTGCAGCATGGGTTCCTGGAGCCTTCCTGCCCCTGCGCACCCCAGGAGAGGGGAAAATGCTCAAACAGAAAAATGAGATGTCAGAGAAAAGCAGATGGATGTTATTTATGTGTGACCATGATCTTCTGCAAACACTGATACTTCTTCATTCTGGATCTGAGGAACTCAAGAGCTGTGCATCACTTAGTAGTTTTACAATGTATCATAGTTCAAAGTCACATTTTTAGGCCATTTTTCCTGACCTTCCAAAGTATACAAAGGCCACCACTGGTTACAATATTTTATCAATGTTTTCTCAGTTACCCAGCCCCCAGGAAACCCTCCCAGGTCTTTCCAATGTGCCAAAATGCACCCTGAAGGACTCTTCAAGATCTCTCCACTCCCAATTTCCCACTATCAATCTCTCATTCACACACACACACGGGATCCCACAGACACACTCCACACACTTACAACACTTGAGACAGAAACAAGAGACTAAATTCTATCAAACAACAAGTAATAACAGTTGTAACAGCCTGTCACCAACACCAAAATCACCGGACCAAAATCATCACTGTAACAAACCACATAACAGACACATTTCACACATTTGCTCACAATTTTGAAAACAAAGACAAAAGCCTACACCAAGGACACAAATACTAATTAGCAGCACGATAACAATAAAAACAGATCACCAGTCATTAATTACAGCATCAGATACCAGAAATTGGGTCAGATACCAGAATAATACAACCGCGTTCCCGCATATGACGTCTCCTATACCTTACGGGACAATTCAGAATGTATATCTGTACACCAAATGGACACTAGCAGCGGGGTATACACCTTTACCTATGAGATTTTCCTATCCCGATTTATGGAAGGCTTTCTTATTCCTGCGTATGCCTTATGGAATATTAACCATGTTCCTGCGTTGAACATCCCTATGCCTTATGGAATGCTAACCCGCACTCCTGCATAGGACGTCTCCTACGCCTTACGGAATGACATGAAATAAGATTACCAAAAGAATACCTTCACAGTGATGGTGATGGTCCTTGTCTGCTCCCACAGTGATTCGAGTGAGTCAAGGGGTCCCTCCGGGGAAATGTGTCCCTGGGGCCCAAGGGAGCCCTGTCCTCAGCGGGTCCTGCAGCCGAGCAGAGAGGGTCCCATCTGGGTCATCAAAATGGTTCGGAGAAACAGGTTTGCCAACATAGTTTTCAAGCTGACAAGCAGGTGTTCTTTATCGTGGAGACACGGGGGATAGTTCCTCCTAATGTGTGTCCCCGTATTGCCACACAGGCCATCCTTACACAGTCACTGGGCATCCATACGTATTCATGAGGCTACACATGAATTACATCATTTTCCAGACAGTTTCCCGCATACGTACAAAATGTGATGGTGGTCTTTGAGAGTCGTTCACTTCTTCCAACAGTCTTCATCACTGCTGCAGCCTTTGAAGCACCAGCAAACACAGCAGTCATCTTCCTGCTACTGAGCAGCTAGTTTCACTGCTCCCATCCTGGACATCTGCTAGTCCCAGATGCTCCCCAGTAGATGTTTACACCAGCTTAATGGATTCATTAACATCTGCCAGTCCCGGATGCTCCCCATCCCCAGGTCCTGTTTTTCTGTTGTTTTTCTCACATTTTTGTACTAAGGTCCTAAGGACCTAAAACTATGTCAACTACCTTCAAGCATCTCAGTTATTTTCCATTACAAAGCCACCAGACTTGACATTACTTAGGACTGATTATACTTGATGCCTCTTTGTCTCAAGGGGTATAAATCTTTCATTGTATGACTGAAAATCTGAGGAATATTGAAACAGGGAAAATGCCTCAGCTCTTTGTAGCTCAATGCAGAGCCAGGAGAGCTGCAGTGTCCATCAGTCCTTTCCCGTTTGCCCTGTGCTTACACTTCCACTGTCTGCAAGATGCCATCACACACAAGTAGATCCAAAGAACCCCCACAAGCATCCGTCCTGTGCTGAGAGCAGGGGTGCACGGTTTCAAAGGGCAGATCACAGAGCTCCCATAGGGAGAAGCAGAGGACTGTGTGCATCAGAGCATGGCCAACAGCCACCTCCAGTGCCTGACACCAAGAGAGCTGCCTGAACGCACCCTCCCCAGGCCTGGGCTGCACTTTCCCCCCACTCCCTGCCCACATCTCTGCTGCCTGGAGCTGTCCCTGCCAGGAGCTGCTGCTCTGGGCCCACCTCTGCTCCCTCTCAGTGCTCCCAGACCCCATCCCAGGGGCTGGGTGCTCAGCTCTGCCCTGCACACCCCTCCTGGCAGCAGGGCTCTGCCCAGGGGCATCTCTGCCTGTGCAGGGGCTCAGGAGCAGCTCACACAAGTCCTGACGAGACTCTCGGTGCCTTCTCCAAAGCAGAGAAGTAAATTCCCAGCTCCCACTGCCCAACCTGCCCACCAAGAGTGAGAAACATCAAAGCTCAGGATCCTTCCCTATCAGGCAAACGCTACCTCAGTGTCTTTCAGAAGGACCCTCTGCAAACGTGCTCGGAGTGACTGGAACAGCATCACCCACCCAGCACTTCGTTTCCCTGCCAGGGGTTCTTCCTTCCCCCACAGCTTCTCCCCCAGCACACTGGGAGCTCCCGGGCAGGCTGAGCGCTGACCCTGGCAGGCGGCAGAGTCCCTGCCCCAGCACACAGCCCCTGGCTGCAGGGACCCTGCTTGCAAGGACAGCGCTGGGCACCCCTGCCTGCACACCCACATTGACACCCTGCAGCCCGACCTGGGACAAGGGACCTGCCTTGTCCTGCCCCTTGCATGGTGCAGAGGGAAGCCCTGCTCTGTAGCACATCCTCCTCCTTATCTACACAGACAAACCAAGAGAGTCCTCCTGACAGATCCCATGGACTGTCCGAGGCAGCAGTTGGAGACCCCTGCAGGAACTGCAGCTGCATTGCCCTGCACCCACAGCCTTACCATGCACACGGCTGGGAAGGTTTCTCCTGCGGGGAGCTCTCAGCATCGTCCACTGCCAAGTACCTTTAAGCTCTCTGAGGCTCGCAGGTCTCCCCTGGGTGCCTACAGGCCGTGCCCCAGCCCTGCTCCTGGGCAGAGCTGTCTCTCTGCAGCGCTGCCCCCTTGCCACCATCTATCTGCATCCCGGGAGCCCGGCCCAGCTCAGCAGCTGAGGCCCAGCCCGAGGTGGCTCTGCCTCTGCCCTGCTGAGCTCCCTCCAGGGCTCCCTGGGGCTTCAGGGGAACACCATGGGAAACAGCCTGAAGAGAGCACTGAAGTTCCCTCCTTCAGCTGGGAAACACACTGCCTCCCTGCAGGGTCATGTCTCTGATGAGACAGTTTGGTCTGAACATCAGCTTTTCTTAGATCTGTTGAATCATTTAGGTTGGAAAAGACCCCTAAGAACATCGAATCCAGCCATTAACCAAACAGTCAAGTCCAACACTGAGCCATGTCCACAAGTGCCACATCTCCATGTCTTTTATGTACCTCCAGGGGTGGTGACCCAGCCACTTCTGTGGGCAGTCTGTTTCTTGTCCCATCAGCAGAGCCAGGCCAGGACAGGCGGGCATCTCCTTCACTCCTGCTGAAGGAAGGGATTCAGCCTGGTTGATTGAGGTATCTCATCCTGGGATTGTAGCCCTGGGGCTGGAAGGGGACTCAGCTCCCTCCCATGCTCACCACAAACCCACCGGAGATGTGATTCAAAGGTCACCCATGTACCACAATCCCCAGTGTCTGCAGCAGCACGAAAGGGAATCTCTGAAGTCACAGCCGATTTGGAAAAACAAAACCTCATTTCCAGAACTCACTCCTGCAGGGGATATGGAACAACACAACACTGATCAATGTGATCAAACGCTGAACACTTTATTGTGCACAAATGCTTCTTTTTATACGAAAGTTTCAGAACACGATAACACTCTATCATACTTGACTGGTTAGTTCAGCTTAACTACGTATTAGTAACGGCTTACTGATTGGTCATGTTTTTAAAATGTCTATAAATGTCCATAGTGCCAGGCAAGCAGAATTTTTCCTCATTCTGCAACTTGCAGTTTGCTTTAAAGGCGAACAGTCCTTGCTGATCTTGCTTCGTGACATCCTGTCCAGACTTTCTTGCAAGCTGACTTCTTCATGCTTCCTCTTTTTGTTAGCACACACTCGTCCTCTGTTTCCTCTTCAAACCACAACATTTCACAAAGCCCTTTGCTCATAGCACGAGCTCAGCTAAATCAAAGGCTGGTTTGCTCACATCTCTGTTAACTGAAAGAAATGCTTCCACACACTCCCCATGGAACTCACCAGTTTGGCGAGTCCCGAACCTGGTTGAAGGTGATAAACAATTGACTGCTGGTGTTTAAATGGCAACACAGGTCCTTGAGAGCTGCTGCACCAAACACTGCGAACATACAGAGACTTTGCAAGCAGCTGCGCACCCCTGGATGGCAGCGTTAGGTGAAAGGAGATGTTCTTTATATGGTTCCCTTGCAAGATGAGGATAAAGAAAAATGTGCTTTTACTTAGTAAGGTCTACAGCAAACCTTTACCACACTTCACCCCAAGTTGCTCATGCTGCAGTTACTGAACTGCCTCAGAATGTGAAAATGTACCAACATGTAGATTCCCCCTCAAAGGTAGAGGAAGCAGCAGCAGTGGTGTGGGAAGCACTACGTGATGTCAAAGTTCCACCTGGGCAGTGTCAGAAACCAAGCAGAAACCAGATCAATGCTCCCACCCAACTTGGTGTTGTCGGCAAATTTACACATCCCAATATGGAGCAGTATGGACCAGTTTGCACCAGTACAGACCAATATAGGCCACCATGGCCCCAGATACTGCTGGGGTTTCAATATCCCAGTGCTCCCAGTCCCTGCCGCAGGTGCTCCTGCTCATCCCCCACACAATCTCCTGGCTGGTGCTCTTTTTGGGGGGACACCCCAAATTAGGGACCCCCCACTCTGGGGCTGCCCCCCCAGGCTCCCTGATACTGGGGGGGGGCGGGGTGCCCCACGGGATGTGATTTGGGGGCAAGAAGGAGAAATTTGGATATAAGGAAGAAGTTCTTTACTGTAAGGGTGGTGAGGCACTGGAATGGGTTGCCCAGGGAAGTTGTGAATGCTCCATCGCTGGCGGTGTTCAAGGCTGGGTTGGACAGAGCCTTGGATGGCATGGTTTAGTGGGAGGTGTCCCTGCGCATGGCAGGGGGGTTGGAACTGGATGATCTGAAGGCCCTTTCCAACCCTGCCTATTCTATGATTCTATGAAATTTGGGGCTGGGTGGCTGGGGGGGGGGAGCAGCTTTTTTGGGGCACCCCCAGTCGGGGGCAGAGCTCTTTGGTGGGGCCTCTCCAGGATTTTGGGTCCCCTGGGTTCATTTGGGGGGGCCCATGGCAATGGTGGGGTGCGGGTCACTTTTGGGCTGCCCCTGGACCTGCATTTGGGGGTTCTGCCTGCTTGTGTGCTGCTTCAAGGAGATTTGGGGTTACTCTAGGATTTTGGGGGGCACCATGATTGCTTTGGGTGCCTCCAGGGCCTTTTGAGGGGCAGTGTAACTTTGGGGTGCCCCTTTATTTGGGGTGCCACTTTTGGAGGGTCCACCCCCTCTGACCCCCTGAATTCACTACTGAACCCAAAGCAATTCTGGGGTCCCCCCCAAGCAAGACCTCTTCCCATGTGCTGCCATGGAGTCAGCTTTGCTCTGAAGCAGTGCTTTGTCCAGCTCCGATGTTCACAAGGGATGTCAGATGAAATCCAACTTCAAAGTTCAGTACTAGCACCCGTGACTTGCATGAGTTTGGGCTGCACAAGAGAGGTTCAGCATGGCCTCAGAGTCCTTTTGGCTGTGTTATTTACTGACTGGTATAACCCTACTGGGGGGTTTATAAGAGGTATAAAACATTCTTTGTATGACTGAAAACCTGAAGTGTATTGACACAGGGAGAAGGTCTCAGCTCTCTGTAGCTCAGTGCAGAGCCAGGAGAGCGGCAGCGTTCATCAGCCCTTCCCCACGTGCCCTGTTCTTACGCTTGCACTGCCCGTAAGCTGCCTTCACACACAAATTAAGCTTAACCCCCCCCGCAAATTTGAGCTCCGCGCCGCACGCTCGCACGCAGCGATCCCGCAGCGCTGCCGCCGCCTCGCCGGGCTCACAATAGACTCCGTCGGGCGGGGCGGGCCCGGCGCGGGGCGCCGCTCGTGCTCGGGACCGGAGGGGCGGGCGGATGCGGCGCCGCCTCTCCCCTGCCGCACTCCGCACGGTCGTGGTGCGTCCGGCGCTGAACCCTTCGTGGGCGCCGCGCCTCTGGGTCCACGTTCCGCACGCAGCAGAGCGGCTCCCGCGCTGCGCCCTGTTGAGAACCGCCCTCGGCACAACTGCTGTCGCGCTGCCGGGGGCAGAGGCGCTCCGGGCCGTGCGGCCGCGCTCCGCTCCCTCCTTCCTCCGCCCGGCGAGAGGGGCGCGCTGGCGCGCTCCTGCCCTCTCCCCCCCTCCTTGTTTCTCGGCTCGGCGAGGCCAATGCGGGGTTCATCTGATTTCCAGGTACCTGTGGGGCCTCACGGCTGTTCCAGCAGTTCTGCAGCTCTTTGGATTCCTGCTCCTTCCTGAAAGTCCCCGCTGGCTCATCCGGAAAGGCCACACTCGGAGAGCACAGAGAATTCTGCCTCAAATGCATGGCAACCAGGCAATTGATGAGGAATATGACAGTATCAAAAACAACATTGAAGAAGAACAAGAAGTTGGAGCAGGTATGTTGAATGCTGAGTGCTTGTTGAACTCTCTCCCTGTCAGTGATGAGATAAAAATCAGAAAGAATGTGGGAACTTGACGTTTAGTTTTTACATGTCTGCTTTGCTATTGTTTGAAATATTTTGTATACTGGTAGCTTCAAAAACGAAGAGATGTTTCTGTGATCCTACAGTTTTAAATTAGGTTCTGATTTCTACATGAGGAAAAAGTAAAGTTGTGTAAGATTCTAAGTTTATACCACCTACGCTCATGTGAGAACTGCTCTCAAAAAATGCTCAGTTTAAGAATGCACATCTTGAAGAGTGGATATAATCAAAGTAAAGTTTGGTTTCTTTCATCAGTGGAAAAGCCCAAACAGACACTAGGGCGGTCCGAATGCATTTTACATGCCTGAAATATCCAGAGGCCATATCCTGGCTGACTAGATTCTAGACAAGGAGCCTTTGGAAGGATTCACAAAACTAGGCATGCAATATAGAAATCATGTTTCAGTAAAGGCAGCTTCTGAAAGCCCTTTTGGACTTTCCCCAGGGAAATAAGGCATCTAAATCCAACCTGGGGTTTACCCCCTTTTCTTCTTTTTTTTTATCCTCATGCCATAATTGCTGAAAACTCTATGTATGTACCAATGCGGGCGCTTCTAAAGCGAGATTACCATTCTGTCGACTTTCTGTCCTCTACATATTTTTCCTTTGCTTTGTGCTCAAAGTGTTTTAGTGGGAATCTCAAGTGGGAATCTTCAGTAAGACTTGTCTTAATTCTTGCTTCCTTAAGCACTGATAGGAAAATACTGTGATTTCTCAGCACTGGTGGAAAGACAAATGCAAGTTATCTTACATCAGTGTAAATTGAGATTGAACATTTTATAATGTCTAATCTCGTTGCCTCATTGAGTTTGGCTTTGAGCCTTACAATAAATAATATCTGGAAAAAGTTATTTGGCACATGCTAGTGAAGGGATTTCAAAATATTCACTGCTGTGAGGCAGGACTTTTTTTCTCCCTTTATGTTTTTGAGGCTTTGGATACTTTTTTCCAGTTCTTGGTCCGTGAGGGGAATGGGAAATGAAGTTCATTGAAGCTGATTCAATAAAAAGCTGAAGCAGATACTCGTAGAACAGCTTAGGTTTAAGAGTCCTGTGCTGAGATTCTTGATCCTAATTATGGATTGAGCTGTTCAGTTCTGTGGAAGGCCACTTAATGTGCAGTATTGAAGTTTTTATGCTTTGTAGAAAGAAAAGGAACAGCTATTTGCTCCATCCAGTCCCTTGTTATCAGTCACTGGGCTATAGGGTATGACCTTATTTCTCCCTCTTAGATCTCTCCTCATGCTTCTGTTTCACTGTTTGTATACTGAATGTGTGTCGTAAGGCTGCAGCAGGACTGCCTCCAGCTCAGTTGTTAATTAGTCTTCTATACATTGCTGACTTGGACTGGCACACTAATTGTGAGGTTGTTGGTATTCTAGAATGTGTAGGACTCTTGGTTTCCCCCTGCCTCCCCAGAGAACTTACTGTGGTCCCAAAGATTAGGTAAGTCAAGCACATTCTTAGGAGAATTGGTTACACAGAATCAGTATTTTCTTCTCAGATAGTCCACAGCTTCAGAGCCATCACCAAAGGGCATTAAAAAAGTGGGGGTAGTTACAATTATATGCTGTCCCACTTGTTATAATTATTAGCAAATAGGCATTAGATACAGTCACTCTCATTTTTGTTTATAACTTGGTTGTAATTGCACTTCATCCCATTTAACCCAAAGTCTTCACTGTTCCGTATGCTGTGTGTCAGCATCAAGACATACATTATTTTTGTTACTTTTCTGTGACGTTCAGGTGGTACTTACAAATTGTATGAAATTGTAATTACGTTTCTTGAGGAGTTGTCTGGATCCTCAGTGTTGAATTTGGCATGCGTAGTGCAAGCACAACTTACTGTTCAGGGTTTCAGGGGTTCAGGTATTGACAATTAAAATATGTGCTTCTGCGAAGACTTTGCATTTCATTTTGTACATGTATTTACATTGGTTCTTTTTTTGTTGTTCTGGTTTGGTTTTGGGTTGGGTTTTTTTAGTATATATATTGCTGTAGTACTTTTTCTGTTCATTTCTCCTGTTTGTGGCAGACAATGTTTTAAAACACTAGTTAACAGCAATAATAAAGGATAGTAGTAATTCCTATCAGATGTTGCGGACATCATTCCAGTTTTACAAAGGCTTTAAATGACCCTAAACTGACAGTGTGTGCCTGTGGCAGTTGAGGAAAGATAACTTTGTAGATTGTAGACGGAAAATCATCTTACTTTTACCTAAAAGTGCCTTTTCCTTTCCTGTCTTTTCCTTTCTTGAAAAAGAAGATGTTCTTTCTCATCAATTGATATATGAGCAACTTTCCCAGTTTCTTAGGGCATCATTTCCTAAGTGCAAATAGGTCTGTGTTTGACTCCTCCTTTGAAGGGAGTAACAGAATGTAACCATAGCATGTTCTCCAATCCCACACTAAAAGCTGTAATGCTTTTCGTAGCTGTTCCATCAACTATTCCTGTCAGAGAAGCAATGAATCACAGGGGAACTTCATCTGTGTTGTTGAAACTGCTTGCTTCCAAGTTTGTTTTTAATGTCTGTCGTAACCCCAGAGAAATTCATTGCTTTCTCCACATGATCATCAAGCAGCTTCTGTCTTGAAAACAACGAAGAGGCCCTCAGCAAGAAACTTGTGTTTCAGAAGTCGTTTGTACCAATATTGGATACCTGTTTAGCAAATGATTCACATTTCTTCATCCTTTCCAATACATTCATCCAAGTCACTGCTGCTGACACTGCTTAGCAGATTATAATTAGCATTTTCAGCTTGGTAACTGGAAAAGGATATCCCTTTTTGACTAATGCTTTCCCAATGACTGGTTATGCAAATGTCATTTTTTCTGGCAGCCATGAATACTGCTTTTGCGTGCTCTATTCTATACTCCCAGTTTGACTTTTGGTATTGTAACCTTGCGTTTTGAGAATGGAATGTGAGTGGATCCCATTCTGCAGTAACATTACAAGTTGAATCTTGGTCAAGTCTAGCTAATCATCACCTGTTAACATCATCTCCCTCTCAGATGGTGGGGCTGTAGTGCAAAAAGGGAGCTGGTGACAGGAAAATCAAGGGTATAAGGACTATGAGGAAGATGTTAGAAGAAAGCTCCCCAAGAGTTGTGGAGACAGTAGTTTATAGGTGTGAAGTGGACTTCCCCTTCAGATACGCTGTGGATCTCACAGATTCCCCAGTGCTTGGCTTAGGCTCTGAAGCCTAAAGGGAGAGAATGGTCAGAAGGGGGTTGCAAGAGTGAAGAATCAGACATTTTTGGGGGAGTGTTGTGGGGCTTTTCATTGCAAAACATGTCTGACTTGCACTGCTGCTGAATCGTAGTTTTTAGTACAGTTAAGGCAGAGGTTCTGTACTGTGCATTAGTTAAAAACAGGTAATCAAATGACAGCAAGTAGGTAAGCACAGTGGTTTAATACACAGGTATAGATGGCATTGCTTGTGTTCCTAAGTGAATTAGAGAGTGGGATTTGTAATGCTAGTTCTAGAGTAAGCACTTCAGTGTGAATTTAATGTGTTGATTTTGTGCCTAAGAATAATGCTAACAGCACACCTTTGGGAAAAGTTTTCCAAGCTACCAGTGGTGGTTTTCCACTACCAGTGTCGTGGTCATTTCAGACTGGACAAAAATCATAATGGCATCCAATAGAGACATTTTGAATAGATCACTAATTTGCTATATGTTTGACAACACTCCAATGTTCAAAGCAAATCACAGAAAAGTATCAGCTTGTACTGCCTTTCTGGGTGAAAGCATCTGCAAACTGCCTGGCTTTTCCTCATGCCCCTCTTGTAGAAGTACTGAGCTGGGATGTGCCAGGATGCATGGTATTTCACGCGAAATTTGTAGTGATGACTGTAGTACTAACTTAGCGTCTTGATGAAATGAACGTTATTTGCATTAAGACTAGACATTTATTTTTGTGTAGATGAAGGATGTGTAACTGGATCATAATTACACTAGGAGAGCAATGTAATATCCCTTGGCCATATATTTCTCCAACCTGTGAATTAAGGTTGAGGCTCTTGTGCTTATCTGCTCTGCCTGTGGACCTTTGCATTTTATTATCTGTTCTTATCTATGTATATGTGTCAGCTTCTGATCATGAAGATGTCTTTTCTGCACGTTATGCTCAGTAATTCTGGCCATGTAAAACTGCTGGGGCCCAGTGGTGCATGGCAACCACTTCCCAAAAGCCTTCATGGTCTCTGCTTCTAAAATAAGGTTGATGGTGGTGATTTTCTTTCACAAAGATTCTGTTGAAGAGTTAGGCACTTCTATACTGAGTGAAGACACCGAAGACAGGTACAAAAGTAGTCTTACTTTGCTTTTTGTTGCAGTGCCAAGCATATAGGTGTTACAGACTCCAGCTTCTTCTGTGCTGGAAACTGCAATTCTGTTATGGGAAGAGGAGGAGAATGGTCAATACTTTGTTCCTCCCAGTGCTTTCATTTAACTTCCAGCTTTGCCCTTTAATCTTCAGTTTAACTCTACAGTTACATTCAATCTACTTCTTCAGTGGGTTTAACTACAGGGTTCTGTCCCTGAATTTGCAGAGGACTTTGTCTGCTGCAGGCTTATGTTGGAGTGCGGTATTTTTTTTCTGCCTGAATTTTATTTGTCCTTTTAAATAACAATTCAAACCCCTCCTGGCATTTTACCATTTTTCTATTATGAAGAAGAAATAATTTTCCCTCCCCCGTAAGTTTCAAGTGAGACCTGTGAAGGACCCACATAAACTGCTGAAAAGCACTCTTGCTGTGGGCAAAACCCCACCTCTATCTGGAACAGAGCGAATAAGCAAAAAAGAAAAGAGAGGGATTTCTCTCCAGTCTCACAGCAGATACTGGAACAGTACTTTTAAATGACCCAATAGCTGTGTGACAGCCATTAAATTAGGAAAACAAATTCCCTCGTGTATCTTGGTGATCTTAAGCCTTTAAAGGTATTTTTAATCCCTGTCAAACACCGGTACACTTTGATTAATAGCTAGAGAATTTAGGTTCTTTGGGTGCTAAAAAAAAATCCCATGTTTTCTTAATATAATTAAATGGTAAGTAATCCTTAAGACCTTTGCGCGTGGCTTGCACATGGATAACGTGAATCAGAGAACCTATTGGGTGGATGGAATTATCTGTCAAACTGAAATAAGTGCTTGGGTTTAAAATTCAATGGTTTTTATTTTGAAAATATACTGATTGTAATAAATGGCATTTACCATGCCATTTCACCCTGTGCTGAAAGCATTGGTAACGCAATACATCATTACTGCTAAATGGGCGATTTGAAGGTATTTGCAGTAAGTGCAGGGCGACAGTCCCCCAGGTTGCCTCTCAGGCACTCAATTTGAACAATCCACTATAGACTTGGAGATGATACAACAGACTTTTCCTTAGAGAGCTCCTCAGGACTTCAAAAGTAGAAGTACGGAAAGAATATTCAACTGTTGATCTAACAGTGTAGTCCTGTAAAGCAGCAGTGTGCTGCAAATTGGTAGGCTGCAGTAAGTTTGCAGGATCTAGTCCTTAGATACTTTGCTTTATTAACCTGAAAATAAAGGTACATGTATCCAGTAGCCCTGTTTAATAGCTGAAGTCCTGTTGCCTTAGGACCTAATGATCTGGAATGGTCTTACTGATGTCCAGTGTACAGATGATAAAAGATGTTTGTACACTGTCATGCAGACATGTCTCATCTCTGCCATGAGAGATGCTGCTGATGTGCACAAACAGCAATATCTGATACCTGATCTTTTGGAAGACAACAGTAGATATGACAAAATGTTCCCTGTTGCCCTGCTGAAGCGATTCATCATGTGAAATAAAACAAGATGCATTGTGTTTAACAGAACGGTGTTAGCCACAAAGTTTGTGTGTGTATATATGTGTACATACATACGTGGAGTCATATATATTAAATATATATTTTGGGGGTGAAAATATCATTGTTCATATTCTCTGACTTTTAAATGCAGAATATGGAACCAAGTTTTCTAATATTTTTGAAACTGATAATAGAAGTTCACTAAGACAAAGAAGCTATATACTGAGACAGAGAAACTTCAAGAAAAAGCATAAAAATTGCAAGGTCATTTAGTTAATTAAGCAACTTTGTTACTGCTTGTCTAGACCAAAGCCAGGAGGGATGGCTTGTGTGCTAAAGATGAAGATTACCATGACAGTACTGCACATACTCCATCCACCACCACCAGCGGACACTACGCATGCTCAGGGAGGAGTGGCAGAGCTCCAAGGAGGACCCCTCCTCTTCTCAGAAATCTCATGAACACGTGTACCCACTAACATAAACTTGTGCCAAGCTGGACAGTGAGTGCCCGTGTTAGGAGGAGCGATCCCCCGTGCACCCAGCCTGCATAAGCAAATACCTACTTAATAGTGACATTGCCTATCGAGGTTCTTTATGATGCTTTTCTCGGCATCAGATTTGGTGACCCAGGTGGGACACTTTCTGCTCAGCTGCAGGATCCGCTGCACGCAGGGACTCCCTTGGGCGCTCCTGGGATTTCCTGAATGGACTCCTCGCTTCATTCGGCTCACTGCAGGAGCAGACGAGGACCATCACTGCGCTGGCTTTGAGGTATTTGTTAAACACTTTGGCTTGGTTCACTGGTCTTGGTAAAAGAGACGTGGGAGATGTCCCACGCAGGGTGCCATATCACAGGTGAAATTCCTGACGTCGATACTTGGATAAGGTTTGCCTATTGGAACCGAGGTTTATGGAACAGTGGTTGTGGGCACTGTGATTTTAATAATGACTGTGGTTTGTATAACTAGGAGGTTTATGTGTTGTCCTCCTTGTCTGGTGTAAAACAGCATGAAATCTCTATCGTCTCACAAGGGACTTGGTTAGGAAAGTGTTAAGTTACTGATTTTACATGGGAGAAGTTGCAGGTGATAAGGAGACTCGAAAATATTTTGAAAAAGTACAGGGCTTTCCAGTGGCTGTGAATGATTATCCTTGTCCTAAATGTAGGCACTGTAATAATTGCGGGATACACTTGTCATCAGAGCCATTATCCTTACACCAAACTGATGATCTGATTTGTGAAAGGTGTGGGGCACCTTCCAGCCTGTTAGGCACGATTAACCCCACCTATATTGTGCCTTGGGTGGGGCAGACCTTTTCGAAGGCAGGAAAAAGAATTCTTCAAGGATAAAAAGGTGAAAATTTCAGATGGGAGCATCAGAGCAGTGAAGTTTTGAAGAAAAGTCCTCTTGGTTATATTCTAGCTCGCTGAAAAAAGACAGGGGGACCGCCTGGTGTGACCCTGAACAAAAAGACCTTGAATTAATATTGTACCAGTGGTGGCCCCTCTATAAATTAGAGGATGAAGAAAAGTGGCTCGTTAATGGAACTTTAAATTACAATACTTTGTTACAATTAATGTTATTCTTGAGACAAAAAGGAAAATGGGATGGAATTATGTATGCAGATATGTTTTTCACTGTATGGAACCATCCTGAGTGGCAAAAAGAGTGTGGAATTAATGTTGCCTGACAGGATCCTCTGGTATTATCACTGGAAAAAAGAACAAAAGAAAGTAGAAGGGAAATGAAAGCAATGCTGTTCTGCCTGTAGTATTGGACAGCGTTGTCTTACAGCTACAAAGACCAAAGCGACAAACAGGATCCTATGCCAGAACCAGAGGAGTTAAGGGCTCCTGTTTTGAAAAATCCACAGGCAGAAGCAGGGAACTCTCATTCAGACAGAAGCGGCAAAAGTGAAGGGGAAGTAGGAGCCTCCGGGTGAGATACTCCTATAATGGCACGAACTAGGAGTAAAACTCTCAAAGGACTTCAAATTGTAGCACCCCTTAGGCAAGTTATAGGACCTGAAGGGGATCCAGTTAAAGTTCCTTTCAGTACTGGAGATTTGGATAACTGGAAAGAAGTGGCTAAGGGTATCGGGAAGATCCTGATAAAGTGGCTAAGAGGTTTGAATTGTTAGAAATCAGGATCTTGACTGGTCCGATGTTGATTTAATAATAATTCAGAGAAATAACTGAAAAATAGCTGATATTGAAAACTGCTAGAACTCATGTCCATGCTCAGATTGCCAGAGGGAAATGTGGATCAGCAAGTACCATTGACTAATTGGGACCCTAATACTGCAGGATTATCAGATGTTGAGTTGTTACCGGGATTGGATGAAGTTCGGACTAGAAAATGCTATCCCCAAAGCAGTAAATTGGTAAGCACTTTATGCAGAAAAACAAGGGCAAAGTGAAACCCCGACTGATTTTTTAGACAATCTTTGAAGTGCAATGAGGAAATACACAACTTTGGACCCATCCTCAGATATGGAACACAATAGTTAGTTTCATTATTTCTACTGCAATCAGCCCCAGATGTTAGAAGGAAACTGCAGAAATTGGAAGAGCCAGAAATAAAAGACTTGTCAAAGTTGTTAGAAGAGTCTTGGAGGGTGTATAGAGGTAGAGGTAGAGGTAGAGGAGGTCGGGGTTGAGGAGGGAAGGGAAGGGAAGAAGGGAAGGGAAGGGAAGGGAAGGGAAGGGAAGGGAAGGGAAGGGAAGGGAAGGGAAGGGAAGGGAAGGGAAGGGAAGGGAAGGGAAGGGAAGGGAAGGGAAGGGAAGGGAAGGGAAGGGAAGGGAAGGGAAGGGAAGGGAAGGGAAGGGAAGGGAAGGGAAGGGAAGGGAAGGGAAGGGAAGGGAAGGGAAGGGAAGGGAAGGGAAGGGAAGGGAAGGTTGACTAGAGTCATAGTGACTGCAACGGTGGCTGCTTTAGAGCAAAGTAGAAACCAGAGGCCGTTACCAGGACATGGCAGAGGCAGACCTATGAGAGGAAGGGGAGGAATATGGAATGAACTGAGGATCAGTCAGTGTGCTTATTGTAAGAAGGATGGACACTGGAAATGTGAATACCCTGAATTACAGAAAAGCTCCTCATCCATAATAGCTGCTACAGATTGACAAGGACCTGGTGCATCTACCTTAGCAGATCCACTGGTTAAAATGAAGCTAGGGGAACATGAGAAGGAAGTTGATTTTCTAATCAATATGGGAGCCTCATTCTCTGTTCTAAATCAAAAGTTGGTGCCCATAAGTAATGACTTTGTAAATATAATTGGAGCTACTGGCCAGCAGAAAAACGCATTTTTCTGTAAACACCTTGCATATAAATTGGGAAAACAAATTGGAATACATGGGGTTTTATACCTGCCAAATTCTCCCAAATCCCTGTTGAGATGAGATTTATTGGAACAATTGGAGGCAACCACTTAATTTAAACAAGCAAATACAGAAATAAAAGGAAGAGAAGAACAGTTAATTGAAATCTTGAGTGTAGCTATGATAGACTCGGAAATATTCCAGAAATATGAGATGGATGTGGAAGAGATTTTTAATCAGGTATATCCAGAGGAATGGGCTTCAGAGGTTCCTGGAAAGTCAAAAAATGCAATTCCAATCATAACTGAGCTTAAAGAGGGAGTGAATCCAGTAAATAAAAGACAATACCCCTTAAAACTAGAAGATCAAAAAGGAACAGAGGATTTGATCAACAAATTCATAAAAAATGGGTTATCAGTCGAATGCGAATCTGATTATAATACCCCTATATTACCAGTGAAAAAGCCGGATGGCACTTTCCATCTGGTACAGGATTTGAGGGCAGTTAATAAAATAGTTAAAGACTTACATCCAGTGGTAGCCGATCCTTATACACCGCTCACAAAACTTAAAGATGACCAGATCTGGCTCATGGTACTGGATCTAAAAGAGGAGTTCTTCTGCCTCCCCCTGGCTCAAGTTAGTCAGAACCTATTTGCTTTTGAATGGGAAAATACCACAGCTGGGAGAAAAACTCACTTGGCCTGGACAGTGTTGCCTCAAGGGTTTAAAAACAGCCCAACAATATTTGGAAATCAACTAGCTCAAGAACTGGAAATGTAGCAACCTCCTGAAGGAAATAGAGTTCTATTGCAGTATGTGGATGACTTGTTAATTGCAACTGAAACTGTGACTGAGTGTATTCAATGGACAATAAGTTTATTGAATTTTCTTGGACTAAATGGATATTGAGTCGCTCAACAGAAAGCACAGCTAGTACAGAAGCAGGTAATCTACCTGGGATATGAAGTCTCCGGAGGACAACAAGCACTGGGGACTGAGTGCAAGGAAGCCATCTGCCAAATGGTGAAAGAAGTCAGAACTTTCCTTGGAATGACAGGTTGGTGCAGATTATGGATTTACAATTATGGCATCATAGTTAAACCACTCTATGAACTTCTAAAAACCAACAATACGCAGATGATGTGGACAGGTGAAGCAAAAACCGCTTTTGAAACCCTCAAGAAAGAACGCATGAGAGCTCCTGCCGTAGGGCTGCCTGATGTGACAAAACCATTTTGGCTCTTTTCACATGAGAAACAGGGACTAGTTCTCGGAGTCCCAGCGCCATGATTGAGGCCCAATAAGAGAGCATGGCCTTTTTCTCTAAACAATTGGATGAGGTCAGTAAAGGTTGGCCAGGATGCCTATGAGCAGGGGCTGCTGTGATACTGAATATAGAAGAAGCCTCTAAGTTTACTTTGGGTCAGAAGATAACAGTGCTGGTATCACATGCTGTGTCAGCAGTGCTCAAGCAGAAAGGTAATCATTGGCTATCCCTGTCTAGATTCCTAAAATATCAGGCAATCTTAGTTGAGTCAGAAGGTATGGAAATTCAGATCACTAATGTTGTAAATCCAGCTTCCTTTCTTGAAGGAAAAGCTACGGAACCACTGGAACATGACTGTATTGAGACTATAGAAGCTGTTTACTTAAGCAGACCTGACTTAAAAGAAGAGCCTTTGGAAGAAGCACAAGATTCCTGGTATACTGACAGAAGCAGTTTTGTCTTCTAAGGAATTCATAAGTCAGGATATGCAATTACCACCACTACAGAGGTAACTGAATCAAATCCTCTGCCTGTAGGAACATGCACTCAAAATGCAGAACTCATTGCCTCAATAAGGGCACTGAAATTGGCAAAAGGGAAGAAAATTAACATATGGACAGATTCTAAGTATGCTTTTGGAGTTGTTCATGGCCATGGGGCAATTTGGAAAGAACAAGGGAAACAAATTGAATATGCAGAGGAGATCCTCCATTTTTTAAAGGCTGTACAATTACCTGTGCAAGTTGCAATTACACATCGTCAAGGACTTCTTAAGGGTGATACTGATCCAGAAAGAGGTAACAGATTGTCTGATCACACAGCCAGGCAGGAGGCAAAACAAATGCAAGAGCCCTTGGTGATGGTATTAGTTCCTGAAGGAAACATTGTAAATCAAACAGAAGTCCAATATTCAGATTCAGATCAGAAATGGATTCAAGAAAAAGGGGGGCAAATTCCACCTCAGGGATGGGCTCGTCTAAAAGATAGGAAGGTCATACTACCAGGCAATCATTTGTGGAAATTTGTCAAAGGTGAACATAATAAGGCTCATTGGGGAACAGACTCTTTATATGAATATCTGAAGACTATAGTGACAGGGAAATATTTATGTACTACTATCAGACAAGTCAGTCAGCAATGTGAGATCTGTTTAAGAAACAATCCTAATACAGGAAATAAAATGGAACAGGGAACTACAGGGAGAGGAAACATACCGGGAGAACAGTGGCAAATTGATTTTTCTGAATTACCAATACAAGGAGTTTACAGATATTTACTAGAATTAACAGACACCTTTTCTGGATGTCCAGAAGCTTTTCCATGTAGAACTAATAAGGCAAGAGAAGTGACTAAAGTGGTATTAAATGACACAATACCCAGATTTGGAGTACTGGTAGTTATTTCATCTGATTGGGAAACACATTTTTGTGCACAAGTAGTGCAACACATTAGCAAAATATTAGGAATTAATTGGCAACTCCATACTGCATAGAGACCATGAGCTAGTGGGCAAGTAGAAAAGACGAAACATATGATTAAGCAACAACTCGCTGAAGTTTGTCAGGAAACTCATTTGTACTGTATCAGGCACTTCCTACTGCTCTACTGAGAATACGTGTAAAACCGAGAGCTAAGGCAAAGTTCACTCCTTTTGAAATTCTGTTTGGAAAGCCATGTCATAGAATCATAGAATAGTTAGGGTTGGAAAGGACCTTAAGATCATCGAGTTCCAGCCCCCCTGCCATGGCCAGGGACACCTCCCACTAAACCATGCCACCCAAGACTATGTCCAACCCCACCTTGAACACCGCCAGGGATGGAGCATTCACAGCTTCCCTGGGCAACCCATTCCAGGGCCTCACCACCCTCACAGTAAAGAATTTCTTCCTCATATCCAATCTAAACTTCCCCTGTTTAAGTTTGAACCGGTTACCCCTTGTCCTCTCACTACAGTCCCTAATGAAGGGTCCCTCCCCAGCATCCCTATAGGCCCCCTTCAGGTATTGGAAGGCTGCTATGAGGTCTCCACACAGCCTTCTCCTCTCCAGGCTGAACAGCCCCAATTTTCTCAGCCTGTCTTCATACGGGAGGTGCTCCAAATAACGACAATGTAGAACAATTAGGAAATGACTGTCTCCAAGAATAGATGATCTCTTTGGGTAAACAATAAAATAGTCCATAAATAAGTGTCAGAGACTGAAGTTAAAAACTCAGACCATAAAGTTCACTCTTTTAACTCGGATGACTGGGTATATATTAAGAATTTTCCAGGTGACCCTCTTCAGGAGAAGTGAGACAGACCACATCAAGTGCCGCTTAACAGCGTTCACAGCTGTCAAGATCCAAGAATGACCTTCCTGGATCCATTATTCCAGAATAAAGAAGGCACCCGCAGAGTGGAGAGTGGAAGCTACAGGACCTTTACAATTGAAATTCCAGAGAGATATGGGGCAGTGAATTTATGGCTGCTAATGTCAATGTATATAAGCTGCAGCATTGGTTATAATGAAAATTGAATTTTGCAATTACTTCAAGGGTTTGGGAGAATACAGAATGTATCCTCCATTACCGCCTGGCTACCAACGCCAACCAAGGCAGGAAATCCAATTCCATGCGGAATTTTATCCATCAATTTGACTAAAATTTGGGAAAACGTGTGGCAAGGACACAATGAAAGCAAGTTACTGTGGGTAGATGCGGAAGGAAATTACTCTCTGAATTATAAAAAAGTCAACATTTCAGTTACCGAGTGTAATGTACCTGAACCTCCTACTTCTTGGGCCAAGGAAATAACATGCCAGCCTCTGGAGACCAATGTACAAACATCCCATGGGAGTGCCAGATACCAAAGGTTTGGAAAGATGTTCAGATAGGATCCGGGGAAGTTGTGCCCTCAGCTAGGTGGTGTATAGAATAGAACATTATGTGCATTATGGGGAAAATCTCTCTTGCAACCATCTCTATGGGGAAGGGTAAAGAGAGAAAGTCAAGAAAACCGGCAATCCCTTGGCACAGGTACAAGAGCATTATGGGCTATAGAGGCTATTTGCACTCCAGGATAGCCGACATCAGAAAATGAATTTGTTTTACGTAACCTTGCTCAACAGGTAGAAAGCTAAATGCCACCCAAAAGGGTTTGCAGGACTAAAATAGGCAATTACAGACAACCTCCAAACTGGTACTGCAAAATAGACTTACTCCTTTTAAAAGAACATGGAGTGTGCGGCTCTCTAGGATTAAAACATGAAACATGCTGTATACACATTGCAAATGTCACTCAAGATTTAAATAAGCGAATTGATCAAATTAAGGGAATATCACGAGACAGTACAGCTTTAAGAGACAGTATGGAAACCACTTGGTTCCACAAAATTCTACAGGGATTTGGGTTTTCTCTCACAGGTTGGCTTGCTAGCTTGATACAAACTCTGACTGTAATTATAGTAATAATTAAATTAGCAGGAACAACCTTAGGTTGTGTTAAGAAAATTATAGCTAGAAATTTAGCAGGAATCTATGTAGCAGTAAATCAAACGTACCAACTGCGCAACCTCTCATATGGTACAAAATGAAAGAAATAGTTATCCTTTCTGTGCAAATGCAAAAGAATTTGCTAAAGGTACAGAAAAAAGGGGGAATTGATAACAGACATTCACTAAGACAAGCTTTAAGAAAAATAAACAGCATAAAAATTGTAAGGTCAGTTAGTTACTTAAGCAAGTTTGTTACTGCTTGTCTAGGCCAAAGCCCATAGGGACTGATTGTGCGCTAAAGATGAAGCTGTGTATCGGTTAGGATTGCTTTGGTGGTTTGGTAAACTGCCATGACAGTACCGCACATACTCCAAGAGAAAGGGTAAAAGAGTTCAACCTAGAGGAAGACTTTGAGCCTTCACCCTCACGACCACCATCCACCACCACCAGCGGACACTACGCATGCTCAGGGAGGAGTGGCAGAGCTCCAAGGAGGACCCCTCCTCTTCTCAGAAATCTCATGAACACGTGTATCCACTAACATAACTTGTGCCAAGCTGGACAGTGAGTGCGCGTGTTAGGAGGAGCGATCCCCCATGCACCCAGCCTGCATAAGCAAATACCTACTTAATAGTGACATTGCCTATCGAGGTTCTTTATGATGCTTTTCTCGGCATCGCTTGGCAAGAACTATTAAAGTGTCCCAAAGTGAACTGCTTTCATTGTAACATTAAAAATCACAGCCACAGGTCAAAAAGACCCGGCTGAGCTGAAGACGCCTCCTCTGAGCATGCACAGTGACTAGACGGAATGATACAGTAAATATTACATGTAGGTTACAACCAGTCCTTGTACCGGGAGTGCACTTCCTTGTAACTACAAGGAAGCCGGCGTTGGTGTGCCGGATGTGTGGAACAGCCCCCGAGCGCCCCAGGCACAATAACCCCAGGATCTCTCGTGCTGTGGTTTTCCTGCACGCCGGACACGGATCTGCTTTTCGAACACGTGGACACCCCACGCACAGCCCCACCCCCCCCCCCCAAGATTCATCCCAGGGCGGATCGGGCGCTCTGCAGGGGGGAATCTGCCCGGCGCCGCAGCAGGTCCCTGCGCGGCTGAGAGGCGGCGAGGCGGGGGCGGGGCCGGGAACGGGAACGGAGCGAGTTCATGACGGCCGCCCCTTCCCGCTTGCTTCGGCTGAGTTCGGCTGGGCTCGGCTCGGCTATGCTCGGCTGGATTCGGCTCAGCTCGGCTATGCTCGACTGTGCTCGGCTCGGCTCCGCTTCGCGGGGCAGCTGAGGGGAGAGCCTAGGGCAGGCTCAGCCCCACCCGGCGGCCCCGCCCCGTCCCAGGCGCCGGCGGAGGTGCGGGTTTCCGTAGGGGCGGAAGGTGCCGCCGGGGCTGTGTCGGCGCCTCACCGCCCTCACAGTGCCGGGCTTACTCAGATCCAACCTGAACTTCCCCTCTTTCGGTCTGAACCCATCACCCCGTGTTACAGTCCCTGATAAAGAGACCCTCTCCAGTGTCCGTGTAGCCCCTTTCAGGTACACTGCCCCCATCCCTAGCAGTGTTCAAGGCCAGGTTGGAGGGGGCTTGGAGCCACCTGCCCTATGGAAGGTGTCCCTGCCCGTGGCAGGGGCTTGGAGATGGATGAGGTCCCTTCCAACCCAAACCAGTCTGGGATTCTCTTACCTCACCTTCAAAAGTGTACTTCAGCAAGCGTTGCATCATGCAGCCCAGCTCCCCAGTTTGGGCATGGAGAGCTGGGCAGGAGGTGGCCTGGGACTAACACACTGCTTTTAGGGACAGCACTGGGCAGCCCATTCCCACCCAGCCGGGCAGTGGCATGCGAAGCACTCACCCTCCCGATGCTCCTGGTAAAGAAGCAACAGCTGCAGGGGCCCTTCTGCTGCCTCGGGAGCTGGGACAGCAGCAGCGGCCAGGCTGGGAGCTAAATTTAAACCCATGGGTTGTGTGTTTGTACAGCCCCCGCTGTGTCCCAGGTGCACAGAGCTCTGTACCGGTGCTGCAGGAAGGGGGATCCAGAGGAGCTCCAGCTCCTGGGACCCAGGGAAGGGGGGGCTCAGCTGTGGGGCAGGAGGGGCAGAAACAGCTAAGAGAAGAACACCATGGAGCCTGCTTCTCCCCACGATGACGTGAAGAAGAAGCAACAGAAGGAGAAGTCCAAGAAGCCGGCGCTGCCAGTGGCCCCACGGCCGGCCCAGGCTCTGTTCTGCTTAACCCTGCAAAACCCGCTGCGGAAGGCGTGCATCAGCATTGTGGAGTGGAAGTATCCTTCTGCTTGTGAGGGCTTGGAAGAGCTCGTGTTGGGGGGGAAGCTGGGGCTGAGGAGCAGGCTTGGCCATGGGGAGCTTCAGTGAGGTGCTGTGGGGACAGGCTGAGTGGCAAAAGGGGCTTGAGGGAGTGAATGTGTTTTGTGCTGGCTGGAGCTGTGCTGGGGAGAGCCCGAGGGACCAGAGAGGGTTTAGGTGCAAGGAGGGGGTACAGTGTCCATCCCAGCATGCGGATAGGGCTTGCGGAGGAGGGGGGGCCTGGCTGGGGCAGTGGGAGCTGAGGATGGAGCTGGGGACAACCAGCTGCCCCAGGGGAGAGGTTTTCGATGGGTATTGAGACCATGGTGAGCTGTGGGATGGCTCTTTGTGTGTGTCACTACTGATCCCAGAGCTGCTCCCTGTGCTGGGGAGGCTGGACAGCATTCCCTGAATCCTGGTGACACCACTGTCCTCTCGGCCCCCCTTTTCCCACCCCTCCCTGGCACTGCTGTCACAGGTGAAGGCTTTGTGAGTGATACAGCAGCGCCTGATCAGGGGGGGGGAGGCTCGGCGACTACGAGCTTCACCTCGGAGCAGCAACTTGCCCCGAGGGAGCTTCAAGTCCTCGACAAGGCCTGCCCGGGAGCCTGCAGCTCCGCGGAGGCGAGCGGCTGACTCAGAGGGGGCGGCGTCAGGAGGACCCGCGGCAGACCTGACTGGTTAAAAACCTGCCCCAGGGAGCGCGAGCGACCCGGAGCGCGGCGAACAGGGCGGGCTCGAGGCAGTTTGCGCGGCAGTTCGCGCGGGCAGGCGAGCGGGGTGGTGAGCGGGATGGTGAACACTCGTCGTACGGGCAAGGCTCGGTCTGGGAACTCTGCTCTGGCTGCGCCGGTGGTGGCCAGCGTAGGCACCCAGACGGAGCCGATGGGAAGGGAGGCTGCAGTGCAGAGCACCGGGTATCCTAAGGGAAGGGTGAGCAATGGGCGGGGCTACACTCTGCGTTCCCTGGTGGAGGTCCTCCTGCAGCAGGTGGCTGAACTGCAGGAAGCTGTTACCAGGATGAAAGGTGTCAGGGAAGCTGAGGAGGAGCAGCACTGCTTGCTCCGGGACCAAACTGTTCCGGGGCCTCGAGTGTCTACTGTTGCCCATGCAGGAAAGGAGGCTACTAACCCAGGAAAGGAGGCTGCTAACCCAGGAAGCTGGGAAAAGGTAACAAAAAAACAACAAAAAAAGGAGGAAGGGGGTAATTAAAAGCAAGGGGCTTCCTCCTACATCTGTTGTCCCCACCCAGAACCGCTTTGCTGTCCTGCAGGGGGATGATGAGCAACAGCGCTCTGCTATCCTGCAGGGGACTGATGAGCAACAGCGCTCCCACCAGGCGCAACCAGCTAGTGCACTGGTAAAGAAGGTCGCTACTGGTGCTGCCAGGAGAAAGCAGCGGGTCGTAGTAGTTGGGGACTCTAATCTGAAAGGCACAGAGGCACCCATCTGCTGGCCTGACCCAGCCTCAAGGGAGGTGTGTTGCCTACCAGGGGCTCGGATCAGGGATGTGGCCGAGAAGCTGCCTGCTCTAGTCGGTCCCACTGTCTATTACCCACTCCTGGTAATACATGTGGGTGCTACTGATATAGATAGCAGTAGCCCGGAGACCATAAAGAAGGACTACAGGGCTCTGGGAGAGGTGGTTAGGGGCTCTGGAGCTCAGATTGTCTTTTCGTCAATTCTCCAGGATACAGGGCAGGACCTTGAAAAGGCTAGGAGGATTGCGCAGGTTAATAAATGGTTAGAAGGGTGGTGCTATAGTCAGGGGTTTGGGTACCTTGACCATGGGACTCAATATAGTAGGCCAGGTCTACTGGGGGCTGGTGGAGCTGGTCTGACAAAGAAGGGGAAGAGTGGATTTGGTAGGAGGCTTGCCAGGCTGGTCAAGGATGCTTTAAACTAGATGTGTTGGGGGAGGGGGGCGGCATTCCATCCCAACACACCCAGTCGGTTAGTAGCACCTATAGTAAACGTTCGGAGCAATGTAGGGATATTCCAGCTGCTCCAGCCAATGAGCCGGCTTCAAATGGATCTCGGCTCAAATGCCTCTACACAAATGCCCGTAGTATGGGGAACAAACAAGAGGAATTAGAGATGTGTGCACATCTACGGGGGTATGATATCATAGGCATCACAGAAACATGGTGGGATGGCACCTGTGACTGGTGTGTTGGAATGGAAGGTTACTGTCTCTTTAGGAAAGACAGGCCTGGCAGACGGGGAGGGGGAGTTGCTATTTATGTTAGGGATAGGCTAGAGAGTATGGAACTCTGTCTGGGGACAGGTGAGCAGTCGACAGAGAGTTTGTGGGTCAGGGTTAAAGGGAGAACAGTGATGGGTGACATTATTGTGGGGATCTGTTACAGACCGCCTGACCAAGGGGACTTGCTGGACGAAGCGCTCCATAGGCAGATAGGAGCAGCCTCACGCTTGCAGGCCCTTGTTCTCATGGGAGACTTCAACCACCCTGATATCTGTTGGAGGGATGGTACGACCCGGCACAAGCAATCCAGAAGGTTCCTCGATTGCGTGGAAGACAACTTCCTTCTGCAAGTAATAGAGGAGCCGACAAGGAGAGGTGCCATGGTTGACCTCGTCCTCACCAACAAGGAAGGGCTGATTGGGAATGTAACGCTCCAGGGCAGCCTTGATTGCAGCGATCATGAGATGGTTGAGTTTGAGATCCTCAGGACAGTGAGAAGAGCGTGCAGCAAGCTCACTGCCCTGGACTTCAAGAGAGCAGACTTTGGCCTCTTCAGGAACCTGCTCAGTAAGGTTCCATGGGATACAGCCCTAGAGGGCAGGGAGGCCCAAGACTGTTGGTTGATATTCAAGGATCACCGGCTGCAAGCTCAGGAGCGGTGCATCCCAACTAGAAGGAAGTTCAGCAGGAGGGCCAGGAGACCTCCTTGGATGGATAAGGAGCTGCTGAGCAAAATTCAAAGGAAAAAAGAGGCTTATAAAAGGTGGAAGCAAGGTCAGGCGGCCTGGGGAGAATACAGGGATGTTGTCCGGGAAGCTAGGGACCAGGTTAGGAAAGCTAAGGCCCACTTAGAATTAAACTTGGCTAGGGATGTTAAGGATAACAGGAAGGGATTTTATAGGTACATTGCCGATAAGAGACAGGTTAGGGACACCGTGGGCCCTCTCCAGAAGCTATCGGGAGAACTGGCTACCCTGGATTTGGAGAAGGCTGAGGTTCTTAATGACTTCTTTGCCTCAGTCTTTACAGGCAAATGCTCTGTCTACACCACCCAAGTCTTGGAAGGCAGACGCGGGGACGGTGAGGGTGGGGACCCTGGGCCCACTGTGGGGGAGGATCTTGTTCGGGACCACCTTAGGAACCTGAATGCACACAAGTCCATGGGACCGGATGAAATCCATCCAAGGGTCCTGAAGGAGCTGGCAAATGAAGTTGCTAAGCCACTGTCCATCATATTTGAAAAATCATGGCAGTCAGGTGAAGTTCCCGATGACTGGAAAAAGGGAAATATAACCCCCATTTTTAAGAAGGGGAAAATGGATGACCCAGGGAATTACAGACCAGTCAGTCTCACCTCTGTGCCTGGCAAAATCTTGGAGCGGATTATCCTGGAAGGCATGCTAAGGCACATGAAAACCAACAAGGTGCTTGGGGACTGCCAGCATGGCTTCACTAAGGGGAAATCCTGCCTGACCAATCTGGTGACCTTCTATGAAGGGGCTACGGAACTGATGGACAGGGGCAGAGCAGTTGATGTCATCTACCTGGACTTGTGTAAAGCCTTTGACACTGTCTCCCATGACATCCTTCTCTCTAAGTTGGAGAGACATCAATTTGATAGGTGGACCACTCGGTGGATAAAGAACTGGCTGAATGGCCGCACGCAAAGAGTAGTGCTCAGTGGCTCAGTGTCCAGCTGGAGACCGGTAACGAGTGGTGTCCCCCAGGGATCGGTGTTGGGACCGGTCTTGTTCAACATCTTTGTGGGTGACATGGACAGTGGGATTGAGTGCGCCCTCAGCAAGTTTGCCGATGACACCAAGCTGTGTGGTTCAGTTGATACATTGGAGGGAAGGAATGCCATCCAGAGGGACCTTGACACGCTTGTGAGGTGGGCTGATGCCAACCTGATGAAGTTCAACCATGCTAAATGCAAAGTCCTCCACCTGGGTCGGAGCAATGCCAGGCACAGCTACAGGTTGGGCGGGGAGGAGATTGAGAGCAGCCCTGCAGAGAAGGACTTGGGGGTGTGGGTTGATGAAAAAATGAACATGAGCCGGCAGTGTGCGCTTGCAGCCCAGAAGGCCAACCGTATCCTGGGCTGCATCAAAAGGAGTGTGACCAGCAGGTCCAGGGAGGTGATCCTGCCCCTCTACTCTGCTCTCGTGAGACCTCACTTGGAGTATTGCGTGCAGTTCTGGTGTCCTCAACATAAAAAGGACATGGAAGTGTTAGAACAAGTCCAGAGGAGGGCCACGAAAATGATCAGGGGACTGGAGCACCTCTCGTATGAAGATAGACTGAGAAAGTTGGGGCTGTTGAGGCTGGAGAAGAGAAGGCTGCGTGGAGACCTCATAGCAGCCTTCCAATACCTGAAGGGGGCCTATAGGGATGCTGGGGAGGGACTCTTCATTAGGGACTGTGGTGAGAGGACAAGGGGTAATGGGTTTAAACTTAAACAGGGGAGGTTTAGATTGGATCTGAGGAAGAAATTCTTTACTGTGAGGGTGGTGGGGCCCTGGAATGGATTGCCCAGGGAAGTTGTGAATGCTTCATCCCTGGCAGCGTTCAAGGTGGGGTTGGACATAGCCTTGGATGGCATGGTTTAGTGTGAGGTGTCCTTGCCCATGGCGGGGGGGTTGGAACTCGATGATCTTGAGGTCCTTTCCACCCCTTACTATTCTGTGATTCTGTGATTCTGTGATACTCTTCGGAGGGACAGTGTCTCTCTGTGCCTCTGGCTCAATTTAGGGATGGGGTTTGGGTGGTTGCTCTTTCATTGGCATCTTTTCACTGGGGTGTTATAGAAATACCAACATGTCACCCTTCTGCCAGCCATCCAGGCACTATTTTAGGTCATTAGATACTGCTTTGTTAACTTGTATTTTATGGAAGGGATGAGGATGGGAGACGAAACATTTCACTTTGACTTCAGGAAAACATTTGGGCTCAAGGAAAAAACATGGAATTTAGAGATGTTTCCAGCAAATCCTATTCTTCCACCCCAACTTTTCTCAGTTCAGTTGCTGAACATATCTGCATGTTCATGGCTGGATCACCCCAGCCCTGGGCCAGGCTTTGCTCCTTTTATGCTGGCTGTGTTGCTGGGCATGTAGTGCAGCCATGGAAACACCAAAGTTGTGTCCCTACGCTGCCAGAGAAGACATCCTGTTGAAAGCCTGGGGTGCCCATTTGCAGGGTCTCAGGACGTGCTCACACTTGTGGTGGTGCTGTGCCGGTCATGGAGTTTGAGCCCTTGTTCCTTCACTGCAAAGGGTCTCTCCTTAGAGAAAAAGGAGCAGAGATAGGATGGGTGAATTCTCCATCTCTGCCTCTGTGGCTTGAGGCCTGGGCTGTTCTACAAGCACATGGAAGGCTCTGTACCTTAATAATCTCTGTCTGTGTCTTAAATAGGCACTGAGTAGGGAAGAAATCTGTGCATGCACCCTAGTGTCAGGGAAAGAGCTGGAAATAGGACTTGCATCTCCCAACATGCTCAAACACATTCCTCATCCTGAGTCAACACATGCCAGAGAGAGTGCGTAGCACTGTAGGGGTCTTTTGTTTCCCACACTGGTGGCCTGCAAGGAGAATATGGAAGGGAGAGGTTGAGTGTCCCACCAGGAAGGGTGCAGATGCAGGGGATCCTGACCTTGGCAGACAAATGATCCAGGGCATTGGGTTTCTCCAGTGCCTGCTGTATTTATACCCACATGCACCAAGCTAGCCTCATCTCATTCAGGGATTAGGGTTTGCAAGGTACGATGGGGTCGCTCCAGTTCCTGTGGTCTTCAGGCAGGCTGCCAAGGAGAGATTAGCTGTGAGCATTTCTGTGAGATACCTGGCATCTGGGGTCAGTATGGCAGGAGATGTTCCTGCTCCTTGGACTCATCTTTGCTGTGTAACTGCTGTTGGAGCGCAAAGCTGAGCCACATGAGTGGGACAGGATCTTGTCCGAGCAGTTGGAGAGTGGAGAGTATCACTGCACTCAGCTTGGGGCAGGTGAAAGTCAGGCTGGCTTGAAGCAGAGGGGGGTTTATGGTGAAATTTGCTATATCTCAAACCCCACGTTTGTTAGCACAAGGAAATCTGGGTGCTCTGCAGGTTGGTGGGTGTTGTGTCCTCAGTAGCTAGCCCAGCAAGTTGATGGGACATGTCTAGCTTTGCAGTGTCCCCCCTGGTTTGCCAGGGTGTTTTGCAGCTTGGAGGACTTCTAGGTAAATGAACGGGGAGTTTGAGGACCCTGGAGGACCACAGAGATGCAAGGTACTGAGGAGTTCATTCCTGCTGCAGGGCAGACGTTGGCACCCTTGGATGCTGGAGAGGAAGTAATGAGATTGTGGGATAAGGAGATGTGGAGGATGCTGAGGCTCTGGCTCAGAGGCAGAGGTACCATCCACAGTGACACTACATGCCTCTTTATCTTTCCCACTGCATTTCCACCTACTAACAGTGCCAGACTCACAAATAACAAGCTTATTCCAGCTCCAGTTACAAGACAGGTCACTCTTCAAGGAGGGCTCATCTCATCCTGTCAGAGCAGGCAGGGAGGCCTCTAATCCCTGAGCTCTGCCCTGTTACCTGGAGCAGCTTTTCCAGCTGACTTTAGTTTTAAAGTGTCATCAAGTTGATGGATGGAAGTGTCCAGAAAAGGCAAAATAATCTGTAACTGATTGCGCTCAGCCAGCATGGAGAGGGGATGCCCTAGATGTCCTGTGATACTGGTTTGGATAGCGGAATGGCCACCACAGCTCAAGGCAGGGCTCAGCATTGTTATGTGGAAAGCTGAGCTAAGGAGTTGGTTAACCATGGTGTAAGGAAGGGTCAGGATGGCTGCAGGGACCCTCTGCTGGCGAGAATTTGGAGGGCTGTGCTGGTGGCATTAATCTACACGTTTGTGCCCTGATGTCCCAACAGAGCGTGTCCCTGGGAGCTGTTCTCCTTTGGAAGGTCTGCCCAAAGGGAGATGGAGGTGTTGGGAAATCCTTGTTGTGGGACCTCCTTACCTGCTGGGTGAGATTTATTACTTTGCCGATGGTGGCTGGTTGGTCAATACAGGGAGGAGAGATCTCCGAACAGTTGGTGAGGTAGATGCTGGCTGTGGTCACAGTGTGGGTGTTTTCTGGTAGGACTGGAGAGCAGAAGGGTCTGGAGGGGAGTGTGCTGGTTTATGTCACTGTTTATTCGTTTACTCTGCAGGTGGGTCTGGCCCAATGGGCAGCTGCACCAACATTTTCATTTCCTCCATCTGCTTTTAGTGTCAGTGGCTTCCAGGGGTACCGGCAAGGCAAGAAGATCGGGATAACTGGGATGGACTTGTCAGGAAACACTACTGGCCAGGAAACTTTAAGATTGTGACCAAAATGTTTCAAGGAGGTTTTTGCCTCATGCTGTCGCTGTGGCAGTACAAGGCCACTAAATGAGTGAAAAATACCCCTTTGCTCATAGGTATGTGCATAGCTGCATGGTGCAGTGGCTACACACAAGCACTTCAGAGCTGCAACGGGGCCTGGATGTGACCAGCATAAGGTCAAATAGCAAGAAATGATGGTTGTCATCTTCTGACCACTCTGCTGCACTCCCAGGGCACCACAAGTTTGGACCGTGCTGGGAGAAACAGAGAGTGGAGTCCCTGGGCTGAGAGCCTCGCCATGGGTGAGGTGCTGGAGCTACTTGAGGCTTCAGGAACATGATAGCTGAAGCTTGACCATGAGGTTTCAGTGGCCTAGCAGAGCAGTGACAGCAGCAGGAGCCTGGGAGTGACCAGCTGCCGATTCTAGGGCCTTCAGGGGGAGATAGAAACTCACCCCATTTATTCAGAGGTGTCATAAGGCCCAAATAGCACAATTCCACCTTCTAGGGAGAGGGATGGAGCTCAGGCTGAGCACTATGGTAACCTACAGCCCATGGCACTCCTGAGGACAGTCACACAACAGAGTCACCTTCACAGAGAACAGAGGGAGCCAGGGCCAGCACTATGCACAGGGTGATGCTTTGCTAAAGTGTCTACATTATACAAGGAGGTCCTCACCCTTCAGGGTGATTTGCTGAAGGATGAGGAGGGGATCACTACCAGCTCACCCGTCCCCTTGTTGTTTCTCTGCTGCAGTTTTTGATTGATGCCCCTTCCCCATATATCCTATGCCAAAGCTGCCCCTCTCTGGAAGCCATGTGCTGAGTGTCCAGGCACTGCATCTCATTCAGCCCATTGCCTTCTTCCCTTGGGACCCAAGACATGGGCAGCAACTGAGGACGTGCAGAGGGTTAAGTCTGACTGCTCCCTCTGGAACCCAGGGAGAGGTTGTTTCCCCGTAGCCAGTGGGGTTTCCCCATACATACCCAGACAGAACAGGGCTTTTTTCCTGTCTTCACTCCTTAATGCTTCCTGTTAGACCCTTCGAGATCATCATCCTCCTGACCATATTTGCCAACTGTGTTGCACTGGCCATCTACCTGCCGATGCCTGAAGATGACACCAACATTGCCAACTCCAGCCTGGTAAGACGCAGCCCTTCCCACTGTCCTGCTGGACAGCCAAGTGCTCAGCTCTGAGGGCTTTGCAGAGCTGGTCGCTGTATGGCCTAGCATCATAGAATCCCAGACTGGTTTGGCTTGAAAGGGACCTCAAAGCTCATCCGGTTCCAACCGCTGCCACAGGCAGAGACACCTTCCACTAGAGCAGCTTGCTCCAAGCCCTGTCCAACCTGGCCTTGAACACTGCCAGGGATGGGTTATCATGGGTGCAAGATGGTACTACCTGTTACAGGGGCATTTGCTGCTGCCCCTTGGGGTGTATTGAGGCATCGTTGGTCTAGTGAGAGATGCTGTGAAGTCAGAGGGAGGCAGATAGCTGGAGAAACCACTACAAAATGAGGTTTCAGATGTGCTGAAACCACTCCTAGGTTGAGATCAAAGGCAGCAGGTTGGGATGTGAAGTACACAGGAAGGAAGAACTGATGCCAGAAAAAGAACAAATTCTCTCAATTTTTTATGGCTACACTTCCAAAAGGAAACATCCTGTTCCAGAGAGGCTCAAATGGTTTGTTTCCGCAGGTCTGGAACAAAATTTTCTGACCTTCAATTTCCAATCTGCATTTTATTTTTGGTACTTCTTATTTAAGAGGGGAAACTTCATCCTTTTTAAGCACAAAGATTGCTCCTTTCCAATCAGTTATTCCATTTTTTTGCCAGTCACTTTATTTTCCTTGGAACAAGATGTTTTGATGTGATCCAAATAAATCTGTTGCACTGTTTTCGTTTTGCCACTCCTTTTCCCTCTTCGGATCCCCATTGTGGTTCAATCCACATTGATTTCCACTGAGAGTTTGAGGTTAGTGTCTGAATCCAAGTGTCTCCTCAGTGTTGGGGTGGGAGGTGAGTGCAGGTATTGCTGGTGACTTGTGACTTAAAGAAGTACCTCTCTGTTTTTTCCCTGTTCTATAGAGACTGCAGGGAAAGACGTTAAGCCAAGGAATCTGAGATGCAAAATAAAGAGGTTTTACTTGTGATTTTTAGCTCCTTGAGCTGCTTTTATCTCTTCCCCTCAACAGTCTTTTAGTGGCAGTGAAGACAGTTTTTACTTCATGTTTCCTTGGAAAAAGAAGAGGGGTCACTGTTGGCAATGTGTTGTTAGGGCTTTTAGAACTAAAACCAAAATAGGTCCACAGAGGACCTATAATTCCCTCCCACAGAGGAGGGGAATTAAGCATACCCACGAAGAGTTAATTCCTGGGGTGTTCACTCAGCCTCTGGTGTGCTGGGTTTGCTTCCTTCCCTGGCAAGGGGGCACAGCAGGGTTTGAAGGGTGCAGTTGTCCCTAAAGAAGCAAAGAGAAAACAACTGGAGCAGGTTTAGCTTGGAGGAGGTGAGGACAGCAGGGATGGAAGCTTCGCACTGGGAGGGAGTTTGGGATTTGGCTGACACCAGGGTGCAAGGGCAGAGCTGCAGCATGTGGCAGTGTGCTGCCATGGCAGCAATTTGCCTTGCAGTGCTAGCAGACAGGGAATGATGCTGTCGAGAAAGGACCCATTGATGAGAGGCAGGTGTGAGCTGAGCAATGTCATGTATAAATGGAATTGCATCTTATTTATATTCATTAGATTATTTCTGCTATGTCCTATTGGATTTTTCATCCTGTTGCCACACCTACAGCCCTTTGGATCAGGAGCCTTGCAGCCCGAGGCTTCTGTTCTTTCATCCCTGCTCTGCATGTCTCTGCCATCATGCTCTGGTGGCTTTTCAGGAGCAATCCCAGCTTAGAACTGAGCCAGAGCCCCATCACCTTGTGCTTTGGGCTCTGCACGGAGCCTGCAAGTAGTGCAACAAAGGCTTGTCAAGAGATGCTGCAATGCATTTCATCTCTCCCTGTCACTTTTGTAGTTGCCTCTTTTCATTGCCCAATTCCCTCTGGAGAGAATTGAGTTTATCTACTAAGGACCTTGAAATTGTTGAAGAGGGGAAACTGAGTCAGAGCTCTTTGGCCAGACTGGGAGGCTTTATTCAAGTACCACTCCCCCTGTTACCTGTGAGGAGACACTAGAGACATCACAGACTGGTTTGGGTTGGAAGGGACCTTAAAGCTCATCCAGCTCCAACCCCCTGCCACAGGCAGGGACACCTTCCACTAGAGCAGGTTGCTCCAAGCCCTGTCTAACCTGGATGTGAGGCTCATCCTGGAGAGCCCTGTGTGGCTGTGGGCCGTGGCAGCTGCCACTGCTGAGCAGGCTGGAGCTGTATCCTGTCACATTGCTTTGGCATGGTGCATGCTGTTATTCCTGCTGCTCTGCGGCTCACTCAGCACCCACAGGTCAAGTTACTCTGTGTCCCCTAACATGGTTGAAGCATATGTGTGTGTAGCAGCCTGTTGTGTTATAAAGACCTCCATCTTTTTGTAGTGGCTTTTTGAAGACTGGGCTGTTCACGCACCCAATCCCGGATCCACCAGGCAGCCCTGCCTCCCCTCACTGATCAGCCTCCCACCAGCGGAGAAAGCTGGGGGGGATGTGGCTGCCCTGGTAGTGTTCAAGGCCAGGTTAGACGGGGCTTGGAGCAACCTGCTGTAGTGGAAGGTGTCCCTGACCCTGGCAGGGATTGGAACAGGATGAGCTTCAAGGTCCCTTCACTCTGTGATTCTATGGTGCTCAAATCAACCTGGGCATATGAAGTGGGTCTGCACCATGTGCAGGACATGCAGTCCTTGACCTGTTTTAAAGTCTGCCAGGACAAAATATCCCTTAATTTCTTTCTGCTGATATCTGGAGGTAGCAGCAATTTTTCAGTGGGCTCCCCCATGTCTCCTGCATTTACAGCACGGGAGATACCCCCCCCCCCCCAACATTGGCTGCTGGTGTGGCTCTGCCATCCCTCTGTACATGAAGTTATCCTCACAATAGTGGTATTTCCGAGTCTGGGATTGCAAGGACAGGCTTTTAGGAACAGACTAGGGGGGATCTGTCACTGATGACTGGGGGAGATAAGTAGTGTTGAGTTGCCTTTGCTAAAACCTTGAAAACAAAGCCCTGATAACATCAATGATCACAATACTTAAGTCTCAGCTTTTACCATTGCTGCTCTCAGATCCAGCAAGGAACTGGCACTGTTATGGGTGACAGTCATACAGGGACACTTGGCATGGCCACTGTTTTCCGATGTGGTAATGGAGCCAGCAATGCTCCTATCTGAGCCATGGTTTCGTAAATGGACAGCATTTTCCATTTGGCAAGCCAGAGGGACCCTGGGAGGAAGGCTTGCTTGAAGCACTCCAGCCTTCCCCATTGGAGGCCTGCTTTCAGTTTGGTCTCAGATGTTTTTGCCTTTCTGGGCGCAATTCCCTGCAGATCCCAAGCTGGGCTGCTCGTTTTCCTCTGTGGGGTGCAGATGGAGGAGAGGGGCCATGGAAAACCAGCAATATATATAACCCAGTCACCTGGCTGCTTCAAGGGATTTAATCCCAGTCTGGAAAGGGCCATTAGCTGCAAGGGCAGTGATTGCAGTGACAGACAGAACCAGGTGGGCACAGACAGCTCTTGGATGTGCTCCAGGGAAGGGTGAGCTATTCCAAGCTCCCAGGCCAGCTTTAGCAGTTAACTGTGCCTGCTGGTGCTAGGCAGGAGCTCTTGAGCCCTTCCCTGAGAGCCCAGGGCACAAAGGAAGCCGCAGTGCTGTTCCCTGCCACAGATTGTTCCCTGGTGACTGTGTGGTATCTCCAGGCCAGACCCAGCAAGCCCTCATCTGGGGAGGATGAGGACAAGGCATCAGTGCCGCCTGAACAAGGAAGGCTGTGGGAGAATGAGAGGGTGAGGTAGCAGAGAGGAGAACTAGAGATGTGCAGTGCCCTGGGCCAGCACCTTTGGGTGCTGGGTTGGGAGTTGGTGGCTTTACTGGTGTAGTTTGTTAGAACTGGTACCCACAGCCCAGGAACATGGTCCTGGCACTGAATGGAATCAGATCATGCTGCAGGCCAGAGCGGCATGTGGTGATGTCCTGGCTTCAGCTGTAGCAGTCAATCTTTTCCTTCTTGGTAGCTGGTGCAGTGCTGTGTTTTTGACTTTAGCATGAAAACGACCCTGATAACACCGATGGTTTCAGTTGTTGCTCAGTAATGTTTGCTCCGATCAAGGACTTTCAGTCTTGTGCTCTGCCTGGGAGGAGGGGCACAAGAAGCCGGGAGGAAGCAGAGACAGGACACCTGACCCAAGCTGACCAAAGGGTACTCCATCCCACAGCACATCATGCCCACTATAGAAACTGGGGGAAGTTACCTGGAAGGCCCAGATCGCTGCTTGGGTTGGGCTGGGTATTGGTCAGTGGGTGCTGGGCAATTGCATTGGGCATCACTTGTGTTTATTGTTTTCTTCTCCCGTTTTAGTTTCATATTCTCTCCCCTTCTTATTTCCCTTATCATTATTATTATTGGTGGCAGCAGCAGTGGTTTGTGTTACACCTCAGTTACTGGACTGCTCTTATCTCAACCCGTGGGAGTTACATTCTTCCCATTCTCCTCCCCATCCCTCCAGGAGCAGGGTGGGAAAGGAGGGGAGTGAGCGCGCGTCTGCGTGGTTCTGAGTTACCGGCTGGGCTCAAACGATGGTGGGTAGCCAGGGTACTGCTGCCATGCTGGGGGGGGATCACAGATTGGCTGCATAAGGGACTGATCCAGAGGCAAGGTGGGAGGCAGACATGCTTGGTGGTGATACCAAGGGAGGTGACAGTCTGCTCTAATGGAGCATCCTCTCCCTCTTGCCTTTCCAATCCCCAGGAAAAGATTGAGTATGCCTTCCTGATCTTCTTTGCCATTGAGGCCATGCTCAAGATAATTGCCTACGGGTTTCTTTTCCATACAGATGCATACCTCCGGAACAGCTGGAATGTGCTTGACTTTTCCATCGTGTCTCTAGGGTAGTGCAAGGAGAGGAAGCTGCTGGTACTCAGCTTGTGTCCATAGCCGGTCAGCTACATTGATTTTTTTAGTGACTGCAGTGGGTTTGGGAGCAGCTCGTAGGGTCAGTTCATGGCCTTCTCCCATGGGCCTCCTTTTCATGGCCTGACATCCCCTGGGATCCTTCTCTAACTTCCTCTATGACTCCTTCATGCCTCTTGGGTCTTCTTGCCCTGGGAATGGGAGTAGCATGGGGTCCTCCAGGTGCAGCACACAGGGAGAGGGCATGAGGGGATGGGAGGGTCCCCATGTGCTCAGCAGTGAAGGTGGAACCCAAAGAAGGGGTGCCCAGCCACAGTAGTTGAACTTAGCTAAGAGTTTCCTGGTCCTGGCTAAGCACAGCTGACAGAATCATGTCCCTCACTTTCTTGCCTTCAGAGCTCTGAACCCTCAGCACAGATGTCCTGGTCTCCATCCTTATGCTCTTCTCTTTCTTGTTCTGTTTCCTTCTGCTTCTTCCCCTTCGTTCCCTGCTCTGTGCCCTGGCTCCTTCAGGCTTATCACCATGACCCTGGAGAAGCTCAACGCGAAGGAGGGAGGGTCTTCAGGGGGAAAAGGCAGCTTTGATGTGAAGGCCCTGCGAGCATTTCATGTGCTGAGACCCCTGCGCCTGGTGTCTGGAGTGCCAAGTGGGTGCTGGGTGCCCTGCCAGCATGAATGGATTGAACCCCTGTGCCTGGCCAGGGTTGGGGGCTGAGGGGCATGTCTCTTGCTGCTGTTGGATGAAGCCACATGTTATGCTTATCCCTGAGGATAAGCAGGTTTTCAAGACTGGGGATCTGCAGGTCGGGACACATATAGCTCCCTCCATGGCTCAGTGTCATCACCTTTAGGTGGCCAGTATGAAGGGGGCCAGGACATCACCCTAGTTTCTCAGGGCAGGAATCTCCTCCTCTCATAACTCATGTGAATACAGCCAGGATGAGAGAAGGACGGGCATGAAGCAGCCTCCAGCACTGCCTGGACTCTGGCTCTGCTGGGGTCTGCATCGTGGGTAGAGAAAGGATTTCTTCCTTCAGAGATTTCAGTCCCAACCCACCTGTGCCCCTCTTCCCTTGGCACGGCACATTTCAGAAGCTCCTTGTCAGAGGGGCTGGGGGGAATATAAACACTCAAAGCTGCTTAGGAAGCAGTTGACCTCCTCTCTCTTCTCCTTGGTGCAGGTCTTCAGGTTGTCCTAAACTCCATCATCAAGGCTATGGTGCCCCTGCTTCACATCGCCCTGCTGGTCCTCTTCATGATCATCATTTATGCCATTGTTGGGCAAGAGCTCTTCAAGGGCAGGATGCACAAGACCTGCTACTACCTAAGGACAGGTAGGGCTGTGGCAGGATTCAGTGTGGCAGAGATGTCTTTGCGTGGCTGCTGTGGGGACCACAAGGGTTCTGTGGGTAGCAGAAAGTCTGGTCTGGCCTGGGAGTGTGGCAGGGCTGATGTTTGGTGTAGCACACAGCTCAGTGATAGTACGTGGTGTGAGGAGGTGGTGAAAGGGGACCCAGGAGGTGCTGGGACCTGCTCTACTGGACCTGACCTGCTGCTCACACCATGGCTTTTCCCCTCAGATGTGATTGCCACAGTGGGATCAGAGAAGCCAGCCCCATGCACCAGCTCTGGCCACGGGCGCCCCTGCACCATCAATGGCACCGAGTGCCGAAGCGGGTGGCTGGGGCCCAGCAATGGCATCACACACTTCGACAACTTTGGCTTTGCCATGCTGACTGTCTATCAGTGCATCACCATGGAGGGCTGGACAGAAGTCCTCTACTGGGCAGGCTCCAGCAGCTTGGACTTCGCGCTCAGCTCACCACAGGTTTTGCCTCAGAGTGAGGAATTCCCTCCGGAATACAGGACCCCGGAGCAGGGCCAGGTCTCTGCCAGTGAAAGATCCTGCCCCACCAAGCATCATCCCATAATGTGCCAGGCAATGTCTCCTGCGTCTCTGCAGGCACTGCCCAAGCTGTCTTTGCTCTCCAGATACATGGGAGGGATGCTCCAGCCCCCACCTTTGTGAAGAGGTACAGGCCAGGCACAGCAGTGGCTGGCGGATGCTCTTCCAGCAAAAACCCCATGCTTTACAGTCCTTGAGAGATTGCCTTGCTGAGGTTTAGGCATAGGGCTGATGTTTAAATCTGCTCCCAAAATGCTTGGGTATGGCTTTACCTCTGCTAAAACCAGATGCAGAGTCCTAAGAGGCCAATGCTCAGTCAGGTTTATCTGCTGTCATCCCAAGCACTCACTTCAAAGGGGACAAAGCTCATAGAGGCTATTGAGGGGGCCCCTATAGTGAGACAGACAGCAACCAGTGTGCTCAGAATGCTTCATCTGCCTCTCTCCTTGCCAGGTAAATGATGCTATCGGGAATGAATGGCCCTGGATCTACTTTGTCAGCCTTATCTTGCTTGGCTCCTTCTTCGTTCTCAACCTGGTGCTGGGGGTGCTCAGTGGGTAAGTGCCGCCCTGTCTGTTCTCTGTGCCAGCATGATCAGAGTGTGCCCACTGCCTAGTTTCAGCTGGACAAGAAGGAAGTCTGGAAAAATTTCTGTTCCTTTTCCATTTACATTCCTCTCCTCCTTCTTTTTTTTTTTGCATGCTTCAAAATCCTGAGCTGTGTGTTGAGACCCTCATTCTCACTGATACAGCGCTGCCATCCTGTTGTGAGGAAAACACCTTTGATAAGAATGCAAGGGATCCAAGAGGATTATTGTTAGTCTAATTAATGCTTCCACAGTCTCATCCAAATACAATAATGAACTATCATGTGTCTGGGTACACCGATCCTAAGACTTCTATGCCAAATGACTCAATTAGGGCTAATTCCCATAGTACAATTAAAGCTGCTCTACACAAAGTATCGCTGGTGCACTGCTCAACCTACTAAGCGCTGATGTGGTGAGGTGCCAGCATACTGATTGTGCTGCTGGGAAGTGGTGTTATCCTGGGGAGTGAGAGAAGCTTTTCTTCTCAGTTCTGTGTAAGGTCATTTTTATATGTCTCAATCCTGTGTGTGCAAGTGGATCACACTCATCATCTCTAATACCCTAATTACATGAATTTATTAGTCCTTTTCTATGGCAAGAACCATACAACTGCACATGATTAAACCAAATTGGGTATTAATATGACAAAAGCAAAGCTCAAAACCACAAGACAGACCACAAGCACCTGCCCCTTGCATGAGGTTGGCTGTTACAGCAGGACGAGATGGATCATAGTCATCTGATCCTGGAGTAAGTTGCAGGCACAGCAAAGTACCTGATTTATTTTTTTTTTTTTTTTCAAATATAGCTAAATTATGCTTGAGATCAAGAAAATCCACAAAAAGTCCTGAGGCTTTGTATGTCTGATTATTGTTATAGGGTCTGGGGCCTATTACTAATACATGGCAACACCAGACTGGCTGGGTAGCAGCTCTATAGTCCTGCCAGATACCAGCATTGAAAATAAACTGATTGAAGAAAGAATGAGAAGAGTAACAACCCCCCCCCGCCCCGCATTGGCAGACTTGTCTTTTCCATGTTATGATGAAAAGAGTGTCCTGTTTACTTGCCATGTGATGAGCTCACCTTCCCCAAATGGAGAGCTTGGACCAGCTTTCTGTCCCCCAGTGGGTGAGACCCCACTTGCTGTAATCCTTAGCAGGGCTGGAGAACACCCCCAGCCTCCAACGTCTAGCATTAGTTGGCCTGTCCAACCACAGCATCCTGCAGCAAGGAGCTCCCAAAGATCAGCCAGGGTCAAGGAAGATGAAAGTCACTGGAGCAATCTACTGATAGCACTGGGTTGTGGGACACTTCATGTTTTTCTCTTTCTAAAAGGCCTGGCGTCGGGCTGTGGTCTGTAACCTCCACACCCCCCCTCTCCTGGTCTCACTCTGCTGCTTGCCTCGTTCCAGCGAGTTCACCAAAGAGCGTGAGAAGGCCAAGTCTCGTGGCACGTTTCAGAAGCCGCGGGAGAAGCAGCAGCTGGAGGAGGATCTCAAGGGCTACATGGACTGGATCACCCACGCTGAGGTCATGGACAGTGACCGGGCCAGGGGAGAAGGTACCAGCTCTTCTTGGTCAAAGACCCTTTGTGTGCGGGTTGCGTTCCTAACACTGGCCGTCCTCACGAGGTAGGGTAGACACCTGGAGAGCTCACAGAGACTCATTTTGCTTGAAACCCTGTGAAAAAAATGCTTTGACTTCTGCAGAACGGTTTCCTTCCTCTCTTCTTTTCTTTGTCTTTCCTGTATCATTTTACTGACCCTAACGAACAACAGCTTGGCCCTCATCTGCACCCTGACCACTGTATTTAATGTTTGCAGATTACTAGCAAGACCTAGGTATCCTTTGACAAAATGCGCTTGGAATAGCCATGAAAAGCCATGGGGAGTATGTGCACTTTTGAGTGCAGGGCACAGAGCTGGGTTACTACTTCCAGCACTAACAGATCCAGGAATTTCTTGCTGTTGCTTAACACTTTTAATGGATAAGAAGTGGCTTAGGGCAGAAGGTGAATACACAGGCATCAAGTCAAAGGCTCTGCAAGGTCTGGAGTGCTCTGCCACTCTGCCTGGTGAAACAACATTTGATGCCTCAAGCTGAGCAATACATGTGGGCAAAGAGCCTTTGGAAACAGTGGGGAAAGACAAAATGCTGTTACAAACTTCTTGTTGTTCAGCATTTGCTCAGATCACAGCTGATCCCAGTTTTCTCTGTGCTGGGAGTATCTCACACTAAGGGAGCATATACAGCATGGCTGTCTTGTTAAGATGCTTCTCTGGGTTGCTGCTGCTTCTGCTGTTGCAGGGCAGATGTTCCTGGTGCCTCCTACTGGGTTGCACCTGATACTCAGACATTTCTGCCCGAATTCTTGCTGCTGTCTCCCTGGGACAGCATTTCTTCATTTCACCTCTGATGGGGAAGCTCATCCTGATGTGCTCCTGGGAGAGGTTCCCTCCCACATGTTTTTCCCAGGGGCTCCAAGGTAAGGCTGGATGTCATTTCCTCCTTAGGTATGATGCCATTGGATGAAGGAGGATCAGAGACAGAGAGCTTATATGAAATTGAGGGCATGAACAAGTGGATTCTCTACTTGTAAGTACAAACTTGAACCATCTGCTGCTCTGCATGTGGGCTTGCACAGTTTCCTGCTTGCTGTCCTGGCTGGGCCAGGCTTTCTTCTCAGCCACTGGCTTCCGGGGCAGCCCAGGGACTGTGTGCTCAGGAGGAAATGCAAAACATGGAATTTTGCTCAGGTACTGGCACAAAGCCACTTTCAATGTGAACAGCCTCTTCACTTTGGTACCAGGCTGCGCTCTTCTTCTCGTGGCCCGCACAGCATGTCTTTTGTTTGAGTAGCTGGGCCTGTGGCAAACAACCTGAGGTGACTGTAGGCCAAAAAGGAGTCAGGAAGTGTTTGTGTGAATGAACTACAGTGCCTGGCTGAAGGAACCGAGTGCCAGGGACACGGTTATGTTCTTCAGCCCTTCAGGGAAGGCCCTTGAGAAGGGAGCAGGACTTGCTGCAGGCCCTGCTGAGCCTTTGGCTTTCCCTGCAGCCGTCAGTGGAGGCGTCGGAACCGAATGTTTCGTAGGAAGTGCAGAGATGTGGTGAAGTCCAAGTTCTTCTACTGGCTTGTCATCTTGCTGGTGGCCCTGAACACCTTCTTCATCGCCTCCGAGCACCACTTACCGCCAGAATGGCTGACACAAGTGCAAGGTGAGGAAGAAGCCTGAGGAAGGGGGAGGGCCTGGGACACCCCACTGAGACACATGTGAGCTCTTACTGTGTGTGCACAGGGCCTGTTAGATGCACACAAACACAGCCTGTACATAAGTGTGTGTACACCATCCCCACTGCACTGTCACACAACTGCACATGCGTGGTGTGCGCAGTTACACATGCACAGCATATTCCTAGGGACATGGGTTTGCATTGTGAGCACACATAGTATTTACATTTATACTTGTACATGCATATTATGTGCAAACACACATTACATGCACTCAAACCACACACGATTATGTGTACAGTCACACTACCTGCACCCAACCGCATGAAAACACACATAGACACGAGTCCAGCTGTGCACACATGTACACAGCTCAGCCATGCATGTACGCACACATGCACTGCCCAATACGTATGCATACACTGCATGGACTCACGTGCCCTGCACTCTGACATGTACAAGCACACACAGTGGCTCATGACCCTCCTCCTCATCTCTCTTTCCTGTGTGCTCCCTGAGAAACAGCCTCTGTGGAGTTGAGCAGCGCTGCCTTCCTTCCCTCCCTGCTGTGCCCTTCTGGGGTGAGGAGGTCCATGCCCTGATGGCCTGTCTCTCCTGCCCCAGACAATGCCAACTGGGTGCTGCTAACCCTCTTTGTGGCCGAGATGTTGCTGAAGATGTATGCGCTGGGCCTGCGCCAGTACTTCATGTCACTCTTCAACCGCTTTGACTGCTTCGTGGTGTGTGCAGGGGTCCTGGAGACCATCCTGGTGGAGCTCGGTGCCTTGTCACCCCTGGGCATCTCTGTGCTGCGCTGCATCCGGCTCCTCCATATCTTCAAGATCACCAGGTTGGGCAGGGAGCTCTGTGGGTGCTAGTGGTTCGTGGTTCCCAGGCATCACTGACCTTGACTCTGGGGACGGCTGCAGCATGAGCTGTGCTGGTAGTTTCTGGATGGAGGAACAAGGCCAAGCTGGGGATTTCTGTCTCCAGGACAGGACTTGCTGGAGGTCCCTCTCTCACGCTGGGTTCTGGGCTGTTGTAAATGGGAGTGCTGTAGGCCAGGACTCCAGGCTTCTCTTTCTGGCACCAACCTGCTGTGTGTTTGTCCCTCTTCCCTCATTGCTTGTTGTGCCCTCTGCAGGCATCCTGCCTGTCACACCACATCTGGAGCTTCATTTCCACCTCTTGGGGCCTGGCTGGAGCAGTCTCAGTGCCCAGCCTGTCAGTGGTGCTGGTTCAGAGCCCCCCTTGCTGGGCTGCCAGCATATGCCCCTGGGACAAACAGTCTGTTCCCTCCACCTACCTGGTCCTGTCCACAGTCTTCCCAGCTCCTTCACCTCCTGTCTCTCCTCTCCCCAGGTACTGGACATCCCTGAGCAACCTGGTTGCCTCCCTGCTCAACTCGGTCCGCTCTATTGCCTCTTTGCTCCTCCTGCTCTTCCTCTTCATCATCATCTTCTCACTGCTGGGTATGCAGCTCTTTGGGGGCAAGTTTGACTTTGAGGACATGCAAGTGCGGCGCAGCACATTCAACAACTTCCCCCAGGCCCTCATCAGTGTCTTCCAGGTATGGGACTGTGGGAAGTGTAGAGGTAGGCTGGAGGACATCTCTCCTGGGCCATGGGTCTCCTGGCAAGAGCTGGTGCTCAGAGAGATGTGGTCTTCTGGGAGGTGATGTGGCTTTGGAGTGGGGAAATGTGGGGTCATGAGCAGGTATAGGGCTGAGCAGGGAGGTGGGATTTGGTTTGGCCATGGAGCTGTAGGGGCTGTGAGGGTTTGGTGCTGGAGCCATAAGGGCAGCATCAAGCTGTGGGGGCTCTTGAGTCCCTATTTCTGCTCTGCTCCCAGATCCTGACCGGGGAGGACTGGAATTCAATCATGTATGATGGAATCATGGCCTATGGTGGCCCATCCTTTCCTGGCATGCTGGTCTGCATCTACTTCATCATCCTCTTTGTTTGTGGGAACTATATCCTCTGCCTGCCAAGGCCCAGGCTCCCAGTACCCAGCCCCATAGATCAGCTACCCAGGACTGTAAAGGGGGGAAGAGGGGGCTTCCTTAAGCTTTTCAGTTCTGAACAGCGCAGGGACAAACCACAGGCTTCAGGGCTTGCATTGGTGGTGGCTGAGGTCTGGAGTCTGGAGAAAAGGATCCCATGGGGCAGGTTTGGATGAGGATCAGGTATAGATTCAGCCATCAGTCAATGCAGTAACAAGACTTTGCTAACACAGAGGCCAGCCAGCCCAGAGCTCAGCACTCACAAGGATAGGTGCAGGGCTAGGGATCACCAGCCAGGATTTTCTTAAGTGCTCAGCTCCAGGAAGGTTCCTCAGAGCACAGCTCTGGCCTCACCCTCCAAACAGGAACCAGGTTCATGTCCTTAGTGCTGTCCTCCAGATATCCTCCTCAGTGTCTTCTTGGCCATCGCAGTTGATAACCTGGCTGAGGCTGAGAGCCTGACCTTAGCCCAGAAGGCTAAAGCAGAGGAACGCAAGCGGTGGAAGATGTCCAGGTGAGTCCTGCAATCCCTGTCCAGGTGCTTTGGTGTGAGGGGACAGAGCAGCATTGCCTATGACCTTGCCCAGCATTCAGTTCCTACTCTCCCCTCAACTCCCTTCAGACATTACCCAGAGAAGTCTGAAGATGAGAAGCAGATACTGGCAAAGAAGCTTGAGCAGAAAGCAAAGGGAGAAGAGATTCCCACAACGGCCAAGGTCAGTGCTGGTGGGTCTGAGCCTTGGGGAGCTCCTGGTCCTTGGGGACTAGGCTCCTCTTGCCAGCCAGGAGTGACAGAGGCTTGGAGCCAGCCTGGGTCTGGACTCCTCTAGGCCAGAACTACTCCTCACCTTGCATCCTCTGGGGATGGGGGTGCTCTAGGCCCAGGCAGGACACGTTGCCAGGTGAAATAGACCCATTGCTGGGTATCCTTTTCCTCTGATTCATTTCCTTGGCCACAGCCAGTGGATGGGCTGGTGCAGATCAGTGTGGAGGGGAGCAGGGCATGTCAGCAGCCGCCCAGGCCTCCTTTATGTACACACCAGCATTCCCTGTCTGCAGACTCCTCTATTCAGCTGTGATGAGATGCCTCTTGATAAGCATCTGGCCAACAGCTACTTCCCTATCCACTTTCCAGAGATTCCCCATGAGAACTCACTCAGGAGTTAGCCTCCATGTCTTATTCCACCCATAGTATAGGTGCATGGACCCAGGCTCTTGCCCAGCGCATATTTCCCTGTCCCATCCTCTTGGGATTGCTTTTTGCTCAGTTTGCAGCACCCCTGAGGTGTTTCCCTTCACCTTGCTCCATCCTGGGCCAGGACTCCATGTGCTTGGTGCTGTATGGGCACCAAGAGGCACTGCTTGCCCACATGGCTTCCAAGTGGACAGGGTCTGGGCAACAGGCCACATTTGGCAGCAGTACTGGCACACACAGCTTCATGTCCTCCTCTCTTTCTCTTATTTCAGTTAAAAGTGGACGAATTTGCATCCAGTGTCAATGAGATCAAAGACCCCTACCCTTCTGCTGACTTCCCAGGTGAGACTTGTCCCTGGAAGGGCAGCAGGAAAGCTGGCGTGGCACTGCAGAGGGATGCTGCCAGTACACTGGCTGTGTAAGGAGTAAAGGATGTGGTGACCTTCTGCCAGCCTTGGGGTACTGAGGTCCTGGCACACATGCCAGATTAGGATCAGAGGATTGTCCATAAGGTCACATTCCCTTTCTGAGTGAGTCTTTCCTTTTCCCTCCTTGTGGCCACCCTGCAGGTGACGATGAGGAAGATGAGCCTGAAATTCCCCTGAGCCCTCGACCACGCCCCCTTGCAGAGCTACAGCTGAAAGAGAAGGCCGTGCCCATGCCTGAAGCCAGCTCCTTCTTCATCTTCAGCCCAACCAACAAGTAAGCCCTGACCCTTCTTGCACTGTGGTACCAGGCGTGGGTACCTCTGGCACTGACCCTTCCCAATGGCATCCTACTTATGCATAACAGCCAGGCCTGAAGGAAGCCAGCTCACTGAGAAGTCTTCTCTGTGGAAGGGCTGGGAAGGATATCCCTTCATGCTTAGGGCCTTCCTGTCCTCAGGGTTTAGCCATAACCCTCTTCCCAGGCTCCCATGGCCCTATCTGCTATCCATCTGACCCCTTGCAGCATCTCATGCCATTCCTGTCCCTGGCAGGTTTCGGATGCTGTGCCACAGGACTGTCAATGCTACCTGGTTCACCAACTTCATCTTGCTCTTCATTCTCCTCAGCAGCATCTCGCTGGCAGCTGGGGATCCCATCCGGGCTGAGTCCTTCCGTAATCAGGTGCCCATGTAGCTGTGGAGGGTTGGGATGTGTAGGAAAGACCTCATGGAGACCCCAGCTCCCCATTAAGCAGAGACCTGCTTGCCAGGTGTTATGCCTAGGCCGGTAGCTGTGATTTCATCCCTACCTCTGAGAGAGCAGTACACTCTGGGAGGAGATGCTAGCTGTGTTCTCCATTCAGGGAGAGTCTTTACTGCTCCGTGTCTCAGTTTACTTCTAGGTGAAATGATCCACCTGACAAGGTGCGGGAGATTACCTTGGTTGAAGGCTGTGGTGGCTTAGTTAGGACAGGGACATCCTGGGAGGTGCAAACTGGTGTGTGCAACACCCTGAAATGCTGCTGGCATGGAGCAGTGGTAACCACAAGTCTATCTGCATGAGGCACAAATGGGTCTGCACCCATGCAGAGTCTGACAAGGGATGTGGTGTCTCAATTGTGAACTTCTCAGAGCATTTTTGGGGATCAGATGCTTTCAGGTGAATCAGGTCAAGCCTCACTTACTGGAAACTGAGAGCTGCAGGTTGGATCATGCAGTTGAGAATACCAGCAAAGCTGAGGGAATTTAAGGAGTCCTCTTGGCACTGGGTTTGCAGACTGTCAACTAGATGGGCTGCCCAGCCCGCAGAGTAAGGGCCAAACCCGCAGTGCCAGGATGTTTGAACACACTGGAGCATTTCCCATGTCACGCACATCTCATTCAGTTTTGGTGCTTCTGTCTACAGATCCTTGGATACTTTGACATTGGTTTCACCTCTGTCTTCACAGTTGAAATTGTCTTGAAGGTGAGTCCCTCTGCCCTGCGCATGATTCAGTGCATGGGTCTAGACTGTTCTGGCCATGGGCACTGTGCTCTTTGGGTGCAAGCTCAAGGTCCCAGTGAGGAGAAGCTGCCAGCTGATCCTCACAACCCAGAGTTTATGCAGTCTAGGTGGTGTATGACCTGCCCCAGCAGATCCCCTCCAGAGAGGTCACCTGTGCGATAGGGACAGGAGGGCCATGGTACCAGCAGGTTTGTTCTGACATGCTCCATTGAGACAGCAATGGAAATACATGGAGAAAAAGAGTTATTCAAGCAGCTGCTGCATGTTGCTCCCACTCAAGTCTCTTTTCTCTTTAATTTGCTGAATGACTGGGAAGTGTTTTGTCTCCAGAGCAGAGGATCTCACCTGAAGTCAGCTTCCTGCCTGGCTGCAGAGCTCTGAGCAGGATAAGGTCCCCAGGCCCTGGGAGAAGCCCTTCGTGCCTTGTCTGCCCCAGGGCCATGGAGGGACCGTGCCCCCGAGCCCTGCCTGGCTTCTCTCCAAACTCCTTCTGCTCCCCAGATGACAGCCTATGGTGCTTTCCTGCACAAGGGCTCCTTCTGCAGAAACTCATTCAATGTCCTGGACTTGCTCATGGTTGCTGTGTCCCTCATCTCCATGGGAATTGAGTAAGCACTTCCACGCTTGGCAGGGTGGGTACTGCTCTGTTCAGCCTGGCAGGGCAGCTCGGGTGCTGCACCATCCTCCATGCTGGATGGAGGAGCAGCAGCCCAAGGGCTGGGCATTAGCTCGTGTGTTAACATCCATAAAGCCACGCTGAGGGAGACAGGGCATGGACAAAAGGGAGGCAGGAAGGCCAAGTCCTGGAGTATCAAAGGATAGAAATTCAATTTGGAGCGGCATTCTCCAGCTGCCAATGTCCCTTGGCCTTATGTGGGGTGATGACATAGTGACATATATGTCTCTGCTATCCCTTGCCCCTCACCCTTGCTCCCAGCCTGGCCTCTGTGGCTGCTTTGTGGGGCTGTGCCGGCCTGGCCTGGCCAGGGGAATTGCCCCATCTCACCTCTACTTTCTTCCTCAGGTCCAGTGCCATCTCAGTGGTGAAGATCCTCCGGGTGCTGAGGGTTCTGAGGCCTCTGCAAGCCATTAACAGGGCAAAGGGGCTGAAGGTAAGAGGGAGACTAGGCATCCTCATTCCATGGGGGTCCTCCTGGGGGGTTATGTGGCAGAGATCGTGCCCTGCGAGGCCAAAAACCCAAGTCCCACTCCCTTGCCTGCGGGACGAGGTGTGCCCCATCCCTATTTTGGCAGGCTTCCACTCCTCCTGAGGCCCATCCCTGCAGGGAGCGGGAGTGGGACATGCAGCAAGGGCTTGCCTCACTTGTGCATTGTCCTTGACCTCTGCAGCACGTGGTCCAGTGCGTGTTTGTGGCCATCAAGACTATCGGTAACATTGTGGTCGTCACGACATTGCTGCAGTTCATGTTCGCGTGCATTGGGGTCCAGCTCTTCAAGGTGAGAGCTGTCTCAGATGGGCAGGGGAGGTGTTCTTCTCAGGCACATCCTCTTCTAGTGATAGCTCTTGGGTTGGTGTTTCCCAGTGTTGAGATCAGCACAGGCCATACTCTGCACGAGACCATCCTGCAGAAGAGCCTGCAGTGGGGGGCAGGAAACCCCCAGGGTACTGTCAGATCCTGACAGTACATATAAAGGGGCAAGGTAATGCCTCAGTTTCCCCTTTCTGAGGTGGCAAGTGCTTCTGACTTCCTCTGTGCTTTGGATGCAAAGTGTTTCCTTTTACACAGTACCGCTCCTTTGCTCTGGGCCTTGGCTGCTCCAGGACAGAACTGGCCTTGGCTGAACTCAGCTTTGTTCTCATAATCGGGCTGAAACTCCCAGCCAACTTGGGGAGAGCTCTCAGGACACCCTGCAGACTGAGCAGAGCCGTCAGCATACCTCAACTTGCAGTTAATTCTATGGTTGCTGCTTTCTTCCCTATTTTCCGAATAGTTTGCTCCCAGACAGGATGAGCTAGACGGGTCTCAGCTCAGGGCCCTAGGAGATGTGTTCCCATCATTGAGCAATGTTTAGTCTTAGCCTGGGATTGACTCCAGGCTCCTGAAACACCCTGTGAATGTGTTTGTTGGTGTGCAGAGCAGGGAAACCAGTGGTAGTGCGAGGCAGAGGCCAGAGCCAGCATGAAGCCAAGGTGGGAACTGACAGGGTGGGCTTCTGAATCACAACAAAACCATTGCCTCTTCTGACCTCTGTTAAACACAGGGCAAGTTCTACAGATGCACAGATCCATCCAAGCTGATGGAGAAGGAGTGCAGGTAAGAGCTCTCTTGCAGCTCAGCTTCAGGATGGAGAGCAGAGAGCTGGCGGGAGCCATTCTTCATGGGGATGTTGCATCCAAAGAGTGGAGCCAAGGTCTCCTGCTGTTCTCCCTCCCCCGGGGTAGATCTGAAACAAGCACAAGGCTGTCCTCCCCTCCCAGGGATCAGAGAGCCCTGTCCAGCACTGCAGTGTGTGGGCTGAAAGGGAGCCCTGCCTGGTGACCCCCACATCCCTTCTGCTGCAGGGGTTACTTCATCGACTACGTGGACGGGGACCCCACGCAGATCAAGCTGCAACAGCGGGTCTGGCTGCACAACAACTTCCACTTCAACAACGTATTCTCAGCCATGATGTCCCTTTTCACTGTCTCCACCTTCGAGGGCTGGCCAGAGTGAGTCTGAGGCCTCCTGAGGGGTTGGTCTGTGGTGGGAGCGCATCACTGCTGCAGGCATTTGCCATGTTAAAGAAAGAAGAGCTGCCCAGGCTGAGGAGCAGGGCTTGCCATGCTGGCAGCGGCTGTGGAGCTCACAAGGTCATCCCAGCAGCACTGTGCCACTGATCTGAGATGTCCCTAGGGCTCTTCATAACCTTCGAGAGGAGAAATGGTCTTTCCAACCTAATTGGGGTCTCTGTTGCCTTGCTTTCCCTCCTGTAGGCTGCTATACATGGCCATTGACACTAATGCTGAGGATACAGGCCCTATCTACAACTACCGGGTGGAGACTGCAATGTTTTTCATCATCTACATCATCCTCATTGCCTTCTTCATGATGAATATCTTTGTGGGCTTTGTCATTGTCACCTTCCAGGAGCAAGGGGAGAATGAATACAAGAACTGTGAGCTGGACAAGAATCAGGTAATGGGTCTGCTGGGACAGGGCAAGTTGGGCCAGCACTGGATCAGGCTGGGGCAGAGGAGTTTAACTGGCCCAGGTCTGGTCACTGCTGGGACAGGGTCAGCTGGACGCATGCCTGGCACAACACAAACCTTCCAAAGGAAGGGCAGAGTGGACCAGCACCAGGGAGTGGGCCTTCTGGTGCAGGCAGGGTGCCCAGACTGGGCTGGAGCAGATGGTTGCACCCAGTTCTGGCCTCCTTAGAACAAAAATTACATGGATGTACTGGAGTGAGTCCAGCCAAGGACCTCTGAGATGTCTGAAGCATCTGTCAAGAAGAGGCCAAGAGCTGAGTCTGATGTTGGGAAGGCTCATAGGGATCCTGCTTATGTGTATACCTATGGGGAGGGTGTAAAGAAGATGAAACCAAGCTCTTTTCAGTTGTGTCCAATGACACAACAAAAAACAAGAGGCACAATGAAGAAAACAAGAAACTCCATTTGAACATAAACCCCACTTTTTTATGGTGAGGGTGGTTAAGCCCTGGAACAAGTTGCCCAGAGTGGTTGGGAAGTCTCCATCTTTGGAGATATTCAAACCGAACTGGGCACAGACCTGGGCAGCATGGTCTAGCTGGCCCTGCTTTGGGCAGGGGACTTCAACTAGACCATCTCCAGAGGCACCTCTGTCTGTCAGCCCTTCTGTGATGCTGTCATGCTGTGATTCTGGCTGGGGTTATCAAGGTTGAATGAAGCAGAAGAGAGACCAGCCCTGGAGAGGATGTGGCACATGCTGGGGAGCAGCAAGCAGGCCTGCAGAGACACCATGGGCACCTTGACCTGAGGGTGCTGGGGGTGATGTGAGCTGCACATGAACCCAGCAGTGATGGCCCTGGCCTGATGGGGAGGGAAGAGCCTGCTTGGTACCTCTCAGATGCAGGGAGAAAACTCAGTGCCCCCTTCACCTCTGGTTCATGTGATCTCTTCAGGCTGCTCTTGGCCAGCCCTGAGAGGCCAGGCTCAGGACTGGAGGGTGCAGCACGGCAACCTTTGAAGACAAGCAGTGGCTTTGGAAACCTGGTCCCATGTCAGTGCTCTGGAGGTGCGTTTGCAGAAAGCACAGCAAGTACCTGAGACATCATCACTCAAGTGACTCCCCTGGCCCTGTCATGGGGCTGAGAAAAAAGTGGGGGATTCAGCTTGTGCCTGTGGGGACGTGCAGTGGTGCTGAGCCTGTGCCTGTGCCCCCGGCACTGGCCTGGGGTCACATCTGCCCTCCTTTCCCCAGCGCCAGTGTGTGCAGTATGCGCTGAAGGCTCACCTGCTGCGATGCTACATCCCCAAGAACCCCTACCAGTACCAGATCTGGTATGTGGTCACCTCCTCCTACTTTGAGTACCTCATGTTCTTCCTGATTCTGCTCAACACCATCTGCCTAGGCATGCAGGTAAGGGGCACAGTGCTCACCATGGGTGATGGAGGGGTGTCCACAACAGAAGACAGGTCAGCTACCTCCTAGAGAGCTTCTGGGGGGAGATCTTTCCTACACAGCAAAGCTCGTGGTGTGTACTCAGCACCCCTGGGGCAAAGTATGGCTGGTTGGATGTGGGGAGCCCAGAGAAGGGGCTGCATGGGGGATATTTCCTTTCTGCTGGGCACTGATAAGCCATAGCCCTGGGAAGGGGTTCTGCATGCAGCACACAGCTCTGAGCTCACAACAGAGGCTGGACGTGCCATACGCTAACATGGCTCCTTCTGCCTTCTCAGCATTACAACCAATCTCCAGAAATGAACCATATCTCAGACATCCTCAATGTGGCCTTCACCATTCTCTTCACCCTAGAGATGATCCTCAAGCTCATGGCCTTTAAAGTCAAGGTAAGGGGAAAGCATGGTCCAGAGGGCAGAAGAGGGCCCCAGGCCAGGCCAGGGGGAGTCCATTTACCCTGCATTTGACATCACTTAAGTACAAGCACCCCCAGGCCTCCAAATCCAGAGAACTCCTCGTGTGCTGGGGACCCCATCCACAGGACCTGCTCTGGAAAGACTGCTGTTTGTCAGGGCTACCCTTGCTAGCCAACCCAAGCCAGCCAGCCACTGTTGCCATCTTCAGGGTCATCTGTCATTGGTGTGGCCACCTTAATCTACCCTCCTCATTTCCTATTGTAAGACAGGCCCAAACAATTGGTTAGAGGGTACAATATCTGACCACCATCCCTTTTTCTGGCTCTTGCTGAGGTGCCAGAGGTGATCCTTTTGGTACTCCTCCTTCTGGGAACCAGCATCTCTGTCCTCCTTAATTTAACCTTGGATGTTCACTTTTCTTCTCTGGCTCTTCCCTGACAGGGCTACTTTGGGGACCCCTGGAATGTCTTTGACTTCCTCATAGTGATTTGCAGCATCATTGATGTCATCCTCAATGAGACTGACGTAAGTGTTGGGCTGCTCTTGCTCCTGCAGCACCACTGCCAGCACCCACCTGAAGCTGTGCCCTGTAGCGAGTGCTCCTGTCCCCTGCGATCCTATGGAAAACAGTCTACTCGCTCAGGACTGGACCACACACAGCAGGAAAAAGGGTTTCCCCAGCTCCCTGCACCCACAGGACCCTGCTGTCCCATGCCAGGAGGGGGTCAGGCACATCAAATTGCAAGGCTTTTGTGTGTGTCCCTTTATGCAGGGATCCATCCATATGCACATCCTGACTGTGTATATGTGTATGTGTTTACTTTAAACACCCTTCCAGAGCTCTACACCATATAACCTGGGTGGCTGCAGGCCGTGGCTATATGGGAAAGGCTCTGCTGGGAGCATTTAAAGAACAGTGCTGGGCAGTCAGCGTGCCACTGCCTTTCACAGCACTGGGACATCCACCCCCGTGTCTGACACTGAAAATGTCCCTCTGCACCAGGAAGTCATGGGCTGTATTTAGCAGATGTGATGGTAACTCTAGAAGCAGCTGCAGGATGGGGTATGTTCTAGATTAACCCTCTCTAGTGACTTTGCATGCTGTCTCCTTGCAGGAACAGGGTTGTGTCTGGCAGAGCTGCTGCCACTGCCACTCGTGTGCAGAGTGACCTGCAGCCATTCTCCGTGCTGGGGAGAAAAGGGTGTTTAGGGGCCCTTGGTGGCAGTCACCTTCTTCTCTGGAGGCTGGTCTAGGCCTCACAGAGCTGGGGTGAGCAAAACTGTTCATTTTCCTCTCCTGTGACAGCAAAATGTTCCTCTCTGCACAGTCCTGCACGCTGCTATTACTGTCCTCCAGCCTCCAGGCTTCCCAGCCTTGATGAGCTCCCTGATCTCATGCCGGTGCCAGCAGCTTTTATCTGTCGCCAGGTCCTCCAAGACTCCATCCTTGGTCCCCCAGCACCTGTGACCTGGTTTCCCATTGTCTGTAGGGTGTCATTTCCTAGTGTGCTACCTACTTCACCATCCCGTTGTCACTCAACAATTAAGTTCAAAGGGTGCTTTAGGCGTGCTTAAGTGTCACTGAGCAAAGATTTTCAGTCCCTGTGGAACAAGAGAGCAGGTCAGCAGGCAAATGCCAGAGTGCTGCTGTGCTTGGCCATGGGCCTGTGGGGATGCCAGGGACATAGGTGAAAGGCACCCAGAGGGGACCAGTGCCCTGGCTGGGCTGACAGGGACTGATCAGGTACTTGCACTCCTCTGGCAGTGGCAGAACTGTGCAGGAAGGCTGGGCAGGATCTCAAGAACTGTCCTATGTGGCCTGAGCTTCCCTGGTCTCCCCAGGTCTGGGTGCTGGGGTCACTGAGAGCACTGGTCTCCCTCCTAGTCTCCCAGGCTCTTCAGGAGCCTCTGTCACAGGCAGATCTGCTCTGCCAAGTCTCATGCCCCAGTAACCATCTATGTGCCCTCCTGAGAGCAAAACCCCTTGGGGCTGCCTCACCTTTCCTCCATGTGCGTTTTTCTCCATCCAGCCCACATCTCTCCCAGTATCACCAGGTTCTCCCAGCCATCTGGTGATGTGTAGTGGGATTAGGGGGCAGGGGGGCAACCTCCCTTACTGGTGAGTCCTCCTCCCTGCTGAGAGGTGAGTGCAAGTTGGATCTATTACCTCTGGTCCCCAGAGGCTGTTTGCAACCCTTGCACCTATCATAGCTCACCCAGCTGCTGCAGGCTGCAGGGACGGTGGGTGACACCTTGCAGCAGCCAAGCCATTCCTGATGGCATCCAGGCACGCACCTCTGGTTTGCAAAGTCTGTCCTCTCATGTCTTTCCATTCTACCTCTTTTCTCCTCCCTCGTGTCTCTCTGTGTGTGGCCGCCAGGGTGAAGTGGTGGGGAGTGTTGTGCTGTCAGGGGTTCTCTGCTGGCCACCACAGCCAGATCCTCACAGCTCTTCAATCGCAGAATCATAGAATCAACCAGATTGGAGAAGACCTTTAAGATCACCAAGTCCAACCTTCAGCCCAGGACTGCCAAGTCCACCATGATCACTGAGTTCCCCCAAAGCCCAGGGGTACTGAGGTGTCTGAGGCAGGAGGTAGGTAGGGATGGGGGCCTGTCTGGCAGTGCTACCCCAGGCTCTAAAGTGTAGGGAGCTGGCAGTGTCCATGCTGCTGGGTCACTCCTGCCATGCCTGCTCTGGAAGCTCAGCCCCTTCACAAGCGTCAACCCTCCCAGTCTACCCAGAGCCTCCTGCAATCACTTGTGCTGGTTAGCTTGCCTTCATATCCCACCTGCAGCATCCATGGACCTGACCTGAGGAAGCAAAATCACGCAGTCCTGAGGTATGGCCCAGGTTTCCTGGCCCATACACCCCTGCCCCTGCGATGTGTATGTCACATCAGGGGAGATGCCATGAGGTACAGAAGTGTGTAAGTCAGTCCTTCTTGATCGCTGTGTTTCCCTGGCATTCATCCATTGCCTCTGTCCTTCAAGAGTCACCTTGTCTGTGAGCCTGAGTGATGGTGGGTCTCTGTCCTTCCCTTATGTTCTTCCTATTGTCCTCAATTTCCATCCCACTCTTCTCTTTCTGTGTCTTCTTCTGCAATCAGCCATCCCTTCCTCCCTCTCATTTCTGCACCATTTTTCCTGCTGACTCTCTTGTTCTCTTGACAGACTGTTCTTGCATCCAGTGGTGGATTGTACTGCCTCGGCGGGGGCTGCGATAGCATTGTAAATATCAGCTGCATGTGCTTGTGGTGTGCCCCTCTCCACCTCGCTGCCCATGGTCCTGCCAATGTGCCTGTGACTGGTGTTTGCATGTGTCCTGCATGTCATTAAGACACACCAGCCCCAGCTGCTCTCTCTAGGGTGTAGCTGTCCCCTTTCTGAGAGGGACCTGGGATGAGACACCCCACACACACACTCCTTCCCATCTTGAGGTGTGCCAGGCTCTTCCCCAGCCCTCCTGGCTCTTTCTGCTGGCCCAGCAGTAACCCACCTCCCAGCACTGTGGTACCTGACCTGAACAGAGCATCTAACAAAGGTGTCTATGGCTGCTGATGGGAGGACAGTTGGCCTTGGTTTCTTTGACCATTGCCCTGTCTGTGTAAGGCCCGAAGGGATTTGCCTGCATGAATGCAGCCTCTGGCACTGTTAGCTGGAAAAAGGGTTAGAGGGGTGTCTATTGCACCATGCCTTCCCCAAGAGCTGCCTGTCCCCCGCAGCTGCTGACCTTACGTGCTGGTGGCTGAGACCACTAGTGGGATGGGGGTACCTTGGGTTGGCCCATAGAAGCTTGGAAAATGGGGAGGGGCTGGCAGCAAGGTCCCATGTGCTGGAGCCTTTTCCCAAGGGTTGAGAACCATGGTGCTGGTGACTGCAGAGGGAAAGCTGGCCTGCACTGGGCAATGAGGACATGGTGCACTGGAGCTTATGAGATGTTTCTGACCTCTGTGCTGGGCACTAGGAGAGCGAAAGGCAAAAGAAAGAGGAGTGGGGAGAGGAGATGGTGTTTTCCAGTGCAGTCCTGGGAGCTCAGAAATGCCAGACTGGGGAACATGGAGCTGCTGGGAGGGATGTTCACAGCTGGATTTTGTTGCCCTGAAATAGCTGGGAATGGGTAGGCTGGATGATGGGAGTGAGGGGAAATCCAGTACCAGCTGAGGGGGCAGTGGGAGAGGCAACCCAAGCAGTGATGGAGTCGGGATGGACAGAGGCCTGGCAGAGACCAGGAAGGGCTGCTTAGCGTTCCTGGTGGCAGAGGCTGGAGCTGTGGCTGTGCCATGCTGGAGCAACCAAGGGAGCAGGTAACCAAGCCCTCAGAGTCCCAGGTGGTCCAAGACCAAACCTGGCCCTTTGAGCCCAGGAGCTCAGTTGTCCCCAACCCTGGGACATGTCTTTTCTCCCTTCCAAGACAGTAGGCATCACTGCAGGTAGAGGTGACACTTGGCAGCTCCCTTTCAAAGTCACCTTGCCTTCAATTGCTCCTTTGGTCCATCAAAGCCCAGCTGGGACATCCTCAAACCAACCTTTCTGTGTGTAAGCACCCATCATTAGCCCTTCGTGTGCCTGGTGCCTCATCTACAGCTCACCTTACAAATGGAACCTGAGGTGGGAGCATCCCATATGGCACATGCTGGGTGAGAGCCTGAAGGAAACTTGTCCTGTCTGGTGCATGGCGAACAGCATAGCTCTCCCAGCGTGCATTCCATCATGCCTTTCTCCCTGCAGTGCCCCATCCCTCTAAATAAGGGGGTTGTTCTCCTACCCATAACCAGGCATCTGAAGCAGCCCAAGGGGTGGAGATGTGAAGCCGTGGGGCTGGGGAGATGAACTCATTGGGAAGGCTGGTGGGAAAGTACCGGCACATCCCCTTTCAAGTCTGGTCCTCTGTGCAGACAAGGGCTGGTGCCTGGGGGAACCTTGTAACCCTTCCTCCAGGACCTGGACCCCTCCTTGTCTGCCTGGAGGCCTCAGCACCCGCTGCCCTCCCGGTGTTGTGCTCTGCATGCAGGACCCCGACGATGACTCCCGCGTCTCCATCACTTTCTTCCATCTGTTTCAGGTGATGAGGCTGGTGAGGCTGCTGAGCCGTGGAGAAGGTGTCAGGACCCTCCTCTGGACCTTCATCAAGTCCTTTCGGGTATATGAGGAGCAGTGCTCCCCTCCCAGACGAGCACATGCCCAGGGCTGGCAGCAAGCTCTGTGATCCACGCACTAACTGGGTGAGCAGTCTGTCCTCACCAGGCAAAGGAGGAAAGCTCCAGTGCTGGCAGGAGCACTGAGCCTCAGACTGGACCAGGGGCTTGTGCTCTGTAGGAGAACATGGCAGGGGTGGGAAGATGTAGGGGATCTCCCTGACATCACCTGTGTCAGAGCAAGCAGGCAGGGGCTGCCTGGGCCCATCAGCCTTCGTCCCTTCAAGGATGGCCTCTGCACCCAGTGGGTAGCCCAAGGGTATGCTGCAGCATCTCAGCACACAGACCCTGAGCCTGGGCAGCTCCCACAGCCCTGGGCAGCCCTGGGTTGTGTTTAGTTTCCATCCCAGCTGCAGAGGCATGGTTCTCCTTTGGGTTTTGGCATAAGCCTCCAATGCATGAGAACTGGAGAATGGGGCTAGTGGGAGGGTGGTTGGAGGAACAGGCAACGAGTAAGCTGTTCCCTCCCCTCATAGAGAGGATTCTGGCCTCATGCAATAGCTCCAGACCCTACCTCCGGTCCCTGGGTTATTTTGATGGTGGGCTGATGTGTCATGTGAGCTATGGTCCTTTTGTCACAGGCTCTGCCCTACGTAGCCCTGCTGATTGTGATGCTTTTTTTCATCTACGCTGTGATCGGGATGCAGGTGAGAGCACAGGGGTGGCATTTGCTGTTGAACAGGTGCCCTGAACCTGATGGCATCTGGGGAGGTGGGATGGAGAGGGATTAGGTCCTCTGCCAGGCACCCTCTGGGACTTTGTACATGATGGGACCATTTCATCTGGTCTGCAAGGATGCTTACAGTCCCAGCAGCCTCCTCCCATCCCCCAGCTGCAAATAGGGCAACTGAGCCCTACAGCAAGTGGCACTTCTGGAGTCAGGCCACAGCCTAGCCGCAGTCAGCAGTGCTTGTACCTGGTTCATAAGACTTTGTCTCCTTGGCCCAGATGATGTGCAGCACAGACAAGGGCATCTTCAGCATAGGCAGGAATGTCCAAGGAGCCCCAGAGCACCCACACCCTGGTCTCAGTCTCTTTTGGGCATACCCAAAGCCTACTGAACAGGAGGAAGAGGAGCTCAAGGCTATTCTGGAGGGTGGTCAATGCCTCAGAAAGGGTACTGAGGACCTGACAATGTGATTTGCAGATGTTTGGGAAGATTGCCATGGTGGACGGGACCCAGATCAACCGAAACAACAACTTCCAAACCTTCCCACAGGCTGTTCTGCTGCTCTTCAGGTCAGTCTTGGCTTAGTGTGCGAGCAGCTCCACAGGCAGAGAGTCAGCATGAGAGCCCACCAGTTCAGAGCAAGGGAGAGCAGCACGGCCACAGCTAATTTCTTTCCTGCCCTACAGAAAAGTCTCTTGCGGCAGTGGCAGCATTTCAGGAGTGGCTCTTGGTTTGCTTGGTGTGGCTGAACTGCAGAAGGGCACTTTGGGGTTTCTATTCTGAATGCTTCCTTCTCAGACTGGATTTTAACTCTTGGAATCATAGAATGGTTTGGGTTGGAAAGGACCTTAAGATCATCCAGTACCAAGCCCCTGCCATGGGCAGGGGTGTCTCACACTAGACCGTGTCACCCAAAGCTCTGTCCAGCCTGACCTTGAACGCTGCCACCACTTCTCTGGGCACCCTGTGCCAGTGCCTCACCACCCTCATAGTAAAGAACTTCTTCCTTAGATCTAACCTGAACTTCCCCTGCTGAAGTTTAAACCCATCACCCCTTGTCCTATTGATTTGTGAATTGTGAGGAAACTCAAGAGGAAGCTGTTGCGTTGAAGAGTGTGGGGGGGGGAAACAAACCCCTTGTTTCACTTTCGGATATGCTGCTCTCTGTCCGACCGCGTTCGCTTATATTGAACCTCTAGTGGTCTGGGAGCCAATCCGACCGCGTTCGCTTATATCGAGCCTCTAATGGTCCGGGTTTCAACCCAACCGCGCCCGCTTATATCGAACCTCTAATGGTCCGGAGGCTAATCCGACCGCGTTCACTTATATCGAACCTCTAATGGTCTGGATTTACCGATAGTGACAATTAGATATCAAAACAGTATGACTTATTAACTAAATTTATTGGTGCAACAGGTACAGGTTCTTATGGATTGCCGGTGATAAATACTGTCTGCAAAAGCACGTGCATATAATAGTTACATGAATACAAGCGCTTGATAAAGTTGACACAGCTGAGCTCTAAAAGATACAGGTGACAAATAAGAATAACTCTATAGAGATTCTAAGTTTTTCCTAGGAAAGCACTGGATACAGTGCGAGTCTTACCCACAGGCGTCCCTATGGGGGGGGAAGAGAGGTCCAGCCCGTCGACCGGTCCCAGGAGTCGGTTGATGTTATTTTCCTTAACTCGTCCACGATGGTATCTTCCCCTATATCCCCCTCTTTCTTGGGTCTTTTTATATTATTTTTTATCTTTAAGGTGGAGCTTGAGTGACTCTAGTCATACGTACTATTATTATTACTCAGAGAGGGTTGATCTCATTTTGGAGTGGGGGTCTCATTAGAGATGAGTGAGTAATTGCATTATAATGACGTTATAATGAAGCAAAGTCCACACTGAGGGCGGCATTCTGTCAAAAGAAGATAGGCTGCTGGCCCAAGGTAAGAAGTGTACAGCTTATCGGCTTCTTGCACCATCTCGTTCCGGTCTTTGTTGCCAGTTACACAGCTTATCAGTTTCTTGTACCATCTCGTTCCCGTCTTTGTGCTGAAGTTAGGACAAAGCGTAACTGCGAGATCTCCACCTCGCCCTACGCTTCGTCTTCGCGTTGCCACGGGAATTGCGGTGGAGTGCACATTCCTGGCATACCCGGTGCGGCTGCATCTCACCCTGAGAGGCCTTGAAAGTCCGTTTTCCCTTATGTGTGGACAATGCTACATTTAAAATATAAGTTTAATTCCTAATTATCCCATATTTCCTAATTATTCCACATAATCCACCCCGTGACTATAGTCACTCAAGCTTCACATTTTTTAAGAGGAATTTGGAATGTCCCATACGCCTTTTGGGTGAGGGTTGCTAAGTATATATATATCTTGCGGGGATACCAAATTAGTTAAGCGTTTTAACATGATCCAAAATCTAACATACAAAGCGATTGTCAAAGCAAAACCTAATACAGTGAGTATTAGCAAAATCACAACAGGGTGAAGCATCCTATTCAGAATTCCTGTGGCAGTTGGTGACCATCCAAAGAGAGTGTCCCACCATTTATGTTCTGCATCTTTCTGGACTCTTTCCAACACCTGATGAACTTCTTCGGTGTCATGGTGGACAGTGATCAGAGTTCTTTGTCCTCTTTCCTTGGCCTGGGTCAGCAACTGCTTCAAGTTTTCATGGTGTAATAGCTTCCTCACCAATGTGAGATTCATCCCAATAGGAGTGAATAACAAGTCATTATACAGCGTGTATCTTGATTGCAACAATTGTTGAGAAGTAACAGGAGCTGAGTAATTAAAATCACAGCCAATGATATTAGTAAAATTGCAAATACAGAGGTTTGAGTGATTGGTGATATCTATAGCAACACTATCTATTAGTATGGAGTTACAAAGAGTTCTCATGCAAGCACATCCTTTCCCAATATATACAAGCACGGTTTCTGGATTCTCATTTGGATGTATTTCAAAGTGACAAACATTTTGTTCAGTGTCAAGACAAATGTCTTGTGCTTTTATGATATTACTTTCACAAATGAATCCTTGTTGGTTTCGCGTAATGCATGCGTCAACGTCAACGGTTTGCCATCTATTGTTATATTGCGCCCATACTCCATGTTCAATTGGATAGAGCACAGTCCCATGGTGATTTAATCACAGCGCAATGACCGGGTATATGGTACATACTGAAGCATTGCGTATTGTCAGGACAAAAGCAGTGACTTTACTCTCAATGGGATCATAAGTGAAATTAATCAGGTGCCACCAAGATTGGAATTTTCTTTCAAATTCAATTGCGTTATCCCAGACTACTTTTCGAATTTCAGTGGGTAAGGTACCTGCTTCACCTTCCCTTATGATTGCGGCTGTCATCGATTGTATCCATATCTGGGCTTGGATACAGCTGAGAGCCAGAGACACGTTGTTTTGGGCGACATCAAGTGCGTCTATAATTAGCTGGTGGTCCTTTTCACTCACTCCTTCCCATTGAGGTAATATATTCGATAAAAACCATTGGTGATTTCCCAAAGCCAAAAGAGAAGATTGTAAAGAGTATTTCAATTTAGTTAAGTCACAAGTTATTGTGGCAAGTTTGTTGGTGAGAATTTCCACATCTATGCTATTTAAGACTCCTAGCCCCGTTCCTAGGATACCAGTTAAATCTCTCTGATGTCTTAAGGGGGTGAAGGTTCGCCCATGTAACCATGTTGACCATCCTGCATACAATGTATCCAGGAATGGTGAACATGTGGGTTTGATCGCAGAGATGTTAATTTGCATCAATTGTTCCACACGTTTGAGGGAGTATGATGGGTTGTTTTTAATGACATAAGGCAAAGTACAGCCCTATGTTGTCTTGTGCCCAGAGGCAGGTTGCAAAGACTGATTGGACCAAAGTAAAGTTGGACCAACAATCCCATCTCTCCACAGTACAGATTTTTATTTGTTATTTCTATTTTGGTTACGGAGATCTGACTAGTTTGTTTGTGGGTGGATCCATTGCTAACTCTACGTCCTACTTTTATTTCTTGTCCCATGTATCATCACTGTTGACAGATTTAAGTCTTTGTTAGAATCTAATTCTACATTCCCTGTGTTTAAACCCATGTTCCTGGTGTATTTTGTATGAGTCTCAGACCAGAGCTACTGCAGGTCTGTAGAAACATAATATTGATTCAATTCTGCGGTTTACCATTTTTTCTAAAACTTAGGTTGGCAAATGATCATGAATGTAAAGAATACTATCACTATTACGGCTAGGATGAGTGACAAGATTCCTTGGATGCACTCCAGTCCAGTGTAGGCCAGTCCATCTGTCCATGTGCAGTTCACCTAGAGTTTCTGTGAACATAGAAGAGAAAACATGCTCGGCCTTTTGACCGACGGGGTTAAAAGGAAGGTGAAATCCACTGGGTATTAATCTAATGTACTTTTCCTGAACAGTCTTTGGCTTCCCATGCATAGGGATTTTTAGGAGTAATTAGTACCATGGGTACTTGAGGCATTTTTACCAACACCGGTTGTTCCTCACAAGGAGGAAAACCATGAAAAACATATCCTTAACATCAATTTCGGCAATATTTGGGACTGCTGTACTTAGGGGTGTAGTATTGGCATTTAACTGTTGATAATCTACTATGAAATGCCATTGTCCGGTAGGTTTCTTGATAGGCCACACTGGGGAATTATAAGGTGAGTGAATTTGTTTAATGATATCCCTCTTTTCCAATTCCATTACCACCCCGTCAACCCCTGTAAGTGTTGCTGCAGGCAACGGGTTGTCATGAGTTCAGCAGCAGCAGTCATTTTTTTTTTTTTTTTTTCCTTCTTGGTAGCTGCTGCAGCGCTGTGTTTTTGATTTTGGGCCTGGGAACAGTGCTGATAACACCAGTGTTTTCAGTTACTGCTGGGTGATGTTTAGGCTGGCCAAGGACTTGCTGAGTCTCATGCTCTGCCAGGGAAGGGGGGAAGCCGGGAGGAAGGAGAGACAGGGCACCTGACTCAGACTAACCAAAGAGATTATTCCATACCACAGCACGACTTGTCCAGGATGCAAAAACGGAGAGCAGAGACCCGGAAGGGTGGCGAGGGTGCACGGTGGGGGGCACTGGCGGGGGTGCACTGCATGGTCGGGCCCGATCTTGGATGGTGAGAAATTGTATTTTTTTTTCCCTTGTATTTTCTCTTATCATTATTATTATTGGTGGTAGCAGTAGTGGTTTGTGTTCTACTTTAGTTACTAAACTGTTCTTATCTCAACCTGTGGGAGTTGGATTCTTTCGATTCTCCTTCCCATCCCTCCAGGAGCGGAGGGAAGAAAAAGTGGGGAGTGAGTGAGAGAGCGGCTGTATGGGTTTGTGAAGTTTAAACCACGACACGGGTATTGCCAAATATTGGTAATTTTAGATGGAGGTAAGGGTATGGCTGTTTGTGACAGATTTAACCTCATTGTCAGTGCAGAATTTCACCTGCTTTATCCAAATCATTATTATGGCAAAGCACATACAGATTTACATTTGTGGTATGTATACTACCAGGTGTAGTAGCATGCTCAAAATGCCAGTGGCAGTGAGGGACCAGCCAAAGAAATTTCTTACCAGTGGAGTTCTCTTACCCTCTTTGCTTGCTTTTTATAACACTATCATTGTATTAGAATCTTTCTAGCTGTTGCCATAACATTTTCTAGCAGTTGCTGCAAATTTGCATGCTCTAACATCTGTTTAACAAGTGACAAATCCATACAATACAAGGTGTAGTTTCTTGTTAGCCACTGGCTAGTTAAGTGCAGATGGTTTTATACACAAAATCACAGCCTCTATTAACAGTTACTTTGCAAGCACACATATTTAAGCTGTTACTTTTCAGTTGTCCCCAAGTGATGTTTTGCAATCATTTCTTTTTCTCTTCCTCTATCTCATTCTGCTTGGGGTATTCACGGTCAGCTCTTATAGCTGAGGCACTGGGTTTTTCCACTCGTCTGTCCAGCTCATGGCGAGGCTTGACAAACTTTGCAGGCAGCCACCACGGATCTGTAGGTAGGAGGACACAAACATACCCTCTCCCCACGGTTATCAGTTCTTGAGAAGTAAGACAAGTTAAAGTGATTCCTTAAAGCGGAGGCATTCCGATAAAAAAGAATGTGAAGCAGCTGCAGAAGCAAACTGCACAGTTAACAGTCAACGAGTTTGCAGTGTCATTAACCATTTTTTCTCTTTCTCTGCCACCCTGATGCTGTTTGTGTGGAGGTTGGTAAAGCTTGTGGTTGTACTACCCCTCTTGTTTTTTCTATTAGCAGTTTGTATTTTAAGTAGGCTTTGTTTGTGGTGTCTCTACAAACTGCTCCAATACTTCAGTGGATCGAGAGGTGTTTTATACATATTTTTTTTTTTCAAAGTTGCTCACCCTTCTTTGTGCGGCTACAAACACCTGCCTGCCCAGCAGCAGCTACAGCTGCCAGCCTGCTGAGCAGAACCACTTTTCTATTAACCCTTTCTTGCCCAAAATGTTAATCTGCTACCCGTTAAAAACTTTTACATGAATCCGACAGCAAATAAATACACAGAACACTGTCTGCCCTCAACAGACACACACATACACACACATTCATGGGATCCCATAAACACACTCCATACAAATACAATATTTAAAACACAAAATTCAGACAATCATTACTCCCACTACACGGTCCCACGTACAGAACGTGGTGCAATGACCCTGTGAAGACAATCAGGAAGCCAGCTCCGAGCAGCATCATCGCAGTGCAAGGTGGCAGGCTCAATCTCAGCGGGCGTCCCCCCAGAGGCTCTGCCTCCCCCACATTGCATGAGGCTTGGGCTTTTGTACTGACCAAAATGCACACTCATTCCGATGCAGGTGGCCAGCCTACATCAGAAGAAGTGGCGAGTAGTATCTATAAAGGTCTGCAAGGGTCGGTAGAAACACGGACATACTTCTATATAAAACCTCTAGTACATAAATATTACAGAGAGACTATATAAAGCAAGTTATATATGGGGTTCCAAATCTATGGTCTGTTATCATTTGCTTAATATCGTTTGGTAAGAGCATACGAGAGACCTTCCCACTGCGGGTCTCGATCCGGCACGTATACCACCAGGAAAGCATGCAATCCATCTGCATCCATCTGCATCCATCTCACTTCTCCCTCTTTAAGCTTCTGTAAAGCCCAACAGTGCTCAATACGTTCTACCACTCTCTCTTACATTCTACCACTTTCTCTTACGTTCTACCACTTTCTCTTTATCCTTCCGAAACTTTTGGGCCCACTCCTTCCCAGCTGGGGAAGGGGCACAATCATATTTTTGCAGCAGTTTATCCATGGCAATCCTGCCGACTACGCCAATTTTCTGTTGCGTTGAAGAGTGTGGGGGGGGGAAACAAACCCCTTGTTTCACTTTCGGATATGCTGCTCTCTGTCCGACCGCGTTCGCTTATATTGAACCTCTAGTGGTCTGGGAGCCAATCCGACCGCGTTCGCTTATATCGAGCCTCTAATGGTCCGGGTTTCAACCCAACCGCGCCCGCTTATATCGAACCTCTAATGGTCCGGAGGCTAATCCGACCGCGTTCACTTATATCGAACCTCTAATGGTCTGGATTTACCGATAGTGACAATTAGATATCAAAACAGTATGACTTATTAACTAAATTTATTGGTGCAACAGGTACAGGTTCTTATGGATTGCCGGTGATAAATACTGTCTGCAAAAGCACGTGCATATAATAGTTACATGAATACAAGCGCTTGATAAAGTTGACACAGCTGAGCTCTAAAAGATACAGGTGACAAATAAGAATAACTCTATAGAGATTCTAAGTTTTTCCTAGGAAAGCACTGGATACAGTGCGAGTCTTACCCACAGGCGTCCCTATGGGGGGGGAAGAGAGGTCCAGCCCGTCGACCAGTCCCAGGAGTCGGTTGATGTTATTTTCCTTAACTCGTCCACGATGGTATCTTCCCCTATATCCCCCTCTTTCTTGGGTCTTTTTATATTATTTTTTATCTTTAAGGTGGAGCTTGAGTGACTCTAGTCATACGTACTATTATTATTACTCAGAGAGGGTTGATCTCATTTTGGAGTGGGGGTCTCATTAGAGATGAGTGAGTAATTGCATTATAATGACGTTATAATGAAGCAAAGTCCACACTGAGGGCGGCATTCTGTCAAAAGAAGATAGGCTGCTGGCCCAAGGTAAGAAGTGTACAGCTTATCGGCTTCTTGCACCATCTCGTTCCGGTCTTTGTTGCCAGTTACACAGCTTATCAGTTTCTTGTACCATCTCGTTCCCGTCTTTGTGCTGAAGTTAGGACAAAGCGTAACTGCGAGATCTCCACCTCGCCCTACGCTTCGTCTTCGCGTTGCCACGGGAATTGCGGTGGAGTGCACATTCCTGGCATACCCGGTGCGGCTGCATCTCACCCTGAGAGGCCTTGAAAGTCCGTTTTCCCTTATGTGTGGACAATGCTACATTTAAAATATAAGTTTAATTCCTAATTATCCCATATTTCCTAATTATTCCACAGAAGCGAGGTCTCAGCCCAAGGCTTTCCTTGACTCCAACCACTCTGGAGATCACTCTGGAGCTTCTAAAAGCAGACTCCTCACAGCAGCGCAGCAAGCCCAGAATCCTCACTGCTCATTTCCCAGTGGTTCCCTGTTCCCCTCTGTGCTGAGATGGCCACAGCCCACCCTGTGTGCCCAGCTCCTGCCCAGGGCGGTCAGAGACACACATCCCCTCTGCTCAGGTGTGCCACCGGTGAGGCCTGGCAGGAGATCCTGCTGGACTGCAGCTACGGCAAGCTCTGTGACCCTGAGTCAGACTTCAATGAGGGCGAGGAGTACACCTGTGGCACCAGCTTTGCCTACTTCTACTTCATCAGCTTCTACATGCTCTGTGCCTTCCTGGTATGTGACCTGTCATGGGGCTGCCTTCTGCACCCCCATCCTGGCCCTGAGCAGCCCCTGGTGTTGAGTTAACCTTGCATCTCACTGGGCTGAGCCCACAGCACCCTCTTCCTAGGAGCATCATAGAATTGTGGAATGATTTGGCTTGGAAAGGGCCATCCAGTTCCACCCCCTGCCATTGACAGGGACACCTTCCACTAGAGCAGCTTGCTCCAAGCCCTGTCCAACCTGGCCCTGAACACTGCCAGGGATGGGGCAGCCACAGCTTCTCTGGGCACCCTGTGCCAGTGCCTCAGCACCCTCACAGGGAAGAGCTTCTTAGTGATATGTAGCCTAACCAGATCATCCCCAGTGCATCTCCCAGCCATGCTGTAAAGCTGGCACCACATTCTGTCGGACCCAAGATCTCCCATTACTTTCTTCCCACAACCCCCCTGTGCTGCCTTCCACATGTGTCTGTGTTGGCTCTTGCAAGGGCAGAGAGTGAACATCTGCCCTATGCCTGCTGCAGCCTTTATCTCCTTGGGTAGAAGGCCCATCCCTGCATGGGGTGACCCACAGCACCACCTGGCTTCACGGGATCCCAAAACCCTTCTCCCAGACTTCTCTGCCTGTGTTTTCCCATGGCTCTGCCCAGAGTGCTTGGCCCTGTCCTAACCTACATCTTTCACATTCCTCAGATCATTAACCTCTTCGTGGCCGTCATCATGGACAACTTTGACTACCTCACACGCGACTGGTCCATTCTTGGGCCCCATCACTTGGACGAGTTCAAACGGATCTGGGCTGAGTACGACCCTGAGGCCAAGTAAGTGACAGGGGATGAGTGGCATGGAGGGGATCTCCTGGGGCGGGATGCCCTGGGACACACATGGAAGTGTGAGCTATGGCACTCCAAGAGTTATATCCCACCATCTCAGAGGTGGATGTGGACTTGCCAGCATATTCCAGGGCTGATACAAGCCATCAGGATGCTTGGAGACACAAGACTTCCAGTCCTCTCTTCATCCAGCCCTGGTGATGCTGCAAACTTTTATCATGCCACTGGACGCCTTTATCTGCTGCCCAGTGCAGTGGGGAAGTGTAGGGATTCCTGCAATAGGAGCTGAGGGAAGTGTAGGGATTTGCCCACTGCAAGAGCATGGACCAGGTCATAAAGGTTGAACCCACGAGCGCCTGCCTGAACCACTGCCCCTGCGTCTGCTGCTACACTGCTGATGCAGTTTGTTGTCTCTGCAGGGGCAGAATCAAAACACTTGGATGTAGTGACTCTGCTGAGACGTATCCAGCCTCCCCTGGGCTCTGGGAAGTTCTGTCCACACCGTGTAGCGTGTAAGGTAAGAGCCAAGGGGGTGGTAGGGTGTGAGGGCACAGGGGCACCTTCCCCACCCTGTCTGCATCCTCCCCAGGTAGCTGAGGGTGCCAGTCCAGCCAGCTTCCCGGTGCCATGGTTTGTACACATGTTCTGACCTCTCGTATTGAACAGAGGAGTGTATTCTGGAGCAAGGAGAGGTGCTGTTAACATGCATAGAGCTGATGTGCTTCAGGCTCCTGAAGGACTTGCCTGCGTTCACCCCCACACCGAGAGGCACGGCAGTGGGGTGGTCTCTGCCCAACCCGGAGCCCTCAGTGCAGGGGGACTCCCAAGCCATGCTGGGGTGTCCCACATCTCCATCTGGTACAGGAGGACAGTGCTGGGCCTGGACTCCCAGCCGTGACAACTGGGCTGTGGGAGTTTGTTTCCAAGGGCTGATATCACTGGGGGAGCTGGAAACACTGGCTCTGTAGGAGCCATGAGTTCACTTTTCCCAGCTCATTCTGCACAAATCCAGAGCCTGTGTGAGTCTCAATCGTAACCCACATGGGCAGGACCTCAGGCACTGCTGTAAACCAGGAGGGATCCCCAGATCCCTCACAACAGACTGGGGTGCTGTTTGGGTGGTGGAGTGCAATGCAGAATGACTCCCATCTCCTGAGAGCAATGCTGGGTCTCTTGCTGGCTGGTTGTTTAGAAAAGGAGGCTCAGGGGAGGCCTTATCACTCTCTATGTCTACCTGAAAGGAGGTTGTAGCGAGGTGGGGGTCAGTCTCTTTTCAGTAGCAAGTGATAGGGTGTGAGGAAACGGCCTCAGATTGCACCAGGGGAGGTTTAGACTGGGTAGTAGGAAAACCTTCTTCACTGAAAGTGTTGTCTAGCATTGAAAGAGGCTACTCAGGGCAGTGGTGGAGTCACCATCCCTGAAGGTATTTGAAAGACATGTAGACGAGGCCCTTAGTGACATAGTCAAGTGGTGGCCTTGGCAGTGCTGGGTAAATCATAGAATCATAGAATAGTAAGGGTTGGAAAGGACCTCAAGATCATCGAGTTCCAACCCCCCTGCCATGGGCAGGGACACCTCACACTAAACCATGCCATCCAAGGCTATGTCCAACCCCACCTTGAACGCCGCCAGGGATGAAGCATTCACAACTTCCCTGGGCAACCCATTCCAGGGCCTCACCACCCTTACAGTAAAGAATTTTTTCCTCATATCCAATCTAAACTTCCCCTGTTTAAGTTTAAACCCATTACCCCTTGTCCTCTCACCACAGTCCCTAATGAAAAGTCCCTCCCCAGCATCCCTATAGGCCCCCTTCAGGTATTGGAAGGCTGCTATGAGGTCTCCACGCAGCCTTCTCCAGCCTCAACAGCCCCAATTTTCTCAGCCTATCTTCATACAGGAGGTGCTCCAGTCCCCTGATCATCCTCGTGGCCCTCCTCTGCACTTGTTCTAACACTTCCATGTCCTTTTTATGTTGAGGACACCAGAACTGCACACAATACTCCAAGTGAGGTCTCACGAGAGCGGAGTAGAGGGGCAGGAGCACCTCCCTCGACCTGCTGGTCACGCTCCTTTTGATGCAGCCCTGGATACGGTTGGTTGCTGGGCTGCAAGCGCACACTGCAGCCGGCTCATGTTCATTTTTTCATTGACCAACACCCCCAAGTCCTTCTCCTTGGGCTGCTCTGAATCTCCTCCCCGCCCAACCTATAGCTGTGCCTGGCATTGCTCCGACCCAGGTGTAGGACCTTGCACTTGGCATGGTTAAACTTCATCAGGTTGGCATCAGCCCACCTCACAAGCGTGTCAAGGTCCCTCTGGATGGCATTCCTTCCCTCCAACGTATCAACCGAACCACACAGCTTGGTGTCATCGGCAAACTTGCTGAGGGTGCACTCAATCCCACTGTCTGTGTCACCCACAAAGATGTTGAACAAGACCGGTCCCAACACCGATCCCTGGGGGACACCACTCGTTACTGGTCTCCAGCTGGCATTGAGCCACTGAGCACTACTCTTCGCGTGCGGCCATCCAGCCAGTTCTTTATCCACCGAGTGGTCCACCTATCAAATTGATGTCTCTCCAACTTAGAGAGAAGGATGTCATGGGAGACAGTGTCAAAGGCTTTACACAAGTCCAGGTAAATGACATCAACTGCTCTGCCCCTGTCCATCAGTTCTGTAGCCCCATCATAGAAGGTCACCAGATTGGTCAGGCAGGATTTCCCCTTAGTGAAGCCATGCTGGCTGCCCCTAAGCACCTTGTTGGTTTTCATGCGCCTTAGCATGCCTTCCAGGAGAATCCGCTCCAAGATTTTGGTAACAACTGTCCTTAATAGAGTGGTTCCCTTAAACTGAGCCTTGAAAGCAGCAGTTCTTTGGGAGTATGAGAAAAAGAACAGAGCAATTCCATATCTCATTTTTAATCCCACCTCCTTTCACCATCAGGCCTTCACTTTGATCACCCAAACTCTAGCACTTTAATGTGTGCCCAGAAATCACTGGATGCATGCTGTCATTTGGTGAAAAGTGAGGAAAATTCTATCCAACTACTCTACAAGTAACAACAATTCCTTATAAAAGTATCCTATTTGAAATGTGGAAACTGTCTTCAGTATTGAGAAATTCTGTTCAAAAAACGGTCAATTCTCTCTCCAGCCTGTGGAGAGCTATTTGGCTGTGAACGGGCATGTGAGCAATCCAGACAATTGCTTGACAATTGTAAGGTAGTGACCCGCAGGCATTGAGGCCTCGCCTGAGGGTTACTAAAGTTCATGTACGTGCAGAAGCCTTGGGAAAAGTTAGCACGGAAAACTACTGAGAGAGATACGCAGAGAAGGAATGTTAACTGTAACCTTGAAACATATGCTGTAATAGTTAACCAATCAGTAAACTGTTGCTAGCACTCGGCTAAGTGAAGTTAACCAACCAAGTGTTATCGAATGTTCTATTGTTCTGAAGCTTTCCTATAAAAGGCACGATTGCGCACAATAAATTGTTCAGCGTGGATCACATTGATCTGTGTTTCGTTGTTCCTAAACCCCCGCGAAGAGTGGCGCCCGCACAGGGACCCCTCAGCTCTGCCTCCTGAGAGCTGCTTCGGTGGTGAAGATCAGCGCAGACCTGACGGGTGGGAGGCCGACCGAAAAGCAGCCGGCAGGAGCCTCGCCCAGTAGAGGGAGCATGGCTGTGCCGCAGGAGAAAAAGGGAGTCTCCGCGTAAAAGAGTCCACTTCAATAAAGGCAAGTGGCAGTCGGGGAGGAATGGGGGCAGCTCAAACTAAGGAAGAGACAGCTGTCCTTAATCTCCTCCAGTGCATCCTCTCAAGGAGAGGGATTAAATATGAAGAAGATGTACTTAAAGGGCTACTCCAGTGGAGTAAAGAAAAGGGGCTATTTAGTGGAATTGGAACAGCATTTGAAATATCCACATGGGAGGCGATAGGAGTACAGCTCTGGGACACTATAACTGATGGGGGGAAGGCAGCGCGTGAGGCCCAAAAATACTCCACACTGTGGAAACTTGTCCGAGAGACTTTGCAGGATATGAAATCAGAGAGAGCTGCAGCTGCTTCGGCAGTGAAAGCCTTATCTCCGGCAATGCCATCCGCAACCCCCAGCGCCCCCCCACCCGGATCCCTGCTTGAGCCTCCCGCCCCCCTCCCCCCTCCCACCCTCCCTGCCTCCCAATTACTCGCAGAACCCCCGACAAAGGGTTCCAAGAACCCCGATCACTGTACTGGAGGGAGAACTTACCCGAAAATTGCAAAGACGATTAAGAGGGGTTTTCAAGCCATGCCCAGTAAAGAGAGATCAAAATCTGATATTGCTACTGATCCTGACGATATCGAACCTCGCTGTGAGGTGAAGGCATCCACAGATTTTAGGCCTGGTGTGCCAGAATATCCCCTTACCTCCACCCCAAACCGTTCCCCCATTGACTCTAATGTCTCTACCCCAGAAGCAGCAGAAAAACCGAAAGAACTAAATGACTCAACAAAAGAATTATTGCAGGAGGCAAGCAGATATCCCACTGTGTGGAGATTAATCACTGACTCCTTAAAAAATATGCAAGCAGAAGAGCTTTTCCACCCCCATGGAACAAATGCGAAAAAACCAGAACCGATGGATGGGCCAGGGGATACAAATTTGTATCTTCCTTTATCACTTTCGCCGCCCCTAGCCTCCCTCCCCCCAGAGCCTGATCCTCAAGATCGTCAAGGTTGGGACAAATGGACAGGATTGTTAGATGAGAAAGTACAGACACTTCATGACGGACTTACAAATTTACAGCTCTCCGACACAGCTAAGTCAAAGAATGAGATAGTGGAGCCCAAACCCCCCCCCACCCCCCCGAACCTCCGCCAGCTGCTGCCGCGGCTGCGGAGGCTGAGGATGGCGATGAAGGCAATCCTTTTGCCCCAGACCCTGTTAATCCCGAGAAAAAGCCTACTCTCAGATCACCTGAAACCTGCAGGAGAAAATGTTTTAATTGCACTTGATAACACTGAAACTCCAGAACACATTAATGAGGAGCCTGTGCATTTTCATCAGACTGTTGTTGCTGCTCCTGAGATTCTGATGCCTGATAATTCTGATGCTGACCTGGATAGCCCTTTTGACCCGAGACCTGTTGATCCGGAAAAGAAGCCTGATTTAGATCCCCCAGATCCCCATGATAAATGGGCAGTTATAAAGGGAAAAGTAAGATGGGTGGCGGATGCAGATGTATTGTGTGCTTATAGTCTCTCTGTGATATTCATGTACTAAAAGTTAGCAAATGTAACTATGTCTGTGTTTCTATCGACCCTTGCAGACCTTTATAGATACTGTTGGCCACTTCTCCTGATGTAGGCTGGCCACCTGCATTGGAATGAGTGTGCATTTTGGTCAGTGTAAAAGCCCAAGCCTCATGCAATGTGAGGGAGGCAGAGCCTCTGCGGGGACGCCCGCTGAGATCGAGCCTGCCACCCTGCACTGCGATGATGCTGCTCGGAGCTGGTTTCCTGATTGTCTTCACAGGGTCATTGCAACTACATTTTGTACGTGTGACCATGTAGTGGGAGTAATGATTGTCTGCATTTTGTGTTTCACATATTGTAGTTGTGTGGAGTGTGTTTGTGGGATCCCATGAATGTGTGTGTATGTGTGTGTCTGTTGAGGGCAGACAGTGTTCTGTGTATTTTTTGTTATTGGGTTAATGTAAAAGTTTTTAATGGGTAGCAGATTAACATTTTGGGCAAGAAAGGGTTAATGCAGAGGTGCTGCTGCCGGCAGGAATTTATGGCTGCTGCTCAGCAGGCTGGCAGCTGTAGCTGCTGCTGGGCAGGCAGGCATTTGTAGCTCCTGCCGAGCAGTACTGCTTAGTGTGTTTAAGGTAACCTAGGGGAGAATCCAAGCTTTACCAACCTCCACCCAAACAGCACCTGGGTGGCAGAGATACGGTGCAGTTTGCTTCTGCACCTGCTTCACATTCCTGTTTCATCAGAATGCCTTTGCGTTAAGGAATCATTTTTAGCTTGACTTACTTCTCGAGAACTGATGGCATGGGGGAAGGGATGTATTTGTGTTCTACCTACAGGTCCATGGAGGCTGCCTGCAAAGTTTCTCAAGCCTTGTCATGAGTTGGATGGACGAGCAGAAAAACCCAATGCCTTAGCTACAGGAGCTTGAATGTGTGTGCATGTAAAGTAGCTCTTATTAGAGGCTGTGATTTTGTGTATAACACCACCTGTACTTACTAGCCAGTTGCTAATGGGAAACTACCCCTTGTGTTGTATGGATTTGTCACTTGTAAAAGAGATGTTAGCGCAGGCAGATTTGCAGCAGCTGCCAGAAGATGATAAGGCAAAACCCACAGAAGTTAAGCTAACAGGAAGAGGTTATATGTTTGCTTACAGATCAAGGCATTCGGTGGATACCGGCTCATTGGATACGGCCCTGGCGAAACTCAGCAGAAAGCCTCTCCTCTACAGCAGAAGATGTCCGTGATGATTAAGAACCTGTTAGTGGTTAAGCTGTTAATTTTGCTCTTTGTATATAATTCTGTATCTCTGTTACACGAAATTAATCCTAGAAAGAATTTGTGGGTAACATGGGCCAGTGAGAATGGGGTGTCGGAATTTTGTCTTGCCATGGCATCAGCCACAGATCATTTCAAACATGTTTAATAGGAACACCTGGGTATAATGAGAACAGCTTTAAGGCATTTTCGATCAACAACTGCAGTAAGTCCACAAATGCTGCGGATTGCTCAGCAAAATTGATATCTGGATTGAACAGGACACTCCCTTGGGATCCACAAGAATTAAATTTAATGGCGTCACAAGCAATTGGGAATGCCTCAAAAGGCTGGACAGAAACCTGCCTAAATTTTGGATGTAAATGTGCATCGTGCTCATATTTGATACACTCACCAGATGTTTTTCACCCAAAGATAATGCTTATTCGTTTAGAGGTGGTTATTGTGGAATAAATGATACAGGTGACACCGTGGAACCCTTTAATGCATATGGATTTACTCATACACCTTGGTCAGTGCCCCTCCTTTGGAATAACAGTTCTGCCAAAGCCCTACCACCAGATATCTTTTTAATCTGTGGAGATAGGGCGTGGCAAGGAATACCAAAAGACATTGTTGGAGGACCATGCTATTTGGGCTCACTGACTATTTTTGCACCAAAGTTTACAGAATCGAGTAATCTTAGTCATATTCTCCTCTCTAGATCTAAGCGATCAATAGGACTCACCCCTGATTGTAATGACAATGTTCAATTACTGAGCAGAGCTCCTCTAGTAGCTCTGTCACTATTTGTCCCTGGAGCGGCTGCAGGAAATCCCTAAGAACAGTAGCCCAGCTAGCTTGTTGGGCAGAAAAGCAGGCTAACGTAACTACTGCCGTTCTCGAAGAATTATTAATGGATCAAAACAGCTTACGACACTCCCAACTGCAGAACCGCATAGCCATCGACTTTTTGCTGTTAGCACAGGGTCATGGCTGTGAGGACTTTGAAGGTATGTGTTGTGTGAATCTGTCCGATCACAGTAAGAGCGTTCACAAACAATTGACCTATCTAAAAGGACACTCACAAAGAATCCAACAAGATGTGAATCCTTTAGATGACTGGCTCCGCAACATTTTTTCAGGATGGGGAATAGGGACTTGGATTCAAAATTGGATAATTATTGCTTTGAAGGTTTTAGGCATTATATTACTAATTTTGCTTGCATGCACCATTGTATTTACTATACTGAAGAAATTTGTAAACAGAATGCTAAATCAAATCTGGATTGCTCAAAAACAAGAAGAGGGTATTGTGGAAGCATTCCTTTCAGATAATGGACATGTGAGCAATCCAGCCTTTGAATGAGAGAACTCCACTGGTAAGAAATTTCTTTGGCTGATCCGTCACTGCCACTAGCATCTTCAACATGCTGCTGCGCCCTGTAGTATATATACTGCTAACGTAAATCTGTATGTGCTTTGCCATAGTAGTGACTTGTTACTGAATGAAGCAGGTGAACCTCTGCACTGACAACAAGGTGCCACGACTGAGGTTGGCCAAATACCTCCTACCGCAGTCAAGGGCAAGACTGGGTTGGCCTCTGTGTTTGCCACCAAGAACCTTTAGCTCCGCTGCTGGCTGCAACCCAGCAGGCGTTGAGTGGTGGGGACACATGCCATGCCAGACCTTGATGTGAGGGATGGCCTCTCCTGTTATCAGAGAACTATACAGGAGAGAAAGGCAGGCCAAGAAGCCTGTGGTTGGCATATATTGGAGATATGATCTAGTCCAAATCCTCTGTTCAAATAGGGTCATCTAAAGCAGGTATTATATATAAAAACACCCAAGGGAAATGTAAGGATTTTCTTCAAACAGTTTGCAAAGCGTAATTTGTACAAAAGCTTTTGAATTTGTCTAGTTTTGATTCTCTTTCTGCAATACAGCATTTGTGACATCTAACAGATGATCCCTTGCCCAAAGCACCAGTTCTATATAAAGACCTACATGATAACGAGTGGAAAGGACCAGAACCATATCAAGTTATAGAATGTAACAAAGGATGTAATGTGACTGCAAGACTAAAGCAAAGTGTGCAAAATGATTCCAGTGGAAGTTTGTTATGCTGTTTTTAATGGCAGTACGTATGTGACTAAGTTAACACAAGTAGAAGTAAATTCTTTAAAAAAGATAGTTTTGCAGAATTGTAAGGCTTTAGATATATTAACAGCTCAAGTAGACAGAGTACGTACTTTAATTAATGAATCTTGTTGTAGTTATCTTGATCAGTCTGGAAAGACCTTGAAAGATGTTAAAGAAATTTGGAAGCAAGCGAAAGTACTTCATGATGTCTATCAGAATGATAAAATTCCTTGGTTAGATGCCCTTCTTACATCTTGGGACTTTAATGGTTGGCTCACATCTCTGATTAAAGGTATTGGAATGATTTTGGTAGTAATCTTGACCATAGTTATGATTGTACCTTGTATTTTGCAATGTATTCGTGGTATGATTGAAAACCTGGTAAAACAGCTTTGGCTCATTCAAGAAAAGAAAAGGGGGAGATGTGGATGATTTCTTGTTAGAATGAAAGCCAAGCATGTGCAGCTGGCCATGTAGCAGGGGTAACTCCTGGTTACCTCTGTGCAGCCGACCGTGGTAAAGAAGCAACTCCCGGACAGTTAATGAAACAAGAATGCAGGCCTGGAAGATAAGAAGGAGCTAGGATAAGAAGGTTGCTGAGCTGGACTGTAAATTTCGCTTGCTTACGAAAAACACACTTTAGGTTCTCACGAGCGCAAAAGTTACAAGTACTCTCAGAATGGGATTGGTTTCAAAAGTTGTTACAGGGTTGGGGTATTAGTAGTTGGCTAGGAGTAGTAATCAAACAAGGTTTAACAGTTTCAACAGTATTGATTATTATTGTTTTAATCTTTTGCTGTTTGTGGAAGTGGATTGCCAGTATGCTATTTCGTGCTGTGAATCGGGTCTGGATTGCTCAAAAACAAAAAGGGGGATTTGTGGAGAGCTATTTGGCTGTGAACGGGCATGTGAGCAATCCAGACAATTGCTTGACAATTGTAAGGTAGTGACCCGCAGGCATTGAGGCCTCACCTGAGGGTTACTAAAGTTCGTGTACGTGCAGAAGCCTTGGGAAAAGTTAGCACGGAAAACTACTGAGAGAGATACGCAGAGAAGGAATGTTAACTGTAACCTTGAAACATATGCTGTAATAGTTAACCAATCAGTAAACTGTTGCTAGCACTCGGCTAAGTGAAGTTAACCAACCAAGTGTTATCGAATGTTCTATTGTTCTGAAACTTTCCTATAAAAGGCATGATTGCGCACAATAAATTGTTCAGCGTGGATCACATTGATCTGTGTTTCGTTGTTCCTAAACCCCCGCGAAGCCAGCCCATCTGTTGAGCAGTATCTCCTTTGAAAGAATCTGCACTATAAGCCTGATTTCAGTAACAGATCTAGAGTGGACGGCCATTTATGGACATACACTCACATACTTGCTTCAGCAAAATAGCTGCTTCTTTTTGTTTTGGTGCTGCGTATTTACTAATTGCTCATTATTGAGTAATAACAGCAAGATAAAGCTAACTCTCTTCAGTATTTTTTGTTCTTTAAGTTGCTTTGCCTGCTGTACTGGATTTATGGAGTTTACTGGATTTATGTATTATAACGAATTTATCTACATACTGCTAGCATCAATTTGGAAATTGGGATGTGTTTTATGTAGATACTAATGACATTTAGCAACTGCATTTGGTTTGAAAGTCTCTTAATCAAGATTTTTTAGTTCTGGAGTTACCACGCAGATGGGTCCTGCAACAGAAGACAGCAGCTCTTGGGTTTCTGCTTGGTAGGATATTAAAAAGCTACTCTAGACCATATTATATGCAAGTATGCTGCGCTATGCTTATCTCACGTACAGAACCATAACAACATTATGGCAGAATTTAAAAGTAGGTTTGGTAACAAACACGTACGTGATCTATTTTTCAATTCCTTACAAACTCCAAGGTGAGTTAAGAAAAACATAAAAATACCCATTAGAATCTTACATTAAAATCCAGTATCAAGAAATGGCATAGTCTTCAAAACATTTTACTCCAATTGAGCTTGCATCCAGGACATTATTGATGCCGCTGAGAAAAGACAAGACTGCTAATAGCAGAGAAGCAGAAAACAACTTAGTGAAACAAAAGGAGGACTTCTTGGAGTTGTTTTCCTATCCTGCAAAGTGCTTGCCCATATTAATGTTTTCCTAAGAAGAAATGAAAGATATTCTTATCAAAGAACAAAGAATGTAGCTGTAGATGACAGAAGAAAGAAAATTCCTAAGGTACAGGTGATATCACTGCTGGTAAGGTGCTGGAATGTGGTAGCCTCAGATCGAGAGGTAAGAAAAGGTACCCCTGCGCTCCAGAGAGGCTGAGGATGGAGAGCAGCTGGAAAAGGGAGGCTATTGCAGTGCGTTTCTCTCATCCTGGTTGCCACCCAGGACTGGAGATGCTTGTTATCCGTCTGCAAGGAAGGAGCTGTCTGGCATCAGAGCCCAGGACGTTGCCTTTTGACCTTTAGACATGTGCTAAAAACAGGAGCACACTGATGAAGTGAGATGCCAAAGTACTAGGACAGTCCACGGCAGTAAAAAGGCTGTTGTAGGAAGGAAGAGCTGAGGCCATTACTGGCTGGCCCGAGTCCTGCTGCATGAGGATTTCAATCTGAACCTCCTTTAACTTTCCTTGGTACTAATTTTGGCTAGGAAACCCAAATAGAATGTTTTAAAAACTGACAGTCATTCTGAGGCACACTAAAGCTTTCAGCTCCTTGCTCATTTCTGCATACCACAGGGCTGGGTTTCCTTACTGGAACTTTGCAAGCGCTCAGGCACAGAAACCATATACTAGCAAGTCTTGTCTGGGTACCCTCAGCCATTTGCTACAACAGATTCTGATCTCTGGTTTTCAATTCTTAAGTTATTTCATAGTCTCAGAATCCAATGCACAAGCACTTAAGAAGGGTAAAACCTACTTTGCAGCTTCCCTGAAATCAGTTACATTTCTTGTTTTCCCTCTTCCATCTGTGAACGTAGTCTGATTTGCCACGGTTAGCACACCATTCTTCGTTGAGAAGTCTGGGAAGCACCTCTTAAGAACTATTCAAAATACCAAAAGAAAGCAGAAATGTTACACCTCACATCAAGCTCCACTTTTGTTGCTTGTCTTTTGTAACACATTTAAACATTTTCGGAGTCAAGGTCAATTGTTTTTCAGCTCATTATCTAATGGAATGTTGACTCTGAGAACTCTTGCAAGAGCCATTCTATTCAAAATTAGGATTTTATGCTCTGGGAACTTTTGTTCCAGCTCAGGCATGGTGGGATCACAGCTTTCAACAGGAGATTGTAGGTGCTACAGAATAACAACAGTAGTATCTGTAGGAGTTTAAGAATTTGTAATAAATGCAGAACTTACTCTCTGTCAGTATCTGGGCAGCCTGCAAAAATTGTGGCTTCTTCTTCACAAATGGTATTAGCACCCAAAACAATATGTAACAGCAAGTGTCAGTTCCTCATATGCCAGGTGAGCTCCAGCACCACCACTATCACTAGACATTCTTGGAGAAGAAGCAACAGAAAAGAGACAGAAACTATTGGTTAAGCAGAGGGAGGAAGAGATTATAAAAGAGAGAGACAAGGACAGATGTTTACATACTCATTTATGTTGCCCTGCTCTTTGCTGCACCAAGTCCTTGTTTTCATTCCAAAGGGAAGAGCAGGTCAGTCCTCCTGCACAGCTGTACTTCACCTTTATCTAATGGTTCTGCACTTTCCTTATAAGGTTGCAATAAGCACTGATGCCTGGGGTCAATATTCAGTCTGCAATATCTACACCCCCAGTTATTCTCAGGAAATAATTAACTACCATGTCTCTTTTCCTCCCTCTGTTTCTTCACCTCTGGTTGTAGTCTAAAAGAAGATAATAGCTTCTTTGCAAATGATTTTTTGTCTTTTGGGTCAGTACATCATTTTTATACAGATTTTTAATTTTTTATCATTTAATCCATTATTTTCTCTTTTTGAAAGCCTGTGCCTGGCTTACATGATGTATATTTTTAAGCATGGAAAAATAAACAGTTCCTTATTTGCATGAGCTTCTAGATCAGTGACAGATACTCTAGAGCTCTGAGACCTGTACTTGTCTACTCAGACACACCTGCTGACTATAGTGACAAACCCAGTTTTTTGTCCCCTTAATTCCTCTGCCTCCCAGCTCAGGCAGCACTATGTGCAGCACTGAAAAGCAAGCTGCCCTGTAACTGGGCTCAAGTACCACCTCAGCTTCAACAGCTGCCCAGATGAGCCTTCCTACAGCCATGGCTTTTCCTTCATGCCAACAGCTTGGGTTAGGCGCTCCCGTTTCGGAAGGCACAGTTTGGGCTGTAAAGCATTTATCAGCGATGATTTAAGAGCAAGAAAGAGCTCAGCTCGACCCAATCACACTCCAAGTGTCCATGGATGGCACTCTAGAAAAAATAATGATAAATCTTTATACTTTCAAGCTGAATGGATGCCACTGCCAGGTAACAGCCAGCTCCTCGTGATATTGCCACGAAACACTTTTCAGACGGGAGCCGTGCTTTCATGTGAACGCTTACAATCTGCTAAGATGTGTGTAAGAAATAGAACCACTCACAAGGCCTGCTTGGAATGATCATCGAAGGACGATCTTCATCACGTATGGCTTGAGCAACAGACTAAAATGTCCCAAACTGTACTCTGTAGCCTCCTCCCCAAACTTGACTGCTGGAGCTGCAAGACACATTCATGATGTGAGAATCCAACCTCTCAATGTGATTTGGGAAAAGACTATTCTTTACTTTTCTAGTGACAAAAAAGACCTGCTCACTTTGGATCAGCAGGTAAGGCAGTAATGACTGGGTGATTGTTCCTTGCCTCCCCCTTAATTTTCTCTTAAGGAGTAAGAATTTAACACAACTAACACAGCTGAACTGCAGGTGGTTTAGAGATGGGAGAAATAACACCATACGTTTGAGTCCAAAATCAGTTCCACGAAAGACAGACTTCTTTTCCTAGCCAAATTACTGAGGAGCTCTAAATAACTCAGGAGTTTTAAGAACTGGTTTGAGACACTCTGCTTTACTGCTGTGGAGTACTTAAGTACTAAAGGATACTTGCCACAGTACCGCAACCACATGGGTAGCTGCAGATACTCTTTAAGCAAATAGCAATCACTGAAAGAGTTAGGGATTTGATGTGGATACAAGACCTTCATCCCTGACCAAATCACTACCAAAGCATATGTAACTGACAATTCCTTATATGGTGAAATCAGAATAATTCAAAGCTTTGCTGTAGCTCAGCAAAATCATGCGTATTACACATTGTTTAAAGAAAAAAAGAGCATTCCATCACCTCCTGATACATACAGACCTTGCAGAGGACTGTTAAAACCAGGTTTGCAGAACTGCTTGAAGTAATTCCACTGATCACATTTGTATCTGTAGGAAGCCTGAACATCAGTGTAGGTCACGAACCTGTCTGGGCACTTTGAGACACAAAGCTGCAAGAAAAGAAGACACACTGGCGGTAGGGAAGGGTAAGGAAAGTCAGTGCAATCAAAAAGCAAGAAAAAAGGCCACCTGTAAAAGTGCCCCGTTTAATGGAATTGCCTTCAGTAATGTTTACTGCAGCATTTGGAAAGGGACACAACACACTCGTGATTTCCTAGGTGAGTACTTCTCAAATTCTCTAGTAAATACTTTCAGACCCTTTCCCCTCACCTGGCACATCAAGCACCGCCTGTATCACTGTCGGCTCCATACATCCCGCTGAATCTGCAGAGCTTCCAGTCTGCTGTGAAAAGAAACCAATAACTTTGTTTTTAACAGCAGGAAAAATCCATCTGCTAGGTCCTCCTCTGCTCCCCTGGGAAGCTGTGCACTGAGCGAGGCGGTGCAGTCGCTGCTGTCACAGTTCACACCTCGTGTCCTTCTAGCACATTTGTAAGGAAACTTTCTTTAGGAAAGGTCTCCTGCAGCTAAAATTGTTCACCCTTCTACGCAGTCTCTTCAGTCAAATACAGGTCCACGGTTTCGAGTAAATCACTCAGAAGTGACTTCACTACTGACTAATGATGAATCTCCCCTGGTTACAAAGCAGGAAGGGTGCACATGCCAGGAATGAAATTCTCAGCACTTGAGGTACAGCCATTTGTCATGGGTTCAGCAGTAGCAGTCATTTTTTTGTCTCCTTCTTGGTAGCTGGTGCAGCGCTCTGTTTTTGATTTTGGGCCTGGGAACAGCGCTGATAACATCAGTGTTTTCAGTTACTGCTTGTGATGTTTAGGCTGGCCAAGGACTTTGTGAGTCTCATGCTCTGCCAGGGAGGAGGGGAAGGCGGGAGGAAGGAGAGACAGACACCTGACCCAGACTGACCAAAGAGATTATTCCATACCACAGCATGTCATGTCCAGGATGTAGAAACGGAGAGCAGAGACCCGGAAGGGTGGTGGGGGTGCACGGTGGGGGGTGCACTGGTTGCGTGGGCTTGATATTGGATGGTGAGCAATTGTATGCTTCCCTTGTATTTTCTCTTGTCATGATTATTGTTGGTGGTAGCAGCAGTGGTTTGTGTTATACCTTAGTTACTAAACTGTTCTTATCTCAACCCGTGGGAGTTGCATTCTTTCGATTCTCCTTCCCATCCCTCCATGAGCGGAGGGAAGAGTGGGGAGTGAGTGAGAGAGCGACTGCATGGGTTTATAGAAGCTTAAACCACGACACCATTATAAACCAGATTTATGTGAGGAATCAGGCAAGGACTGGGGTTTGATGGAAGCAACCACTCAGAAGTTAGGAATCACATAATGGAGAAGCAGTTGTCCCATTGCTCCCAGAGGCTCTGGAACCATGCAGGTGTACAGCCGGTCTGACTCCTTAGTGCTCTTAAACACTCCCGCGTAGTCTGAAGTCCACCTGTTTAACAAGTTTCAGCCTTTTCCAGGAGGCTGCTCACTGTTTCTAGAGCTGTGCTAACCAAACACACTTTGCAAAGCTCTGCTATCCAAGTACCAGAGGTCACTAGGGACTGTGGTGAGAGGACAAGGGGTAATGGGTTTAAACTTAAACAGGGGAAGTTTAGATTGGATATGAGGAAGAAGTTCTTTACTGTGAGGGTGGTGAGGCCCTGGAATGGGTTGCCCAGGGAAGTTGTGAATGCTTCATCCCTGGCGGCGTTCAAGGTGGGTTGGACATAGCCTTGGATGGCATGGTTTAGTGGGAGGTGTCCCTGCCCATGGCAGGGGGGTTGGAACTAGATGATCTTGAGGTCCTTTCCAACCCTAGCTATTCTATGATTCTATGACATCATGCACGAAGCTGTGCTTCACCTCAAGGGATTCCATCATACATGATTCACCTGAGGGACTTTTGTAAAAAGATCTTGTACTAATCCTCAGAACAGGGCAGATGCTGCAAGAGGTCTTTCTACACGAGTGCTACAGTCCTGTGCAATACCCACAGGCCAAGGAATAAAGAAGTTTTGTCTTCCTGCATCAACAGGTAACTAACAAGTATACACTTTAACCTCTACTTCCCTCCTATGAAACAGGCAACGAAACATCCTGTCTGTGGATCCAGTGAACTGTAATAACAGTTTGCAAATCCAGTGTCTTACTCAAGAACTGAAGCTCTTCCCACACCAGTTGTTTTTCTTCCTCCTGCTGTTTGACATGAACAGGACAGGAATGAAAGGCCTTGTTTGCAGTTCAAAAGAGGAACTATCAAAAGAGCCTTTTTACAAGAGACCAGAGAATTAACCATCTGCAGGAGCAAACAACCAAAACCATTCTCTGCTTTGGAGCTGTTGTACGTTTGGAAATCAACAAAATAACTACTCTGCTCCCCCAAACTTTCCTTCAACAGGTATTTCATCTTACTCAATTCATGACCACTGCCAACTTGCCCACAGCCCCAGTCAAATCCCACACAATGACCTCAGGATTTCTGAACAGGCTGCACTGTTCCTGTAACAGAGTCTAAAGACTGCAGGGTAACAGCGTCAGTGTCTGCATGTGAACAGACAGGGACTCCTGGAGCAAATCTGCTGCTTACAGAGAAAGTTTTCATTCCGACAGCAGCTGGTCAGGGTTAAGAGGGTTCCTGCTCTTCCTTGCTGGAGATTTCCATCTCTTCAGCTGTGTCGAATAGTCCATACAGTCACACTAACTGATAGGCCAGAAACATCTATCAAGGACAGGGATCAGGCGTAAGGGCAAGCTGGAATAAGAAGCATTTTTAAATGATAGTCAAAAAAAGACAATTAACATTTGGAATCAGTAAATGGTGACCATGTGACAACCCTCATCTGAATTAATACCGGACCTCATTGAATATTGTCAACATGGCCAAGACCATACTCAGTCACCTGCAGTATAGTTACACAGTACAATCACTCTGGCAGCAAAGTTGGATCAGAGCAGCCCTTCACCTAAGTCCTCTGACCTACCCCATGCCGTAAATTGTTGCCTTAGAAGATGGAACAGATGAGCATAACCGTTTGTGCAATTATTCAACAAAGCAGGTCAGTGAAACGGTCTCATGGAAAAAACATCAGGATGACGTTAACCCACACAAGCTCAGCGACTGGGTTTATTTCACAGCTTCACAAGATGCTGCAGCACAGCCAAGGGAGTACAAATTGTGGCACAAGGCAAGAACAAGCTTTCAAGACCTTCACTTTTCAAAGTGCCGCAGGCTCTAACCATACCCAGACACTCCTGTCATTGGGGATATACACATCTTCTTGAACACATCTACTTTGAAAAACCCTAGATGTCAATTATAAGTATTTTCTGCATGCACTGATTACTACTCAACATCTGCCTGTGATGAATTTGTAAGTTACAAATTGCTGCATTCAGCTAAACAGACTGTTTTGGTTTTTTTGTCAGCTCTTATCCAAAATATGCAATCTTGTGTATTTCTGTTTATTTTTTCTGACCACCACAGGCTACACAGACCCTGTGCTACAGGTCATCTATAAACCAACCATATTACATTTTGAAGGATATGAATTTTTAAATCAAACAAATGTGTGTCTACCTCTTAAGCACCATGACTAAGAGGCAGGGAGAATACATTATCTCAGTATTTCACTCGCCTGTGTTGTAGGGCACTGTAGGTTTATTACCACTACCGGCTGGCACATTTCAGAATGTTGAAGTGAAACAAAATGGTTTTGTTCCTACGGAAGTGGGCATAAGTAATGTTATAATTATGGGTGCATGTACATCCTGTCATTCAAAACCTAACAGCATATATTGATATTTAAATTCTATTATTGTGATTGGTCATATTGCAAACACAAAACAAACAAACCAACCAACCAAACAAATCCCAAGCAGAACCTGGGTGTTTCATGCCAAGACATTTCTGAAACCAGACACGTTTGGTCTAAAGAACTATGATAGCTAAAGAATGCTAACTTTTGAGAAGGTTTTTTCACAGCATGGTTTTAAGCTGAAACAACGCAGGCACTGTTACAGGTATCTGTAGTCCTGCCTCTGAGAAGTGAGGTCTCTGAAATACCTCTGCAAAAACTCTGTGGTCCCTCTGCTTGCACTGAACATACTGTGTGTGCACTGCATGCAAAATCACTCTGGGGAAACGCTACACTGCGAAAGCTGCCTATTTCTGGCTGGCCAGAAGGTGGCACCAAAATCAGGCTGAAACCCAAAAGCAGCAGGCCGGGGAGCAGAATGATGATAACAGCATCTGCTGGTGACCCTGATAAACCTCCGGTGATGTAAAGAAGGGACAGTCTGAGGAGTCTGCACCCCAGAATCCTCACACTTGACAGCTTCTGGAATTTCACTGCACATACAAGCTCGCTTTAAAACTGGGATTAGCTCAACTGCCTGCCATTTTACAAGGTTGAATTGTTTTCACCAAGGTCGGTTCTACGGTGCACTGGTAACAAACCACGTATCCTGGCAAAACCAGTTTCACTAACATTAGCTGTGATTTCTTCAAATCCAGAGGGGACTTTTGGACTGAAATGCTGTTGCTGTTCAACAGCTTCTTGACAGCGCTCATGACTACTCCCCAGTGAGATTGCTGTGAATGCTTGTTCCAAGCACAAGACTCAAAACACAGAGACTGTGATCACTTTCCAACAAAAACTTCTCAGACTAAGGCCTTAGGGACTTACTTAGGAAAACCATAGTCCTGAGTTAGCCTTTCACAGTGCTTACTTTCAGGACATCAGAAAAACCTGACAATGGCAGCAGTAAAGGCATGATGAGCAAATCCCACACCTCCACTTTTAGGGACTAGAGGGACTTGTTCAGAGGGGCCTCCCGGCCTACTGCCACAAACACTCCTGCTTTCCCAGTAGGTTGTGTTATGTCTCTTTTGGCTTATATTTTTATAAGAAACTCCTCAACATAGCCAGTAAGTGCCAAAATGCAGTCTCAGCAGCTGTATTATTCTCTAGCAATCATACAGATGGAGGGACATTTGTGGACACGAACTGGAAAACACATTGTAAAAAATAACCAAAGGGAGTCCTGATTAACAAAGAGAAAGAAGGAATGGAAGTGGATGATAACAGAGATGAACATCTGGCTACACACCACACAGTGCGCAGACACTGTGTGTCTGAAGTTCCCAAACCCACCTGCCCACTGCTTCGTACTGACCTGAGAGGGCACAAGCGCAAATTGGCAGTGAGAAGGGGTTCAGAGAAGGGATGCAGTGAGGGGAACGCACAACACAACAACTTTTGCTGTTAGTTTTTCCTCTTCAGGAAGTTGGCCTCTCCAAAAACTGCTGTGAAGAATCTCAGAGGGTGGAATATGTCTTCTTACACCATTCAGTCTGCTTCCTCTGTAACAAATTCCTGGGAGGATATGAAGACCCTGCCTCTGTTCCACTCTCCATCTCCTGCTCCTTCCCTTCTGAATGCCCTTTGGACAGAGGCTTCCTCATGTTTTCTCCCTCATTAGAAAACTAAATGGGAAGAGAAACTTGAAACCTCACACCTTATTCACACTGCATGAGTAATAGAGGTATGATGTGAACATATCAAGCACTCACTCACTGGGGGTATCTTTCTGACCACAGAACTGCCCGTAGCTGCCAGCTGGATAAATCACTTTCCTGGGGTCGCCACGCACCCAAGCCGAAAACATATACATTGTCTCTTAACATGTTACTCAAGAGCACACAGTTAATAGTTGAAGCAGACCAGCATGAATATGTATCACTTCTAATGTACCGTTTAATCTCTGTTGATCAGCACTGAAGAGTACTGATTTGTACAGTTCCTAATGAAACAGCAAAACATAAACCAAACTAAAGTGAACTATGAGATGGATGAACCAGGAAGAAAGCAAACCAGTTCACTTTTTATCTTCAGGGCATGTGTCTGGCTTATATCCAAAATATGACACAATGGACTTAAAAACTGATGGTTGTCAAGAGGGGAAAGAAGAGGAGTTCACTATGCAGACAAATCTGAGTGCTGACAACATTTCAATGGCCTTGAAATTCACGGGATTAACTGGGGGGGTGACGGACACACACAAGGTGTGACTGAATCTAACGGATCCCATTTGCACTATGAACGGAAACAAACTCTCACTTTGGAAATTAAAACATTTCCTGACCTCTCACTTGGCAATTTTCCCACTTTTCAGTTATTAGGTCTGCACCTGGCAACTTATGTATTATACGGACTAGCCACAACCATGATACTGAATGGGAAGAGGTTTATATTGAACTTTCAAACTTCTTTTCCCAACTCTGAAGCAGGATTTCTTCTCCAAGTCATTTCCACCTGGACCACGCAAAATGCAAGAGATGGCATTTTCTTGACCTCCATCCCTGGACTTCCCCCTTTCCCCTGCCTTCAAATCCATCCCATTCACTAGAGAATTCAAGCAAAAATCTGTCCCACGGTTCATACTCCATCCTGCTCATACTGCCAGTGTTAGAAGTGCTCCAGTTGTTCTGCAAAGTGCATAGCTAGAATTAAGTACATCAACCTAAACAGAGTTCTGGTCATTAGGTATTAAGACCTATTATTTCTGAGGTACTGTAATACTTTGCCAGAGTTGTGTCAGTACAACTGCATTTACAATTGCTTTCACTGGATACTTACTAAATAAGTCCAGAGAAAGCCACGAGGATGGTCAGGGGACTGGAGCACCTCCTGTATGAAGACAGGGTGAGAAAGTTGGGGCTCTTCAGCCTGGAGAAGAGAAGCTGCATGGAGATCTCAGAACAGCTTCCAGTGTCTGAAGGGGGCTACAAGGATGCTGGGGAGGGACTCTTCATCAAGGACTGTAGCAATAGGACAAGGGATAATAGGTTCAAAGTTAAAGAGGGGAAGTTTAGGTTAGAAATGATGGAGAAGTTCTTTACTGTGAGGGTGGTGAGGCCCTGGAACAGGTTGCCCAGAGAGGCTGTGTATGCTCCATCCCTGGCAGCGTTCAAGGCCAGAGAGGTTATGTATGCTCCATTGCTGGCAGTGTTCAAGGCCAGGCTGGACGGAGTCTTGGATGACATGGTCTAATGTGTGGTGCACCTGCCCATGGCAGGGGGGTTGGAAGTGGAAGATCTTAAGATCCTATCCAACTCAAACCATTCTATGACTCTATGAAAAGAAAACAGCAGTTTTCCCTAAAGGAAAAAATCATTCATGAGAGAGAAACGCTGCTGGGTTTGCATACTAGGGATGAGGCTTTGCAATATTAACGTTTTGTAATATTAAGACGTTGCAATATTGGGGCTGGGGCTAAGCTACTGAGGGAATGAAACAAAGGGTTTGAAATACCACGACTTAGACAGACACACTCTGTGCTTAAAGACAATGTCACCTTTGAGAGACAGACACACTCTGTGGTTCAAAAGAACACTATCTTTATACAACCTATGAAGCTAAGCCGCTGCAAACCACTGCTGTAGTTAAGCAGTAAGTTGGGGTACCACATGTCTGTCAGAATTATGAAATTGAACCCTAAAAGGAGAGAGATAAAGAAATCAAAGGAAGGGGTGTATGAAATCCAGTAACAGGAAGCGTAAACAGAGGAGGAACAGTTAGCACATATATGCATTGGATAGGCTGTAAACTTTGGAGTACCCAACCAATGGGAAAACAAGGGAGGGATTTTGCGGACGGGACAGGAAATACAAATCAAAGTTCTGCCTTTGCTGTCTGTGCCTACCTGCCAGGACACCCGTTTTTCACAGATGTTAAATAAATAGCTGCCTCACTGCTGTGCCTGACCAAGGCCTACCTGAACCCAGAGACCGTTTCTCACCATTCAACTTCTCAGACACCAAAATCCAAGAGCCATTCCCTCAGCAGGATGCTCACCCAAGACTCCAACTTCTCACCCTCTTCCTTTTTGTGGGACTCTGCCCTGAGAGGGGCTGTTTCTTGCCTGACCTGCTGGAGGCTGCTGCTTCTCTTCTCCCTGCTCTTCCATGGCATCTTCCGCACTGCCTTTCTGGGCTTGTGTGGAATAATTAGGAAATATGGGATAATTAGGAATTAAACTTATATTTGAAATGAAGCATTGTCGACACATAAGGGAAAAATGGACTTTCAAGGCCTCTCAGGGTGAGATGCAGCCACACCTGGCATGCCAGGAATGTGCACTCCACAGCAGTTCCTGTGGCAACACAGACAGAGGGTAGAGCAAGGTGGAGATCTCGCGGTTACGCTTTGTCCTAACTTCAGCAAAAAGATGGGAACTAGGTGGTGCAAGAAACTGATAAGCTGCATACTTGCTACCCTGAGCCAGCAGCCTGTCATCTTTTGACAGAATGCTGTCCTCAGTGTGAACTTTGCTTCATTATAATGTCATTATAATGCATTTACATGCTAAAATACACACCCATCTCCAATGCGACGCCCCTCCAAAATGAGATCACCCCTCTCTGAGCATGCGCTCTGAATTTTCAGTGTCATATACCTTTAAATCGAAGCGAGAGAAATTTGCACCAATAGCAATAAAGGTATGTATGACTAGAGTCACTCAAGCTCCACCTCGAAAGTGAAAATAATATACAATGACCCAAGAGAGAGAGGGATATTTGGGGAAGATACCATCATGGAAGATAACATCAACAAACTCCTGGGACCGGTCGATGGGCTGGACCTCTCTTTCCCCCCCATAGGGACACCTGAGGGTAAGACTTGCACTGCATCCAGTGCTTCCCCGGGAAAACTTAGAATCTCTATAGAGTTACTTTTCCTGTTACCTTTATATTTTAGAGCCAGGCTGTGTTAACTTTATCAAGCGCTTGTATTCATGTAACCCTTACTCGCACATGCTTTGCAGACAGTATTTATCACTGGCAATCCATAAGAACCTGTATCTATTTATCAATAAATAATTTTCTCACTGAATACGACCCCGTTTCTAGTTGTGGTGCACTATCAGTGAATCCGGATCAGTAAGGTTCGAAATAGCGAACGCAGCCGGACTGGTAGTTACATATTAGAGCCATTTCCTGTCCTTCCTCTAATAAAGCAAGGGGTTTGTTTCCCACTATCGGTGAATCCGCATCAGTAAGGTTCGAAACAGCGAACGCGGCCGGACTGGTAGTTACATACTGGAGAATAAAACAAGGGGTTTACTTTCCCCCCTTTTACCGTAACAGCTTGTTTCTTTCCCTTTCTCTTCTTTACCCATCTCGTCTTTGCCAGGCATTCTTCTTCTCCTTCCCGGTCACCACAGGCAAGCAGAGGGGAAAAAAAACAGTTGTGTATTTTTTTTAATAACAGAAATCCCACGCAAGCATTTCACAGAAGAGACAATCTCCTGCAAAAAAAACGTATGTACAAAAACCAGCACTCACAGCGACTGCAGCCATTAGCGAGGGCCTGTGCCTGAGCTACAACAGCAACTAAGAGTCACCTCAGTGCAGGATGCGACTCCTTGATGAAGCACAGAGCCTGCTGGACACCTGCACAGACAACACAGGGCCAGGAGCCTCTCCACAGAGCACCAGGACAGCCTAGAAATGACAGACTTCCCCATAAAGAAGTCCTGGAACATTGAACTGAAATTCATCCCCAAATAACCTCCTGTGACACCACACTTATTTTCAGCCGTACGGAGTGACCAGTAAGGTTATGCATATTTTGTCCTGTAGGGTGCTGTGTGCATACCTGCGTTCTGGGCCATCCACGGCTATCTCATACATTAAAAGCGCTAGGATTTAAAGGGCATTTGTAGAGCTTTAATGAGAGAAACTCCGTTTAATTTTTAGATGGCATAAAATTATATTAACTCAGATCAACTGCTCCCACATCTAAAGCCTTCACCTCAATGGCCAGGGCAAATCAGCAGCAGAGCAAATGAAGATTCTGCCCATTTTCAACAGACTGAGCCTTGAAATGCCTTGGCATAAACTAGAGAAGCCCTAAAGCCACTCAGTCTGGTACCTCGATGCCTCTCCTGCTACAAGCACCTAGCAATACGGACTGAGATCTGGACCAGCTCCCTCACAACTCTGCCTCTGCATCTAGAATAGTAAGCATTTATGAAGAAACCCAATGACTTTACTGTAGCAGGGCAGGCGCCCAAATCGGAGGAAACCAGGAGAGCAGCAGCAGCAACTGAAATACTTGCTGACAGACGCACCAGAAAAGCTGTGATTAGCTGGGTGGGATCCCCCAGGGCACAAAACACCAAGGTCTATTTGCAGAACAAAAGGAGGGCAATGAGCCCCCTCCCACTGCAGACCTCACTGATTTCATGGAGAGAGAATTTCAGTCTCCAGATCTTTCAGCATCTTAAAGCTACGGTGAACACTCTCATTTCCAAAATAATTGCAATCTTAGAATGGAAGCGAGGAAAAGGGAATTTCTTGGCTAGTTTCTAAACGGTCATTTCCATCTTCGCCCCTTTCCCTATCAAGGAAGATACAGTGTGAATTAAGGACCCTCCAGGTAACTCCCCCACTTTCTTTACTCCCCCAGGACCGACCATGACTGCTGTGGTATGTATGGAACACGCCTTTGGCTAGCTCAGCTCCCGTGTCCCGTCTCTGCTCCCTCCGGGCTTCTGGTGCCCCTCCTCACTGGCAGAGCACGAGGGACCGACAAGTCCTTGACCGGGGTAAGCGGGACTGAGCAACCACTGAAACATCGGTGCGTTAGCAGCGTTACTGTCAGAGAAAAGGCGAAACACAGCCCTGCACCAGATCTTAGGAAGAGAATTAAGTCTGCTACAGCTGAAACCAGGGCAGAGGGAGAGAGACAAGCACAGTGGCAGGGCGCAGGATGCCGGGCAGGAACCTCCGAGGCGCCTGAGATTCATTCATCAAAGGAAATTAAGGCAGAAGCAAGTGCACTCGGGGCCCCTGACCCGGCTCGTCTCCGGCAGGCCGCAACCCTGCAGCGCCGGGCGGCCAGCGGGCAGGAGACACCCCCCTGCGCCCGCCCAAGGCACGGACGGACGGACGGACGGGCTCGCTCGCCTCCCCGGTAACCCCGGAACCTCGCTGGGCTCGGATCTCACCTGCTGCCGCCGCTGCCGGGACCCGGACCCTGCCCGCCGCCATGCTGCATCGAAACGGCGCGCCGGAGGGACGGGGCCGGTGCGCGAACACTGGGCTGCGGCCACGAGCACCCCGCGCGCCCGCCATTGTTCACCGGGAGCCAGCAACCACCACGTGACACCGGCCACTTCCGGGGCAGCCGCGGGGACAAAGGGAGCCCCACGGCTCCTGCGCGGAGCCCGGGCTGCAGTACCGAACTCTGGACATAGGGTGGCAGCAGCGAGCGGCGCCCGGCGCTGCACCGCCCCCCCCTCCCCCCCAACCGCAGCGTCGAGTTTTGCGGGGATATCCCCTCCCAGCAACGGCCCCCCCCTCCCCAACCCGTGCAGGCCCAGAATCAAAGGTTTTGGAGTATTCTGGGGGCAGCGGCTCCGGCTCCACAAGCACAGCCCGTCGCGGAAAGGTCTTTTGGGGGGAATCAGCCTCAAATCAAGCTGTTACTCCCCTTTCTTTAGAGGACCGCCATCCTCTACTCACCTGCTCCTCTGCGGAATCATCGCCCCCCCCCGCCCAGTGACACTGGGGTGCCGCAAATGACCCCAGGTTCCCCCCCACCCCGTTTTTATCTCAACCCCCATAAAACACCTGCAGAACAATGAGGAAAGCTGCCCCAAGCAGCAGCTCATCACTCCAGTAACTGCATTCACACAGGTACGTGCACCCCAAGGAAAAGGCCAGAAGGACAGCGGGGACAGCACCCGCAGCCTCTGTCCTTCAAGCTGCAGAAGATGGTGCCACGTCTCTCGCTCAGGCTCTGCTCCCCGACGTTCCCTCTCCATTGCCACTGGGACGGGCGCCCAGGGCGCCATGGTCCTGGTCCCTGTCAGCTGGGAGGTACCTATTGACCATCACGAGACAGCTGCAGTAAAACCCTCGAAGGTACTTTTCTTTTTCCCTCCCTCCACGGAGCTGTGGACACTGCCGCCAAAGACGCTCGAATTCAAGCCCGCTTGTCTACTGAGGACTGGTTACAGGCAACGTAAAAATAAGTCTGAAAAAGATCTACTCCATCTTTTTGTGTTCTGGTCCCCCCCCCGGCATACAGATGACAGTGAGAAAACACACCAAAACCAAACTCCTTCTTGGAAATCTGTTCTGAGAGAGCAGTGCACAGAGTACACAAACAGAGTCCTGGTGGGCTGGAGGCAAGCACAGGGCTCTGAAATAAGGTGCGCAGAAGAGGGGAGCGGTTCTGATGGGGTCAAACTATGCCAGGCTTCCAGGCACGCACCCCAGAACTGTTCTTCCTGCTGCTGCAGTGGCTGACCCCAACAGGGAAGTGCACCCTGCCCAGTCAATGTCTGAAATAGGCGTCACCTCTCATCTGGTTCCTCCTGTTAAGAAACCTGAACACAAAACACTTCTTTCAGCCATGGCCCTCACTGGCGTATTTACTGATGGAGGTGATGAACGAGAGACTTGGCAACAACGGCCTGAAGAAAGGTGAACTGCAGCTAATAGCTTAAATCAATAAAAAGCCTTCTTCAGTGAAAAAACACAGTGTGCCGACTACAAATGTTATTCTGTTGCGCCGGTATGTTTACAAAGACAGATACGTTGAAAGGAAATGTATGTTATAAATACATATAAAATATATTTGCTGTTACAAATTACATATTGCACTGTTCTATATTACCCGTTTAATAGATAAATGCACAGTAAATTCTGTATATGCACACACACATAAATGAAACATAAGAACTCTAGGCCAAAGTTGGTTAGAAGGAAGGGAAGAAAGATATATTCATTCAGGCTGGAGTACATGGCCGCAGTCACTCAATGAAGTTGTACTAAAAAGAACCCAAAACCCCAAGGAGGAAGGATATTCAACTCATTGATTTCCTGTAACTCACTTTCTAACCAAAAATTGATCAACTGTGTGAATACCACAGTAATTTGCTGCTACTGTGTTACAAGTAAGCTGCCTGCCCAGTTCTGGAGAGGAAGCACTAAGAGGGGCAGCTGCTTGCCTGGGCTCTTCTCCTCCTTTAGACACAAGGAGCCAGAGGCAGCCCCCACACTGCTGCAGGGCCCCTTCAGAGCTGCCTATTAATGCAGACGCTGGGACCAGCAGCAGCTCTTTGTGTCACGCTGAGAAAGGATGCGTTCAGCAGCACTGCCAACACACTGGAGAGCTGGAACGCGCCACATCCAGCAATGTGCTTGTACTCCCTTGCTCCACAAACAAGAGGCCCATAATCAGCTTTGCCATTTAAGCCTCTCTTCCCTCTTATGCACTTTGTCATTCCAGACAGCTCACTGATAGCAGTGGTTTTGCTCAAGTGTAGCCCACGACAGCCAGCATGGGGAGCCAGGGAGGAGGCAGGATGGCACTGACGCCCAAAAACCTCTGAGCAGTCAGGAGCCGGCAGGTCAGGAGCCAGGTCTGCCCAGAAACAAGACACTCGAGGCAGTGGGCATGCTGAAAGCAGGCAAGCAAGAGGAGAGGGTATTCACACAGCTATTTTGTCCAGCAGCAGATAAATGCAGAGCTCTCTAAGGTCTCCTCTCAATGAAAACTGCTCACAGAGATGGTCAGAAACGCCATGAAGTGACATCTCAGAAGGGTGCACCCACACAGCTTAGTGCCCAACCTCACCAACTGCTTGAAAATTGCGCTAGAAATCCTGCTCCAAGGCAAGAAAAACACTTTTTAGGGCAATATCAATCACAAACAGCTGGTGGCAAATAGGACTGCTGCCAAGCTGGTCCAATGCTCTTTGGATTTCAGTTGCAAAATGAAGCTAAAACCCATTGGGAGAGAAACCAGGGATGCAGATCTAACTAAAACCTAGCAAGTCACAGCTGCTTCAGATGTAAGTAGATTTCAACTCCAAACTGAAATGCAGTGCTCTTTTGTTAACTACTTTCTCCACTTTCATTTACAATTCGGAAGCAAAGGCAACTTCCTTTCTGTTCCTGAAGCAGTGGGAACAGAGCACAGCAGCACAGTCAGGATACAGAGCTAAGATGCACTTTGAGAATTTTCACATCAAATCATTTTAGATTGAAGAAAAATTACTCAGAACTTTCCTGGCACATTCCATGGATAACTCCATGCTGAGAAAGACGGGGAGATACCGCCAGGCAGACTTGTCAGCTGGGGCCCTCGCTGACTTTACTGAAGAACAAGAACCTCATTCTGCACTTCTTGCCATGACTGAAATTGCCATCCCTAAGGAGGAACTCAGGTGCCGGGCTTACAAATAAAGAAGCAAACAAAGCATGCCACCAGTTGCATCATGTGTCCGCTCCTGGGATGAAGTTTTCTACCATTTCACATCACAGATCCCTGCAAACAGGCCCATCCCCGAGCAACAGGGAGGGCCAGCACAGGGTTATTTGCTGTCACTAATAGGATACTGTCACTGATGCCAATGCTGTCACTTACACTTTTCTCACAAACATGTCATAGAACCACGAGGTCAGCTTCTTCAAAGCCCTGTCCAACCTGGCCTTGAACACTGCCAGGGATGGGGCAGCCACAGCTTCTCTGGGCATCCTGTGCCAGCGCCTCAGCACCCTCACAGGGAAGAGCTTCTGCCTCATATGAAATGAAATTAAACCCTGTTTTCACTTGTTACATTTGTGTGTCTTGAAAATGTTTCTGAAGCTGAAAAAACACTCGACTTTTCAGGCAAACAACAGCCTCATAATGCAATTCATGGCAGTGCAGGGAACGGCACAGCCCAGCAAAGAATCATAGAATAGTTTGGGTTGGAAAGGACCTTAAGATCATCCAGTTCCAACCCCCATGCCATGGGCAGGGACACCTCACACTAAACCGTGTTACCCAAGACTCTGTCCAACCTGGCCTTGAACACTGCCATGGATGGTGCATTCACAACTTCCTTGGCCAACCCACTCCAGTGCCTCACCACCCTCACAGTGAAGAACTTCCTCCTTATATCTAACCCAAACCTTCCCTGTTTAGGTTTGAACCCATCACCCCTTGTCCTATCACTACAGTCCGTAATGAAGAGTCCATTCCCAGCATCCTTGTAGGCACCCTTCAGATACCAGAAGGCTGCTATGAGGTCACCACGCAGCCTTCTCTTCTCCAGGCTGAACAGCCCCAACTTTCTCAGCCTATCATCTTCATACGGGAGGTGCTCCAGACCCCTGATCATCCTCATGATCCTCTGATCCTCCTCTGGACTTGCTCCAACAGCTTCATGTCCTTTTTATGTTGAGGACACCAACATATGCTGTGCCACTACATAATATAGCACAGCACAGCATAGCATCACATGGGATGGGATGGCATGGCATGGCATAGCACAGCCATTTTGCACAGTACAGCAGAGCAGAGTATAGTACAGCACAGCATAGCACAGATCAGCATAGCATAGAATAGTTCATTGGGAAGGGACCTACAACCACTACCTAGTCCAACTGCCTGACTAATTCAGGGCTGACCAAAAGTTAAAGCATTGTCCAAATGCCCCTTCAACACTGACAGGCTTGGGGCATCAACCACCTCTCTAGGAAGCCTGTGCCACTCTCTGACACCCCCTCTGGGAAGAAATACGTCCTTCTATGAAGTGTGAGCCTCCCCTGACTCCCAGTTGTCCTGTCCCTGGATCCCAGGGAGAAGAGATCAGCACCTCCCTGGGGTTTTAGTTCCTGACAACAGTTCTTCTCCTCTTTGTTTACCAGCATGTGTATAAACTCAAACCAGTGTTCATGAACAAAGTTAGCATTCATTTAGCCTTGTGGATTCGCTGTCATGACTGGATCACATTCCTAAGTAGCATCGTGCCATAAGGTGACAGAGATGTCTCCAAAAAAAAAAAACAAAACCCTGAAAAAAAGGAAAAACCCTGGAGTTGGAGGGAAGACACAGTTAGAACTGATTAAAGTAAGTGAAAGGCAGAGCAAAAGCATCCCCTTCCTGTCTGCTCCGACTGTACCTGGTTTGGGCTGTGGGTAACCATAGGTGGAAGCCTCGCATCACTCTTTACAAGTGTTGTGTGTGTCACTGTAAAGCACTGCAGCTTCAGGTGCTTGTGGTGGTGGAGCCACACTCAGCGTGATTCTTAAAGCCAACTTACGCCTGGTCTGAAGTGGGGGTTTAGTTGTTTTGTTTTTTTTCTAATACACGTATTTCTGGATGTGTTTCCGAGCAGAACCTGGATCTCAGTGTGGTGGGCATAAATCCCTGGAAAGCTTGCCAATTACTGCTGCACAGTTGTCCTGGGTTCAGCTCTAACAGTTCTTTTTCTCCTTCTTAGCTGCCAACTTAAAATGAGTTCAGATTTTTTTATAAAGGATGCACAAAAGCTTTGGTTATTTCTTCATTGTCTCACATTTTGGTATTTGGGGGTTGGTTGTTTTGTTTTGTTGGGTTTTTCTTGTTTTGTTTTGTTTTGTTTTGTTTTGTTTTTTCCCAATTCTTTTGCAGTATTATCTTAGGGCTGTATGAAACCTTCATAGAGAACCTACTGCCCTGATAGCAGAGTATCTGGAGTTGAACTCACCCCCAGCCGGCAGTGCGGATCATAGGGCCCAGGTTCTGGGGAGACACTGGCTCATGCATGATTGGGACGACAGGTCAGCGACAGAAGGTACCACACATGCAACCTCCCCAATAAAAAAATGGGTAAAATGATAGGAATGCATACATTATTATATATGCCAAATGCCCCAAAATCATTATTAGGAAGGGATTTATTATAAAAATTGGAAGTAGAGATCAAGTTTAAAGTGAAGGCAATAAGATTTGCATGAAAAACAGACTGGGAATGATCTCTGAGGCCTTGATGCTTAACAAGCCCCCAGGCGATAAGTTTGAACGTTGAAGGACAGGAAAGGTCAAAAAGCAAGCCCTGGGGGGATGGGCCAGGATGTTGTTGTGGCTGGAGTGGTTGGAGCCAGACGATGTGGGGGTTGCAAGAGGGTCTGAGACAGCGGGATGAAACTGTCGCTGTCTGGACAACGCGTCCTCAGCATTGTGGTTGGACTATTTACCTGGAGATTTGTACAGGGGCCAATGAATCTGAAAGTGGCATGTTTGTGCAGGTTGGGAAAGTGCTGAACAAGGGGATAAAAACGGCTTGATTGTAATAGTTGGATTTGGGTCTCCTCATCAACTTGAGTCCGTGTTGTGATATGCCACACTGGCTGTCTCCCTCTCGGTTCCTTAAGTTCCAAATGATGCTGGTAGAACCAGATGATGTAGGTACAGCCACTCCTAATACTGTCAACCCAGCCTCGTTTCTCAGCAATGCCGCACAAATCAGGTAACCGGTAACTGATGACTGCCTAGAAACCATCGAAGCCACTTCGTCAAGCTGGCCTGATTTAAAAGAAGAACCCTTGCAGAGAACAGAAGCCTGGTTCACGCACAGAAGCAGCTTTGTCAAAAAGGGAGTTCAGAAAGCAGGATATGCTGTAACCACTACTCAGAGAACCACTGAAGCCTGAGCCTTCCCAGCAGGAACATCAACACAAAAAGCCAAAATTACTGCTCTAACAAGAGCACCAGAATTAGCCAATGGAAGAGACATTAATATTTGGACAGACTCAAAATATGCATATGGAGTACTTCACTCACATGGGGCTGTGTGGAATGAGTGTGGGATTTTGATGTCCCACAGAAAACAAGTCAAGCAATCTGTAGAGATGTTGAGGCTTCTTGAAGCTGTAAGATTGCCAAATCAAGTGGCAGTGATGCACTGCAGAGGACACCAAAGGGGTGACATGAATCAGGAAAAAGGGAACCAACTGGCAGGTTTAGAGGCAAAAAGAGCGGCAGAGGAAGGAGAGGTAAACCTATTGGCCATAATAGCAGACGGAAAGATAGTAAGTATTAATTCTGAAATTTTTTATTCAAAGGAAGATTTAAAACTAGCTCAGGATTTAAAGGCACAACTTCAAGATAAAATGTATGTTCTTCCTGAAGGACAAATAGTAGTGCCAGAACAAATATCATTGAAAATATTTCAAGAAGAACATAAGACACACTGGGAAGCAGATGCCCTATATAATAGTTTAAGGAGACAAATAGTGGGATGTAACCTGTACATCACAGTAACACAAATAACAAAACAATGCAAACTCCGTCTCCATAATAACCCCCAGACTGTTAGTAAAGCCAATTTAGGGGCAACTGGGAAGGGCAATGTCCCTGGACAACAGTGGCAAATTGATTGCTCTGAATTACCCAGAAAAGGGGGGTACACATACCTTTTAGTACTAACAGATACCTTCTCTGGCTGGCCAGAAGCTTTTCCAACTTGGAGCAACAAGGCTCGAGAAGCAACTAAGGTGCTCCTTAATGAAATAATCCCCAGGTTTGGAGTGCCAGCAGCCATATCCTCAGATAGAGGTACTCATTTTTGTGCACAAATTACACAGCAAATCAGTCAGATATTACAAATTGACTGGCAGTTACATACCCCTTAATGACCACAGGGTAGTGGACAGGTAGAGAAAATGTATCACTTGATTAAACAACAATTAACAAAGATTTGTTAAGAAACTAATTTAAGCTGGAGTCAAGCATTACCTCTAGACTGGTTGCAAATAAGGGTCAAACCATGGTTGAAAGAAAAAGCCCTTTTGAAATGCTTTATGGATGACTGTATACTGTACACTATCAAGGGGAAGACTTAAATCAGGTGGCAGAAGCATATATGAGGGATTACGTTATAGAATTAGGTAAACAACTATTGAAAGTTAACAAACAGGTAATGGACACTCGATCAAGAGGTCTTGATCACCCATTGCATGATGCTAAGCTGGGAGACTGGATTTACATTAAATCTTTCACAGGGCATCCAGCAGGTGAAAAGTGGAAAAGACCGTACCAGACACTCCTGACGACATACACTGCGGTGAAAGCCCACGGGATAACCACTTGACTGCACTACTCCAAGATAAAGAAAGCCCCTGCACCAGAAAAGTCTACCACGACATGGAAAGCAGAGATTATTGGACCCACTTCTGTGTGTGTACGAAGGTGATTGTGTTCGCCTTTGTAACTGGGAGAACTGCCGAGACTTCCAGGGTATGTAAAAAGCACTTTGATATAGAATACAAAGACTCACTAGATTGGACCACTGCGTACAGTGGGAATATTGGACTGATTACACAGACGGCAAGAGTGAGGTCACAAAAACAGTATATGTTTTCCTGACCAGAAATGGTCACACAGCCACTTTTAAAGAATGGGAAAAACAACAGCTTGCGCCAATATTTATCAAGAGATGTTCCCAATTTGTCACTCTGGCATGCCAATTTGAACTAAAATCAATTGTGTGGCCAGTCATTATGGTAAATCTTTACGCCATACCTAGCCAAAATCCAGACTGTACCCTACCTGTATCTTGCATGAGTGCAGAGCATTCCTACTCTTTTAATATCTAGGAATACAGCTCTTTATCTTGTGTAGGACACGTAGTAGAGAACCACAGATGGAGACGAGCTTCTAGGCAAATTAACATTTAAATACCACAAGATCAATCCTCTAAGAAATGTAATTCGAACCTTTCCTTCAGGGGAAAGATGGAAGGGGGAATTTATTTACAGCATACAGTTGGACCCAATACTCAAGATAAGACCTGCAAGATACCTGTAGGACCTCACTGGGGGAAATACCCCACAACAATATCTGGTAAAAAAACCACCCAAATTCTGATATGTGCCCAAAGATATGGAAACATAGCCTAGCCTACACTTTTCTTGAAGGGGCCTAAAAACTATACCCCTGAGTTTACAATATCCCAAATAAGACCAGATCAAAATCAAATTTTAATTAACTGCTTTTATAGGGAAACCTGCCGACTTGGTCTTGCAGTGACCAAACCAAATACTCTAGCATGTAAGTGGAAACAAGGACTTGATAGAATAGCAATTAGGCTGAGAGTGGAAGTCACCACACATACTACACCTACTCCCTTCTCCTCTACAGACTTCTCCCCAACACACTTCTCCCCTTTAGAATGCACAAATATCACAACCTCTCGTTTGCAGGACCTTGTGTGGTAAGGCAGTCAAGTGAACAAAAATTCATGCTAGACCCCAAATACTCTTTGAAGAAAGTGGTGGTAAAGCTACAAGCTGATATCTCAACCATAAAATCGGAATGTAAATCTTTTATTCACCAAAGCCCTGTAGGATGGGGAACCTGAATTCAGTCTAGAACACCCCGCACTAGACTTAGAAGGGATTTGATGGGATGGTTCGGAACAGGAATGGCAGTCTTAAACTCCACTGATCAAGAAGTCTTTGGAAATAAACAAAGTACAGACACCTCAGAGTTAGGAAATCTAGAAATTCCGCTCAGGTCATCTCTCCTTACCATTGCTGAATTGCAGCAGTTTGTAAGTGATCTTACAACAGTGTTAGCAGAACACACCTCCCAGGTCCTATATCACATTACTAACTTCCTAGGGAATTTGCAATGAAAAGTGTCCCTAGCCTTAAGCCGTATTTGGTCACAACTTTGGTTACAGTCTATTGCAGCAGCTATTATTAGGGAAGGAGAAACAGGACTTTTGCCACAAGAGGTACGAACGATTATTGCTAGAAATCATGCTACCACAAAGTTCAAGAAAACATATCAAGCGTGGTGGAAACTAGTAAATTTCATGTATAACCCATTTCAAAGAGAAATTACTGCTTTTGTATTGACAATTGAGCATGCCAAAATATTAGACGTATTTCCTGTATTATCTCTAGGGACCATACACTGGGATGTTGTAGTGAGACCGATGGGTCACAATGTATGGGCAAGATTTAACACCAGGACCCAAAACTGGCAAACTAGAAGTGCAGAGGCATGTACCCCAAGAAAAGAGTTAGGGTTTACGTGTGAAAATCCTATAACTGAAAACAAAGATCTCTGTCTGGATACTGAGGATAGTACTAGCATTTTTGAAATGACCCCTGTCACCCATGCAAGATCCCAAGTGTATTATATGGGAAAAGGATGTGCTTGTATAAGAACCGTGTGTGAGAATGTAACAACTGATAGCTGCATTGAAGAAATAAATGCTACTAACTTTTGTGTGTGCAATTCTACCAGAATCATTGGGTGCGATTTTAACTACACCATCCCTGTAACTACTAGCCAACTAATAAAAGATACCTATGTGTTACACCACGATATACCTGTCCTACAAATTGGAATGAAAAATAGAAATGCTAAAGAAAATGTTGTATCACCCAGACCTCGAGAAGGTGATACAGAAAGTCAATCAAACTTCTCACCAAGCAGTATGGACTGTTAAGCACAATGTAGAAGAAATTAAAAAAATCATCACTGACACTAAGAAAACTGGAGAGCACCACTGATGGGAAATTTTCTTCATAGGGACAAAATGGCAATCTCCTACAGCAACTCAACTCTTTAATATTCTGGTCCTCCCTGTGCTTGTGCTACTGCTGACTACGGCTTTATTAACAATTGTTAATTTGTGGAGGTGGTGGAAAGTTCATACGGTAGCTCAACAAGTGTGCATACTATGGACTGTGCAAAAGAATTTGCACAATTTTAAAGAAAAGGGGGGAAATTGAGACCAATCCATTAGGCCTTAGCTGACATAACTTGACTTTTTAGCCGGATCATGACTTAGCGCCTAAGCGTGAATGCTCGCTCAGCAAGGGGCCCCTCTGAGGGTGGGAACCTGACCTTCTGGTGAGGCATGATAAGCAATGCATTAGAATTCATGCCTGTAGACACCTTGCATCTGCTTCTGGAAATTGCTTCTAAGCAGGGACATCGCTAATGGTAAGATATAATAACAATTTGAACAAAGAAATAAGCATATAGCTTGCAGGTATTAGCAATTGAAAGCTCAAAGGTAACCAACAAACTGTCACTGTAGCCCTAACCCAAGTTAGGGATTAGCAGCAGTAGGACAAGAGGACTACAGTTATATAACTTACCCAATTGTATGTGTCCCCACTACCGGCCAGAGGGTGTTCTGGGGGGACAGGGACTGTGCCCTCAGCGGCCCCTGGCACTTGCAGTGCTTTTCATCACACGCGACTCCTCCACTGAGCTCTGCAGCTGGATGGTGCAGCTCCTTTGAACCAGCTCCCTCCTGCTTTCCTTAGGGAACTGGGCTGCACCAGATACAGAGAAGCTTTCTCTTCAGTGCCTACAAACACAAACACTATATAATAACTCCTCCGCTTTATGACAAGTCCAAGCAGCGTCTAACGTGACCACTTTGGTATCTGGTGGAGATCAGGATCATGGGTACCACTGACTCCAAAGGGAGGATTCTGAAAGGTCCCCATTGGGTTGCATTTTACAACAATACAGGTGGAGGTCAGGACCGCTGCTGCCACAGGGGGGTTTGAAGAAATCCCCATTGGCTTGCATTTCACGACACTGGAAATAAATCGGTGAAACCACGGGTAGTTCGGTCACTCTGGAGACTTTGGGACAAAATGATGGATCCCCAAGGGGTTCGGTTACACAGGAGACTCTGGTAAAATACTATCATCAATGGTGGATGTTATTCTTGAGATGAGAAGTGGGATGAAGTAGCTTGTGGAGAAATGTTTTTCACTTTGAGATATCATCAGGAACAGCAAAAGGAGTGTAGTTTTAATTTTGCACCCCAGGACCTGTTAGCATTGTCCTTGGAGAAAGACAGTAAAATCTGCTTAAACGCTGTTGCTCTTTGGGCAACATAGGGTGATTAACCACTAAACATCTGAAGAATGCAGAGGAGAATTTGGATTTGGTGGTAGCCTCCTGGAGAAGGGGTACTGTGAATAATGGGGCTGAAGATGCTGACAATGAGAATCAAGCATGAGCACTAGCACAGGCATCAGAGATATTAAAGGGGGCTGAAGGATTTAGCCCTACAGCAGGGCAAACTAAGGAAAAATGAGGGGAAACTGTGACTGCACCTTTAAGACAAGCTATGGGCAATCATGGTCCGCTCATGATGAAGATTCCCTTTATAATTATAGATCTGAATATTTGGAAATAAGTGGCTGGTAATTATGCATCATGCTTTTGAGAGTGTCAACAGGAATATGATTATTCATACTGCTCAGATTGTGGTAGAGCAACAAATAACAGCATGCACGTTGGCCAGTCCAGTGACTCTTCATTTACCTACCCCTGATCCTAACTGGGACCCTAATCAGGACCAGGAAAGGCAGTCTTTGAAACAATATCAGAGGTAGATTTCATTCAATGTTAGGAGTGCAGTCCCTAAGGCAGTGAGCTGGTCTAAACTATATGAAATAAAGCAAGATATAAATGAATCACCTTCTGGATTCGTGGAAAGATGAAAAGATGTAATGCATAAATATATTACTAATGATCCTGAATCAGAGGAAGGAAGGAAAGAATTAAGCTATTTAACAAAAAGTCGATCCACGGAAATCATAAGGAAGAAGGCACAAAGGCTTAAGGGGGAGGACCAATATGATTTGGTAAGAATTATGGATGTGGCCTTGGAGACCTCTCATAATTGGACCACTATTGCTCTGGTGCAAGTTCCCTGAAATGGTTCAAATGGTTCAGTGGTGCTGGGAAGGGGTTTGAGTCCCTGATTATTAATATATATATCATTAATAGAATTAATGTAATTATTAATATAATGCAGTACTGTGTATTGTGGGTTATAACGTGTCAGGTTTCAACTAGGAATTTGTTAATGCGTATGGGGAGCATAAGATAAGCTCCAGAGTAAAACTGGAATCTTTAGGGTAAAAAAAAAAGGGAGAAAAGTTGTTGGCTGTAGCTATCACACAAGAAACCAGGGAAGGGGGGAGCGGCCCAGGAGGAGAGGAAAGAAGGATTACATGGAACGGTTTGTGAACAGACTCCACAGGTTACACTGGAAGAAATAATGCCCTAAGAATGAAAATAAACACCAGAGATTTAGTGGAACGTGAGGACAGGCAGAGAGAATTCTTACTTTAGAGGAAGATTGAGGAGGAGCGGGGGAAGATTCTAATCCCTCCCCGGCAGAGCCCCTGGCTACAGTTAGGTTGGGGAATGAGAAGGTAAAACTTCTTGTAGAAACAGAAGCTGCTTATTCTGTTATAAATACTTGTAAAGGGCAATTAAGCAAACAAACAGCTTCATGCACTGGTGCCACAGGGCGGACAGGAACCCAGCCTGTCTTTAAATTGTAAAAATTGGCAAAGAGATGTTGACCCATCAATTTCTTTGCATGCCTGAGTGCCCCGTGCTGTTACTTGATAGAGATATACTGAGTAAATTACATGCATCAGTTAGGATTAAAGAAAGAAAATTCAGGTGCATGTTCCTGATGAAAAGGCTGTGGAGGCCCAAGTTTTTATGTTTCAGAAACCAGCCACTGAGCTGGATATACCAGACGAAGAGGGTATATCCGTAAGGATGGGCTGCTGGAGCACTGGGACAGTCACGAAATGGAGAAGCAGTAACTATTCATCTGAAACCAAATATCATACCGCTAAGACAGAAAGAGTGTCCTATTAAACTGGAAGCAAGAAAAGGACTAGAGCCTCTAATAGAAATATTTATTGAATACTTTGGGACAAAAATGGACTATGTTTGTACTTCACATGCTAACAACATTCTGGAACAGAAAAGCAGTCATTGTCTTTCCCCAAGCAGGCTGCTAAAATATCAGGCTGTGCTTTTAGGATAAGAGGATGTAGACTTGAAAGTAACTAACCTTTTGAACCAACAGTGGTTTTGACAACTGATCCAGAAGCAGGAGAGCTGACTCATAACTGTTTACAGACCATAACATAATACAGCTTAACCAAACATAATAGAGGCTAAAGCCCTGAGTTCCTCCCCCCCAACACATCAGCACAGAAAGACAAGCTGATGGCGCTACTGAGACTTCTGGAATTGTCAGAAAGTCAAAATTTGCTCTTAAGGCACATCAGTTTGATGACACTCCAGTGAATATTGGTAATCACATCGCTGACAAAGCAGCCGAACAAGCTGTGAGTGGGGACCTTTCATTAATATTGCCTCATAAGTATCAGTGCTTGGATAATGAAGTTCCAAGTTATCAGAGGATGGGAAATTACCTAGTCTTAGGAGCCAAGAAGCATGATGAAGGATGGTGGGTGACACCGAACAGGCCAGTAATAATTGCCCAGCCTCTTATGAGAAGAAAACCACCAGGCAACTCATGGAGGAACAGAATCAATGACGGTGGCTTTAAAGCTCCAAGTTTTGAGTATGCAAGTGGCTGGAATTATAGAAGTGTTATAAAGAAGTGTGAACGTTGTTTACGATGCTGAGAGACCCCCCACCTGGAACAATAAAGGCAATTGTTCAGAAGACTATTGGCAAGTGAACTTTACAGAATTGCCACAGCCTTAAGGGCTCATATATATATGTGTGTGTGTCTTAGAGAGTTTCTCTGAATGACTTTAATGGTAACATATATATTATCGTTACAAATCATACACTCCAATATAAATGCTTTTAAGCCCAGTGGGCCTATGATGCCTCAGGCCATAGAAACTGGGGGAGTCACTCAGAAGGGACACGTTGCTGCTTGGGTTGGGCTGGGTGTCGCTCAGCAGGTGCTGAGTAACTGTATTGGGCATCATTGCTGCTATTGTTTTTTTCTTTCCCCTTTTGGTTCCATATCTCTGCCCTTGTTGTTTCTATTATTATTAATATCAAAAATACTAATATTACATTGCACTTGAGTTCAGTTCCTGATTTGTCTTCCTCTCCACCCACGGGTTTTACAATGTTCCCATTCTCCCCATCCCACATGGGTGCTCAGCAAGTGGCTGCTGGTGCTGAGTTCCCAGCTGGGGTTCAACACTGACCCTGTCCTGGCCCCTTTGCAGTAGCAGCAGGGGCTGCATGTTTGCACTCTTGGAGCTGGGCTGTTTGTATGGGCACGCAGCTGCAAGCAGCATTCCTTGGCTCAGGAAGTGCAGCTCCCGAGTGGTGTTGGGACTGGGGCAGTGCTTGCCAAGGCGGGGGAGGCCCAGCAACAGCTCTTGCCCTGGCACTGTTGCTGGGGGAGCACAGGGGCTCGTGCAGGTGTGGCCGGAGCCCACCAGCTCCTTCCCACCTTGCGCAGTGCCTGGTGGCCTTCTGGGCTGTTCCTGCACCTGCCAGGGCCTTTGTCACCATCCAGAATGCACTGCCAGAGCCCAGCAGAGCACTGGAGCCTTGCACAATGCCTGATGCTGGCCTGGGCTTTACCAGAGCCCACCAGCAACCCTCCTGCCTTCTGCAGGCCTTGCCAGAGCCAGGCAGGTCCCCTTGTGCTGAGTTCCCAGTGACAGCACCGGCAGCTGCACTGCCCAGGGGCTGCTCCTGCCCTGACTCCTCCTCAGCAGCTCTGACACCCGCAGCTCCTGCACACAGAAGGCTCCTGCTTCGCACCCACAGTGTGTTTCAAGCCAGCACTGAAACAGCATTGCAAACTCAAAGAACACGTACCTGGATGCGCAGGGCTGTGAGACAAGGAGACACAGAATCACAAAATGAAATATAAACCTTTGTAAATAAATAGAATCAGTTTTAAGTAACAATAAGTTTGATGGCTTTGTAACAGCTGTAATCGCTGCGGAAGCAGATAAGGACCATCTTTACGAAAGATATTCTTTTATATAGTCTGTAAGATGCAGGGGGCATCTTACATAAAGGCTGAATTGGTTGGTAAGCATACGCAAGGTTAGGAAGCCTTCCGTAAATCAAGATAGGAAATCTTGTAGGTAAAGGCGTATACCCGGCTGCTAGCATCCATTTGGTATACACCCACAGGAAGCAGGGGACATCTTGTGGTTTGGGTCCTTCAAGACACAGGGGGTGACTTGTGGAAACGGTTTTTGATCTTATTGGCATTCAACTTATTTTGTGGCTTGTTACAGTAATGATTTTGTTCTTGTGATTTTGATATTGGTGACAGACTGTTATAACTATGTTATTAATTGTTGTTTGTTTCAGCGAATTTTAGTCTTTGTCTCTGTCTCAAGTGTTGTAACTGTGTGGAGTGTGTCTGTGGGATCCCGTTTGTGTGTGAATGTGAGATTGATAATGGGAAATCAGCAGAGTGGAGAAATCTTGGAAAAGAGTCCTTTAGGGTGCATTTTGGCCCATTGGAAAGAAGCGGGAGGGTTTCCTGGGGGCTTAGTAAACAAGAAAATGTTGATAAAATATTGGAACCAATGGTAGCCCTTGTATACTTTGGAATATCAGGAAAAATGTCCTAAAAATGGAACACTGAACTATAATACTTTGCTACAATTAATGTTGCTTCTGAGGTGGCAAGGAAAACGGGATGAAGTGATGCATGCAGATACGTTTTTCACATTGCGAAACCACCTGGAATGGCAGAAAGAATGTGAAATTAATATAGCACCTTGGGATCCTTTAATTTTAGCTTTAGAAAAAGAAAGGAAGCAGGCTGGGAATAGATTGGAAAGATGTTGTTCTGGTTGTGATATTAGGGAAATGTGTTTGAAACTTGGGAAAAGAACAGAGGATAACATGGTTGAGGATAGAATGGAGGATTATGTTTCCACAAAGGTACCGGATCAGAGACCACCTCCGATACAGGAGGAAACCTCTGATTCAGATGAAGAGCAAGAACAAAGTGTAAAGAAAATACCCTCCACTTCCGTTGCCACCCATGTCTGTAGGAAAACTAAGACTGTCCTACAAGCCCCTCTTAGGGAAGCAAAGGGACCGGAGGGACATACCAGAATAAAAGTGAATTTCTCTTTAGGAGAGTCAGATAATTGGAAGCAGATAGCAAAAAACTATATAATGACCCTATAGGGGTAGCTAAGAAATTTGAGATACTGGTAAAAAGTCATGATCCTGATTGGAGCAGCCCAAGGAGAAGGACTTGGGGGTATTGGTCGATGAAAAACTGAACATGAGCTGGCTGCAGTGTGCGCTTGCAGCCCAGAAATGAACTGTATCCTGGGCTGCATCCAAAGGAGCGTGACCAGCGGGTCGAGAGAGGTGATCCTGCTCCTCTACTCTGCTCTCGTGAGACCTCACTTGGAGTATTGTGTGCAGTGCTGGTGTCCTCAACATAAAAAGGACACGGAACTGTTGGAACAAGTGCAGAGGAGGCCACGAGGACGATCAGGGGACTGGAGCACCTCCTGTATGAAGATAGGCTGAGAAAATTGGGGCTGTTGAGGCTGGAGAAGAGAAGGCTGTGTGGAGACCTCATAGCAGCCTTCCAGTATTTGAAGGGGGGCTATAGGGATGCTGGGGAGGGACCCTTCATGAGGGACTGTAGTGATAGGACAAGGGGTAACGGGTTCAAACTTAAACAGGGGAAGTTTAGATTGGATATGAGAAAGAAATTCTTTACTGTAAGGGTGGTGAGGCCCTGGAATGGGTTGCCCAGGGAAGTTGTGAATGCTCCATCCCTGGCAGTGTTCAAGGCCAGACTGGACATAGCCTTGGATGGCATGGTTTAGTGGGAAGTGTCCCTGCCCATGGCAGGGGGGTTGGAACTGGATAATCTTAAGGTCCTTTCCAACCCTATGCTATGATTCTATGATTCTATATTTGGTAAATGGTACAAGATGCAAAACACTTGTACTGCAATCCTCCACACAGGACTGTTTAACCAACACTTCTAGCAGATGTCCCAGCAAAACTTTGCACGCACCTCAGCTCTGATCAACAGCAGTGACTGCACTTCGAGCAAAATCGTATTTAAAGCTCCTAAACTCAGCCTGTACAAGTACCGCTCAGAGTCATTACTGTAGGAAAGGCACTGCAGTGTTCAGGTTCCTGCCCAAGTAATTTGTCAGCAGAGAAATCATCAGCTATCCTGAGAGTTTCCTTCACAGGCTTAGTAAGTTTTAAAGAACCTGCCCTGGTATTGGCTGGAATAGAGTTACTTCCTGTTTCACATTATTCCGCATGTGCTCATTAGCATCTTTCCCCTTCTCAAAGACCTTCACCGATTTAAGACTTCCTTACAAACAAGTCTGATCCTACCCCTGAGACACATCTTGGAGCCCCTGCGAGCATTCTGTGGCATCACAGATCAGTAATTCAAGTAAGACTGACTCCAGGGAGCGGTAGACAAGCAGTGAGAACGCTGAAAACCCACAGCTGCTTTGCAGAGTTTACAGTGATTCGTCCTTTGTAGTGTGGGTGCTGGTGATCAGGCAAGTCACCCTGTACCTAAATGATTGAAGGGCATAAGGGCCCTCTCTAAAGGCACATTTGCGTGCTCCAGTTGGGCTGGGACATGGCACGCGCACGAAGATAAATTTGTTCTCATAATTCTATACTTTGCATCCCAGCCTCTTGCCTTCATGGGTCAGTTTGATCTTTTTTGTGACACAGGCTTGGGGCTCACCCGTGGGCTGGGGTTTTTGCTGGGTGATGCCAAGGCAGCGTTGGATGAGGCCATAGAAGGATGGAGCAAGCTGGGCAGCCACTGCAGCGCCGGCTCTGGAAAATCAGTGTGTGAGCCCCAGCCAGCAGTTCCCACTCAGCAGCCAGGTATGAGCTGAGTTTCCTATGCTCAGCCAGTCTCTGCCTGGCACCTGGCGCAGCCATGGTTCCTTCCTGGGGCTGCATCCAGCTCGCTGCAGTGATGCTGGCACCGGGGCAGTGATGGACGTGTCTATCCTCCTGGCATTGATGCTAACCAATGTGGCTTCTCCCATGGCTTCACACCACTTGGAGCAATGCCCCAACCACCCATCCTCTCGGTGGCCATCCCCATCCCAGCTCAGTCACTTGCAGGGTGGGCAGGGGCTGCATTAACCCCCTACCCACTTCCCGCTGTGCAAGTGACTGCAGGCAGAGAGAGGTGCTGCGAAGCGAACACCCAGACCTTTTAATGAGTGAAACAAGAAACAGGGATGTGGGAGAGGGCTGGGGCAGGTCCTTGACCATCAATAGTGTCTTCTTTGTGGGGGTGACCTTGACCTTGAACAGCGATGACCATGTGATCTTCTCCTGGAAAAATAGTCACGACTCTTCCTTCTGCTGCTTCTTGGATCCTGTGGTGATGGCAAGTTGGAATGTGAACGGGAGCAATTGCACGATCCAGAGCAGGAGCCAGTGCAGGAAGAACCCGATCTTGGCTTGGAGTAGGTATGCAAACTCCTAAAGCAAAATGAAGTACTACAGTGAGGCTTGGATCTTAAAAAAACCACAACACCCCCATGGAAGTTAATTCAAAACATTCTCCCTAATTGTTTTCCTCCTAACTTGGTTTGGGTTTTTTTCTCTTTTACCTGCTCACATAGTGCTACTGCAACTTGAAGAACTAAACAGCCTCCAGTAGTATTACTCAAGTCATTATGTAGGTTTAAATCACAGGTTTAAGCTAACAATAATGTGTATGACTTTAAACTAACATAGTAAGATAAAGCAAACTGTTCCTACTGACATATAGGGAATAAGGAAAGTGCAGCTGATGGGGGAAGGAACATCAAGGGAATGATGACAACTAAGGAGGCAGTAAGTGAGACCAAGGATGCAGACCTTCAGGATAACAGAGACTGGAACAGAAAACAAGCAAACACATTCCACTGCTAACTCAGCACTGGGACCTGCATTAGCAGGGCGGTCACGGCTGCATGGGGAGACGGAGGGCTCTGACTGCAGTTTCAGTCTGAACCTGGAATCTCACCCATGGCTGCTTGCAGGGGGAAGTCCAGGTGTCCGGATGCTTTTCCAGCCGGCATCCCAGCTGGGTTTGTTGGTGGGTGCTGGATTCCCGCCTGCTGTGAATCCATTAGCTGTGCTGGAAATGTGCCCTTCCTGCTGCCGGCTTCGCCTCCTGGCAGGCAAGCCACAGTCTGGTGAGGATGCAGAGCCTGTTACTGGGCTCCAGCACTTCCATGGCACCTCCAGTCCATGCAGGAGTTGCTCCTTGGGGGCTGAGTGTGTTTTGCCCTTTGGAGACCAGCCAGCTCTACCCTGCTTGTGCACCAAGCAGAGGAGATGCTGATTATTTTCCATAGCTCTGTCACTTCCTGCAGGATCCTTTCCATGGTTTTGCTGCTCATGTCATCACTGAGTCTTTGGCTTGTCTTCTTGGTGTGCCAGGCTCCTCTCTGCCTCATAGCCCACATGATCCACTTGGCCATCCTGTTCTAAACCTCAACCTCTTGCCCTGCTGTTGTGCTGCCTCCAATCAATAACTCCGTGTGCCTTGCTGAGCTGCAGCCTCACCCGTCTCTGTCCTCACAGATCCATGTGAAGCAGCAGGACTGCATTGGCAGCCTCGCTCGGGGTCTGAAGGTGGCCAAGATGAGCCTGATGGACCTGGCAGGCTCAGAGTGAGCATCGGTCACCAACACCAGGGGAGAGCGGCTCCAGGAGGGTGCCAACATCAACCGCTCGCTGCTGGCGCTCATCAACGTCATCAATGCCTTGGCTGATGCAAAGGTAACGCTGATCCCCACATGGGCCTGCTGGGTTCTGGCTCCCTGAATGGCAGTGGTGTCCCCAGGTTTCAGCCCTGCTGGTGATGTGGGGTGAGTGCAGCCATCTTCTTGTGCCTCAGGGGTAGGAGCTGAGGGCCCAAGGGCCAAAAGCTGAGCAGATCCTTGATCTCTTGGTACAGGGCAAGAAAAGCCACATCCCGTACCGGGACAGCAAGCTGACACGCCTGCTGAAGGACTCCATTGGTGGCAACTGCTGCACGGTCATGGTGGCGGCGGTGAGTCCCTCGGTGCTGGCCTATGAGGACACCTACAACATGCTCAAGTGTGCCAGTAGGGCCAAGGAGATCAAGCTGTTGGTGAGGAACTCGTGTCGTAGTGGTGATGTGTTGTGTTTGGGAGCTGCTGATGGATGGGAGGGAGTCTACTGCATGCTGGGGTGGATTAGTGGGAGCTCCCCTTATCCAACATGAGTTTTCCAGCCCGGCGGGTGCTGCTCTCAGCAGAAAGCAGCTGATGGAGCTGCAGACAGTGTGTGCCCAGGCTTCTGCCAAAGCTGCTCTGCCCAGAGCCTAAAAAGGCTTGTGACTGTGGCAGTGTTGTGTCTGAGTGCAGACTGTGCCTGCTGCAGCCCCCTGGGGCTCCATGGGGACTCTGAATCCTGGAGGAGGCTGAGGAGCTGCCCTGCTCCAGTGTCAGGAGAGGGTATGTGCTGCCTCAGTGCTTCTTTAACCTCTGCCTTGTTCCTGTCTCTGCAGCTGAAGAGCACCACGCGCAGCTCTGACTGCCACATGTGTGAATATGTCGAGATCTGTGAGCAGCTGAAAGGGGAGGTGAGATGCTGGTGGGGAGGGCACGGCTCTGTCTTTAGCTATGGTTTGTTTGGGATGCAAACCTCTGAGCTCCAGGGCTCACAAAACCATCTGAGCAAACAGAAGATCCTTCCTCACAGGTGGCAAACCTGCAGGCAAAGCTTCGTGCTTATGACGATGCTGCCCGAGAGGCAGAGAACCGGGCATCAGTGCCACAGGCTCCCTCCAGCTTGAGCCCAGTGGAGCTGCCCAGGTGAGTCTGGGGGGAAGAGAAGAGACAGAGCTTTTGTGTGTGCCCTCCTGGTGTCCCCTGTGCCAAGGAGCCTGCTGGGGTTTGGTGCTGCTAAGAGCCTTGTGCCTGTCAGGAAGCAGATGAGCTGCTGGTGTGCACTGTCATCCCGACTGCGGTTGTGTTTGGTTCTGAACCGGATGGAGCAGAGCACACAAGCACCAAGGAAGCTGGGTTGCAAAGGCCCAATCTTCTGTTTGATCCACCCCAAAACTTCTCGTGCAGAATGGTGCTTCACCAGAGGATCTTCTCTGGCTCAGTGCCTGCTGCTCTGGCTTCTGTAGGTTGGAGGCAGCTAACCTGACATACTTGGCCCTTGATCAGAGGGAGAATGATGGAGAGCAGCAGGAGCTGCAAGCTGGTTTGCCTGTTCAGATGCAGCTGGAATTGGAGGATGAGGTGAGAGAAGGGATGGGCAGCACAGGAGGGCTTGGCATGATGAGCAGGGCCCAGAAGAAGCTGGGGGTCTCATGGGGTACCCTGAGCCTGCTGGAAGATGGCAGGAGCTCAGTGGGTCCATGTGTCCTGGCTCAGCATGTGCTGGGCTGTGGTTTACTAGTGAAACCCCTTAACTTCCCAGGTAACAAGCATTTTGGGGACCAAACTCAGCTCAAGTGTGGGCTACCCCTGGGCTAGATGGGTAAGGAATTTTGGGTGATTGCTCCAGGCTCCAGAGGAAATGCCTCCCAGCAGCCCTGGAGCACCCCAGCAGGCAGATCTGCAGCTGGAAGTGAAGCAGCCAAGGCTTGGAAGAAACAGCCTTCTGCCGGGGCTGTCCGGCCATCGCACAGAGAAGTGAGTGTCCTCCTGCCCTCCCCGTGTCCTCTTGGTTGCCTATAGAAGGTGGGTTGTCCACCCTCCTCTTGCATGGAGCAATCCTGGGGATGGTCTAGATGAACACGGGCCCACATCTTTGCTTTCAGATGACTGCCTGCCCTGTAAAACAAGGGATTTGGCTCCTGGGATCTGATCCCCTGGAATAATCTCTCCTGGAAACGCCAGCCTGGAAGGTTTCCAGGCACAGCAACTGTTTGAGCCTGAAGGGTGTGTTGTTAGCTCTGAAACTCCCTCTGAAGTCTCTCCTCCCGCCTTGGCTCCCCCAGGCCCTGCCCTGGCAGGGCTCCCCCAGCCCCATCTGCTCATGTGTCTGCCCTAAGCATCTTGGCAGAATGAACCTCTGCAGAAAGGTCTCTTGGAGGCACACGGCCTTGACGTGGGCCTGGAGGGGACACCTGCAGGGCCTGATCGGGGGGAGGCTCGGTGTCTACGAGCTTCACCTCGGAGCAGCAACTTGCACCGAGGGAGCCGCAAGTGCCCGACAAGGCCTGCCCCGGAGCGGGCAGCTCAGCGGAGGTGAGCGGCTGACTCAGAGGGGGCTGCGCCAGGAGGAGCAGTACCAGCCCTGAGTGGTTGAAAACCTGCCCCAGGGAGCGCGAGCGATCCAGAGCGCGGTGAACAGGGCGGGCTCGAAGCAGTTTGCGCGGGGAGGCAAGCGGGGTGGTGAGCGGGATGGTGAGCGCTCGCCGTACGGGCAAGGCTCGATCTGGGAGCTCCGCTCTGGCTGCCTCGGTGGTGGCCAGTGTAGGCACCCAGACGAAGCCGATGGGAAGGGAGGCTGCAGTGCAGAGCTCGGGGTGTAGAGAGCACCTGCATTGCTATCCTAAGGGAAGGGTGAGCAATGGGCAGGGCTGCACTCTGCGCTCCCTGGTGGAGGTCCTCCTGCAGCAGGTGGCTGAGCTGCAGGAAGCTGTTACCAGGCTGAAAGGTGTCAGGGAAGCTGAGGGGGAGCAGCACTGCTTGCTCTGGGAGCAGACTGTTCCAGGGCCTCGAGTGTCTACTGTTGCCCATGCAGGAAAGGAGGCTGCTAACCCAGGAAAGGAGGCTGCAAACCCAGGGAGCCGGGAAAAGGTAACAGAAAAAAACAACAAAAAAAGGAGGAAGAGGGCAATTAAAAGCAAGGGGCTTCCTACTACATCTGTTGTCCCCACCCAGAACCGCTTTGCTCTCCTGCAGGGGGCTGATGAGCAACAGCGCTCCCACCAGGCGCAACCAGCTGGTGCACTGGTACAGAAGGTTACTACTGGTGCTGCCAGGAAAAAGCGGCGGACCATAGTAGTCGGGGACTCTAATCTGAAAGGCACAGAGGCACCCATCTGCCGGCCTGACCCAGCCACAAGGGAGGTGTGCTGCCTACCAGCGGCTCGGGTCAGGGATGTGGCCGAGAAGCTGCCTGCTCTAGTCGGTCCCACTGACTATTACCCACTCCTGGTAATACATGTGGGTGCTACTGATATAGATAGCAGTAGCCCGGAGACCATAAAGAAGGACTACAGAGCTCTGGGAGAGGTGGTTAGGGGCACTGGAGCTCAGATTGTCTTTTCGTCAATTCTCCAGGATACAGGGCAGGACCTTGAAAAGGCTAGGAGGATTAGGCTGGTTAATAAACGGTTAGAAGGGTGGTGCTATAGTCAGGGGTTTGGGTACCTTGAACATGGGACTCAGTTTAGTAGGCCAGGTCTACAGGGGGCTGGTGGAGCTGGTCTGACAAAGAAGGGGAAGAGTGGATTTGGTAGGAGGCTTGCCAGACTGGTCAAGGATGCTTTAAACTAGATGTGTTGGGGGAGGGGGGCATCATTCCATCCCAACACACCCAGTCGGTTGGTAGCACCTATAGTAAACGTTCGGAGCAATGTAGGGATATTCCAGCTGCTCCAGCCAATGAGCCGGCTTCAATTGGATCTCGGCTCAAATGCCTCTACACAAATGCCCGTAGTATGGGGAACAAACAAGAGGAATTAGAGATGTGTGCACGTCTAAGGGGGTATGATATCATAGGCATCACAGAAACATGGTGGGATGGCTCCTATGACTGGTGTGTTGGAACGGAAAGTTACCGGCTCTTTAGGAAAGACAGGCCTGGCAGACGGGGAGGGGGAGTTGCTATTTATGTTAGGGATAGGCTAGAGAGTATGGAACTCTGTCTGGGGACAGGTGAGCAGTCGACAGAGAGTTTGTGGGTCAGGGTTAGAGGGAGAACAGCGATGGGAGACATTATTGTGGGGATCTGTTACAGACCGCCTGACCAAGGGGACTTGCTGGACGAAGCGCTCCATAGGCAGATAGGAGCAGCCTCACGCTTGCAGGCCCTTGTTCTCATGGGAGACTTCAACCACCCTGATATCTGTTGGAGGGATGGTACGACCCGGCACAAGCAATCCAGAAGGTTCCTCGATTGCGTGGAAGACAACTTCCTTCTGCAAGTAATAGAGGAGCCGACAAGGAGAGGTGCCATGGTTGACCTCGTCCTCACCAACAGGGAAGGGCTGATTGGGAATGTAACGCTCCAGGGCAGCCTTGATTGCAGCGATCATGAGATGGTTGAGTTTGAGATCCTCAGGACAGTGAGAAGAGCGTGCAGCAAGCTCACTGCCCTGGACTTCAAGAGAGCAGACTTTGGCCTCTTCAGGAACCTGCTCAGGAAGGTTCCATGGGATACAGCCCTAGAGGGCAGGGAGGCCCAAGACTGTTGGTTGATATTCAAGGATCACCGGCTGCAAGCTCAGGAGCGGTGCATCCCAACTAGAAGGAAGTTCAGCAGGAGGGCCAGGAGACCTCCTTGGATGGATAAGGAGCTGCTGAGCAAAATTCAAAGGAAAAAAGAGGCTTATAAAAGGTGGAAGCAAGGTCAGGCGGCCTGGGAAGAATACAGGGATGTTGTCCGGGAAGCTAGGGACCAGGTTAGGAAAGCTAAGGCCCACTTAGAATTAAACTTGGCTAGGGATGTTAAGGATAACAGGAAGGGATTTTATAGGTACATTGCCGATAAGAGACAGGTTAGGGACACCGTGGGCCCTCTCCAGAAGCTATCGGGAGAACTGGCTACCCTGGATTTGGAGAAGGCTGAGGTTCTTAATGACTTCTTTGCCTCAGTCTTTACAGGCAAATGCTCTGTCTACACCACCCAAGTCTTGGAAGGCAGACGCGGGGACGGTGAGGGTGGGGACCCTGGGCCCACTGTGGGGGAGGATCTTGTTCGGGACCACCTTAGGAACCTGAATGCACACAAGTCCATGGGACCGGATGAAATCCATCCAAGGGTCCTGAAGGAGCTGGCAAATGAAGTTGCTAAGCCACTGTCCATCATATTTGAAAAATCATGGCAGTCAGGTGAAGTTCCCGATGACTGGAAAAAGGGAAATATAACCCCCGTTTTTAAGAAGGGGAAAATGGATGACCCAGGGAATTACAGACCAGTCAGTCTCACCTCTGTGCCTGGCAAAATCTTGGAGCAGATTATCCTGGAAGGCATGCTAAGGCACATGAAAACCAACAAGGTGCTTGGGGACTGCCAGCATGGCTTCACTAAGGGGAAATCCTGCCTGACCAATCTGGTGACCTTCTATGAAGGGGCTACGGAACTGATGGACAGGGGCAGAGCAGTTGATGTCATCTACCTGGACTTGTGTAAAGCATTTGACACTGTCTCACATAACATCCTTGTCTCTAAGTTGGAGAGACATCAATTTGATAGGTGGACCACTCGGTGGATAAAGAACTGGCTGGATGGCCGCACGCAAAGAGTAGTGCTCAGTGGCTCAATCTCCAGCTGGAGACCAGTAACGAGTGGTGTCCCCCAGGGATCGGTGTTGGGACCGGTCTTGTTCAACATCTTTGTGGGTGACATGGAGAGTGGCATTGAGTGTGCCCTCAGCAAGTTTGCCGATGACACCAAGCTGTGTGGTTCGGTTGATACATTGGAGGGAAGGAATGCCATCCAGAGGGACCTTGACACGCTTGTGAGGTGGGCTGATGCCAACCTGATGAAGTTTAACCATGCCAAGTGCAAGGTCCTACACCTGGGTCGGAGCAATCCCAGGCACAGTTCCAGGTTGGGCAGAGAAGAGATTCAGAGCAGCCCAAGGAGAAAGACTTGGGGGTGTTGGTCAATGAGAAAATGATCATGAGCCGGCTGCAGTGTGCGCTCGCAGCCCAGAAAGCCAACTGAGTCTTGGGCTGCATCAAAAGGAGTGTGACCAGCAGGCCGAGGGAGGTGCTCCTGCCCCTCTCCTCTGCTCTCATGAGACCTCACTTGGAGTATTGTGTGCAGTTCTGGTGTCCTCAACATAAAAAGGACATGGAAGTGTTGGAACAAGTCCAGAGGAGGCCACAAGGACGATCAGGGGACTGGAGCACCTCCCGTATGAAGATGATAGGCTGAGAAAGTTGGGGCTGTTGAGGCTGGAGAAGAGAAGGCTGCGTGGAGACCTCATAGCAGCCTTCCAGTATCTGAAGGGGGGCTATAGGGATGCTGGGGAGGGACTCTTCATGAGGGACGGTAGTGATAGGACAAGGGGTAATGGGTTCAAACTTAAACAGGGGAAGTTTAGATTGGATATGAGGAAGAAATTCTTGAATGTGAGGGTGGTGAGGCCCTGGAATGGGTTGCCCAGGGAAGTTGGGAATGCTCCATCCCTGACAGTGTTCAAGGCGGGGTTGGACAGAGCCTTGGGTGACATGATTTAGTGGGAAGTGTCCTTGCCCATGGCAGGGGGATTGGAAGTGGATGGTCTTAAGGTCCTTTCCAACCCTGACTATTCTATGATGTGGAGAGTTTTCTGATAGAGAACGGCCATGGAAAAATACTGGAGCTGTACGACCCGATGACCGAACTCGAGAGATCGCCTAAGGACGTCGAGTAAACATGTTCGGAGGAAGTGGAGACTAGTTGGAGCCAAGTAAACGTCGAGTATAATGAGGACGACGGAACACGGATGCTATAAATCTAGTTAACTAGATGATAGATAAAAGTAGTTGCCAAGGCCGCCCGCGCAGTAACTTTATACCAATCAATGAATGACATGACATATTGTAACCAATCATACACTGCTTGGCTGCTGCACAAAATGTATATAAAGCCTGTAACACGTACAATAAAGAGGAGCAGATCCGATAACTCTATGAGTGTGTGCATCTGTGTCCGGCTCTCCGCGACATCTGGCGCCCGAACAGGGACCCTGACTTTGGCGCCGACGCTGACTCTTAAGCTTCGACGTACAAGGGAGCCTCATATCTCCAGTTGTGGAGGTAAGGCTGTTTGGTCGCGAGAGAGGGAAACGCTGGCCAGCAGCGGTTTTGATACCGGGGTTTTGATACCGGTGCCAGCAGCGGTTTTGATACCGGGGTTTTGATGCCGGGAAAGAAAAAAAAAGAAATGGAGGCAGAATTTACTGCGGCGGAACGACTACTCCTAGTTATCCTCTCCAAGAGAGGCGAAGTCATTACCGAGAAGCTTTTATCAAAGCTGATTGCATGGGGACGGGCACAAGGTTTTTTCCAGTCCCCGCCTGTGTTATTCCAAGCTGCGGAGTGGCGGTGAGTTGGAGACAAAACGTGGGACCCTTGACTTTGACCCCGACGTGATCCAAAACAGAACCCCCGACGGATCAAGAAAAAAGCGGTGAGACGCTGAGCGGTGAGACGCTGGATTAGCGGTGAGACGCTGCACCACGGTTGAGCGAAGCAAGAAGCGGTAAGACGCTGGGCGGAGAGACGCCGTGCCGAGTCCTGTCTGCAGCCCAGGACGGTGCTGCAAGAGCCGGTGGCCGAATAAAAGCCATCAAGGAGGCAAGAAGCACCCCCAGGATCGTATGGGCGGTCTGGGTCGTAGATGCCACCGAAGCCTGAAAGAGCTGCAAAAACAGCGCGCTGACGTCTAAACATGGATAGGCAAGTGGCATATGATTTGTTTACAAGCTTTCTATAGAAGCGTAATCTCAGGGATCTTAATTTAAAAAAGGAAACTCCAGAACATGTTAATGAGGAGCCTGTGCATTTTCATCAAACTGTTGTTGCTGCTCCTGAGATTCTGATGCCTGATAATTCTGATGCTGACCAGGATAGTCCTTTTGACCCGAGACCTGTTGATCCGGAAAAGAAGCTTGATTTAGATCCCCATGATAAATGGACAGTTATAAAGGGTAAAGTAAGATGGGTGGGGGATGCAGATGTATTGTGTGCTTATAGTCTGTCTGTGATATTCATGTACTAAAAGTTAGCAAATGTAACCGTCTGTGTTTCTATCGACCCTTGCAAACCTTTATAGATACTGTTGGCCACTTCTCCCGATGTAGGCTGGCCACCTGCATTGGAATGAGTGTGCATTTTGGTCAGTGTAAAAGCCCAAGCCTCATGCAATGTGAGGGAGGCAGAGCCTCTGCGGGGACGCCCGCTGAGATTGAGCCTGCCACCTTGCACTGTGATGATGCTGCTCGGAGCTGGCTTCCTGATTGTCTTCACAGGGTCATTGCAACTACATTTTGTACGTGTGACCATGTAGTGGGAGTAATGATTGTCTGCATTTTGTGTTTCACATATTGTAGTTGTGTGGAGTGTGTTTATGGGATCCCATGAATGTGTGTATATGTGTGTGTCTGTTGAGGGCAGACAGTGTTCTGTGTGTTTTTTTTATTGTTGAGTTAATGTAAAAGTTTTTAGTGGGTAGCAGATTAACATTTTGGGCAAGAAAGGGTTAATAGAAAAGTGCTGCTGCCTGTAGAGATTTATGGCTGCAGCTCAGCAGGCTGGCAGCTGTAGCTGCTGCCGAGCAGTCCTGCTTAGTGTGTTTAAGGTAACCTAGGAGGTGAATCCAAGACTTGAAACATGAACTGCTAGCTGAAAAAGCGAGAGGGGTAGTGTAACTATAAGCTTTGCTAACCTCCACCCAAACAGCATTGGGGTGGCAGAGGAAGAGAAAAAATGGTTAATGGCACTGTGAACTCGTTGACTGTTAACTGTGCAGTTTGCTTCTGCAGCTGCTTCACATTCCTTTTTATCGGTGATGCCTCCGCTTTAAGGAATCACTTTAACTTGTCTTACTTCTCGAGAACTGATGGCATGGGGGAAGGGATATATTTGTGTTCTACCTACAGGTCCATGAAGGCTGCCTGCAAAGTTTTTCAAGCCTTGCCATGAGCTGGACAGATGAGCAGAAAACCCAATGTCTTAGCTACAGGAGCTTGAATGTGTGTGCATGTAAAGTAGCTCTTATTAGAGGCTGTGATTTTGTGTATAAAACCACCTGTACTTACTAGCCAGTTGCTAATAAGAAACTACACATTGTATTGTCTGGATTTGTCACTTGTAAAAAAGATGTCAGAGTATGCAAATTTGCAGCAGCTGCTGGAAAATGCTAAGGCAAAAACTAGAAAGATTCTAATACAATGATAGTGTTATAAAGCAGGTAATGGAACGAATTAAGAAGGTAGAAGTACATCACTAGTGAGAAAATTTTCTTTGGCTGGTCCGTCACTGCCACTAGCATCTTCAACATGCTGCTGCACCCTGTAGTGTACATACTGTTAATGTAAATCTGTATGTGCTTCGCCATAGTAGTGACTTATTACTGAATGAAGCAAGTGAACCTCTGTATTGACAACAAGGTGCCACAACTGACGTTGGCCAAATACCTCCTATCACAATCAAGGGCAAGACTGGGTTGGCCTCTGTGTTTGCCACCAAGAAGAACCTTTAGCTCCGCTGCTGGCTGCAACCCAGCAGGCGTTGAGTGGTGGGGACACATGCCATGCCAGACCTTGATGTGAGGGATGGCCTCTCCTGTTATCAGAGAACTATACAGGAGAGAAAGGCAGGCCAAGCAGCCTGTGGTTGGCATATGTTGGAGATACGATCTAGTCCAAATCCTCTGCTCAAATAGGGTCATCTAAAGCAGGTATTATATATAAAAACACCTAAGGGAAATGTAAGGATTTTCTTCAAACAGTTTGCAAAGCGTAATTTGTACAAAAGCTTTTGAATTTGTCTAGTTTTGATTCTCTTTTTGCAATTACAGCAATTATAAAATCATTTTAAGGATATCTCTGTAGGTAGTAGTTGGATAGATGGATGGTTGTCTAAATGGGGCATCTTTGGTTGGGTGCGGGACTTAATAAAGCAATTGATTACCATAGGGATCGTTGTGCTATTAGCTATCATTTGTATACCGTGCCTAGTGCAGGCAATACAAAACTGTGTATCGAAAAGTACAAAAGCTGTTTTTCATGAGGCTTGTCCTGTTGTTAAAGAAAAAAGGGGAATTGTGGAGAGTTTTCTGATAGAGAACGGCCATGGAAAAATACTGGAGCTGTACGACCCGATGACCGAACTCGAGAGATCGCCTAAGGACGTCGAGTAAACATGTTCGGAGGAAGTGGAGACTAGTTGGAGCCAAGTAAACGTCGAGTATAATGAGGACGACGGAACACGGATGCTATAAATCTAGTTAACTAGATGATAGATAAAAGTAGTTGCCAAGGCCACCCGCGCAGTAACTTTATACCAATCAATGAATGACATGACATATTGTAACCAATCATACACTGCTTGGCTGCTGCACAAAATGTATATAAAGCCTGTAACACGTACAATAAAGAGGAGCAGATCCGATAACTCTATGAGTGTGTGCATCTGTGTCCGGCTCTCCGCGACACTATGATTCTATGATCTGTCTCTAGCCACGCCAACAAGTGTCTGCAGCCCAGCAAAAAGGGGGCTGTTGGTCCCTTGTAACCAGCAGGTAAACACAACTCAATGTTCTCCAGGAAGAGATTTACATTCGGGCACCTCACCACTTCAAATTTGCTTCTCTTCCCCCAAAACTCGGCCCATGGGCTCTGACCACCTAAGGTGGTGTCTCAGAGGTGATGCTGGTGGTGCTGAGCCTCTCTCACTGGTGGTGCTGGCTCAAGATCACCTACTCACTGGTTCATCTCTCTGTCCCCAGGCCTGTGTCCTCTGTCCTGAGTGGCATCCAGAAGCTGTATTCCGTCCTGAAGTCTGCCAACATCCTCACTCTTGACGTGGTCTGTGTGCTTGAGGAACTGAAGTGCTTGGACCCTCAGCGCACTGGTGGAAGCCCTGAGCAAGCTGTGCCTCTGCACACATCTGCAGAGGTCAGCGAGGCCACCCCAGCCAAAAGGATGAAGTGGAGCTCTGATGGTGAGGATTTGGATCGGGGACAGTTGCTGCTGGCCCCTCTCCTTTGTCTCCATGCTTTGTTTGCCCAATTCACCCTGGCTGTGTCCTTGGCCTATGTGTGACCGGTGCTGAGCTCTTCCTCCTCATCCTCATTGCTAACACATGAACCCCGTAGCAAAGCTGTGGGCTCTGCAGACCCCATTTTCCTGGGAGAGCTCAGGCATTGGCATGGGCAGTTGCTTTGGGACCAGCCTGGTGCCTTTAGGCTGATGGGGGCAGGATTCCTTGTCCTGGCTCTTTTCCTCTGGGTTTAATGTGGTTTGATGGATGGGAAATGACTGCCGTGGGGCTTGGGGGGCAGATGTCCCCTGAGCTGTGATGGAGGAGAAGGGGAATGCCCCGAGGTCTGGAGATTCCTGGGAGCTGCAGGCAGAGAGGTGACTGCTTCTTTCCTGCTCCTTTAGATGAGGCATCTGTTATCGTGTGCAGTGCCCCTGTGCTGAGTGCCAGCCTGCAATGCCTGCAGCAGCCTGCTCCGTTCTCCAGCTGCGGGCCCATGGCTTCGGGATGTGGGAAAGCAGCAGAGATTCCCAGGCCCCAGAGCCCAGGCACTCCCTGGCTCAAAGCAGAAGCTCCGGCATCCCCCTGCTCCCCGGTGCCACCATGGTGCACCCCAAAAACCTGCCCAGCAACAGTCACCAAAGGCCGTGTGCCCCTGGTAGTGTCAGCTGCCCAGAACCACTGCTCCCTGCCGGCCCATGACCTCAATGTGACGTTTGAGGTCTGCACGGACAATGGATCCCCCAGCGCCGTCATGCCCATTGCCATCAACCTGTCCGAACTCTCTGATGGGGAGAACAGGCAGTGCCACCAAACAAAGCAGGACAGCCCCTTCGTGCCTAAGTGGGTGCTGCCCTGGCTGGGTTAAGTGCGTGTTTGGGAATCTCCCCTCTGTGGCCCTGCTGTCTGGGGGAATCCTTTGTGGATCACTGCAGCCCTGCTAAGAGGGGACACTGGGCAGGAGGCATTCAGCCTGTGGACGGGCTCCTGTGTGATCAATGGCAAAGATAGAAAATGCAGTTCTGCTTCTCCTGTTCTCTTTGGACATGGAGGAGCATCCTCCAGATGGCTCCTGGAGCCCCACGTCCTGCCTGGGAAGTGGGTCCCTGAGAGGTGGGGGCTGCACAGTGCTGGGGTTTTCATTGTGATTGTTATTGCTGTGTGAATTGGACCATCCAAAAGCAGAGATCAGAGCACCCCTGATAATGCAGGGACAGCCTTAGGTCTCCCTGTCTCCTCCTATAGCTCTAGGAAATGATTCCTCTAAAGAGTAACTGGGGAAACGGAGCTACAGGGGAATGGCCCAACCACCTCTGAGAGCAGCAGTTCCTAAGTGGCTGTCAGCTCTTGCATGGATCTTCATCAGAGACTGTAGTGACAGGACAAGGGGTGATGGGTTTAAACCGAAACAGGGGAAGTTCAGGTTGGGTGTAACAAAGAAGCTCTTCCCTGTGAGGGTGCTGAGGCGCTGGCACAGGGTGCCCACTTCCACCTCCTTCCAACCACTTCCCCTTTGAAACTGGGCAGGTTTCCCTGCAGGGGGATGGCATTGCCTGGTTGCCTTTCAGCCTTCCGAGAGCGGGCGGACAGGATCTATCCCCTGGCACTAACCCTCTTTTCCTTGGCTGCAGACGCCCCATCCCAGCGTTGGCCGTGAAGAGCTCCTTCATCCCCAGAGCATCTGTGCTGAAGCGGAGGCGAGTGGAGAGGCGAGGCAGCCACCAGCACCCTGTGCCCCATGGTGCTCCATGCAGGCAGCTCCTGCCTCTGCTCCCCCCGGGGCTCAAGCCCCCATCCTTGCATGTGTCTGTGCCACCTCTCCTGTGACAGCGGGAGATGAGGGGGGGCCGCTGCCCTGAGCTTTGGAGGTTTGAAATGGTCCCTTTCTCTTTCACAGCGTCCATTTGCCCTCCCTGGGTGGGCTCCAGAGCTGTACTGCCCAACTTCAGAGCAGCGCCAAGAGCCGTGTGCAGCCCTCCCGCATCCCAGGTGAGCCCTGTGCCCCCCCCACCGGGCCAGGCACCCAGGGAACCCCTTTCCCTGCAGCGTGCTGGGCTGTGGGAGCCATCCCTGCCTCAGGCAGACAGCAAGCTGCTGCTGCGCCAGCCCCATTCCAGCCAGGGGGGCCAACACCTGGGAATGGGATGTTTGGTGCTGCTGGAAGATGCTGTGTGGGGTTTGCTGCTTCCTGGCTGTAGCCACAGCCTTGGGAAGGGTTCTGGGGACTGGGAGAGGGGTAGGAAGGAGCAGGCTCGGATCCTCATCAGGAGGGGCTCCGGGGCTGCTGCTGTTACACAGGAGCGGCTTCATCTGCTTCTCTCCTCTCGTCTCCTCAGAGCGTCTTTGGCGGAACAGCACCCAGAGGGGCAGCAGGAGGACACCCAAAGAACCCACCCGTATCCCCCCTGTCCCCACCCCAAAGCCAATGAAGCTCTTACGCTGATGGCTCCGTGATCCCTCCCAATGTCCCAAACCCAAGTACCAAATTTCTTCCTTCCTCTACATCCTTCTTGCAGCCCCACAACGTTCCCCTTAAGCCTTTCTTCTTCTCATGGGCACCCCCAAGTCCCTGCTCTGCCCCCATCCCACGCCCCCCATCCCACGCCCCCCATCCCACGCCCCCCATTCCATGCGCCCCATTCCCAGCCCAGCCCTGGATGTCTTTTGCAGCAGGTGGTTTATTGTTGTTCCCTCCCGGCCCCTCTCTCATCCCAGTGCCAACAGATGGGTGACGCTAAGAAATAACGTGTGCTTTTAATACATTGTTTGTTTCAAAGCAGAGGGCTGAGGAGAGACATTGGCCGCTGCTTCTTGTCTCCTGTCATGGGGGGAGATGGGCCTGGGGCCTGGGGCCTGGGAAAGGCCCTTGCTCCTGCGGCTGAGCGCTATCATGGCTTCCCCCATCATCCTGGGGTTCCTGTGGGTGCCTTCTGCCCCTTTTGCTGTGCTGCGGGGGTCCAGCTTGTGCCATGTCCTGGAGTGCAGGCCCAGCTCCTGCTGCGCTGTGTGCTTCTGCGCTGTTCTCCCCTGGGGGTGTAAAGGACCCCGATGGGATGGATTTCTGAGCTGGACATGCTGCTGGGAAAGCTGTGAGATAGCAGAGGAATGGTGCTGGGAAAGGTTTGGGAGTACTGCAGGGAAAGGTGGGCAAGATAAGAAGGAAGAAAGAAGCGAGAAGCAGGCAGCCAATCAAGGCCACCACTGAGCAGGATATCAACCAGTGAAGAAGCGAAGATACCCATGGGGGTTGTGATAGCCAACCAATTGTGTTAGCCGCTCATACACGCGGGTACTTAGTACAGGCCATATCAACCCTGGACCTTCGGGTAATAAAGGATTTCGTTTCCTAACCAGAAACGGGGTCCGTGCCTTATTCTCCACGTGTATCTTTGAAATCTTTAAACATGGTATTGACCTGTGTCGTGGTTTAAGCCTCTCAGCCACGCAGTTTTGCTCACTCACTCACTTCCCCCTCTTTCTTCCCTCCGCTCCTGGAGGGATGGGAAGGAGAATCGAAAGAATGCACCTCCCACGGGTTGAGATAAGAACAGTTTAGTAACTAAGGTATAACACAAACCACTGCTGCTACCACCAATAATAATAATAAGGCAAATACAAGGAAAGAATACAATAGCTCACCACCAATCCCAGCCAAGCCAAGCCGTGCACGCCCCACCGTGCACCCCCACCACCCTTCCGGGTCTCTGTCTTCCGTTTTTACATCCTGGACTTGACGTGCTGTGGTATGGAATAACCTCTTTGGTCAGTCTGGATCAGGTGTCCTGTCTCTGCTTCCTCCCGCCTTCCCCTCCTCCCTGGCAGAGCATGAGACTCACAATGTCCTTGGTCAGACCAAAACATTCTAACCAGTAACTATAAACATCGGTGTTATCAGCGCTGTTCCCAGGCCGAAAGTCAAAAACACAGCGCTGCACCAGCTACTATGAAGGAGAAAAATGACTGCTACTGCTGAACCCAGGACAACCTCTCAGAGGGAAGACTGAGATGAGGTCTTGGGCAGAAGCTCCTCCTGAGACGGTGCTGAGGCGCTGGCACAGGGTGCCCAGAGAAGCTGTGGCTGCCCCATCCCTGGCAGTGTTCAAGGCCAGGTTGGACACAGGGCCTTGGAGCAAGCTGCTGCAGTGGAAGGTGTCCCTGCCCATGGCAGGGGTTGGAGCTGGAGGAGCTTTAAGGTCCATTCAGCCCAAACCAGTCTGGGGTTCTATGATTTTAGGAGAATGAATGTCCCTGGAACATCACAACTTCTCTGCCCTTTGTGTCAAAAGATAATGAGGGCAGGAAGGTGACCTTCCCTCCAGCATTGCCTTCGTTCTCCAAGCGGCCACTTCTACAGACCACAAGGAAAGCACAGTTTCATTCACTGCCTAAAACCAAGCCAATATAGACAGGCTCAGAAAGTGAACCAGTGTGAAACACCCCTGTGACTACCACAGCACAATGCAGAGCCAGCACAGACCCTGCACACAGAACAGCCAGGGCAGTCTCACCAGCTCACCTCAGGGCCCTGTGTGCCAAAGCAGCACCTGAGCTGCCTGGGGACTTGGTGCACCCTTCCATAGAGTCAGCAGGCCCTCCAACCTCTGAAGCAGGGGACTTGCTGCAGACAGGAACACTCCCTCCCCACGGCACAGTTCCAGACAGCCCTGTCTCCAGCAGCCCATTCCAGGCCTGCCAGAACCACCAGTGCCCTCAACTGCCTGCAGGCAGACAGAACAATGAGACCTCTGGACCACCACAGACACTAGTAACTAAATACATCAATAAACAGGAAATCTAAGGTTGTAACAGCGCTGTGGCTGCTCTGCAGCACACTGCAGCGTCCCTGACACATTGCAGCCTTCAGAGTTGAACCTGAAAAGATGTTTTGAACCAGCCCCTACAACCTCTCCACTGGTCCCAGCAGCACCATGATGGACACAGAGGAGGGGAAAGTCACCGCCACTCCTTGCCAAGCCTTCGCTTTGTTCCTTCACACTACGAACTTAAAGAATAGCTCTTTATTTTATAGCTGTACTAATGTCAAGGCAAAAACACCCAATGACCACGGGCAAACACATCACCAGTCACATGCAAGAGCTCAGGCCAATCCTGGGAGCAAAGGTGTTGGGATCGCACGGCTGCTGCACTCACACAGGACATAGCTGGAAAACCAGAGCCCAGCTCTGAAGCAAGGTGCCTCCACTGCAGGAACAGAAGTGTGTTCTCAGCAGCATCAGGAGAGATTCTGCTGATTTTCAAGCAAGAAAAATGGAGCACATTGTCATCCTAAGAAACAAAAGAAATTCAACCAAACTGCCTTCAGCCTCCAGCTGAACAGAAGCTCCCATCACCCTTCTCCCGGCTCTGCCACTCAGAACTGAGGCTTCTGACCTGCAGGGCCCTCCGTCCAGCTCTTCTCAAGCTTGTCCTTCTTTGTTTTGGAAAGGGCATTCAGTCCTCTACAGCTTGGTGGAGGGCCACGGATCTGATCATCAGTGCATTGGTGAAGTTCATTTGAACTCCCTTCTTCTCTGCAAATAGAGTTTCAGTAACAAAATCAGTTTGAAACAGAAGTCAAAGCAGGGGCAGAGCTGATCTTTAAGTAGTCTTTGAGGAACACACAGTCTCGCAGCTAAAGGCATGCGGGACCATCATCTTCTCTCCCAAGCTGCTTAGCAGCCACATTAAACCCTTTGAACCCTGATACACTCACCACACCAAGAGCGCACCACACTCAGATGTATTACCCAGCTTCAGGTTCCTCCCCTGCAATGATCAGGTACCAACGGCCCCTGCCTGAGCCCCATCCTGCCCCTGCTCAGAGCCTGCCATGACTGCGGGTCCACAGCTGTACCTCTAAGAAACACCACCATCCGTCACTTGGTGTGCTAAAAGTCTACCACTAAGACTTCAAAGCCTGGGCCACCATCTGGTCTTTGCAGAACCTCACCCTGCTTTGTGAGGGCTTCTCTCAGAGCTGGGGTTATCACCTCTCGATTCGCACCATCCTCCTTCCTCTCAGCCTTCTCTTGAGTCAACCTCATCCCAACATCTCCTTCCTTGAGCTCACATTCTCTCTAAAAACAAGGAATTACAACCACTTAGATCCAAGAATCACAGTTTAAACGCTGTGGCACAGTTCAGCCACAGAACTGCTGAGCTTAAAACTGACACGAGGGTCATAGAGTCACAGAACCATAGAATAGTCACGGTTAGAAAGGACCCTAAGACCATCCAGTTCCAACCCCCCTGCCATGGGCAGGAACACCTCACACTAAACCGTGCCACCCAACGCTGTGTCCAATGCGGCCTTGAACGCCGCCAGGGATGGAGCATTCACAACTTCCCTGGGCAACCCATTCCAGGGCCTCACCACCCTTACAGTAAAGAACTTCTTCCTCATATCCAATCTAAACTTCCCCTGTTTAAGTTTGAATCCGTTACCCCTTGTCCTATCACTACAGTCCCTCATGAAGAGTCCCTCCCCAGCATCCCTATAGCCCCCCTTCAGATACTGGAAGGCTGCTATGAGGTCTCCACGCAGCCTTCTCTTCTCCAGCCTCAACAGCCCCAACTTTCTCAGCCTATCATCTTCATACGGGAGGTGCTCCACTCCCCTGATCATCCTCGTGGCCTCCTCTGCACTTGTTCCAACAGTTCCATGTCCTTTTTATGTTGAGGACACCAGCACTGCACACAATACTCCAAGTGAGGTCTCATGAGAGCAGAGGAGGGGGGCAGGAGCACCTCCCTCGACCTGCTGGTCACGCTCCTTTTGATGCAGCCCAGGATACGGTTGGTTTCTGGGCTGCGAGCGCACACCGCAGCCAGCTCATGTTCAGTTTCTCATCGACCAACACCCCCAAGTCCTTCTCCTTGGGCTGCTCTGAATCTCTTCTCTGCCCAACCTGGAGCTGTGCCTGGGACTGCTCCGACCCAGGTGTAGGACCTTGCACTTGGCATGGTTAAACTTCATCAGGTTGGCATCAGCCCACCTCACAAGCGTGTCAAGGTCCCTCTGGATGGCATTCCTTCCCTCCAGCATATCAACCGAACCACACAGCTGAGAGTTAAGAACAGTCCAGTAACTAAAGTGCAATATACTATTGCTACTAAGAATAATAATGATAAGGGAAATAACGTGAGGAGAGAATATAAAACTAAAAAGAAAAAAACCCAACTAAGCAGCAGTGATGCCCAATACCATTGCTCAGCATCCACCAACTGATACCCAGCCAGGCACAAGCAGCAATGGGGACCTTCCAGGTAACTCCCCCCAGTTTCTATACTGGGCATGATGTGCTATGGTATGGAACGCCCCTTTGCTTATGTTGGGTCAGGTGTCCTGTCTCTACTTCCTCCCAACTTCCCCTCCTCCCTGGCAGAGCATGAGGGACTGAAAAGTCCTTCAACAGGGTACTGAGCAACAACTAAAACATCAGTGTGTTCCCAGCATTATTGTCAGGTTAAAGCCAAACCACAGCACTGCTCCAGCTACTAGGAAGGAGAAAAATCACTGTTACAGCTGAAACCAGGACAAAAGGGAAGGAGGAGCTGCAAAGACAGACAATGTTAAAACATCTTCCAGTTAGAAGGATGAGAACATTTTGATACTGTCATGTAAGCAGTTGTCAGTATGGGAAGACAGGAATACCTTCGCGGCCCCAATGTAATGTGGCAGTGTTACTTCAAGACACAAAGAAGAATTATTTCATTAGATGTTTATTGTTTTTCGTGTGTTTCATTAATTGTGCACTGGAAACTAAAACTAATTTTACAGAAGAGTTTAACTGTTTGTAATTAATGCAATTTCCCGGGGGGGTTGCAACGGGTGACATAGGAGCATTTCTGGAACAGGACAGTGGCGCGGCCGGTTTGGAATCTGCAGTCATTAGAGCCACAGAAGCATTCTTTGAGTCCTGCACAGCTTTGTTAATTGTAGTATATGTATCGACAGTGGACAGCACAGCTGAATTTGTCTGAACGCAGCGTGTACATGTGTGGCTTAAAGCACAGCACCGAATGCGCACATTTGTCACTGCTCAGCAAACACCTGCACTGCAAATGATTTTTGTTGCAGTGAGGCGCAAAAAGAGCAAGTCTCATTACAGTGCAGTGTCAAACATCAAGGAAAGAGCATTCATCCCGAAGGCAGCAGAGCTCAGTTTTAAAATGCCCGCTTAGGCTGTTGCAGATGTGGTGATTGGTACAGGATGCAAAACACTTGTACTGCAATCCTCCACACAGGACTGTTTAATCAACACTTCTAGCAGATGTCCCAGCAAAACTTTGCACGTACCTCAGCTCTGATCAACAGCAGTGACTGCACTTCGAGCAAAATCGTATTTAAAGCTCCTAAACTCAGCTTGTACAAATACCGCTCAGAGTCATTACTGTAGGAAAGGCACTGCAGCGTTCAGGTTCCTGCCCAAGTAATTTGTCAGCAGAGAAATCATCAGCTATCCTGAGAGTTTCCTTCACAGGCTTAGTAAGTTTTAAAGAACCTGCCCTGGTATTGGCTGGAATAGAGTTACTTCCTGTTTCACATTATTCCGCATGTGCTCATTAGCATCTTTCCCCTTCTCAAAGACCTTCACCGATTTAAGACTTCCTTACAAACAAGTCTGATCCTACCCCTGAGACACATCTTGGAGCCCCTGCAAGCATTCTGTGGCATCACAGATCAGTAATTCAAGTAAGACTGACTCCAGGGAGCGGTAGACAAGCAGTGAGAACGCTGAAAACCCACAGCTGCTTTGCAGAGTTTACAGTGATTCGTCCTTTGTAGTGTGGGTGCTGGTGATCAGGCAAGTCACCCTGTACCTAAATGATTGAAGGGCGTAAGGGCCCTCTCTAAAGGCACATTTGCGTGCTCCAGTTGGGCTGGGACATGGCACACGCACGAAGATAAATTTGTTCTCATAATTCTATACTTTGCATCCCAGCCTCTTGCCTTCATGGGTCAGTTTGATCTTTTTTGTGACACAGGCTTGGGGCTCACCCGTGGGCTGGGGTTTTTACTGGGTGATGCCAAGGCAGCGTTGGATGAGGCCATAGAAGGATGGAGCAAGCTGGGCAGCCACTGCAGCGCCGGCTCTGGAAAATCAGTGTGTGAGCCCCAGCCAGCAGTTCCCACTCAGCAGCCAGGTATGAGCTGAGTTTCCTATGCTCAGCCAGTCTCTGCCTGGCACCTGGCGCAGCCATGGTTCCTTCCTGGGGCTGCATCCAGCTCGCTGCAGTGATGCTGGTACCAGGGCAGTGATGGACGTGTCCATCCTCCTGGCATTGATGCTAACCAATGTGGCTTCTCCCATGGCTTCACACCACCTGGAGCAATGCCCCAACCACCCATCCTCTCGGTGGCCATCCCCATCCCAGCTCAGTCACTTGCAGGGTGGGCAGGGGCTGCATTAACCCCCTATCCACTTCCCGCTGCGCAAGTGACTGCAGGCAGAGAGAGGTGCTGCGAAGCGAACACCTAGACTTTTTAATGAGTGAAACAAGAAACAGGGATGTGGGAGAGGGCTGGGGCAGGTCCTTGACCATCAATAGTGTCTTCTTTGTGGGGGTGACCTTGACCTTGAACAGCGATGACCATGTGATCTTCTCCTGGAAAAATAGTCACGACTCTTCCTTCTGCTGCTTCTTGGATCCTGTGGTGATGGCAAGTTGGAATGTGAACGGGAGCAATTGCACGATCCAGAGCAGGAGCCAGTGCAGGAAGAACCCGATCTTGGCTTGGAGTAGGTATGCAAACTCCTAAAGCAAAATGAAGTACTACAGTGAGGCTTGGATCTTAAAAAAACCACAACACCCCCATGGAAGTTAATTCAAAACATTCTCCCTAATTGTTTTCCTCCTAACTTGGTTTGGGTTTTTTTCTCTTTTACCTGCTAACATAATGCTACTGCAACTTGAAGAACTAAACACAGCCTCCAGTAGTATTACTCAAGCCATTATGTAGGTTTAAATCACAGGTTTAAGCTAACAATAATGTGTATGACTTTAAGCTAACATAGTAAACTACAGCAAACTGTTCCTACTGACACGTAGGGAATAAGGAAAGTCCAGCTGATGGGGAAGGAACATCAAGGGAATGATGACAACTAAGGAGGCAGTAAGTGAGACCAAGGATGCAGACCTTCAGGATAACAGAGACTGGAACAGAAAACAAGCAAACACATTCCACTGCTAACTCAGCACTGGGACCTTGCGAGCACGCGCAGCACAACTGTCACTCAGTAACCACAGTAAGGAAGAGTACCGGGGACCACCTGAGACCCCCACTCAGCAAGAAAGTGCATGCGCAATTCAAATGCAGATAGGATAATCAGTTTCTGGGATTCTCGTGAATATGCAAATGACGTCCTGGAAACACTGCAATGTAATGAGCACGCTAAATACAGAACTGCTGCGGCAAGTGACAGGCACGCTCCTCTGCGAAACTGTTCCATGTGTGCCCAGGGCTGAAAGGAAGAACGCTGCTTTCTGAAACTCCAAACTGAGCCTTCAAGCTTCTCCAATGGACTTTGGCGGTCCCAATTTGGTGCCCGAACACGGACCCTCTGCCGTGCTTCCTGTTGATCTGGGGAGTCTCTGGGACCTTCACGCCAGCACTGGGGATTTCCCTGACGGTAAGCACAGATCCCCGGACCAACTCGGGACCTTGGTGAGACCCTGAGTTTATTTCTTTAGGAAGGCATTCTTCTTGGTAGCTTACCCACATTAGTCACAGGGGATGCCCTGTGCAGTGGGTAAGGACTTGCCTGGCTGTCTGGACGTTGTATTTGGATAGAGGTCTGGACCACTGCCTCCAAGGAGAGGATTCTGAAGAAATCCCTATCGGGCTGCATTTTGCAACAGCGAAAACAAATGGGGGGCCCCCAGGTGGCTCAGTCGCTCAGGAGACTGTGATAAAGTATTGTAATCAACAGTGGCCATTATATAAGCTGGAGTCTGGGGCGAAGTGGCCTCTGAATGGTACAGTTAATTATAATTGATTGATTGATGCTGGTTTGCCAAAGGGAGGCGCAGTGGCATGAGTTGTGGTATATTGATTTAGTCTTTGATCTGCAGAACAATTTGGACTTGTGAAAGGGGTGTATGCATCAATCTAAAGATCCCATGGTATTAGCACGGGAAAAGGATAATAACAAACCACTCAAGAGTTGATGCTCTGCGTGTAGTACTGGTTAAGTGGTGTACGAGATGTAGGTAGGAAAAAGAGGATGTGGAATTATTAGTTGGACCACAAATTAGAACAAGGAACAAGTGGGGTGGGGGGTGCAGATTTGCATGCAGATGGGAAGAGAGCTCTAGTCCCATCATGAGGTGAACAACGCAAGGTGCTCTCCGAGGTATACAGGCTCCCTTACGCCAGAGAGCAGGGGCAGAGGGAATGGTGACTATCAAGGTGTCGTTTTCTGTGTCAGATTTATGAACCTGGAAAGAGTTAGCCGGGCCCTATAGGGAAGATCCTGAAAAGGTAACTGAAGTGATGGAGACGATTATTAGAACACAAGATCCAGACTGGAATGATTTTAAAAGTAGTATGGGATACTTTGGTAACATCCGATGATAAAGTATAGTGCTGGCAACAGCAAGGGAGGAGGCAGAAAAGATCCATACGCAGGGGGCACAGAGCAGTGTCAGTGGATGACCACTTTCCCTCCACAGACCCTGCATGGGATGCAAATGTTCTGCCTGAGCAGGATCTATTAACCAAATATCAGCGGTTGGTTTTGTTCGGAATGAAACATAAGTACACAGGTAAGGATCCTGAAAAAGGTGCAGCGCAGTTATCTTACATTTTTTATTGGTCAGTCGGACCCAGATATTACATGCAAGCTGCAAAAACTGGGAGGGACAGACCCTCGGTCACCCAATAAATCACTGGAAACAGCCTGGAGAGTATACAGTAACAGAGAAGTTGAAAGAGAGAAGGAAATAATAGGGAGAAAAAAAGTACTGTTGGCTGTTGCTCTCACCCAGGAAAGCAGGAACGGGGGGAGTGGCCTGGGAGGAAAGGGTCAGAAAGAAGGATTACAGGGGAAGCTTTGTGAACAGACTGCATGGGGTTGCACTTAGAGAATGATCAGAGCGCAATCTGCAAACAGAGGCAGCACTGGAAGAGAGAATGCCCTCAGAATCAAAATAAGCACCAGAGATTTAGTGGAATGTCAGGGCCTGCCCTGACATACTTTGGATGAAGGTTGAGGAGCAGCGGGGGAAGATTTGAAACCCTCCGCAGCAGAGCCCCCGGTTACAGTCAGGTTGGGGAATGATACGGTAACATTTCCCGTGGAAACAGAAGCTACTTATTCTGTTATAAATTCCTGTAAAGTGCAAGTTATCTATTCTATACAGAGAAGCTATCTATAACAAATCTATGCCGAACCAAAGGACCAACATGGCACAGAAACAGGCTCTTCTCTCTCCAACTGAGAGAAAGCAGCTTGGCTGTTTGAGATGACTAAGTGGAAGAAATTCAGACTTGCCATAAAATAACAGCACTGATTTTTCCAAGAACTGCCTCAATCAGTATCAACTACGTTGTTAAAACAAGAATGTCAGACGCTGATTTCTACTGGAAAACCCACTTCTGCAGCCCTCCTCAGCCAGTAATCCAAAGCTTTCCGTCGGATTCTTTAACTGTATTTCATTTCTAGAAGTACTTATGGTTTTCTCAAAAAGCATCCTTTTTTCACTCTTCTTTTTAATCATGTACAGAGTTTTAGTTGAAATAATCTCACTGCAAGCTTGCACCCCCTTTGTTATAGCCAATTCAAATTCAGCCCTTTAAAAATCAGTTACCAACTCTATTCCCCACAACTCTCTGTGCACACTTATCTGATTATCTATCAGCTGCTGTGTAAGTCATATGTTACAGCCTAGGTTACAAGTAATTATCTATTGCATTTCTATCGCATCCTTACGGTTCACAGCTTGTTCTGGCCCCTGGTGAGTGGATGGGAACGTCTCTCCTCAGAGGACCTTTTGGAGAGGGGAGAAGAAAAGGAAAAAAAGCCCATTCAGCTTATCTGAAGGTACTTTTTTAACAGAAATTCTAAAGCTATCATTACTTACCAGCTGTGGGTACCGATTGTCCTCGGGAGCCCAGAAGACTTGGTAGTGCTAGCTGTCCTCGTACAGGAACTTGACTGCCCTTGTGAACAAATGCAACCAGCTGGAAAATAAGCTCTACTGAAATCCTGGAGTCACTGCACATGTGGAAATAAAACTTACCCTCTCTTCCAACAAGCTGCTGACTGACGGAGAGGAAGACTGAGGCAGTTCAGTGGCAGTCACCGAAGCAGCAGGAGGGATAACGGTCGTGAGTGCTGGTGCAGGTGGTGGCGGCTGCTGCTGCTGAATCTGCTTACGGAGCCTTTTTGTGTAGCCAACTCCGTTTCTGAAGCTGTTCACAGCCTAGAGGCAGAGGAACAGTTTATAAAGGTAGTCTGAAACTTCAGCAGATACACCAACAAAAGCCTCCACAGAGTAAAATTCCTTGTGCGTTCCTGTAAATGCGATCGATCCTAACAGCATTCAACCACAGCGACATAAACACACCATGTGAAACACTGATGTTAACGACTGTTAACTCAGGGCACCTGTATTTAAAAGACTTCAGTGTTAACACCAAATCTGAAAGTGAGGTGATTGTGTTAAACAGGTGTGTGACCTGAATTTGCCAGATTATCTCTAAAGAGCTGTCAGAGATAATGTGTTTGAAATTAGCCTTAAGGCTAAATTAATATTACAGTAATATTGGCTTCTCTCTCAGCTCCTTACAAGCTCTTTGTATAGTTTATGTAAAAGTCATCACACTACCTGGCGTAGGCTCTGGTTGGCAACTAAGGCATCAAGAGAAACATCTGTCTGATGACACGCTGGGCAGGTACGTTCCTCTGACTCCAGTAATGCCGTTCTAATACCTGTGCATAATCGGTATAATCACAATACAATAGATTTTAGCCAAACTAAGGAAAGTTGTTGGGTTCTAATCAAAACACATCTGTGATTAATGGGTGAATATGGTCTTGAGTGTACAGCACGAAGCTAGAAATGTTCAAGACTGTAAAAAATTTCTAGTATGCAGTAAATAGTTATAGTTTGACATTTCACTGTTGTCATATTTGAAGATGGAGTGTAGGCTGTGTCTGTGTGATTCAACTCATCCTTTTTCCACTCTCCACTACAGCAAGAAGCCATTGACCCCAAAGTTAATGAGCAAAGCACACCTCAAAAGAAACACCAGTAGGTCTGAGTTCTGAAGGTTTGAACCACAAGAATGTGCATTAAATGCCTAACTCTCCGTGTGTTGCAGACCACAGTCAGTCACCAGACATGGCTGTATAATTTTGCACGAGAGAAAGGGCTGTGGACAAACATTTGGTATCTAATACTGTAATCACCTGCACAGTTAGGCACTCCTCTGCATGTCAAGAGGATGTACCCAGATCTGTAGAAAGAGAAACAAGTGTTCTGCCTTCTTTTCTTTCTTTACTTTCTACGAGACGAGTCCTTTCCTAGTCAGGGTATGCTTAGGTTTGAATTAGAACCGGTAACAAAGTGATTTTGTGATCTGCTATTGTTGCTTTCAGAAGATCAGATGTGATGTTTTGCATTAACAACATGGGAATAACACTTACATTCGTCACAATAACTGCTTCCACAGCAGGGAAGAATAGCTGCATCAGTCATTATGTCTTTGCAAATGAGACATAACAGCTCATCCGGAATAGGACCATCAGAAGAGGAGGAGGATGGCTCCTCTGGCAAAAATGGAGGCCTCTCCCTCTTTCCTCTAGCATAAGCTTCCCTGGAGGGTGTGTGGGGAAGGAAAAAGAACAAATTTAAAGATGGGTAAAGGAATACGTTTCCAAGCTTTGCATTTTATCAAAAGAAGATAATAGACAGAATTCTCCTCACTCCACATTGGCCTTCTGAACTGTAGGCATTGAGTTGAAACTACTTTTCTATAGCCATAACACTGAAAACTGAAAACTCGGAGGGGGAGGAAATCTCAATCCAACAGCTATTGGTTAAATTCTTGGAAGAAGCGTTTGAAACATAAACCAGAAGCAAAATGAGCTCTCACGGAGAATGACTCTCCTGTAAACACTACTGAAAACATAGCGCACCACAACTTGACCCAACTTCCAGGGGCATGACAAGTACGAATGACCACCCTCGTTTCGTATGAGCAAGTACCACAGATTTTAAGGTTAAAAAGGAATGGCTGCGCTTCCTCTCCCGTAATTACAGATGCAGTCCAACTTGGTTGCATGTCCACTCAGATGTTTCTGCACGCTTTCTCCCATTCGCTTTTTGGTCAGCCCAATTAATTCCATACTTACGCATTAATAATTGGTACTGCATATTTTCCAGTGTTTGTTAGCATTGCACCCTTTGTGTTGGGATCTTTCACCTCCATCATGAAACTCCTTGGAATTCCTGTGCTCCTTTTCGGTCTGGGAACAGACTCAACATTTTTGTCCTGTTCAGAAAAGAAACGCACACATACCTCATCTTAAGACATACACTTAAAATGACAGTTCAGTGATGACTGTAAGAAGCAAAAGCCTTTAAATCCTCTCCTTTAACCCAGCATGAAGGCTGTTCAACTGAAATACTTATTTTCCTAAATGAACATGGCCAGGAAGTTCCCAAGTCAGCTTCTCAGGGAAGTGGTGGAATCACTGTCCCTGAAGTGTTCAAAAAACCATGTAGATGAGGCCCTCAGTGACATGGTTAGTGATGGAGTTGGCAGTCCTGAAGTATCAGTTGGACTTGATGCATCTTTTCCAACCTAGCTGGTTCTATGATTCTGTGAAAGGCTGAAGCAGAGTTTTGATCTGAGTCGACATTCTGTGGCTTAACAACAGGTTTCTTACGGGTGAAACATCCCTTCCCTCACGACCCACTGGGAGAAGAGATACAAACCTGCTCCTCCTCCAAAGCACAACTCAGAAGGAAAGCTTAAATCAGGGCTCTGGATCAGCCACTGGAGAAACATCTATTCACCAGCTACAGATGAAGGTTGAATTCATACCTCATGCGCATACATTCAGTGGCTAGTGTCAAAGGGCATGAATACTCAACCAGAGACTTGTGTCAGTAAAACACACAAATACTCAACAGATGGGGTCAACAGAAACATCGTGGCTTAATGCAAAATACTAAGAACATGAACTGTCATTAAAAAGAGTTAAAGCAGAAACATTTCCAGTAATACTGAAATACATAAAAATATGCATGTAAATTCACAGATGAAAAGATCTATGGACTTATTTCATGTCTGTGGCTTAGAAAAAGGAAACAATTACATTGATAATCCTGGCTTTCCCTGAACTTTGAAGGGCTTTTCAACATTGCCATGTAACCTGTGTGTTTCACCTCAAGAGAAACAGTTCTTAATACGATTATTCCTGTGTTTGTTACTTGACTGCCAAGGTCAGAAGGTAACACCAGAAGTCCCCAGAATCTTACCCCATTTCTTGGGCAGTCCTTTCTATAGTGGCCAGGTATTCCGCAGCGAAAGCAAACATACGATGGTGGAGGTGTAGCCAAGGGCTTCTTCAGGTAACTAAAAAGGTTTCAGGAAGAAAAAGGTACGCATGTGTCTCTCCTGTTAAAACAAACATCTACACAATCTTTCCATAATCATTCAAGAACTGATTTGACATTATCAACACTTACTTGACTGAATCATATCCACGGCAAGACTGTCTCATCATGGCTTTTACTTTATCTTCTTCAGAAGCATTGGCTTCAGCCAGGTTGGCGGTCTGTTTAACATGGAGTTATTTGACACACACATTAGAAACACATGCAAGCTCACCCAGCCAAAGACAACACCACTTGCTCAATCCTGCAAAGAGCACCACAATGCTAGCTGATGTTGCCTGAAAACAGATGCTTCTATAAAACACAGTTGTCCTGAGAGTGCTCTGGGGAGACTTTGTGCTTATGTGCCTGCTAGCCTGCTTGAAAAGAGCATTCTTGAGGACTCAAAACCTTGGGCTTGACGTAGACTTGTGTAACTGATCCACTTTTCTTCCAAGTGGACTGAAGTGATGAGTAAAAGAAATGACACCAGCAGCACTTTTCAACTGGTTTTGAAGCTCCAGCCCATTTGAAGGAAAGGATAGCTACTGTTCATTGGATTGAGAAGGATTTCTGCAAGTTATAGTATTTACATTTTGCAGCATTAAAAAGAACACACAATGTTAGTGTCAGGGCTGTAGTTTTTGCTTGCTGAAATTCAGCATCAGGCACAGAAGCATTGAAAAGGAATCTTTCTGATCCCTCAGCAAGACACAAAGTTCTTTTCAGCAGAAATGTGACCATCGTGTCTTGTAGGCAATCCAAACTGCATTTCCCCACTCCTAACTTCTGCCTACTAAGGGATTTAACGACAGTGAGCACAACCTGCAGGCTTTCCCAGGTGACTGTGTCCTTTTCATGTCCATATTGTAATATCATCCACGCGCAGAACTAGATCTTGAAGCCAGCTGATTTTTCTTGGTTTTAGTACACACTAGTCCATATACAAGAAAGGTCTAAGGGAGTGACTGGAAATGATTTGGACCTTCAACCACCCACCTTTCAGATCAATCACGTATGTCTGCACTTCTACATGCATTCATTTACAAGAGCAATCAACCAGTTTCTGCATTTTATTAAATGTCTTTTTCATACACACAGTTTTCTCTTATCAGTTATATGACCCAGACAGACATCCATGAAATCATTTCCATTAACGTTTACAGGAAACCTTGCAGACATTTGACTAATTTGTTTCAACCCTAACAGTTTACAAAACATATCCAAACCCCACAAACCATTACAAGGAATAGACCAAAATTCAAACATGGCACTTAATGCACTGCAATAATAAACCAAACAACATTTTACAGCACCCGGCCCCTGCGCTAAGCCAGTCTGAATAATGTGTTTGGAGTAAGTAACAGTTTTGAGCTGCTTTATGGTTTGCTCACGCGTTTCTCAAAAGATTAAATGTGCACACCACTTGGACAGTTTTTCACATTTGAGAGTAAAACTTCACACGGGTTTACAGAACCAAGGACACGTGCAGGGACAGCCAACGGCACAAATGCCACTTCTTCAGTGAGAGAGGGAAGCCCCCTCGTTCTTAGAAATGAACTCTGCCTCTCTTCTCACAGGAAAGAACTAGCTCCCATCTTTCTAATTTAACTGGCTAGCACGATGCTTTTTCACAAAGTGAAGTCATCAGTGTTCTGCCAAAGTTACACAGCGTTGAGCCAAAAAAGCAAGCAGCTCTGTCCCAAACCAGACCATTACAACGTTTTCAGGTGGTCACATCTGCTAATACACCGTAGATACACATTGGTATATTCCTCTAAACAATCAAGTACACAATTTACACAGTTGACACAGTCTGCACTCAAACAAATTTGATTGTGTTCTCCACTGTCTATAGGCAGGAAGTTATGAAACTGTGCAGGATTCAAAGAATGCTTCTATGGCTCTAATGACTAGAAATTCAAAACCAGCCATGCCATTGTCCAAGTTCCAGAACCACTTCCACTTCAGCTCTTGCAAACTGCCCTGAAATGTCCATAACATACAGCCAATTCAATTCTTCTGTAAGAATGGTGTTAGATTCCAACACAAAATGAATGAAACATAGGAGAAACAGTAAACAGATTCTGAAGTACTGCTGCTTTATGTCCTGAAGATGAGTAATGCTGCAACATCATGTTGAGGCTGAGAAGGCACTCCCCTTCAGTCTTCCCAAACTGGCAAGTACTCTTTACAGGACAGTATCAAATGACACATACCTTTTAAAGTTAAAATAAATACTTGATTAAAAATTAAAGTTTGGTCACATTACAACAGTTTTCCATCTATAGACTGCAAGTAAGGCTTAAAACTAGGAAGGAAACACTTTTTTTAAGTATTTTACAACAATATATACATACACACCTTTGAAAGCTGGGCCAGAGAAACAGATGCAGAAGACTCATCATTCATTTGTTCAGCAAAAAATAAACGCATATTCACGTTCTATAATCAAAGCATAGCCACAGTTAACCTCTACTGCAGTCTGAAAATCTGCACTATATCCTCTGTGTGTCACTGAAAGGGCATTTCCAACCTACTGTAATTTGTATTTGTTCAGAATAAAGGCCAAACCTATGACAGCTGAAAAGTGCCTATGTGGTTAATGAGGCAAAACTCAACCAACTCGCTTGAGATGGACTTACTGCTCCAGGGTATCTCAGAGAGGGACCCTTGTGAAAAATGCTGAAGTTTATTTGAGAAGGAAGCATCACTACAGGAAACTTACTTGCAGTGTGCTTTGTAAATGAATCAGTTAATGTTTCATCCTTTAAACATGCATTCATACAATTATGCTTTGATGAACACAGTAGCTGCCTGTCAAGATAAAAAGCAGCCCAGAAACATGAACTCTGCCCCTCTTCTCAATAACTGCAAAGATGCCAAACTCACCACACCCCACCAAACCCAAACACCAATCTGAAACATCAGCCACAAAAGTAACCTGCCAATTTGTCCAGAAAATATAAACTGCTCAAATTATTGAAAAAAAAAAAAAAAAAAATGTTTACTATGACAGAGTTGCGATAAAAATGGAGAAAAAATATTTCTTGTATTTTAACAGACCACAGGCCATACCATCCAAGTTAGTCTGGGAAGTGGGAGTTTTGTTATTCTTCTATCAGACCAAACCCAATCTTTCATGGTGATGAAAGCATGGATTCAAAGCACTCATGGCATTTTTTCCTCCACTGCAAACATACTCCTCCCTCCCAGCTGCCTGCAGGAGTAGCTTGCCACAATGAAGTCCTCAGGCCACTAGTTAGGAAGGGGCCACAGTGTTTGCAGGGAACTACTGTTGAAGTGCAGTTTTTACAGAAAGCACAGAAAAGGCTGCACGAAGTCACAATATTACTATATTACTACAGGCAGACAGATCTCGAACGTGGCACCAAGTTCAACTGTGCGCACCAGGAACCTGCATGAGCTAAAGGTGATCAGACAGTATCTGCACGACACAAAGTCACACAGGAAATATTCCAGCATATGCAATAAGAAATACCATGCATTACTAGGCACAAATCCCAACATTCACATCAGAAATGTGCAAATGATCGCGTGACTCAGTTTTCACTATGATGAATCAGTACCTTTGAATTACAACCTGTACTATGTTTTACTGGAAGATAGATGAAGTTAATGTTTGGAAAATTAATACGTTGTTGAGAATTCAGTGCAGTGTGTAGAAAAAAGGCTGAGATTGGGTTTTTACATACTGCTTCTGATGTTCTGCTCACTGGCTCAGTTCGACTTCTAGGAGGAGACATAAAGGTGATCAGAACTTACAATAAAGCACTTGTACCCAACACAAAGCAGCAAACATCAAAACATTATGTTCTGACAGTCTAATGAAGATGGAAACTTATCTGTATACACAATCTCTTTTCTCTTGGTCATTCAGTGCAACTAAAAAAACCTCCAAAATCCCATTTCTACTTTGTCATGAAGTCAGACTTACAGATACAGAACACAACAGTGCAAGAGAAAGTCCTCAGATATTTTCTCTGTCACATAAGTATCAAACATATCAAGTCTGTACTACAGTTTTGTGTTCTGACGTAACCAACCCTCAAACGATGAACGTAACTTCAGGCAATCTGTACATCCCTAGTATTACAAACAGGTGTCAGATACAGTACTTCAGTTTCTATGGCAGAACAGTGATAGCCCCAACACTTCACAGTGCAAGTTTACTTCAGTGAAAAAAAATCAGTCATCTGACAAAGAAATAACACAACTGTCAGCAGCTCAGTGTTCAGAACAGTGTTTCCTTGTGGGAGCCCAAGCACTGTGTTCCAGTATCTACCATGCTTAGCCGTGAAAGTGCCAAAGAACTAAACATGTTACATACGCTTTATTGACTAAACACAGCAGTAGAAATGTCACCTGAAAGAAGCTGCTCCTGGGATTTTGCATGACTGAGGAGCCCTGTGACAAAAGAAAAAAGGTCTTAATTGCCAAAATTTGCTTTATGATGATGCTGCAGTATTTTAAGAAGCACTATTCCAAGTGAAAACTTGCTGAGATTCCACATGCTCACTGACCTGCACCCATCTATCCTATCATGAATCAGAGATGCAACCTTGGTACAGTTAACAAACAATTCACACATCATCCAAAGTGTCCCAGGAGCAGAGGCAATTCACAGGCTGCTCTGGAATTTATGTACAAACAGTAAGGCTCCTGTTTACATCCCACATACTTCCTGAAGAGAAGTAAGCACGTTAGATGATGACAGAACGGCTGTTTCATCCATTTACCTTGAAGAACAGACTACAAGGCAAGTAACGCATTTTTTAACGCCTCTCCACCATTCCATCCTGCCTTCAACCTGCCCAAACATTAAGCACTCTACCAGCTGTCTCTGCACTGTTTCCAGCTGAGGGAATAGAAAGCTGATCTATCGCCTGGTAAATTTTCACTGCTAGAAGAGCAGTGCCATTCTTTCCTTATCCCCACATACAGGTATGTATCTGATCTTTGATGCTAGCAGCATCTATCCTCTCATTTTATGGCAGCTTTACAATACAAGGAAAAGGTGCCATCCACACACCCATCAGCTTAGGGTAAGAACAGCTTTAGGAAGATAGCTACCAACTTTTGGGAACGTGCTAAATTCCTTACTGAGCTTCAGCTTTGGAAAGGAGTAACTATTCCTTCATTGTACTTGCGCAAGAGGCAATACTCTTTATGATACTGTTCTTTTTCTCTTGCCTGAAACAGATATTGACTTTGGGAAACTAACAGGAATCACTTTTGAATGGAACTTCTTGTTTGCATGGTTTGCCAGCTGACAAGCGTTGGTCTGTCCTGCATAGCTAGTATGCAAACCCCCCGCCATCTGGGGCATAAGAACACCTGACATATCCTGTCCCTCTCCCCCAAATGCAAGAAAAAGTCAAACGCTAAGAATCAGACTTCTGAGACAGGAACAAATTTCAAGTTTACACTACACTGCATAACTGTCTTCGCTATAAAAGCCATAAAAGCAAACACATAGAACAAGGAATCTCTCCATGCAGACAAAACAGGATCTACAACTTGGCTCTCAGAAAAAGTAACCCCAAGAACAAACCCTATAGAATCATTTTAAAAGCTTCCACTGTTGGAGTTTGAACCCCATATCCCAGCAGGCCTAAAAACATAAGTGTGCTTTAGGACCGACACACGAAAATCTACCCAGGGACAACAAAAACAAACGCAAGCTTTAACAAGAAAGATACAATCCGAATGCCTCATATGCATTGAAACAGTTCGCACACTGAAACCAACAGCAAAGAATGCAATGCTGCATGGACACTTACGGAACAGCTGTTTTGCTGGTAGCTTTAACTCCTCCAGCCGGGATTCTTTTAACAACTACCAAGGAGTTTTTAGGAATCAGGGCATCTTCTGTGTATTCTGAAACCAACGGAAATACAGAAAAAGACATTCAAAAGGACATGTATTAAGACATAATTAATTATATAGCACTTCAGAGAAGGCCTTTACAGATATAAAAGCCAAATTTTGCAGGCAATATCACGCTTTCATTGTCTGATCACACTAACAGTACCTTTCCAGACATTTTCAGCTTTGATAACCAAACATCAGCAGCTAAATCTTTTTCCTTTTTTAAAAACAGTTTGAATGCCAACAGCAAAGTGGTCTCAGAGGTCACTACAGCACAGCCTGCCAATACAGGGGGTGCTTCCCCAAACTAACTGAAGTTGCTTTTGCTTCTATTAGGCTACAAAACCAATAGATCTCTGGAGAAAAACAAACCACCACAAAGTCTCACCTGCATAAACCAGGCTCTAAAGTCTTACCAGCTTGCTCTGAAACAAGCCAGGCATCAGTGAAAAGCATGAAAACTCAGATCCACTGCTTTTGCCACCGTTAACTAGAATGAGTCACTTCTGCTGCTGGTGCTCCAGAGTGACAGAATGCAGAAGAGAGCCTGCCACCTTTGTCTACCTCTTGGGAGCTTAATCCATCAACAGCCACACTTCCCATCCGCTCAGTGCTTTACATTTGCCTGATCAAGTCCGACACTAAGACTAGATCCAGCCACACCCAGGCTCCATCAGGAGTTTAGAAAGCCAGGGGGTCCACTCTGAACTTTGTGTCTCAGTGGGAAGGTCGCCTTTTTTTCATCTTTGGTTTCTATGCAAATCATTTTAGCTTGATTCTACCTTGATTTGCTTTTTCTACACTCCGCTAGACATAAACCATTGACCAAGCCTGAGACTGAGGCTGGCTCTAGCTTCACCTAGGCTCCCTCAGGGTTTTAGTAAGCTCGGAGCTCTATTCTGGACACTGTGACACAGCGTGCGCATTCGACAAACTGGTGTAGCCAGCAGGATGCTATGTCAGATTTCATGACACCATCCCACTTAATCCCTGGCACTGCTTATCGTCTTGGTGCTCCTGCCAGCCGGGGGGATGGGCCGCAGGCTCACTCATGCTATGTGAGTATGAGCCATAAAAGGCAGAATGTGGCTTCCGCTTGCTGTGGCCGTCATGGGGTGGTTTGCAACGTCGCCAGCCAGGACATCCCCGAAGCCTTGCACATGCTATGCACACGTACCTTCTTTGGTCTGGGCATTGCTGATCAGCAGATCAGAGTTGGCTGCCTTCAGCTTCTCCTTGCGCATGATCTTGTACTTGAGGTCGCGAAGGGAGATGTCGAAGCCACTGAAGGTGACTGTATCATAGTTCAGCTTGGAGAAGAACTTGTAGTGGATGCAAGACATGGTCGCGGCCAGGCAGTGCCTGCTCCACTACCGTGTCTAGCTTGGCAAATGAGAGAGACCTTGCAGCCTCCACAAAGGTGAGCACACAGCAAAGCCTGAGGGGGCCAGGGTGAGCAGCACGGGCTGAGCTTGCGCTGCCCAATGGTGTTCAGAGGCTGCAGCACCCTGCCACAGCCAGACCCTGAGATCTCAGGCAGTCTCGGCTCACAGATCCTCAGGCCTCCATTGTGGCGTTCTGAGGCCCCGGCTTTGCCACCTTAACAACTCCAGGCTGTGGCCCTCAGCAAGTGAGCTGTGCCAGTCCTCCTCAAAGCCCTGGGGAGGAGAGCTCCCGGAAGCCTGGCTTGGCCTCAGTGTCCTCTCCCGCACGCAGCACTCTGAGGCCTGACCAATCTCTAAGGCAACTCAAGCACCTCTGTCCCAGCCTTCACCAGGAGAGATCCTGGTGTGACATCACAGTGCACCCATGTCACCCAGCGCACTGTGACAAAAGGCCCGTGTCACGTGCAGTTCCAAGCACCCCCAAGGGGAGGGGGACCCGTCAGACCTGGGCCTGTCACCGCTCTCACCTGCTTGTGTCCCTGCTGTCACCCCAGCCTGACCTCACACAGTGACCATCCTGTCATCCCCAGGCTGTCACTACAGTGACCCTCCTGTCAACATGGATTTGTACCTGGCAGCTCGGCTGCTTTTCACCGTCCTGGCCCTCGGCCTTGCCTCCGTCTTTGAGAGGCTGTGGGGAGCCGAGGGGGGGCGGCCCCGGGAGCCGCCGGCGGCCGAAACGGCCCGAGAGCGCGGCCCCGGCGACCAGGAGCCGAGCCCTGCCGCTGCCGAGCAGCGGGAGGAGGCGGCAGAGGGGGTGAGCCCCGCCGGCGAGCCCAGCCCCGCAGCTGCCGAGCAGCGGGAGGGGGAGATGGCGGAGAAGCCGAGCTGCACAGCCGAGCCCAGCCCTGCGGCAGCAGAGAGCATTCCCCAGCAGCCACCCTCAGAGCCCCGCGCGCCCGAGCCCCAGGAGGATGCAGGAGACCACGCAGCACTTCCCAGCAAGGCAGAGGAGGAAGATCTGGACTCAGACAAAGAGCAGCTGGTGGTGAGAGAGCCGGCAAGCACAGCAGCTACACCAGCCCCAGTGACAAGCACAGCAACGTCATTTGAGAGTTCTGAAGGGTTTCAATGGCCTTTGGGTACCCTTGAGACCTGCCTGCTGATTCTGGTGGGGATCACCATGTTGGCATGCATACAGAGTGTGTTTTACCCACAACCATTTTCTCTGGTCCCAAGAGTTAACCAGAGTGGGGTGTGGGCGTTGCCTGTGGCTAGACTGCGATGCAGGGTGACCAAGAGATTTTCCCCAAGGATGGACAGTCATGAGTGGCAGTGTGTATGGGACAGTATGGGCGAGTATCTAGTCCACTGGGCCCTTCCAGTGCTTTGGAAGCACTGGAGATGGAAGGCAGCTGTATGGAGTCCCCAGCGACAAGCTGCAGAAACTGCTGGAGGGGAAAGTGAATTATTTTGAGCCTGGTGGGCCTACGACACTTTAGGCCATCAGGGCAGAGATGCAACATGCAGATGGACTCATGATCGAGGGGTGAACTTAGCAATGGACACTATTGCCCAGGTTATTGATGAGTGCGAACACTGCACACAGCCTCCCCTGCTCAGAAAGACTGTTACAAGAGATGGAGCCCAATATCATGGACTGGATGGACTCAGCAGCTGTATAGGGATTGGTCCATGCACCGAGGGATGATCTCTCTCCCTCTGTGCATGTATGTGGATGTATATATACACATGTTATGTTATATTGAAAAATGTGGGATCTGAGGATGACGTGAATGGTATGGAATAAGGGGTGGAATGTCATGGGTTCAGCAGCAGCAGTCATTTTTTCTCCTCCTTGGTAGCTGGTGCAGCGCTGTGTTTTTGATTTTGGGCCTGGGAACAATGCTGATAACACCAGTGTTTTCAGTTGCTGCTTGGTAATGTTTAGGCTGGCCAAGGACTTTGTGAGTCTCATGCTCTGCCAGGGAGGAGGGGAAGCCGGGGGGAAGGAGAGACAGGACACCTGACCCAGACTATCCAAAGAGTTTATTCCATACCACAGCACATCATGTCCAGGATGTAGAAACGGAGGGCAGAGACCCAGAAGGGTGGTGAGGGTGCACTGGGGGGGGGGGGGGGGGTGCACTGCTTGTTGAGGTTGGTGGTGAGCTATTGTATCTTTTCCTTGTATTTGCCTTGTCATTATTGTTACTGGTGGGGGTGCACTGTGTGGTCGGGCTTGATATTGGATGGTGAGAAACTGTATTCTTTTCCCTTGTATTTTTCTCTCGTCATTATTATTATGGGTGGTAGCAGTAGTGATTTGTGTTATACCTTAGTCACTAAACTGTTCTTATCTCAATCTGTGGGAGTTGCACTCTTTTGATTCTCCTTCCCATCCCTCCAGGAGCGGAGGGAAGAAAGAGTGGGGAGTGAGTGAGAGAGCGGCTGTATGGGTTTGTGAAGCTTAAACCACGACATCATGTAAGCAGTTGTCAGTATGGGAAGACAGGAATACCTTCGCGGCCCCAATGTAATGTGGCAGTGTTACTTCAAGACACAAAGAAGCATTATTTCATTAGATGTTTACTGTTTTTCGTGTGTTTCATTAATTGTGCACTGGAAACTAAAACTAATTTCACAGAAGAATTTAACTGTTTGTAATTAATGCAATTTCCCAGGGGGGTTGCAACGGGTGACATAGGAGCATTTCTGGAACAGGACAGTGGCGCGGCCGGTTTGGAATCTGCAGTCATTAGAGCCACAGAAGCATTCTTTGAGTCCTGCACAGCTTTGTAAATTGTAGTATATGTATCGACAGTGGACAGCACAGCTGAATTTGTCTGAACGCAGCGTGTACATGTGTGGCTTAAAGCACAACACCGAATGCGCACATTTGTCACTGCTCAGCAAACACCTGCACTGCAAATGATTTTTGTTGCAGTGAGGCGCAAAAAGAGCAAGTCTCATTACAGTGCAGTGTCAAACATCAAGGAAAGAGCATTCATCCCGAAGGCAGCAGAGCTCAGTTTAAAATGCCCGCTTAGACTGCTGCAGATGTGGTGATTGGTACAGGATGCAAAACACTTGTACTGCAATCCTCCACACAGGACTGTTTAATCAACACTTCTAGCAGATGTCCCAGCAAAACTTTGCACGTACCTCAGCTCTGATCAACAGCAGTGACTGCACTTCGAGCAAAATCGTATTTAAAGCTCCTAAACTCAGCCTGTACAAATACCGCTCAGAGTCATTACTGTAGGAAAGGCACTGCAGCATTCAGGTTCCTGCCCAAGTAATTTGTCAGCAGAGAAATCATCAGCTATCCTGAGAGTTTCCTTCACAGGCTTAGTAAGTTTTAAAGAACCTGCCCTGGTATTGGCTGGAATAGAGTTACTTCCTGTTTCACATTATTCCGCATGTGCTCATTAGCATCTTTCCCCTTCTCAAAGACCTTCACCGATTTAAGACTTCCTTACAAACAAGTCTGATCCTACCCCTGGGACACATCTTGGAGCCCCTGCAAGCATTCTGTGGCATCACAGATCAGTAATTCAAGTAAGACTGACTCCAGGGAGCGGTAGACAAGCAGTGAGAACGCTGAAAACCCACAGCTGCTTTGCAGAGTTTACAGTGATTCGTCCTTTGTAGTGTGGGTGCTGGTGATCAGGCAAGTCACCCTGTACCTAAATGATTGAAGGGCGTAAGGGCCCTCTCTAAAGGCACATTTGCGTGCTCCAGTTGGGCTGGGACATGGCACGCGCACGAAGATAAATTTGTTCTCATAATTCTATACTTTGCATCCCAGCCTCTTGCCTTCATGGGTCAGTTTGATCTTTTTTGTGACACAGGCTTGGGGCTCACCCGTGGGCTGGGGTTTTTACTGGGTGATGCCAAGGCAGCGTTGGATGAGGCCATAGAAGGATGGAGCAAGCTGGGCAGCCACTGCAGCGCCGGCTCTGGAAAATCAGTGTGTGAGCCCCAGCCAGCAGTTCCCACTCAGCAGCCAGGTATGAGCTGAGTTTCCTATGCTCAGCCAGTCTCTGCCTGGCACCTGGCGCAGCCATGGTTCCTTCCTGGGGCTGCATCCAGCTCGCTGCAGTGATGCTGGTACCAGGGCAGTGATGGACGTGTCCATCCTCCTGGCATTGATGCTAACCAATGTGGCTTCTCCCATGGCTTCACACCACCTGGAGCAATGCCCCAACCACCCATCCTCTCGGTGGCCATCCCCATCCCAGCTCAGTCACTTGCAGGGTGGGCAGGGGCTGCATTAACCCCCTATCCACTTCCCGCTGCGCAAGTGACTGCAGGCAGAGAGAGGTGCTGCGAAGCGAACACCTAGACTTTTTAATGAGTGAAACAAGAAACAGGGATGTGGGAGAGGGCTGGGGCAGGTCCTTGACCATCAATAGTGTCTTCTTTGTGGGGGTGACCTTGACCTTGAACAGCGATGACCATGTGATCTTCTCCTGGAAAAATAGTCACGACTCTTCCTTCTGCTGCTTCTTGGATCCTGTGGTGATGGCAAGTTGGAATGTGAACGGGAGCAATTGCACGATCCAGAGCAGGAGCCAGTGCAGGAAGAACCCGATCTTGGCTTGGAGTAGGTATGCAAACTCCTAAAGCAAAATGAAGTACTACAGTGAGGCTTGGATCTTAAAAAAACCACAACACCCCCATGGAAGTTAATTCAAAACATTCTCCCTAATTGTTTTCCTCCTAACTTGGTTTGGGTTTTTTTCTCTTTTACCTGCTAACATAATGCTACTGCAACTTGAAGAACTAAACACAGCCTCCAGTAGTATTACTCAAGCCATTATGTAGGTTTAAATCACAGGTTTAAGCTAACAATAATGTGTATGACTTTAAGCTAACATAGTAAACTACAGCAAACTGTTCCTACTGACACGTAGGGAATAAGGAAAGTCCAGCTGATGGGGAAGGAACATCAAGGGAATGATGACAACTAAGGAGGCAGTAAGTGAGACCAAGGATGCAGACCTTCAGGATAACAGAGACTGGAACAGAAAACAAGCAAACACATTCCACTGCTAACTCAGCACTGGGACCTTGCGAGCACGCGCAGCACAACTGTCACTCAGTAACCACAGTAAGGAAGAGTACCGGGGACCACCTGAGACCCCCACTCAGCAAGAAAGTGCATGCGCAATTCAAATGCAGATAGGATAATCAGTTTCTGGGATTCTCGTGAATATGCAAATGACGTCCTGGAAACACTGCAATGTAATGAGCACGCTAAATACAGAACTGCTGCGGCAAGTGACAGGCACGCTCCTCTGCGAAACTGTTCCATGTGTGCCCAGGGCTGAAAGGAAGAACGCTGCTTTCTGAAACTCCAAACTGAGCCTTCAAGCTTCTCCAATGGACTTTGGCGGTCCCAATTTGGTGCCCGAACACGGACCCTCTGCCGTGCTTCCTGTTGATCTGGGGAGTCTCTGGGACCTTCACGCCAGCACTGGGGATTTCCCTGACGGTAAGCACAGATCCCCGGACCAACTCGGGACCTTGGTGAGACCCTGAGTTTATTTCTTTAGGAAGGCATTCTTCTTGGTAGCTTACCCACATTAGTCACAGGGGATGCCCTGTGCAGTGGGTAAGGACTTGCCTGGCTGTCTGGACGTTGTATTTGGATAGAGGTCTGGACCACTGCCTCCAAGGGGAGGATTCTGAAGAAATCCCTATCGGGCTGCATTTTGCAACAGCGAAAACAAATGGGGGGCCCCCAGGTGGCTCAGTCGCTCAGGAGACTGTGATAAAGTATTGTAATCAACAGTGGCCATTATATAAGCTGGAGTCTGGGGCGAAGTGGCCTCTGAATGGTACAGTTAATTATAATTGATTGATTGATGCTGGTTTGCCAAAGGGAGGCGCAGTGGCATGAGTTGTGGTATATTGATTTAGTCTTTGATCTGCAGAACAATTTGGACTTGTGAAAGGGGTGTATGCATCAATCTAAAGATCCCATGGTATTAGCACGGGAAAAGGATAATAACAAACCACTCAAGAGTTGATGCTCTGCGTGTAGTACTGGTTAAGTGGTGTACGAGATGTAGGTAGGAAAAAGAGGATGTGGAATTATTAGTTGGACCACAAATTAGAACAAGGAACAAGTGGGGTGGGGGGTGCAGATTTGCATGCAGATGGGAAGAGAGCTCTAGTCCCATCATGAGGTGAACAACGCAAGGTGCTCTCTGAGGTATACAGGCTCCCTTACGCCAGAGAGCAGGGGCAGAGGGAATGGTGACTATCAAGGTGTCGTTTTCTGTGTCAGATTTATGAACCTGGAAAGAGTTAGCCGGGCCCTATAGGGAAGATCCTGAAAAGGTAACTGAAGTGATGGAGACGATTATTAGAACACAAGATCCAGACTGGAATGATTTTAAAAGTAGTATGGGATACTTTGGTAACATCCGATGATAAAGTATAGTGCTGGCAACAGCAAGGGAGGAGGCAGAAAAGATCCATACGCAGGGGGCACAGAGCAGTGTCAGTGGATGGCCACTTTCCCTCCACAGACCCTGCATGGGATGCAAATGTTCTGCCTGAGCAGGATCTATTAACCAAATATCAGCGGTTGGTTTTGTTCGGAATGAAACATAAGTACACAGGTAAGGATCCTGAAAAAGGTGCAGCGCAGTTATCTTACATTTTTTATTGGTCAATCGGACCCAGATATTACATGCAAGCTGCAAAAACTGGGAGGGACAGACCCTCGGTCACCCAATAAATCACTGGAAACAGCCTGGAGAGTATACAGTAACAGAGAAGTTGAAAGAGAGAAGGAAATAATAGGGAGAAAAAAAGTACTGTTGGCTGTTGCTCTCACCCAGGAAAGCAGGAACGGGGGGAGTGGCCTGGGAGGAAAGGGTCAGAAAGAAGGATTACAGGGGAAGCTTTGTGAACAGACTGCATGGGGTTGCACTTAGAGAATGATCAGAGCGCAATCTGCAAACAGAGGCAGCACTGGAAGAGAGAATGCCCTCAGAATCAAAATAAGCACCAGAGATTTAGTGGAATGTCAGGGCCTGCCCTGACATACTTTGGATGAAGGTTGAGGAGCAGCGGGGGAAGATTTGAAACCCTCCGCAGCAGAGCCCCCGGTTACAGTCAGGTTGGGGAATGATACGGTAACATTTCCCGTGGAAACAGAAGCTACTTATTCTGTTATAAATTCCTGTAAAGTGCAAGTTATCTATTCTATACAGAGAAGCTATCTATAACAAATCTATGCCGAACCAAAGGACCAACATGGCACAGAAACAGGCTCTTCTCTCTCCAACTGAGAGAAAGCAGCTTGGCTGTTTGAGATGACTAAGTGGAAGAAATTCAGACTTGCCATAAAATAACAGCACTGATTTTTCCAAGAACTGCCTCAATCAGTATCAACTACGTTGTTAAAACAAGAATGTCAGACGCTGATTTCTACTGGAAAACCCACTTCTGCAGCCCTCCTCAGCCAGTAATCCAAAGCTTTCCGTCGGATTCTTTAACTGTATTTCATTTCTAGAAGTACTTATGGTTTTCTCAAAAAGCATCCTTTTTTCACTCTTCTTTTTAATCATGTACAGAGTTTTAGTTGAAATAATCTCACTGCAAGCTTGCACCCCCTTTGTTATAGCCAATTCAAATTCAGCCCTTTAAAAATCAGTTACCAACTCTATTCCCCACAACTCTCTGTGCACACTTATCTGATTATCTATCAGCTGCTGTGTAAGTCATATGTTACAGCCTAGGTTACAAGTAATTATCTATTGCATTTCTATCGCATCCTTACGGTTCACAGCTTGTTCTGGCCCCTGGTGAGTGGATGGGAACGTCTCTCCTCAGAGGACCTTTTGGAGAGGGGAGAAGAAAAGGAAAAAAAGCCCATTCAGCTTATCTGAAGGTACTTTTTTAACAGAAATTCTAAAGCTATCATTACTTACCAGCTGTGGGTACCGATTGTCCTCGGGAGCCCAGAAGACTTGGTAGTGCTAGCTGTCCTCGTACAGGAACTTGACTGCCCTTGTGAACAAATGCAACCAGCTGGAAAATAAGCTCTACTGAAATCCTGGAGTCACTGCACATGTGGAAATAAAACTTACCCTCTCTTCCAACAAGCTGCTGACTGACGGAGAGGAAGACTGAGGCAGTTCAGTGGCAGTCACCGAAGCAGCAGGAGGGATAACGGTCGTGAGTGCTGGTGCAGGTGGTGGCGGCTGCTGCTGCTGAATCTGCTTACGGAGCCTTTTTGTGTAGCCAACTCCGTTTCTGAAGCTGTTCACAGCCTAGAGGCAGAGGAACAGTTTATAAAGGTAGTCTGAAACTTCAGCAGATACACCAACAAAAGCCTCCACAGAGTAAAATTCCTTGTGCGTTCCTGTAAATGCGATCGATCCTAACAGCATTCAACCACAGCGACATAAACACACCATGTGAAACACTGATGTTAACGACTGTTAACTCAGGGCACCTGTATTTAAAAGACTTCAGTGTTAACACCAAATCTGAAAGTGAGGTGATTGTGTTAAACAGGTGTGTGACCTGAATTTGCCAGATTATCTCTAAAGAGCTGTCAGAGATAATGTGTTTGAAATTAGCCTTAAGGCTAAATTAATATTACAGTAATATTGGCTTCTCTCTCAGCTCCTTACAAGCTCTTTGTATAGTTTATGTAAAAGTCATCACACTACCTGGCGTAGGCTCTGGTTGGCAACTAAGGCATCAAGAGAAACATCTGTCTGATGACACGCTGGGCAGGTACGTTCCTCTGACTCCAGTAATGCCGTTCTAATACCTGTGCATAATCGGTATAATCACAATACAATAGATTTTAGCCAAACTAAGGAAAGTTGTTGGGTTCTAATCAAAACACATCTGTGATTAATGGGTGAATATGGTCTTGAGTGTACAGCACGAAGCTAGAAATGTTCAAGACTGTAAAAAATTTCTAGTATGCAGTAAATAGTTATAGTTTGACATTTCACTGTTGTCATATTTGAAGATGGAGTGTAGGCTGTGTCTGTGTGATTCAACTCATCCTTTTTCCACTCTCCACTACAGCAAGAAGCCATTGACCCCAAAGTTAATGAGCAAAGCACACCTCAAAAGAAACACCAGTAGGTCTGAGTTCTGAAGGTTTGAACCACAAGAATGTGCATTAAATGCCTAACTCTCCGTGTGTTGCAGACCACAGTCAGTCACCAGACATGGCTGTATAATTTTGCACGAGAGAAAGGGCTGTGGACAAACATTTGGTATCTAATACTGTAATCACCTGCACAGTTAGGCACTCCTCTGCATGTCAAGAGGATGTACCCAGATCTGTAGAAAGAGAAACAAGTGTTCTGCCTTCTTTTCTTTCTTTACTTTCTACGAGACGAGTCCTTTCCTAGTCAGGGTATGCTTAGGTTTGAATTAGAACCGGTAACAAAGTGATTTTGTGATCTGCTATTGTTGCTTTCAGAAGATCAGATGTGATGTTTTGCATTAACAACATGGGAATAACACTTACATTCGTCACAATAACTGCTTCCACAGCAGGGAAGAATAGCTGCATCAGTCATTATGTCTTTGCAAATGAGACATAACAGCTCATCCGGAATAGGACCATCAGAAGAGGAGGAGGATGGCTCCTCTGGCAAAAATGGAGGCCTCTCCCTCTTTCCTCTAGCATAAGCTTCCCTGGAGGGTGTGTGGGGAAGGAAAAAGAACAAATTTAAAGATGGGTAAAGGAATACGTTTCCAAGCTTTGCATTTTATCAAAAGAAGATAATAGACAGAATTCTCCTCACTCCACATTGGCCTTCTGAACTGTAGGCATTGAGTTGAAACTACTTTTCTATAGCCATAACACTGAAAACTGAAAACTCGGAGGGGGAGGAAATCTCAATCCAACAGCTATTGGTTAAATTCTTGGAAGAAGCGTTTGAAACATAAACCAGAAGCAAAATGAGCTCTCACGGAGAATGACTCTCCTGTAAACACTACTGAAAACATAGCGCACCACAACTTGACCCAACTTCCAGGGGCATGACAAGTACGAATGACCACCCTCGTTTCGTATGAGCAAGTACCACAGATTTTAAGGTTAAAAAGGAATGGCTGCGCTTCCTCTCCCGTAATTACAGATGCAGTCCAACTTGGTTGCATGTCCACTCAGATGTTTCTGCACGCTTTCTCCCATTCGCTTTTTGGTCAGCCCAATTAATTCCATACTTACGCATTAATAATTGGTACTGCATATTTTCCAGTGTTTGTTAGCATTGCACCCTTTGTGTTGGGATCTTTCACCTCCATCATGAAACTCCTTGGAATTCCTGTGCTCCTTTTCGGTCTGGGAACAGACTCAACATTTTTGTCCTGTTCAGAAAAGAAACGCACACATACCTCATCTTAAGACATACACTTAAAATGACAGTTCAGTGATGACTGTAAGAAGCAAAAGCCTTTAAATCCTCTCCTTTAACCCAGCATGAAGGCTGTTCAACTGAAATACTTATTTTCCTAAATGAACATGGCCAGGAAGTTCCCAAGTCAGCTTCTCAGGGAAGTGGTGGAATCACTGTCCCTGAAGTGTTCAAAAAACCATGTAGATGAGGCCCTCAGTGACATGGTTAGTGATGGAGTTGGCAGTCCTGAAGTATCAGTTGGACTTGATGCATCTTTTCCAACCTAGCTGGTTCTATGATTCTGTGAAAGGCTGAAGCAGAGTTTTGATCTGAGTCGACATTCTGTGGCTTAACAACAGGTTTCTTACGGGTGAAACATCCCTTCCCTCACGACCCACTGGGAGAAGAGATACAAACCTGCTCCTCCTCCAAAGCACAACTCAGAAGGAAAGCTTAAATCAGGGCTCTGGATCAGCCACTGGAGAAACATCTATTCACCAGCTACAGATGAAGGTTGAATTCATACCTCATGCGCATACATTCAGTGGCTAGTGTCAAAGGGCATGAATACTCAACCAGAGACTTGTGTCAGTAAAACACACAAATACTCAACAGATGGGGTCAACAGAAACATCGTGGCTTAATGCAAAATACTAAGAACATGAACTGTCATTAAAAAGAGTTAAAGCAGAAACATTTCCAGTAATACTGAAATACATAAAAATATGCATGTAAATTCACAGATGAAAAGATCTATGGACTTATTTCATGTCTGTGGCTTAGAAAAAGGAAACAATTACATTGATAATCCTGGCTTTCCCTGAACTTTGAAGGGCTTTTCAACATTGCCATGTAACCTGTGTGTTTCACCTCAAGAGAAACAGTTCTTAATACGATTATTCCTGTGTTTGTTACTTGACTGCCAAGGTCAGAAGGTAACACCAGAAGTCCCCAGAATCTTACCCCATTTCTTGGGCAGTCCTTTCTATAGTGGCCAGGTATTCCGCAGCGAAAGCAAACATACGATGGTGGAGGTGTAGCCAAGGGCTTCTTCAGGTAACTAAAAAGGTTTCAGGAAGAAAAAGGTACGCATGTGTCTCTCCTGTTAAAACAAACATCTACACAATCTTTCCATAATCATTCAAGAACTGATTTGACATTATCAACACTTACTTGACTGAATCATATCCACGGCAAGACTGTCTCATCATGGCTTTTACTTTATCTTCTTCAGAAGCATTGGCTTCAGCCAGGTTGGCGGTCTGTTTAACATGGAGTTATTTGACACACACATTAGAAACACATGCAAGCTCACCCAGCCAAAGACAACACCACTTGCTCAATCCTGCAAAGAGCACCACAATGCTAGCTGATGTTGCCTGAAAACAGATGCTTCTATAAAACACAGTTGTCCTGAGAGTGCTCTGGGGAGACTTTGTGCTTATGTGCCTGCTAGCCTGCTTGAAAAGAGCATTCTTGAGGACTCAAAACCTTGGGCTTGACGTAGACTTGTGTAACTGATCCACTTTTCTTCCAAGTGGACTGAAGTGATGAGTAAAAGAAATGACACCAGCAGCACTTTTCAACTGGTTTTGAAGCTCCAGCCCATTTGAAGGAAAGGATAGCTACTGTTCATTGGATTGAGAAGGATTTCTGCAAGTTATAGTATTTACATTTTGCAGCATTAAAAAGAACACACAATGTTAGTGTCAGGGCTGTAGTTTTTGCTTGCTGAAATTCAGCATCAGGCACAGAAGCATTGAAAAGGAATCTTTCTGATCCCTCAGCAAGACACAAAGTTCTTTTCAGCAGAAATGTGACCATCGTGTCTTGTAGGCAATCCAAACTGCATTTCCCCACTCCTAACTTCTGCCTACTAAGGGATTTAACGACAGTGAGCACAACCTGCAGGCTTTCCCAGGTGACTGTGTCCTTTTCATGTCCATATTGTAATATCATCCACGCGCAGAACTAGATCTTGAAGCCAGCTGATTTTTCTTGGTTTTAGTACACACTAGTCCATATACAAGAAAGGTCTAAGGGAGTGACTGGAAATGATTTGGACCTTCAACCACCCACCTTTCAGATCAATCACGTATGTCTGCACTTCTACATGCATTCATTTACAAGAGCAATCAACCAGTTTCTGCATTTTATTAAATGTCTTTTTCATACACACAGTTTTCTCTTATCAGTTATATGACCCAGACAGACATCCATGAAATCATTTCCATTAACGTTTACAGGAAACCTTGCAGACATTTGACTAATTTGTTTCAACCCTAACAGTTTACAAAACATATCCAAACCCCACAAACCATTACAAGGAATAGACCAAAATTCAAACATGGCACTTAATGCACTGCAATAATAAACCAAACAACATTTTACAGCACCCGGCCCCTGCGCTAAGCCAGTCTGAATAATGTGTTTGGAGTAAGTAACAGTTTTGAGCTGCTTTATGGTTTGCTCACGCGTTTCTCAAAAGATTAAATGTGCACACCACTTGGACAGTTTTTCACATTTGAGAGTAAAACTTCACACGGGTTTACAGAACCAAGGACACGTGCAGGGACAGCCAACGGCACAAATGCCACTTCTTCAGTGAGAGAGGGAAGCCCCCTCGTTCTTAGAAATGAACTCTGCCTCTCTTCTCACAGGAAAGAACTAGCTCCCATCTTTCTAATTTAACTGGCTAGCACGATGCTTTTTCACAAAGTGAAGTCATCAGTGTTCTGCCAAAGTTACACAGCGTTGAGCCAAAAAAGCAAGCAGCTCTGTCCCAAACCAGACCATTACAACGTTTTCAGGTGGTCACATCTGCTAATACACCGTAGATACACATTGGTATATTCCTCTAAACAATCAAGTACACAATTTACACAGTTGACACAGTCTGCACTCAAACAAATTTGATTGTGTTCTCCACTGTCTATAGGCAGGAAGTTATGAAACTGTGCAGGATTCAAAGAATGCTTCTATGGCTCTAATGACTAGAAATTCAAAACCAGCCATGCCATTGTCTAAGTTCCAGAACCACTTCCACTTCAGCTCTTGCAAACTGCCCTGAAATGTCCATAACATACAGCCAATTCAATTCTTCTGTAAGAATGGTGTTAGATTCCAACACAAAATGAATGAAACATAGGAGAAACAGTAAACAGATTCTGAAGTACTGCTGCTTTATGTCCTGAAGATGAGTAATGCTGCAACATCATGTTGAGGCTGAGAAGGCACTCCCCTTCAGTCTTCCCAAACTGGCAAGTACTCTTTACAGGACAGTATCAAATGACACATACCTTTTAAAGTTAAAATAAATACTTGATTAAAAATTAAAGTTTGGTCACATTACAACAGTTTTCCATCTATAGACTGCAAGTAAGGCTTAAAACTAGGAAGGAAACACTTTTTTTAAGTATTTTACAACAATATATACATACACACCTTTGAAAGCTGGGCCAGAGAAACAGATGCAGAAGACTCATCATTCATTTGTTCAGCAAAAAATAAACGCATATTCACGTTCTATAATCAAAGCATAGCCACAGTTAACCTCTACTGCAGTCTGAAAATCTGCACTATATCCTCTGTGTGTCACTGAAAGGGCATTTCCAACCTACTGTAATTTGTATTTGTTCAGAATAAAGGCCAAACCTATGACAGCTGAAAAGTGCCTATGTGGTTAATGAGGCAAAACTCAACCAACTCGCTTGAGATGGACTTACTGCTCCAGGGTATCTCAGAGAGGGACCCTTGTGAAAAATGCTGAAGTTTATTTGAGAAGGAAGCATCACTACAGGAAACTTACTTGCAGTGTGCTTTGTAAATGAATCAGTTAATGTTTCATCCTTTAAACATGCATTCATACAATTATGCTTTGATGAACACAGTAGCTGCCTGTCAAGATAAAAAGCAGCCCAGAAACATGAACTCTGCCCCTCTTCTCAATAACTGCAAAGATGCCAAACTCACCACACCCCACCAAACCCAAACACCAATCTGAAACATCAGCCACAAAAGTAACCTGCCAATTTGTCCAGAAAATATAAACTGCTCAAATTATTGAAAAAAAAAAAAAAAAAAATGTTTACTATGACAGAGTTGCGATAAAAATGGAGAAAAAATATTTCTTGTATTTTAACAGACCACAGGCCATACCATCCAAGTTAGTCTGGGAAGTGGGAGTTTTGTTATTCTTCTATCAGACCAAACCCAATCTTTCATGGTGATGAAAGCATGGATTCAAAGCACTCATGGCATTTTTTCCTCCACTGCAAACATACTCCTCCCTCCCAGCTGCCTGCAGGAGTAGCTTGCCACAATGAAGTCCTCAGGCCACTAGTTAGGAAGGGGCCACAGTGTTTGCAGGGAACTACTGTTGAAGTGCAGTTTTTACAGAAAGCACAGAAAAGGCTGCACGAAGTCACAATATTACTATATTACTACAGGCAGACAGATCTCGAACGTGGCACCAAGTTCAACTGTGCGCACCAGGAACCTGCATGAGCTAAAGGTGATCAGACAGTATCTGCACGACACAAAGTCACACAGGAAATATTCCAGCATATGCAATAAGAAATACCATGCATTACTAGGCACAAATCCCAACATTCACATCAGAAATGTGCAAATGATCGCGTGACTCAGTTTTCACTATGATGAATCAGTACCTTTGAATTACAACCTGTACTATGTTTTACTGGAAGATAGATGAAGTTAATGTTTGGAAAATTAATACGTTGTTGAGAATTCAGTGCAGTGTGTAGAAAAAAGGCTGAGATTGGGTTTTTACATACTGCTTCTGATGTTCTGCTCACTGGCTCAGTTCGACTTCTAGGAGGAGACATAAAGGTGATCAGAACTTACAATAAAGCACTTGTACCCAACACAAAGCAGCAAACATCAAAACATTATGTTCTGACAGTCTAATGAAGATGGAAACTTATCTGTATACACAATCTCTTTTCTCTTGGTCATTCAGTGCAACTAAAAAAACCTCCAAAATCCCATTTCTACTTTGTCATGAAGTCAGACTTACAGATACAGAACACAACAGTGCAAGAGAAAGTCCTCAGATATTTTCTCTGTCACATAAGTATCAAACATATCAAGTCTGTACTACAGTTTTGTGTTCTGACGTAACCAACCCTCAAACGATGAACGTAACTTCAGGCAATCTGTACATCCCTAGTATTACAAACAGGTGTCAGATACAGTACTTCAGTTTCTATGGCAGAACAGTGATAGCCCCAACACTTCACAGTGCAAGTTTACTTCAGTGAAAAAAAATCAGTCATCTGACAAAGAAATAACACAACTGTCAGCAGCTCAGTGTTCAGAACAGTGTTTCCTTGTGGGAGCCCAAGCACTGTGTTCCAGTATCTACCATGCTTAGCCGTGAAAGTGCCAAAGAACTAAACATGTTACATACGCTTTATTGACTAAACACAGCAGTAGAAATGTCACCTGAAAGAAGCTGCTCCTGGGATTTTGCATGACTGAGGAGCCCTGTGACAAAAGAAAAAAGGTCTTAATTGCCAAAATTTGCTTTATGATGATGCTGCAGTATTTTAAGAAGCACTATTCCAAGTGAAAACTTGCTGAGATTCCACATGCTCACTGACCTGCACCCATCTATCCTATCATGAATCAGAGATGCAACCTTGGTACAGTTAACAAACAATTCACACATCATCCAAAGTGTCCCAGGAGCAGAGGCAATTCACAGGCTGCTCTGGAATTTATGTACAAACAGTAAGGCTCCTGTTTACATCCCACATACTTCCTGAAGAGAAGTAAGCACGTTAGATGATGACAGAACGGCTGTTTCATCCATTTACCTTGAAGAACAGACTACAAGGCAAGTAACGCATTTTTTAACGCCTCTCCACCATTCCATCCTGCCTTCAACCTGCCCAAACATTAAGCACTCTACCAGCTGTCTCTGCACTGTTTCCAGCTGAGGGAATAGAAAGCTGATCTATCGCCTGGTAAATTTTCACTGCTAGAAGAGCAGTGCCATTCTTTCCTTATCCCCACATACAGGTATGTATCTGATCTTTGATGCTAGCAGCATCTATCCTCTCATTTTATGGCAGCTTTACAATACAAGGAAAAGGTGCCATCCACACACCCATCAGCTTAGGGTAAGAACAGCTTTAGGAAGATAGCTACCAACTTTTGGGAACGTGCTAAATTCCTTACTGAGCTTCAGCTTTGGAAAGGAGTAACTATTCCTTCATTGTACTTGCGCAAGAGGCAATACTCTTTATGATACTGTTCTTTTTCTCTTGCCTGAAACAGATATTGACTTTGGGAAACTAACAGGAATCACTTTTGAATGGAACTTCTTGTTTGCATGGTTTGCCAGCTGACAAGCGTTGGTCTGTCCTGCATAGCTAGTATGCAAACCCCCCGCCATCTGGGGCATAAGAACACCTGACATATCCTGTCCCTCTCCCCCAAATGCAAGAAAAAGTCAAACGCTAAGAATCAGACTTCTGAGACAGGAACAAATTTCAAGTTTACACTACACTGCATAACTGTCTTCGCTATAAAAGCCATAAAAGCAAACACATAGAACAAGGAATCTCTCCATGCAGACAAAACAGGATCTACAACTTGGCTCTCAGAAAAAGTAACCCCAAGAACAAACCCTATAGAATCATTTTAAAAGCTTCCACTGTTGGAGTTTGAACCCCATATCCCAGCAGGCCTAAAAACATAAGTGTGCTTTAGGACCGACACACGAAAATCTACCCAGGGACAACAAAAACAAACGCAAGCTTTAACAAGAAAGATACAATCCGAATGCCTCATATGCATTGAAACAGTTCGCACACTGAAACCAACAGCAAAGAATGCAATGCTGCATGGACACTTACGGAACAGCTGTTTTGCTGGTAGCTTTAACTCCTCCAGCCGGGATTCTTTTAACAACTACCAAGGAGTTTTTAGGAATCAGGGCATCTTCTGTGTATTCTGAAACCAACGGAAATACAGAAAAAGACATTCAAAAGGACATGTATTAAGACATAATTAATTATATAGCACTTCAGAGAAGGCCTTTACAGATATAAAAGCCAAATTTTGCAGGCAATATCACGCTTTCATTGTCTGATCACACTAACAGTACCTTTCCAGACATTTTCAGCTTTGATAACCAAACATCAGCAGCTAAATCTTTTTCCTTTTTTAAAAACAGTTTGAATGCCAACAGCAAAGTGGTCTCAGAGGTCACTACAGCACAGCCTGCCAATACAGGGGGTGCTTCCCCAAACTAACTGAAGTTGCTTTTGCTTCTATTAGGCTACAAAACCAATAGATCTCTGGAGAAAAACAAACCACCACAAAGTCTCACCTGCATAAACCAGGCTCTAAAGTCTTACCAGCTTGCTCTGAAACAAGCCAGGCATCAGTGAAAAGCATGAAAACTCAGATCCACTGCTTTTGCCACCGTTAACTAGAATGAGTCACTTCTGCTGCTGGTGCTCCAGAGTGACAGAATGCAGAAGAGAGCCTGCCACCTTTGTCTACCTCTTGGGAGCTTAATCCATCAACAGCCACACTTCCCATCCGCTCAGTGCTTTACATTTGCCTGATCAAGTCCGACACTAAGACTAGATCCAGCCACACCCAGGCTCCATCAGGAGTTTAGAAAGCCAGGGGGTCCACTCTGAACTTTGTGTCTCAGTGGGAAGGTCGCCTTTTTTTCATCTTTGGTTTCTATGCAAATCATTTTAGCTTGATTCTACCTTGATTTGCTTTTTCTACACTCCGCTAGACATAAACCATTGACCAAGCCTGAGACTGAGGCTGGCTCTAGCTTCACCTAGGCTCCCTCAGGGTTTTAGTAAGCTCGGAGCTCTATTCTGGACACTGTGACACAGCGTGCGCATTCGACAAACTGGTGTAGCCAGCAGGATGCTATGTCAGATTTCATGACACCATCCCACTTAATCCCTGGCACTGCTTATCGTCTTGGTGCTCCTGCCAGCCGGCGGGATGGGCCGCAGGCTCACTCATGCTATGTGAGTATGAGCCATAAAAGGCAGAATGTGGCTTCCGCTTGCTGCGGCCGTCATGGGGTGGTTTGCAACGTCGCCAGCCAGGACATCCCCGAAGCCTTGCACATGCTATGCACACGTACCTTCTTTGGTCTGGGCATTGCTGATCAGCAGATCAGAGTTGGCTGCCTTCAGCTTCTCCTTGCGCATGATCTTGTACTTGAGGTCGCGAAGGGAGATGTCGAAGCCACTGAAGGTGACTGTATCATAGTTCAGCTTGGAGAAGAACTTGTAGTGGATGCAAGACATGGTCGCGGCCAGGCAGTGCCTGCTCCACTACCGTGTCTAGCTTGGCAAATGAGAGAGACCTTGCAGCCTCCACAAAGGTGAGCACACAGCAAAGCCTGAGGGGGCCAGGGTGAGCAGCACGGGCTGAGCTTGCGCTGCCCAATGGTGTTCAGAGGCTGCAGCACCCTGCCACAGCCAGACCCTGAGATCTCAGGCAGTCTCGGCTCACAGATCCTCAGGCCTCCATTGTGGCGTTCTGAGGCCCCGGCTTTGCCACCTTAACAACTCCAGGCTGTGGCCCTCAGCAAGTGAGCTGTGCCAGTCCTCCTCAAAGCCCTGGGGAGGAGAGCTCCCGGAAGCCTGGCTTGGCCTCAGTGTCCTCTCCCGCACGCAGCACTCTGAGGCCTGACCAATCTCTAAGGCAACTCAAGCACCTCTGTCCCAGCCTTCACCAGGAGAGATCCTGGTGTGACATCACAGTGCACCCATGTCACCCAGCGCACTGTGACAAAAGGCCCGTGTCACGTGCAGTTCCAAGCACCCCCAAGGGGAGGGGGACCCGTCAGACCTGGGCCTGTCACCGCTCTCACCTGCTTGTGTCCCTGCTGTCACCCCAGCCTGACCTCACACAGTGACCATCCTGTCATCCCCAGGCTGTCACTACAGTGACCCTCCTGTCAACATGGATTTGTACCTGGCAGCTCGGCTGCTTTTCACCGTCCTGGCCCTCGGCCTTGCCTCCGTCTTTGAGAGGCTGTGGGGAGCCGAGGGGGGGCGGCCCCGGGAGCCGCCGGCGGCCGAAACGGCCCGAGAGCGCGGCCCCGGCGACCAGGAGCCGAGCCCTGCCGCTGCCGAGCAGCGGGAGGAGGCGGCAGAGGGGGTGAGCCCCGCCGGCGAGCCCAGCCCCGCAGCTGCCGAGCAGCGGGAGGGGGAGATGGCGGAGAAGCCGAGCTGCACAGCCGAGCCCAGCCCTGCGGCAGCAGAGAGCATTCCCCAGCAGCCACCCTCAGAGCCCCGCGCGCCCGAGCCCCAGGAGGATGCAGGAGACCACGCAGCACTTCCCAGCAAGGCAGAGGAGGAAGATCTGGACTCAGACAAAGAGCAGCTGGTGGTGAGAGAGCCGGCAAGCACAGCAGCTACACCAGCCCCAGTGACAAGCACAGCAACGTCATTTGAGAGTTCTGAAGGGTTTCAATGGCCTTTGGGTACCCTTGAGACCTGCCTGCTGATTCTGGTGGGGATCACCATGTTGGCATGCATACAGAGTGTGTTTTACCCACAACCATTTTCTCTGGTCCCAAGAGTTAACCAGAGTGGGGTGTGGGCGTTGCCTGTGGCTAGACTGCGATGCAGGGTGACCAAGAGATTTTCCCCAAGGATGGACAGTCATGAGTGGCAGTGTGTATGGGACAGTATGGGCGAGTATCTAGTCCACTGGGCCCCTCCAGTGCTTTGGAAGCACTGGAGATGGAAGGCAGCTGTATGGAGTCCCCAGCGACAAGCTGCAGAAACTGCTGGAGGGGAAAGTGAATTATTTTGAGCCTGGTGGGCCTACGACACTTTAGGCCATCAGGGCAGAGATGCAACATGCAGATGGACTCATGATCGAGGGGTGAACTTAGCAATGGACACTATTGCCCAGGTTATTGAGGAGTGCGAACACTGCACACAGCCTCCCCTGCTCAGAAAGACTGTTACAAGAGATGGAGCCCAATATCATGGACTGGATGGACTCAGCAGCTGTATAGGGATTGGTCCATGCACCGAGGGATGATCTCTCTCCCTCTGTGCATGTATGTGGATGTATATATACACATGTTATGTTATATTGAAAAATGTGGGATCTGAGGATGACGTGAATGGTATGGAATAAGGGGTGGAATGTCATGGGTTCAGCAGCAGCAGTCATTTTTTCTCCTCCTTGGTAGCTGGTGCAGCGCTGTGTTTTTGATTTTGGGCCTGGGAACAATGCTGATAACACCAGTGTTTTCAGTTGCTGCTTGGTAATGTTTAGGCTGGCCAAGGACTTTGTGAGTCTCATGCTCTGCCAGGGAGGAGGGGAAGCCGGGGGGAAGGAGAGACAGGACACCTGACCCAGACTATCCAAAGAGTTTATTCCATACCACAGCACATCATGTCCAGGATGTAGAAACGGAGGGCAGAGACCCAGAAGGGTGGTGAGGGTGCACTGGGGGGGGGGGGGGGGGGGTGCACTGCTTGTTGAGGTTGGTGGTGAGCTATTGTATCTTTTCCTTGTATTTGCCTTGTCATTATTGTTACTGGTGGGGGTGCACTGTGTGGTCGGGCTTGATATTGGATGGTGAGAAACTGTATTCTTTTCCCTTGTATTTTTCTCTCGTCATTATTATTATGGGTGGTAGCAGTAGTGATTTGTGTTATACCTTAGTCACTAAACTGTTCTTATCTCAATCTGTGGGAGTTGCACTCTTTTGATTCTCCTTCCCATCCCTCCAGGAGCGGAGGGAAGAAAGAGTGGGGAGTGAGTGAGAGAGCGGCTGTATGGGTTTGTGAAGCTTAAACCACGACATCATGTAAGCAGTTGTCAGTATGGGAAGACAGGAATACCTTCGCGGCCCCAATGTAATGTGGCAGTGTTACTTCAAGACACAAAGAAGCATTATTTCATTAGATGTTTACTGTTTTTCGTGTGTTTCATTAATTGTGCACTGGAAACTAAAACTAATTTCACAGAAGAATTTAACTGTTTGTAATTAATGCAATTTCCCAGGGGGGTTGCAACGGGTGACATAGGAGCATTTCTGGAACAGGACAGTGGCGCGGCCGGTTTGGAATCTGCAGTCATTAGAGCCACAGAAGCATTCTTTGAGTCCTGCACAGCTTTGTAAATTGTAGTATATGTATCGACAGTGGACAGCACAGCTGAATTTGTCTGAACGCAGCGTGTACATGTGTGGCTTAAAGCACAACACCGAATGCGCACATTTGTCACTGCTCAGCAAACACCTGCACTGCAAATGATTTTTGTTGCAGTGAGGCGCAAAAAGAGCAAGTCTCATTACAGTGCAGTGTCAAACATCAAGGAAAGAGCATTCATCCCGAAGGCAGCAGAGCTCAGTTTAAAATGCCCGCTTAGACTGCTGCAGATGTGGTGATTGGTACAGGATGCAAAACACTTGTACTGCAATCCTCCACACAGGACTGTTTAATCAACACTTCTAGCAGATGTCCCAGCAAAACTTTGCACGTACCTCAGCTCTGATCAACAGCAGTGACTGCACTTCGAGCAAAATCGTATTTAAAGCTCCTAAACTCAGCCTGTACAAATACCGCTCAGAGTCATTACTGTAGGAAAGGCACTGCAGCATTCAGGTTCCTGCCCAAGTAATTTGTCAGCAGAGAAATCATCAGCTATCCTGAGAGTTTCCTTCACAGGCTTAGTAAGTTTTAAAGAACCTGCCCTGGTATTGGCTGGAATAGAGTTACTTCCTGTTTCACATTATTCCGCATGTGCTCATTAGCATCTTTCCCCTTCTCAAAGACCTTCACCGATTTAAGACTTCCTTACAAACAAGTCTGATCCTACCCCTGGGACACATCTTGGAGCCCCTGCAAGCATTCTGTGGCATCACAGATCAGTAATTCAAGTAAGACTGACTCCAGGGAGCGGTAGACAAGCAGTGAGAACGCTGAAAACCCACAGCTGCTTTGCAGAGTTTACAGTGATTCGTCCTTTGTAGTGTGGGTGCTGGTGATCAGGCAAGTCACCCTGTACCTAAATGATTGAAGGGCGTAAGGGCCCTCTCTAAAGGCACATTTGCGTGCTCCAGTTGGGCTGGGACATGGCACGCGCACGAAGATAAATTTGTTCTCATAATTCTATACTTTGCATCCCAGCCTCTTGCCTTCATGGGTCAGTTTGATCTTTTTTGTGACACAGGCTTGGGGCTCACCCGTGGGCTGGGGTTTTTACTGGGTGATGCCAAGGCAGCGTTGGATGAGGCCATAGAAGGATGGAGCAAGCTGGGCAGCCACTGCAGCGCCGGCTCTGGAAAATCAGTGTGTGAGCCCCAGCCAGCAGTTCCCACTCAGCAGCCAGGTATGAGCTGAGTTTCCTATGCTCAGCCAGTCTCTGCCTGGCACCTGGCGCAGCCATGGTTCCTTCCTGGGGCTGCATCCAGCTCGCTGCAGTGATGCTGGTACCAGGGCAGTGATGGACGTGTCCATCCTCCTGGCATTGATGCTAACCAATGTGGCTTCTCCCATGGCTTCACACCACCTGGAGCAATGCCCCAACCACCCATCCTCTCGGTGGCCATCCCCATCCCAGCTCAGTCACTTGCAGGGTGGGCAGGGGCTGCATTAACCCCCTATCCACTTCCCGCTGCGCAAGTGACTGCAGGCAGAGAGAGGTGCTGCGAAGCGAACACCTAGACTTTTTAATGAGTGAAACAAGAAACAGGGATGTGGGAGAGGGCTGGGGCAGGTCCTTGACCATCAATAGTGTCTTCTTTGTGGGGGTGACCTTGACCTTGAACAGCGATGACCATGTGATCTTCTCCTGGAAAAATAGTCACGACTCTTCCTTCTGCTGCTTCTTGGATCCTGTGGTGATGGCAAGTTGGAATGTGAACGGGAGCAATTGCACGATCCAGAGCAGGAGCCAGTGCAGGAAGAACCCGATCTTGGCTTGGAGTAGGTATGCAAACTCCTAAAGCAAAATGAAGTACTACAGTGAGGCTTGGATCTTAAAAAAACCACAACACCCCCATGGAAGTTAATTCAAAACATTCTCCCTAATTGTTTTCCTCCTAACTTGGTTTGGGTTTTTTTCTCTTTTACCTGCTAACATAATGCTACTGCAACTTGAAGAACTAAACACAGCCTCCAGTAGTATTACTCAAGCCATTATGTAGGTTTAAATCACAGGTTTAAGCTAACAATAATGTGTATGACTTTAAGCTAACATAGTAAACTACAGCAAACTGTTCCTACTGACACGTAGGGAATAAGGAAAGTCCAGCTGATGGGGAAGGAACATCAAGGGAATGATGACAACTAAGGAGGCAGTAAGTGAGACCAAGGATGCAGACCTTCAGGATAACAGAGACTGGAACAGAAAACAAGCAAACACATTCCACTGCTAACTCAGCACTGGGACCTTGCGAGCACGCGCAGCACAACTGTCACTCAGTAACCACAGTAAGGAAGAGTACCGGGGACCACCTGAGACCCCCACTCAGCAAGAAAGTGCATGCGCAATTCAAATGCAGATAGGATAATCAGTTTCTGGGATTCTCGTGAATATGCAAATGACGTCCTGGAAACACTGCAATGTAATGAGCACGCTAAATACAGAACTGCTGCGGCAAGTGACAGGCACGCTCCTCTGCGAAACTGTTCCATGTGTGCCCAGGGCTGAAAGGAAGAACGCTGCTTTCTGAAACTCCAAACTGAGCCTTCAAGCTTCTCCAATGGACTTTGGCGGTCCCAATTTGGTGCCCGAACACGGACCCTCTGCCGTGCTTCCTGTTGATCTGGGGAGTCTCTGGGACCTTCACGCCAGCACTGGGGATTTCCCTGACGGTAAGCACAGATCCCCGGACCAACTCGGGACCTTGGTGAGACCCTGAGTTTATTTCTTTAGGAAGGCATTCTTCTTGGTAGCTTACCCACATTAGTCACAGGGGATGCCCTGTGCAGTGGGTAAGGACTTGCCTGGCTGTCTGGACGTTGTATTTGGATAGAGGTCTGGACCACTGCCTCCAAGGGGAGGATTCTGAAGAAATCCCTATCGGGCTGCATTTTGCAACAGCGAAAACAAATGGGGGGCCCCCAGGTGGCTCAGTCGCTCAGGAGACTGTGATAAAGTATTGTAATCAACAGTGGCCATTATATAAGCTGGAGTCTGGGGCGAAGTGGCCTCTGAATGGTACAGTTAATTATAATTGATTGATTGATGCTGGTTTGCCAAAGGGAGGCGCAGTGGCATGAGTTGTGGTATATTGATTTAGTCTTTGATCTGCAGAACAATTTGGACTTGTGAAAGGGGTGTATGCATCAATCTAAAGATCCCATGGTATTAGCACGGGAAAAGGATAATAACAAACCACTCAAGAGTTGATGCTCTGCGTGTAGTACTGGTTAAGTGGTGTACGAGATGTAGGTAGGAAAAAGAGGATGTGGAATTATTAGTTGGACCACAAATTAGAACAAGGAACAAGTGGGGTGGGGGGTGCAGATTTGCATGCAGATGGGAAGAGAGCTCTAGTCCCATCATGAGGTGAACAACGCAAGGTGCTCTCTGAGGTATACAGGCTCCCTTACGCCAGAGAGCAGGGGCAGAGGGAATGGTGACTATCAAGGTGTCGTTTTCTGTGTCAGATTTATGAACCTGGAAAGAGTTAGCCGGGCCCTATAGGGAAGATCCTGAAAAGGTAACTGAAGTGATGGAGACGATTATTAGAACACAAGATCCAGACTGGAATGATTTTAAAAGTAGTATGGGATACTTTGGTAACATCCGATGATAAAGTATAGTGCTGGCAACAGCAAGGGAGGAGGCAGAAAAGATCCATACGCAGGGGGCACAGAGCAGTGTCAGTGGATGGCCACTTTCCCTCCACAGACCCTGCATGGGATGCAAATGTTCTGCCTGAGCAGGATCTATTAACCAAATATCAGCGGTTGGTTTTGTTCGGAATGAAACATAAGTACACAGGTAAGGATCCTGAAAAAGGTGCAGCGCAGTTATCTTACATTTTTTATTGGTCAATCGGACCCAGATATTACATGCAAGCTGCAAAAACTGGGAGGGACAGACCCTCGGTCACCCAATAAATCACTGGAAACAGCCTGGAGAGTATACAGTAACAGAGAAGTTGAAAGAGAGAAGGAAATAATAGGGAGAAAAAAAGTACTGTTGGCTGTTGCTCTCACCCAGGAAAGCAGGAACGGGGGGAGTGGCCTGGGAGGAAAGGGTCAGAAAGAAGGATTACAGGGGAAGCTTTGTGAACAGACTGCATGGGGTTGCACTTAGAGAATGATCAGAGCGCAATCTGCAAACAGAGGCAGCACTGGAAGAGAGAATGCCCTCAGAATCAAAATAAGCACCAGAGATTTAGTGGAATGTCAGGGCCTGCCCTGACATACTTTGGATGAAGGTTGAGGAGCAGCGGGGGAAGATTTGAAACCCTCCGCAGCAGAGCCCCCGGTTACAGTCAGGTTGGGGAATGATACGGTAACATTTCCCGTGGAAACAGAAGCTACTTATTCTGTTATAAATTCCTGTAAAGTGCAAGTTATCTATTCTATACAGAGAAGCTATCTATAACAAATCTATGCCGAACCAAAGGACCAACATGGCACAGAAACAGGCTCTTCTCTCTCCAACTGAGAGAAAGCAGCTTGGCTGTTTGAGATGACTAAGTGGAAGAAATTCAGACTTGCCATAAAATAACAGCACTGATTTTTCCAAGAACTGCCTCAATCAGTATCAACTACGTTGTTAAAACAAGAATGTCAGACGCTGATTTCTACTGGAAAACCCACTTCTGCAGCCCTCCTCAGCCAGTAATCCAAAGCTTTCCGTCGGATTCTTTAACTGTATTTCATTTCTAGAAGTACTTATGGTTTTCTCAAAAAGCATCCTTTTTTCACTCTTCTTTTTAATCATGTACAGAGTTTTAGTTGAAATAATCTCACTGCAAGCTTGCACCCCCTTTGTTATAGCCAATTCAAATTCAGCCCTTTAAAAATCAGTTACCAACTCTATTCCCCACAACTCTCTGTGCACACTTATCTGATTATCTATCAGCTGCTGTGTAAGTCATATGTTACAGCCTAGGTTACAAGTAATTATCTATTGCATTTCTATCGCATCCTTACGGTTCACAGCTTGTTCTGGCCCCTGGTGAGTGGATGGGAACGTCTCTCCTCAGAGGACCTTTTGGAGAGGGGAGAAGAAAAGGAAAAAAAGCCCATTCAGCTTATCTGAAGGTACTTTTTTAACAGAAATTCTAAAGCTATCATTACTTACCAGCTGTGGGTACCGATTGTCCTCGGGAGCCCAGAAGACTTGGTAGTGCTAGCTGTCCTCGTACAGGAACTTGACTGCCCTTGTGAACAAATGCAACCAGCTGGAAAATAAGCTCTACTGAAATCCTGGAGTCACTGCACATGTGGAAATAAAACTTACCCTCTCTTCCAACAAGCTGCTGACTGACGGAGAGGAAGACTGAGGCAGTTCAGTGGCAGTCACCGAAGCAGCAGGAGGGATAACGGTCGTGAGTGCTGGTGCAGGTGGTGGCGGCTGCTGCTGCTGAATCTGCTTACGGAGCCTTTTTGTGTAGCCAACTCCGTTTCTGAAGCTGTTCACAGCCTAGAGGCAGAGGAACAGTTTATAAAGGTAGTCTGAAACTTCAGCAGATACACCAACAAAAGCCTCCACAGAGTAAAATTCCTTGTGCGTTCCTGTAAATGCGATCGATCCTAACAGCATTCAACCACAGCGACATAAACACACCATGTGAAACACTGATGTTAACGACTGTTAACTCAGGGCACCTGTATTTAAAAGACTTCAGTGTTAACACCAAATCTGAAAGTGAGGTGATTGTGTTAAACAGGTGTGTGACCTGAATTTGCCAGATTATCTCTAAAGAGCTGTCAGAGATAATGTGTTTGAAATTAGCCTTAAGGCTAAATTAATATTACAGTAATATTGGCTTCTCTCTCAGCTCCTTACAAGCTCTTTGTATAGTTTATGTAAAAGTCATCACACTACCTGGCGTAGGCTCTGGTTGGCAACTAAGGCATCAAGAGAAACATCTGTCTGATGACACGCTGGGCAGGTATGTTCCTCTGACTCCAGTAATGCCGTTCTAATACCTGTGCATAATCGGTATAATCACAATACAATAGATTTTAGCCAAACTAAGGAAAGTTGTTGGGTTCTAATCAAAACACATCTGTGATTAATGGGTGAATATGGTCTTGAGTGTACAGCACGAAGCTAGAAATGTTCAAGACTGTAAAAAATTTCTAGTATGCAGTAAATAGTTATAGTTTGACATTTCACTGTTGTCATATTTGAAGATGGAGTGTAGGCTGTGTCTGTGTGATTCAACTCATCCTTTTTCCACTCTCCACTACAGCAAGAAGCCATTGACCCCAAAGTTAATGAGCAAAGCACACCTCAAAAGAAACACCAGTAGGTCTGAGTTCTGAAGGTTTGAACCACAAGAATGTGCATTAAATGCCTAACTCTCCGTGTGTTGCAGACCACAGTCAGTCACCAGACATGGCTGTATAATTTTGCACGAGAGAAAGGGCTGTGGACAAACATTTGGTATCTAATACTGTAATCACCTGCACAGTTAGGCACTCCTCTGCATGTCAAGAGGATGTACCCAGATCTGTAGAAAGAGAAACAAGTGTTCTGCCTTCTTTTCTTTCTTTACTTTCTACGAGACGAGTCCTTTCCTAGTCAGGGTATGCTTAGGTTTGAATTAGAACCGGTAACAAAGTGATTTTGTGATCTGCTATTGTTGCTTTCAGAAGATCAGATGTGATGTTTTGCATTAACAACATGGGAATAACACTTACATTCGTCACAATAACTGCTTCCACAGCAGGGAAGAATAGCTGCATCAGTCATTATGTCTTTGCAAATGAGACATAACAGCTCATCCGGAATAGGACCATCAGAAGAGGAGGAGGATGGCTCCCCTGGCAAAAATGGAGGCCTCTCCCTCTTTCCTCTAGCATAAGCTTCCCTGGAGGGTGTGTGGGGAAGGAAAAAGAACAAATTTAAAGATGGGTAAAGGAATACGTTTCCAAGCTTTGCATTTTATCAAAAGAAGATAATAGACAGAATTCTCCTCACTCCACATTGGCCTTCTGAACTGTAGGCATTGAGTTGAAACTACTTTTCTATAGCCATAACACTGAAAACTGAAAACTCGGAGGGGGAGGAAATCTCAATCCAACAGCTATTGGTTAAATTCTTGGAAGAAGCGTTTGAAACATAAACCAGAAGCAAAATGAGCTCTCACGGAGAATGACTCTCCTGTAAACACTACTGAAAACATAGCGCACCACAACTTGACCCAACTTCCAGGGGCATGACAAGTACGAATGACCACCCTCGTTTCGTATGAGCAAGTACCACAGATTTTAAGGTTAAAAAGGAATGGCTGCGCTTCCTCTCCCGTAATTACAGATGCAGTCCAACTTGGTTGCATGTCCACTCAGATGTTTCTGCACGCTTTCTCCCATTCGCTTTTTGGTCAGCCCAATTAATTCCATACTTACGCATTAATAATTGGTACTGCATATTTTCCAGTGTTTGTTAGCATTGCACCCTTTGTGTTGGGATCTTTCACCTCCATCATGAAACTCCTTGGAATTCCTGTGCTCCTTTTCGGTCTGGGAACAGACTCAACATTTTTGTCCTGTTCAGAAAAGAAACGCACACATACCTCATCTTAAGACATACACTTAAAATGACAGTTCAGTGATGACTGTAAGAAGCAAAAGCCTTTAAATCCTCTCCTTTAACCCAGCATGAAGGCTGTTCAACTGAAATACTTATTTTCCTAAATGAACATGGCCAGGAAGTTCCCAAGTCAGCTTCTCAGGGAAGTGGTGGAATCACTGTCCCTGAAGTGTTCAAAAAACCATGTAGATGAGGCCCTCAGTGACATGGTTAGTGATGGAGTTGGCAGTCCTGAAGTATCAGTTGGACTTGATGCATCTTTTCCAACCTAGCTGGTTCTATGATTCTGTGAAAGGCTGAAGCAGAGTTTTGATCTGAGTCGACATTCTGTGGCTTAACAACAGGTTTCTTACGGGTGAAACATCCCTTCCCTCACGACCCACTGGGAGAAGAGATACAAACCTGCTCCTCCTCCAAAGCACAACTCAGAAGGAAAGCTTAAATCAGGGCTCTGGATCAGCCACTGGAGAAACATCTATTCACCAGCTACAGATGAAGGTTGAATTCATACCTCATGCGCATACATTCAGTGGCTAGTGTCAAAGGGCATGAATACTCAACCAGAGACTTGTGTCAGTAAAACACACAAATACTCAACAGATGGGGTCAACAGAAACATCGTGGCTTAATGCAAAATACTAAGAACATGAACTGTCATTAAAAAGAGTTAAAGCAGAAACATTTCCAGTAATACTGAAATACATAAAAATATGCATGTAAATTCACAGATGAAAAGATCTATGGACTTATTTCATGTCTGTGGCTTAGAAAAAGGAAACAATTACATTGATAATCCTGGCTTTCCCTGAACTTTGAAGGGCTTTTCAACATTGCCATGTAACCTGTGTGTTTCACCTCAAGAGAAACAGTTCTTAATACGATTATTCCTGTGTTTGTTACTTGACTGCCAAGGTCAGAAGGTAACACCAGAAGTCCCCAGAATCTTACCCCATTTCTTGGGCAGTCCTTTCTATAGTGGCCAGGTATTCCGCAGCGAAAGCAAACATACGATGGTGGAGGTGTAGCCAAGGGCTTCTTCAGGTAACTAAAAAGGTTTCAGGAAGAAAAAGGTACGCATGTGTCTCTCCTGTTAAAACAAACATCTACACAATCTTTCCATAATCATTCAAGAACTGATTTGACATTATCAACACTTACTTGACTGAATCATATCCACGGCAAGACTGTCTCATCATGGCTTTTACTTTATCTTCTTCAGAAGCATTGGCTTCAGCCAGGTTGGCGGTCTGTTTTACATGGAGTTATTTGACACACACATTAGAAACACATGCAAGCTCATCCAGCCAAAGACAACACCACTTGCTCAATCCTGCAAAGAGCACCACAATGCTAGCTGATGTTGCCTGAAAACAGATGCTTCTATAAAACACAGTTGTCCTGAGAGTGCTCTGGGGAGACTTTGTGCTTATGTGCCTGCTAGCCTGCTTGAAAAGAGCATTCTTGAGGACTCAAAACCTTGGGCTTGACGTAGACTTGTGTAACTGATCCACTTTTCTTCCAAGTGGACTGAAGTGATGAGTAAAAGAAATGACACCAGCAGCACTTTTCAACTGGTTTTGAAGCTCCAGCCCATTTGAAGGAAAGGATAGCTACTGTTCATTGGATTGAGAAGGATTTCTGCAAGTTATAGTATTTACATTTTGCAGCATTAAAAAGAACACACAATGTTAGTGTCAGGGCTGTAGTTTTTGCTTGCTGAAATTCAGCATCAGGCACAGAAGCATTGAAAAGGAATCTTTCTGATCCCTCAGCAAGACACAAAGTTCTTTTCAGCAGAAATGTGACCATCGTGTCTTGTAGGCAATCCAAACTGCATTTCCCCACTCCTAACTTCTGCCTACTAAGGGATTTAACGACAGTGAGCACAACCTGCAGGCTTTCCCAGGTGACTGTGTCCTTTTCATGTCCATATTGTAATATCATCCACGCGCAGAACTAGATCTTGAAGCCAGCTGATTTTTCTTGGTTTTAGTACACACTAGTCCATATACAAGAAAGGTCTAAGGGAGTGACTGGAAATGATTTGGACCTTCAACCACCCACCTTTCAGATCAATCACGTATGTCTGCACTTCTACATGCATTCATTTACAAGAGCAATCAACCAGTTTCTGCATTTTATTAAATGTCTTTTTCATACACACAGTTTTCTCTTATCAGTTATATGACCCAGACAGACATCCATGAAATCATTTCCATTAACGTTTACAGGAAACCTTGCAGACATTTGACTAATTTGTTTCAACCCTAACAGTTTACAAAACATATCCAAACCCCACAAACCATTACAAGGAATAGACCAAAATTCAAACATGGCACTTAATGCACTGCAATAATAAACCAAACAACATTTTACAGCACCCGGCCCCTGCGCTAAGCCAGTCTGAATAATGTGTTTGGAGTAAGTAACAGTTTTGAGCTGCTTTATGGTTTGCTCACGCGTTTCTCAAAAGATTAAATGTGCACACCACTTGGACAGTTTTTCACATTTGAGAGTAAAACTTCACACGGGTTTACAGAACCAAGGACACGTGCAGGGACAGCCAACGGCACAAATGCCACTTCTTCAGTGAGAGAGGGAAGCCCCCTCGTTCTTAGAAATGAACTCTGCCTCTCTTCTCACAGGAAAGAACTAGCTCCCATCTTTCTAATTTAACTGGCTAGCACGATGCTTTTTCACAAAGTGAAGTCATCAGTGTTCTGCCAAAGTTACACAGCGTTGAGCCAAAAAAGCAAGCAGCTCTGTCCCAAACCAGACCATTACAACGTTTTCAGGTGGTCACATCTGCTAATACACCGTAGATACACATTGGTATATTCCTCTAAACAATCAAGTACACAATTTACACAGTTGACACAGTCTGCACTCAAACAAATTTGATTGTGTTCTCCACTGTCTATAGGCAGGAAGTTATGAAACTGTGCAGGATTCAAAGAATGCTTCTATGGCTCTAATGACTAGAAATTCAAAACCAGCCATGCCATTGTCCAAGTTCCAGAACCACTTCCACTTCAGCTCTTGCAAACTGCCCTGAAATGTCCATAACATACAGCCAATTCAATTCTTCTGTAAGAATGGTGTTAGATTCCAACACAAAATGAATGAAACATAGGAGAAACAGTAAACAGATTCTGAAGTACTGCTGCTTTATGTCCTGAAGATGAGTAATGCTGCAACATCATGTTGAGGCTGAGAAGGCACTCCCCTTCAGTCTTCCCAAACTGGCAAGTACTCTTTACAGGACAGTATCAAATGACACATACCTTTTAAAGTTAAAATAAATACTTGATTAAAAATTAAAGTTTGGTCACATTACAACAGTTTTCCATCTATAGACTGCAAGTAAGGCTTAAAACTAGGAAGGAAACACTTTTTTTAAGTATTTTACAACAATATATACATACACACCTTTGAAAGCTGGGCCAGAGAAACAGATGCAGAAGACTCATCATTCATTTGTTCAGCAAAAAATAAACGCATATTCACGTTCTATAATCAAAGCATAGCCACAGTTAACCTCTACTGCAGTCTGAAAATCTGCACTATATCCTCTGTGTGTCACTGAAAGGGCATTTCCAACCTACTGTAATTTGTATTTGTTCAGAATAAAGGCCAAACCTATGACAGCTGAAAAGTGCCTATGTGGTTAATGAGGCAAAACTCAACCAACTCGCTTGAGATGGACTTACTGCTCCAGGGTATCTCAGAGAGGGACCCTTGTGAAAAATGCTGAAGTTTATTTGAGAAGGAAGCATCACTACAGGAAACTTACTTGCAGTGTGCTTTGTAAATGAATCAGTTAATGTTTCATCCTTTAAACATGCATTCATACAATTATGCTTTGATGAACACAGTAGCTGCCTGTCAAGATAAAAAGCAGCCCAGAAACATGAACTCTGCCCCTCTTCTCAATAACTGCAAAGATGCCAAACTCACCACACCCCACCAAACCCAAACACCAATCTGAAACATCAGCCACAAAAGTAACCTGCCAATTTGTCCAGAAAATATAAACTGCTCAAATTATTGAAAAAAAAAAAAAAAAAATGTTTACTATGACAGAGTTGCGATAAAAATGGAGAAAAAATATTTCTTGTATTTTAACAGACCACAGGCCATACCATCCAAGTTAGTCTGGGAAGTGGGAGTTTTGTTATTCTTCTATCAGACCAAACCCAATCTTTCATGGTGATGAAAGCATGGATTCAAAGCACTCATGGCATTTTTTCCTCCACTGCAAACATACTCCTCCCTCCCAGCTGCCTGCAGGAGTAGCTTGCCACAATGAAGTCCTCAGGCCACTAGTTAGGAAGGGGCCACAGTGTTTGCAGGGAACTACTGTTGAAGTGCAGTTTTTACAGAAAGCACAGAAAAGGCTGCACGAAGTCACAATATTACTATATTACTACAGGCAGACAGATCTCGAACGTGGCACCAAGTTCAACTGTGCGCACCAGGAACCTGCATGAGCTAAAGGTGATCAGACAGTATCTGCACGACACAAAGTCACACAGGAAATATTCCAGCATATGCAATAAGAAATACCATGCATTACTAGGCACAAATCCCAACATTCACATCAGAAATGTGCAAATGATCGCGTGACTCAGTTTTCACTATGATGAATCAGTACCTTTGAATTACAACCTGTACTATGTTTTACTGGAAGATAGATGAAGTTAATGTTTGGAAAATTAATACGTTGTTGAGAATTCAGTGCAGTGTGTAGAAAAAAGGCTGAGATTGGGTTTTTACATACTGCTTCTGATGTTCTGCTCACTGGCTCAGTTCGACTTCTAGGAGGAGACATAAAGGTGATCAGAACTTACAATAAAGCACTTGTACCCAACACAAAGCAGCAAACATCAAAACATTATGTTCTGACAGTCTAATGAAGATGGAAACTTATCTGTATACACAATCTCTTTTCTCTTGGTCATTCAGTGCAACTAAAAAAACCTCCAAAATCCCATTTCTACTTTGTCATGAAGTCAGACTTACAGATACAGAACACAACAGTGCAAGAGAAAGTCCTCAGATATTTTCTCTGTCACATAAGTATCAAACATATCAAGTCTGTACTACAGTTTTGTGTTCTGACGTAACCAACCCTCAAACGATGAACGTAACTTCAGGCAATCTGTACATCCCTAGTATTACAAACAGGTGTCAGATACAGTACTTCAGTTTCTATGGCAGAACAGTGATAGCCCCAACACTTCACAGTGCAAGTTTACTTCAGTGAAAAAAAATCAGTCATCTGACAAAGAAATAACACAACTGTCAGCAGCTCAGTGTTCAGAACAGTGTTTCCTTGTGGGAGCCCAAGCACTGTGTTCCAGTATCTACCATGCTTAGCCGTGAAAGTGCCAAAGAACTAAACATGTTACATACGCTTTATTGACTAAACACAGCAGTAGAAATGTCACCTGAAAGAAGCTGCTCCTGGGATTTTGCATGACTGAGGAGCCCTGTGACAAAAGAAAAAAGGTCTTAATTGCCAAAATTTGCTTTATGATGATGCTGCAGTATTTTAAGAAGCACTATTCCAAGTGAAAACTTGCTGAGATTCCACATGCTCACTGACCTGCACCCATCTATCCTATCATGAATCAGAGATGCAACCTTGGTACAGTTAACAAACAATTCACACATCATCCAAAGTGTCCCAGGAGCAGAGGCAATTCACAGGCTGCTCTGGAATTTATGTACAAACAGTAAGGCTCCTGTTTACATCCCACATACTTCCTGAAGAGAAGTAAGCACGTTAGATGATGACAGAACGGCTGTTTCATCCATTTACCTTGAAGAACAGACTACAAGGCAAGTAACGCATTTTTTAACGCCTCTCCACCATTCCATCCTGCCTTCAACCTGCCCAAACATTAAGCACTCTACCAGCTGTCTCTGCACTGTTTCCAGCTGAGGGAATAGAAAGCTGATCTATCGCCTGGTAAATTTTCACTGCTAGAAGAGCAGTGCCATTCTTTCCTTATCCCCACATACAGGTATGTATCTGATCTTTGATGCTAGCAGCATCTATCCTCTCATTTTATGGCAGCTTTACAATACAAGGAAAAGGTGCCATCCACACACCCATCAGCTTAGGGTAAGAACAGCTTTAGGAAGATAGCTACCAACTTTTGGGAACGTGCTAAATTCCTTACTGAGCTTCAGCTTTGGAAAGGAGTAACTATTCCTTCATTGTACTTGCGCAAGAGGCAATACTCTTTATGATACTGTTCTTTTTCTCTTGCCTGAAACAGATATTGACTTTGGGAAACTAACAGGAATCACTTTTGAATGGAACTTCTTGTTTGCATGGTTTGCCAGCTGACAAGCGTTGGTCTGTCCTGCATAGCTAGTATGCAAACCCCCCGCCATCTGGGGCATAAGAACACCTGACATATCCTGTCCCTCTCCCCCAAATGCAAGAAAAAGTCAAACGCTAAGAATCAGACTTCTGAGACAGGAACAAATTTCAAGTTTACACTACACTGCATAACTGTCTTCGCTATAAAAGCCATAAAAGCAAACACATAGAACAAGGAATCTCTCCATGCAGACAAAACAGGATCTACAACTTGGCTCTCAGAAAAAGTAACCCCAAGAACAAACCCTATAGAATCATTTTAAAAGCTTCCACTGTTGGAGTTTGAACCCCATATCCCAGCAGGCCTAAAAACATAAGTGTGCTTTAGGACCGACACACGAAAATCTACCCAGGGACAACAAAAACAAACGCAAGCTTTAACAAGAAAGATACAATCCGAATGCCTCATATGCATTGAAACAGTTCGCACACTGAAACCAACAGCAAAGAATGCAATGCTGCATGGACACTTACGGAACAGCTGTTTTGCTGGTAGCTTTAACTCCTCCAGCCGGGATTCTTTTAACAACTACCAAGGAGTTTTTAGGAATCAGGGCATCTTCTGTGTATTCTGAAACCAACGGAAATACAGAAAAAGACATTCAAAAGGACATGTATTAAGACATAATTAATTATATAGCACTTCAGAGAAGGCCTTTACAGATATAAAAGCCAAATTTTGCAGGCAATATCACGCTTTCATTGTCTGATCACACTAACAGTACCTTTCCAGACATTTTCAGCTTTGATAACCAAACATCAGCAGCTAAATCTTTTTCCTTTTTTAAAAACAGTTTGAATGCCAACAGCAAAGTGGTCTCAGAGGTCACTACAGCACAGCCTGCCAATACAGGGGGTGCTTCCCCAAACTAACTGAAGTTGCTTTTGCTTCTATTAGGCTACAAAACCAATAGATCTCTGGAGAAAAACAAACCACCACAAAGTCTCACCTGCATAAACCAGGCTCTAAAGTCTTACCAGCTTGCTCTGAAACAAGCCAGGCATCAGTGAAAAGCATGAAAACTCAGATCCACTGCTTTTGCCACCGTTAACTAGAATGAGTCACTTCTGCTGCTGGTGCTCCAGAGTGACAGAATGCAGAAGAGAGCCTGCCACCTTTGTCTACCTCTTGGGAGCTTAATCCATCAACAGCCACACTTCCCATCCGCTCAGTGCTTTACATTTGCCTGATCAAGTCCGACACTAAGACTAGATCCAGCCACACCCAGGCTCCATCAGGAGTTTAGAAAGCCAGGGGGTCCACTCTGAACTTTGTGTCTCAGTGGGAAGGTCGCCTTTTTTTCATCTTTGGTTTCTATGCAAATCATTTTAGCTTGATTCTACCTTGATTTGCTTTTTCTACACTCCGCTAGACATAAACCATTGACCAAGCCTGAGACTGAGGCTGGCTCTAGCTTCACCTAGGCTCCCTCAGGGTTTTAGTAAGCTCGGAGCTCTATTCTGGACACTGTGACACAGCGTGCGCATTCAACAAACTGGTGTAGCCAGCAGGATGCTATGTCAGATTTCATGACACCATCCCACTTAATCCCTGGCACTGCTTATCGTCTTGGTGCTCCTGCCAGCCGGCGGGATGGGCCGCAGGCTCACTCATGCTATGTGAGTATGAGCCATAAAAGGCAGAATGTGGCTTCCGCTTGCTGCGGCCGTCATGGGGTGGTTTGCAACGTCGCCAGCCAGGACATCCCCGAAGCCTTGCACATGCTATGCACACGTACCTTCTTTGGTCTGGGCATTGCTGATCAGCAGATCAGAGTTGGCTGCCTTCAGCTTCTCCTTGCGCATGATCTTGTACTTGAGGTCGCGAAGGGAGATGTCGAAGCCACTGAAGGTGACTGTATCATAGTTCAGCTTGGAGAAGAACTTGTAGTGGATGCAAGACATGGTCGCGGCCAGGCAGTGCCTGCTCCACTACCGTGTCTAGCTTGGCAAATGAGAGAGACCTTGCAGCCTCCACAAAGGTGAGCACACAGCAAAGCCTGAGGGGGCCAGGGTGAGCAGCACGGGCTGAGCTTGCGCTGCCCAATGGTGTTCAGAGGCTGCAGCACCCTGCCACAGCCAGACCCTGAGATCTCAGGCAGTCTCGGCTCACAGATCCTCAGGCCTCCATTGTGGCGTTCTGAGGCCCCGGCTTTGCCACCTTAACAACTCCAGGCTGTGGCCCTCAGCAAGTGAGCTGTGCCAGTCCTCCTCAAAGCCCTGGGGAGGAGAGCTCCCGGAAGCCTGGCTTGGCCTCAGTGTCCTCTCCCGCACGCAGCACTCTGAGGCCTGACCAATCTCTAAGGCAACTCAAGCACCTCTGTCCCAGCCTTCACCAGGAGAGATCCTGGTGTGACATCACAGTGCACCCATGTCACCCAGCGCACTGTGACAAAAGGCCCGTGTCACGTGCAGTTCCAAGCACCCCCAAGGGGAGGGGGACCCGTCAGACCTGGGCCTGTCACCGCTCTCACCTGCTTGTGTCCCTGCTGTCACCCCAGCCTGACCTCACACAGTGACCATCCTGTCATCCCCAGGCTGTCACTACAGTGACCCTCCTGTCAACATGGATTTGTACCTGGCAGCTCGGCTGCTTTTCACCGTCCTGGCCCTCGGCCTTGCCTCCGTCTTTGAGAGGCTGTGGGGAGCCGAGGGGGGGCGGCCCCGGGAGCCGCCGGCGGCCGAAACGGCCCGAGAGCGCGGCCCCGGCGACCAGGAGCCGAGCCCTGCCGCTGCCGAGCAGCGGGAGGAGGCGGCAGAGGGGGTGAGCCCCGCCGGCGAGCCCAGCCCCGCAGCTGCCGAGCAGCGGGAGGGGGAGATGGCGGAGAAGCCGAGCTGCACAGCCGAGCCCAGCCCTGCGGCAGCAGAGAGCATTCCCCAGCAGCCACCCTCAGAGCCCCGCGCGCCCGAGCCCCAGGAGGATGCAGGAGACCACGCAGCACTTCCCAGCAAGGCAGAGGAGGAAGATCTGGACTCAGACAAAGAGCAGCTGGTGGTGAGAGAGCCGGCAAGCACAGCAGCTACACCAGCCCCAGTGACAAGCACAGCAACGTCATTTGAGAGTTCTGAAGGGTTTCAATGGCCTTTGGGTACCCTTGAGACCTGCCTGCTGATTCTGGTGGGGATCACCATGTTGGCATGCATACAGAGTGTGTTTTACCCACAACCATTTTCTCTGGTCCCAAGAGTTAACCAGAGTGGGGTGTGGGCGTTGCCTGTGGCTAGACTGCGATGCAGGGTGACCAAGAGATTTTCCCCAAGGATGGACAGTCATGAGTGGCAGTGTGTATGGGACAGTATGGGCGAGTATCTAGTCCACTGGGCCCCTCCAGTGCTTTGGAAGCACTGGAGATGGAAGGCAGCTGTATGGAGTCCCCAGCGACAAGCTGCAGAAACTGCTGGAGGGGAAAGTGAATTATTTTGAGCCTGGTGGGCCTACGACACTTTAGGCCATCAGGGCAGAGATGCAACATGCAGATGGACTCATGATCGAGGGGTGAACTTAGCAATGGACACTATTGCCCAGGTTATTGAGGAGTGCGAACACTGCACACAGCCTCCCCTGCTCAGAAAGACTGTTACAAGAGATGGAGCCCAATATCATGGACTGGATGGACTCAGCAGCTGTATAGGGATTGGTCCATGCACCGAGGGATGATCTCTCTCCCTCTGTGCATGTATGTGGATGTATATATACACATGTTATGTTATATTGAAAAATGTGGGATCTGAGGATGACGTGAATGGTATGGAATAAGGGGTGGAATGTCATGGGTTCAGCAGCAGCAGTCATTTTTTCTCCTCCTTGGTAGCTGGTGCAGCGCTGTGTTTTTGATTTTGGGCCTGGGAACAATGCTGATAACACCAGTGTTTTCAGTTGCTGCTTGGTAATGTTTAGGCTGGCCAAGGACTTTGTGAGTCTCATGCTCTGCCAGGGAGGAGGGGAAGCCGGGGGGAAGGAGAGACAGGACACCTGACCCAGACTATCCAAAGAGTTTATTCCATACCACAGCACGTCATGTCCAGGATGTAGAAACGGAGGGCAGAGACCCAGAAGGGTGGTGAGGGTGCACTGGGGGGGGGGGGGGGTGTGCACTGCTTGTTGAGGTTGGTGGTGAGCTATTGTATCTTTTCCTTGTATTTGCCTTGTCATTATTGTTACTGGTGGGGGTGCACTGTGTGGTCAGGCTTGATATTGGATGGTGAGAAACTGTATTCTTTTCCCTTGTATTTTTCTCTCGTCATTATTATTATGGGTGGTAGCAGTAGTGATTTGTGTTATACCTTAGTCACTAAACTGTTCTTATCTCAATCTGTGGGAGTTGCACTCTTTTGATTCTCCTTCCCATCCCTCCAGGAGCGGAGGGAAGAAAGAGTGGGGAGTGAGTGAGAGAGCGGCTGTATGGGTTTGTGAAGCTTAAACCACGACATCATGTAAGCAGTTGTCAGTATGGGAAGACAGGAATACCTTCGCGGCCCCAATGTAATGTGGCAGTGTTACTTCAAGACACAAAGAAGCATTATTTCATTAGATGTTTACTGTTTTTCGTGTGTTTCATTAATTGTGCACTGGAAACTAAAACTAATTTCACAGAAGAATTTAACTGTTTGTAATTAATGCAATTTCCCAGGGGGGTTGCAACGGGTGACATAGGAGCATTTCTGGAACAGGACAGTGGCGCGGCCGGTTTGGAATCTGCAGTCATTAGAGCCACAGAAGCATTCTTTGAGTCCTGCACAGCTTTGTAAATTGTAGTATATGTATCGACAGTGGACAGCACAGCTGAATTTGTCTGAACGCAGCGTGTACATGTGTGGCTTAAAGCACAACACCGAATGCGCACATTTGTCACTGCTCAGCAAACACCTGCACTGCAAATGATTTTTGTTGCAGTGAGGCGCAAAAAGAGCAAGTCTCATTACAGTGCAGTGTCAAACATCAAGGAAAGAGCATTCATCCCGAAGGCAGCAGAGCTCAGTTTAAAATGCCCGCTTAGACTGCTGCAGATGTGGTGATTGGTACAGGATGCAAAACACTTGTACTGCAATCCTCCACACAGGACTGTTTAATCAACACTTCTAGCAGATGTCCCAGCAAAACTTTGCACGTACCTCAGCTCTGATCAACAGCAGTGACTGCACTTCGAGCAAAATCGTATTTAAAGCTCCTAAACTCAGCCTGTACAAATACCGCTCAGAGTCATTACTGTAGGAAAGGCACTGCAGCATTCAGGTTCCTGCCCAAGTAATTTGTCAGCAGAGAAATCATCAGCTATCCTGAGAGTTTCCTTCACAGGCTTAGTAAGTTTTAAAGAACCTGCCCTGGTATTGGCTGGAATAGAGTTACTTCCTGTTTCACATTATTCCGCATGTGCTCATTAGCATCTTTCCCCTTCTCAAAGACCTTCACCGATTTAAGACTTCCTTACAAACAAGTCTGATCCTACCCCTGGGACACATCTTGGAGCCCCTGCAAGCATTCTGTGGCATCACAGATCAGTAATTCAAGTAAGACTGACTCCAGGGAGCGGTAGACAAGCAGTGAGAACGCTGAAAACCCACAGCTGCTTTGCAGAGTTTACAGTGATTCGTCCTTTGTAGTGTGGGTGCTGGTGATCAGGCAAGTCACCCTGTACCTAAATGATTGAAGGGCGTAAGGGCCCTCTCTAAAGGCACATTTGCGTGCTCCAGTTGGGCTGGGACATGGCACACGCACGAAGATAAATTTGTTCTCATAATTCTATACTTTGCATCCCAGCCTCTTGCCTTCATGGGTCAGTTTGATCTTTTTTGTGACACAGGCTTGGGGCTCACCCGTGGGCTGGGGTTTTTACTGGGTGATGCCAAGGCAGCGTTGGATGAGGCCATAGAAGGATGGAGCAAGCTGGGCAGCCACTGCAGCGCCGGCTCTGGAAAATCAGTGTGTGAGCCCCAGCCAGCAGTTCCCACTCAGCAGCCAGGTATGAGCTGAGTTTCCTATGCTCAGCCAGTCTCTGCCTGGCACCTGGCGCAGCCATGGTTCCTTCCTGGGGCTGCATCCAGCTCGCTGCAGTGATGCTGGTACCAGGGCAGTGATGGACGTGTCCATCCTCCTGGCATTGATGCTAACCAATGTGGCTTCTCCCATGGCTTCACACCACCTGGAGCAATGCCCCAACCACCCATCCTCTCGGTGGCCATCCCCATCCCAGCTCAGTCACTTGCAGGGTGGGCAGGGGCTGCATTAACCCCCTATCCACTTCCCGCTGCGCAAGTGACTGCAGGCAGAGAGAGGTGCTGCGAAGCGAACACCTAGACTTTTTAATGAGTGAAACAAGAAACAGGGATGTGGGAGAGGGCTGGGGCAGGTCCTTGACCATCAATAGTGTCTTCTTTGTGGGGGTGACCTTGACCTTGAACAGCGATGACCATGTGATCTTCTCCTGGAAAAATAGTCACAACTCTTCCTTCTGCTGCTTCTTGGATCCTGTGGTGATGGCAAGTTGGAATGTGAACGGGAGCAATTGCACGATCCAGAGCAGGAGCCAGTGCAGGAAGAACCTGATCTTGGCTTGGAGTAGGTATGCAAACTCCTAAAGCAAAATGAAGTACTACAGTGAGGCTTGGATCTTAAAAAAACCACAACACCCCCATGGAAGTTAATTCAAAACATTCTCCCTAATTGTTTTCCTCCTAACTTGGTTTGGGTTTTTTTCTCTTTTACCTGCTAACATAATGCTACTGCAACTTGAAGAACTAAACACAGCCTCCAGTAGTATTACTCAAGCCATTATGTAGGTTTAAATCACAGGTTTAAGCTAACAATAATGTGTATGACTTTAAGCTAACATAGTAAACTACAGCAAACTGTTCCTACTGACACGTAGGGAATAAGGAAAGTCCAGCTGATGGGGAAGGAACATCAAGGGAATGATGACAACTAAGGAGGCAGTAAGTGAGACCAAGGATGCAGACCTTCAGGATAACAGAGACTGGAACAGAAAACAAGCAAACACATTCCACTGCTAACTCAGCACTGGGACCTTGCGAGCACGCGCAGCACAACTGTCACTCAGTAACCACAGTAAGGAAGAGTACCGGGGACCACCTGAGACCCCCACTCAGCAAGAAAGTGCATGCGCAATTCAAATGCAGATAGGATAATCAGTTTCTGGGATTCTCGTGAATATGCAAATGACGTCCTGGAAACACTGCAATGTAATGAGCACGCTAAATACAGAACTGCTGCGGCAAGTGACAGGCACGCTCCTCTGCGAAACTGTTCCATGTGTGCCCAGGGCTGAAAGGAAGAACGCTGCTTTCTGAAACTCCAAACTGAGCCTTCGAGCTTCTCCAATGGACTTTGGCGGTCCCAATTTGGTGCCCGAACACGGACCCTCTGCCGTGCTTCCTGTTGATCTGGGGAGTCTCTGGGACCTTCACGCCAGCACTGGGGATTTCCCTGACGGTAAGCACAGATCCCCGGACCAACTCGGGACCTTGGTGAGACCCTGAGTTTATTTCTTTAGGAAGGCATTCCTCTTGGTAGCTTACCCACATTAGTCACAGGGGATGCCCTGTGCAGTGGGTAAGGACTTGCCTGGCTGTCTGGACGTTGTATTTGGATAGAGGTCTGGACCACTGCCTCCAAGGGGAGGATTCTGAAGAAATCCCTATCAGGCTGCATTTTGCAACAGCGAAAACAAATGGGGGGACCCCCAGGTGGCTCAGTCGCTCAGGAGACTGTGATAAAGTATTGTAATCAACAGTGGCCATTATATAAGCTGGAGTCTGGGGCGAAGTGGCCTCTGAATGGTACAGTTAATTATAATTGATTGATTGATGCTGGTTTGCCAAAGGGAGGCGCAGCGGCATGAGTTGTGGTATATTGATTTAGTCTTTGATCTGCAGAACAATTTGGACTTGTGAAAGGGGTGTATGCATCAATCTAAAGATCCCATGGTATTAGCACGGGAAAAGGATAATAACAAACCACTCAAGAGTTGATGCTCTGCGTGTAGTACTGGTTAAGTGGTGTACGAGATGTAGGTAGGAAAAAGAGGATGTGGAATTATTAGTTGGACCACAAATTAGAACAAGGAACAAGTGGGGTGGGGGGTGCAGATTTGCATGCAGATGGGAAGAGAGCTCTAGTCCCATCATGAGGTGAACAACGCAAGGTGCTCTCCGAGGTATACAGGCTCCCTTACGCCAGAGAGCAGGGGCAGAGGGAATGGTGACTATCAAGGTGTCGTTTTCTGTGTCAGATTTATGAACCTGGAAAGAGTTAGCCGGGCCCTATAGGGAAGATCCTGAAAAGGTAACTGAAGTGATGGAGACGATTATTAGAACACAAGATCCAGACTGGAATGATTTTAAAAGTAGTATGGGATACTTTGGTAACATCCGATGATAAAGTATAGTGCTGGCAACAGCAAGGGAGGAGGCAGAAAAGATCCATACGCAGGGGGCACAGAGCAGTGTCAGTGGATGACCACTTTCCCTCCACAGACCCTGCACGGGATGCAAATGTTCTGCCTGAGCAGGATCTATTAACCAAATATCAGCGGTTGGTTTTGTTCGGAATGAAACATAAGTACACAGGTAAGGATCCTGAAAAAGGTGCAGCGCAGTTATCTTACATTTTTTATTGGTCAATCGGACCCAGATATTACATGCAAGCTGCAAAAACTGGGAGGGACAGACCCTCGGTCACCCAATAAATCACTGGAAACAGCCTGGAGAGTATACAGTAACAGAGAAGTTGAAAGGGAGAAGGAAATAATAGGGAGAAAAAAAGTACTGTTGGCTGTTGCTCTCACCCAGGAAAGCAGGAACGGGGGGAGTGGCCTGGGAGGAAAGGGTCAGAAAGAAGGATTACAGGGGAAGCTTTGTGAACAGACTGCATGGGGTTGCACTTAGAGAATGATCAGAGCGCAATCTGCAAACAGAGGCAGCACTGGAAGAGAGAATGCCCTCAGAATCAAAATAAGCACCAGAGATTTAGTGGAATGTCAGGGCCTGCCCTGACATACTTTGGATGAAGGTTGAGGAGCAGCGGGGGAAGATTTGAAACCCTCCGCAGCAGAGCCCCCGGTTACAGTCAGGTTGGGGAATGATACGGTAACATTTCCCGTGGAAACAGAAGCTACTTATTCTGTTATAAATTCCTGTAAAGTGCAAGTTATCTATTCTATACAGAGAAGCTATCTATAACAAATCTATGCCGAACCAAAGGACCAACATGGCACAGAAACAGGCTCTTCTCTCTCCAACTGAGAGAAAGCAGCTTGGCTGTTTGAGATGACTAAGTGGAAGAAATTCAGACTTGCCATAAAATAACAGCACTGATATTTCCAAGAACTGCCTCAATCAGTATCAACTACGTTGTTAAAACAAGAATGTCAGACGCTGATTTCTACTGGAAAACCCACTTCTGCAGCCCTCCTCAGCCAGCAATCCAAAGCTTTCCGTCGGATTCTTTAACTGTATTTCATTTCTAGAAGTACTTATGGTTTTCTCAAAAAGCATCCTTTTTTCACTCTTCTTTTTAATCATGTACAGAGTTTTAGTTGAAATAATCTCACTGCAAGCTTGCACCCCCTTTGTTATAGCCAATTCAAATTCAGCCCTTTAAAAATCAGTTACCAACTCTATTCCCCACAACTCTCTGTGCACACTTATCTGATTATCTATCAGCTGCTGTGTAAGTCATATGTTACAGCTTAGGTTACAAGTAATTATCTATTGCATTTCTATCGCATCCTTACGGTTCACAGCTTGTTCTGGCCCCTGGTGAGTGGATGGGAACGTCTCTCCTCAGAGGACCTTTTGGAGAGGGGAGAAGAAAAGGAAAAAAAGCCCATTCAGCTTATCTGAAGGTACTTTTTTAACAGAAATTCTAAAGCTATCATTACTTACCAGCTGTGGGTACCGATTGTCCTCGGGAGCCCAGAAGACTTGGTAGTGCTAGCTGTCCTCGTACAGGAACTTGACTGCCCTTGTGAACAAATGCAACCAGCTGGAAAATAAGCTCTACTGAAATCCTGGAGTCACTGCACATGTGGAAATAAAACTTACCCTCTCTTCCAACAAGCTGCTGACTGACGGAGAGGAAGACTGAGGCAGTTCAGTGGCAGTCACCGAAGCAGCAGGAGGGATAACGGTCGTGAGTGCTGGTGCAGGTGGTGGCGGCTGCTGCTGCTGAATCTGCTTACGGAGCCTTTTTGTGTAGCCAACTCCATTTCTGAAGCTGTTCACAGCCTAGAGGCAGAGGAACAGTTTATAAAGGTAGTCTGAAACTTCAGCAGATACACCAACAAAAGCCTCCACAGAGTAAAATTCCTTGTGCGTTCCTGTAAATGCGATCGATCCTAACAGCATTCAACCACAGCGACATAAACACACCATGTGAAACACTGATGTTAACGACTGTTAACTCAGGGCACCTGTATTTAAAAGACTTCAGTGTTAACACCAAATCTGAAAGTGAGGTGATTGTGTTAAACAGGTGTGTGACCTGAATTTGCCAGATTATCTCTAAAGAGCTGTCAGAGATAATGTGTTTGAAATTAGCCTTAAGGCTAAATTAATATTACAGTAATATTGGCTTCTCTCTCAGCTCCTTACAAGCTCTTTGTATAGTTTATGTAAAAGTCATCACACTACCTGGCGTAGGCTCTGGTTGGCAACTAAGGCATCAAGAGAAACATCTGTCTGATGACACGCTGGGCAGGTACGTTCCTCTGACTCCAGTAATGCCGTTCTAATACCTGTGCATAATCGGTATAATCACAATACAATAGATTTTAGCCAAACTAAGGAAAGTTGTTGGGTTCTAATCAAAACACATCTGTGATTAATGGGTGAATATGGTCTTGAGTGTACAGCACGAAGCTAGAAATGTTCAAGACTGTAAAAAATTTCTAGTATGCAGTAAATAGTTATAGTTTGACATTTCACTGTTGTCATATTTGAAGATGGAGTGTAGGCTGTGTCTGTGTGATTCAACTCATCCTTTTTCCACTCTCCACTACAGCAAGAAGCCATTGACCCCAAAGTTAATGAGCAAAGCACACCTCAAAAGAAACACCAGTAGGTCTGAGTTCTGAAGGTTTGAACCACAAGAATGTGCATTAAATGCCTAACTCTCCGTGTGTTGCAGACCACAGTCAGTCACCAGACATGGCTGTATAATTTTGCACGAGAGAAAGGGCTGTGGACAAACATTTGGTATCTAATACTGTAATCACCTGCACAGTTAGGCACTCCTCTGCATGTCAAGAGGATGTACCCAGATCTGTAGAAAGAGAAACAAGTGTTCTGCCTTCTTTTCTTTCTTTACTTTCTACGAGACGAGTCCTTTCCTAGTCAGGGTATGCTTAGGTTTGAATTAGAACCGGTAACAAAGTGATTTTGTGATCTGCTATTGTTGCTTTCAGAAGATCAGATGTGATGTTTTGCATTAACAACATGGGAATAACACTTACATTCGTCACAATAACTGCTTCCACAGCAGGGAAGAATAGCTGCATCAGTCATTATGTCTTTGCAAATGAGACATAACAGCTCATCCGGAATAGGACCATCAGAAGAGGAGGAGGATGGCTCCTCTGGCAAAAATGGAGGCCTCTCCCTCTTTCCTCTAGCATAAGCTTCCCTGGAGGGTGTGTGGGGAAGGAAAAAGAACAAATTTAAAGATGGGTAAAGGAATACGTTTCCAAGCTTTGCATTTTATCAAAAGAAGATAATAGACAGAATTCTCCTCACTCCACATTGGCCTTCTGAACTGTAGGCATTGAGTTGAAACTACTTTTCTATAGCCATAACACTGAAAACTGAAAACTCGGAGGGGGAGGAAATCTCAATCCAACAGCTATTGGTTAAATTCTTGGAAGAAGCGTTTGAAACATAAACCAGAAGCAAAATGAGCTCTCACGGAGAATGACTCTCCTGTAAACACTACTGAAAACATAGCGCACCACAACTTGACCCAACTTCCAGGGGCATGACAAGTACGAATGACCACCCTCGTTTCGTATGAGCAAGTACCACAGATTTTAAGGTTAAAAAGGAATGGCTGCGCTTCCTCTCCCGTAATTACAGATGCAGTCCAACTTGGTTGCATGTCCACTCAGATGTTTCTGCACGCTTTCTCCCATTCGCTTTTTGGTCAGCCCAATTAATTCCATACTTACGCATTAATAATTGGTACTGCATATTTTCCAGTGTTTGTTAGCATTGCACCCTTTGTGTTGGGATCTTTCACCTCCATCATGAAACTCCTTGGAATTCCTGTGCTCCTTTTCGGTCTGGGAACAGACTCAACATTTTTGTCCTGTTCAGAAAAGAAACGCACACATACCTCATCTTAAGACATACACTTAAAATGACAGTTCAGTGATGACTGTAAGAAGCAAAAGCCTTTAAATCCTCTCCTTTAACCCAGCATGAAGGCTGTTCAACTGAAATACTTATTTTCCTAAATGAACATGGCCAGGAAGTTCCCAAGTCAGCTTCTCAGGGAAGTGGTGGAATCACTGTCCCTGAAGTGTTCAAAAAACCATGTAGATGAGGCCCTCAGTGACATGGTTAGTGATGGAGTTGGCAGTCCTGAAGTATCAGTTGGACTTGATGCATCTTTTCCAACCTAGCTGGTTCTATGATTCTGTGAAAGGCTGAAGCAGAGTTTTGATCTGAGTCGACATTCTGTGGCTTAACAACAGGTTTCTTACGGGTGAAACATCCCTTCCCTCACGACCCACTGGGAGAAGAGATACAAACCTGCTCCTCCTCCAAAGCACAACTCAGAAGGAAAGCTTAAATCAGGGCTCTGGATCAGCCACTGGAGAAACATCTATTCACCAGCTACAGATGAAGGTTGAATTCATACCTCATGCGCATACATTCAGTGGCTAGTGTCAAAGGGCATGAATACTCAACCAGAGACTTGTGTCAGTAAAACACACAAATACTCAACAGATGGGGTCAACAGAAACATCGTGGCTTAATGCAAAATACTAAGAACATGAACTGTCATTAAAAAGAGTTAAAGCAGAAACATTTCCAGTAATACTGAAATACATAAAAATATGCATGTAAATTCACAGATGAAAAGATCTATGGACTTATTTCATGTCTGTGGCTTAGAAAAAGGAAACAATTACATTGATAATCCTGGCTTTCCCTGAACTTTGAAGGGCTTTTCAACATTGCCATGTAACCTGTGTGTTTCACCTCAAGAGAAACAGTTCTTAATACGATTATTCCTGTGTTTGTTACTTGACTGCCAAGGTCAGAAGGTAACACCAGAAGTCCCCAGAATCTTACCCCATTTCTTGGGCAGTCCTTTCTATAGTGGCCAGGTATTCCGCAGCGAAAGCAAACATACGATGGTGGAGGTGTAGCCAAGGGCTTCTTCAGGTAACTAAAAAGGTTTCAGGAAGAAAAAGGTACGCATGTGTCTCTCCTGTTAAAACAAACATCTACACAATCTTTCCATAATCATTCAAGAACTGATTTGACATTATCAACACTTACTTGACTGAATCATATCCACGGCAAGACTGTCTCATCATGGCTTTTACTTTATCTTCTTCAGAAGCATTGGCTTCAGCCAGGTTGGCGGTCTGTTTAACATGGAGTTATTTGACACACACATTAGAAACACATGCAAGCTCACCCAGCCAAAGACAACACCACTTGCTCAATCCTGCAAAGAGCACCACAATGCTAGCTGATGTTGCCTGAAAACAGATGCTTCTATAAAACACAGTTGTCCTGAGAGTGCTCTGGGGAGACTTTGTGCTTATGTGCCTGCTAGCCTGCTTGAAAAGAGCATTCTTGAGGACTCAAAACCTTGGGCTTGACGTAGACTTGTGTAACTGATCCACTTTTCTTCCAAGTGGACTGAAGTGATGAGTAAAAGAAATGACACCAGCAGCACTTTTCAACTGGTTTTGAAGCTCCAGCCCATTTGAAGGAAAGGATAGCTACTGTTCATTGGATTGAGAAGGATTTCTGCAAGTTATAGTATTTACATTTTGCAGCATTAAAAAGAACACACAATGTTAGTGTCAGGGCTGTAGTTTTTGCTTGCTGAAATTCAGCATCAGGCACAGAAGCATTGAAAAGGAATCTTTCTGATCCCTCAGCAAGACACAAAGTTCTTTTCAGCAGAAATGTGACCATCGTGTCTTGTAGGCAATCCAAACTGCATTTCCCCACTCCTAACTTCTGCCTACTAAGGGATTTAACGACAGTGAGCACAACCTGCAGGCTTTCCCAGGTGACTGTGTCCTTTTCATGTCCATATTGTAATATCATCCACGCGCAGAACTAGATCTTGAAGCCAGCTGATTTTTCTTGGTTTTAGTACACACTAGTCCATATACAAGAAAGGTCTAAGGGAGTGACTGGAAATGATTTGGACCTTCAACCACCCACCTTTCAGATCAATCACGTATGTCTGCACTTCTACATGCATTCATTTACAAGAGCAATCAACCAGTTTCTGCATTTTATTAAATGTCTTTTTCATACACACAGTTTTCTCTTATCAGTTATATGACCCAGACAGACATCCATGAAATCATTTCCATTAACGTTTACAGGAAACCTTGCAGACATTTGACTAATTTGTTTCAACCCTAACAGTTTACAAAACATATCCAAACCCCACAAACCATTACAAGGAATAGACCAAAATTCAAACATGGCACTTAATGCACTGCAATAATAAACCAAACAACATTTTACAGCACCCGGCCCCTGCGCTAAGCCAGTCTGAATAATGTGTTTGGAGTAAGTAACAGTTTTGAGCTGCTTTATGGTTTGCTCACGCGTTTCTCAAAAGATTAAATGTGCGCACCACTTGGACAGTTTTTCACATTTGAGAGTAAAACTTCACACGGGTTTACAGAACCAAGGACACGTGCAGGGACAGCCAACGGCACAAATGCCACTTCTTCAGTGAGAGAGGGAAGCCCCCTCGTTCTTAGAAATGAACTCTGCCTCTCTTCTCACAGGAAAGAACTAGCTCCCATCTTTCTAATTTAACTGGCTAGCACGATGCTTTTTCACAAAGTGAAGTCATCAGTGTTCTGCCAAAGTTACACAGCGTTGAGCCAAAAAAGCAAGCAGCTCTGTCCCAAACCAGACCATTACAACGTTTTCAGGTGGTCACATCTGCTAATACACCGTAGATACACATTGGTATATTCCTCTAAACAATCAAGTACACAATTTACACAGTTGACACAGTCTGCACTCAAACAAATTTGATTGTGTTCTCCACTGTCTATAGGCAGGAAGTTATGAAACTGTGCAGGATTCAAAGAATGCTTCTATGGCTCTAATGACTAGAAATTCAAAACCAGCCATGCCATTGTCCAAGTTCCAGAACCACTTCCACTTCAGCTCTTGCAAACTGCCCTGAAATGTCCATAACATACAGCCAATTCAATTCTTCTGTAAGAATGGTGTTAGATTCCAACACAAAATGAATGAAACATAGGAGAAACAGTAAACAGATTCTGAAGTACTGCTGCTTTATGTCCTGAAGATGAGTAATGCTGCAACATCATGTTGAGGCTGAGAAGGCACTCCCCTTCAGTCTTCCCAAACTGGCAAGTACTCTTTACAGGACAGTATCAAATGACACATACCTTTTAAAGTTAAAATAAATACTTGATTAAAAATTAAAGTTTGGTCACATTACAACAGTTTTCCATCTATAGACTGCAAGTAAGGCTTAAAACTAGGAAGGAAACACTTTTTTTAAGTATTTTACAACAATATATACATACACACCTTTGAAAGCTGGGCCAGAGAAACAGATGCAGAAGACTCATCATTCATTTGTTCAGCAAAAAATAAACGCATATTCACGTTCTATAATCAAAGCATAGCCACAGTTAACCTCTACTGCAGTCTGAAAATCTGCACTATATCCTCTGTGTGTCACTGAAAGGGCATTTCCAACCTACTGTAATTTGTATTTGTTCAGAATAAAGGCCAAACCTATGACAGCTGAAAAGTGCCTATGTGGTTAATGAGGCAAAACTCAACCAACTCGCTTGAGATGGACTTACTGCTCCAGGGTATCTCAGAGAGGGACCCTTGTGAAAAATGCTGAAGTTTATTTGAGAAGGAAGCATCACTACAGGAAACTTACTTGCAGTGTGCTTTGTAAATGAATCAGTTAATGTTTCATCCTTTAAACATGCATTCATACAATTATGCTTTGATGAACACAGTAGCTGCCTGTCAAGATAAAAAGCAGCCCAGAAACATGAACTCTGCCCCTCTTCTCAATAACTGCAAAGATGCCAAACTCACCACACCCCACCAAACCCAAACACCAATCTGAAACATCAGCCACAAAAGTAACCTGCCAATTTGTCCAGAAAATATAAACTGCTCAAATTATTGAAAAAAAAAAAAAAAAATGTTTACTATGACAGAGTTGCGATAAAAATGGAGAAAAAATATTTCTTGTATTTTAACAGACCACAGGCCATACCATCCAAGTTAGTCTGGGAAGTGGGAGTTTTGTTATTCTTCTATCAGACCAAACCCAATCTTTCATGGTGATGAAAGCATGGATTCAAAGCACTCATGGCATTTTTTCCTCCACTGCAAACATACTCCTCCCTCCCAGCTGCCTGCAGGAGTAGCTTGCCACAATGAAGTCCTCAGGCCACTAGTTAGGAAGGGGCCACAGTGTTTGCAGGGAACTACTGTTGAAGTGCAGTTTTTACAGAAAGCACAGAAAAGGCTGCACGAAGTCACAATATTACTATATTACTACAGGCAGACAGATCTCGAACGTGGCACCAAGTTCAACTGTGCGCACCAGGAACCTGCATGAGCTAAAGGTGATCAGACAGTATCTGCACGACACAAAGTCACACAGGAAATATTCCAGCATATGCAATAAGAAATACCATGCATTACTAGGCACAAATCCCAACATTCACATCAGAAATGTGCAAATGATCGCGTGACTCAGTTTTCACTATGATGAATCAGTACCTTTGAATTACAACCTGTACTATGTTTTACTGGAAGATAGATGAAGTTAATGTTTGGAAAATTAATACGTTGTTGAGAATTCAGTGCAGTGTGTAGAAAAAAGGCTGAGATTGGGTTTTTACATACTGCTTCTGATGTTCTGCTCACTGGCTCAGTTCGACTTCTAGGAGGAGACATAAAGGTGATCAGAACTTACAATAAAGCACTTGTACCCAACACAAAGCAGCAAACATCAAAACATTATGTTCTGACAGTCTAATGAAGATGGAAACTTATCTGTATACACAATCTCTGTTCTCTTGGTCATTCAGTGCAACTAAAAAAACCTCCAAAATCCCATTTCTACTTTGTCATGAAGTCAGACTTACAGATACAGAACACAACAGTGCAAGAGAAAGTCCTCAGATATTTTCTCTGTCACATAAGTATCAAACATATCAAGTCTGTACTACAGTTTTGTGTTCTGACGTAACCAACCCTCAAACGATGAACGTAACTTCAGGCAATCTGTACATCCCTAGTATTACAAACAGGTGTCAGATACAGTACTTCAGTTTCTATGGCAGAACAGTGATAGCCCCAACACTTCACAGTGCAAGTTTACTTCAGTGAAAAAAAATCAGTCATCTGACAAAGAAATAACACAACTGTCAGCAGCTCAGTGTTCAGAACAGTGTTTCCTTGTGGGAGCCCAAGCACTGTGTTCCAGTATCTACCATGCTTAGCCGTGAAAGTGCCAAAGAACTAAACATGTTACATACGCTTTATTGACTAAAAACAGCAGTAGAAATGTCACCTGAAAGAAGCTGCTCCTGGGATTTTGCATGACTGAGGAGCCCTGTGACAAAAGAAAAAAGGTCTTAATTGCCAGAATTTGCTTTATGATGATGCTGCAGTATTTTAAGAAGCACTATTCCAAGTGAAAACTTGCTGAGATTCCACATGCTCACTGACCTGCACCCATCTATCCTATCATGAATCAGAGATGCAACCTTGGTACAGTTAACAAACAATTCACACATCATCCAAAGTGTCCCAGGAGCAGAGGCAATTCACAGGCTGCTCTGGAATTTATGTACAAACAGTAAGGCTCCTGTTTACATCCCACATACTTCCTGAAGAGAAGTAAGCACGTTAGATGATGACAGAACGGCTGTTTCATCCATTTACCTTGAAGAACAGACTACAAGGCAAGTAACGCATTTTTTAACGCCTCTCCACCATTCCATCCCGCCTTCAACCTGCCCAAACATTAAGCACTCTACCAGCTGTCTCTGCACTGTTTCCAGCTGAGGGAATAGAAAGCTGATCTATCGCCTGGTAAATTTTCACTGCTAGAAGAGCAGTGCCATTCTTTCCTTATCCCCACATACAGGTATGTATCTGATCTTTGATGCTAGCAGCATCTATCCTCTCATTTTATGGCAGCTTTACAATACAAGGAAAAGGTGCCATCCACACACCCATCAGCTTAGGGTAAGAACAGCTTTAGGAAGATAGCTACCAACTTTTGGGAACGTGCTAAATTCCTTACTGAGCTTCAGCTTTGGAAAGGAGTAACTATTCCTTCATTGTACTTGCGCAAGAGGCAATACTCTTTATGATACTGTTCTTTTTCTCTTGCCTGAAACAGATATTGACTTTGGGAAACTAACAGGAATCACTTTTGAATGGAACTTCTTGTTTGCATGGTTTGCCAGCTGACAAGCGTTGGTCTGTCCTGCATAGCTAGTATGCAAACCCCCCGCCATCTGGGGCATAAGAACACCTGACATATCCTGTCCCTCTCCCCCAAATGCAAGAAAAAGTCAAACGCTAAGAATCAGACTTCTGAGACAGGAACAAATTTCAAGTTTACACTACACTGCATAACTGTCTTCGCTATAAAAGCCATAAAAGCAAACACATAGAACAAGGAATCTCTCCATGCAGACAAAACAGGATCTACAACTTGGCTCTCAGAAAAAGTAACCCCAAGAACAAACCCTATAGAATCATTTTAAAAGCTTCCACTGTTGGAGTTTGAACCCCATATCCCAGCAGGCCTAAAAACATAAGTGTGCTTTAGGACCGACACACGAAAATCTACCCAGGGACAACAAAAACAAACGCAAGCTTTAACAAGAAAGATACAATCCGAATGCCTCATATGCATTGAAACAGTTCGCACACTGAAACCAACAGCAAAGAATGCAATGCTGCATGGACACTTACGGAACAGCTGTTTTGCTGGTAGCTTTAACTCCTCCAGCCGGGATTCTTTTAACAACTACCAAGGAGTTTTTAGGAATCAGGGCATCTTCTGTGTATTCTGAAACCAACGGAAATACAGAAAAAGACATTCAAAAGGACATGTATTAAGACATAATTAATTATATAGCACTTCAGAGAAGGCCTTTACAGATATAAAAGCCAAATTTTGCAGGCAATATCACGCTTTCATTGTCTGATCACACTAACAGTACCTTTCAAGACATTTTCAGCTTTGATAACCAAACATCAGCAGCTAAATCTTTTTCCTTTTTTAAAAACAGTTTGAATGCCAACAGCAAAGTGGTCTCAGAGGTCACTACAGCACAGCCTGCCAATACAGGGGGTGCTTCCCCAAACTAACTGAAGTTGCTTTTGCTTCTATTAGGCTACAAAACCAATAGATCTCTGGAGAAAAACAAACCACCACAAAGTCTCACCTGCATAAACCAGGCTCTAAAGTCTTACCAGCTTGCTCTGAAACAAGCCAGGCATCAGTGAAAAGCATGAAAACTCAGATCCACTGCTTTTGCCACCGTTAACTAGAATGAGTCACTTCTGCTGCTGGTGCTCCAGAGTGACAGAATGCAGAAGAGAGCCTGCCACCTTTGTCTACCTCTTGGGAGCTTAATCCATCAACAGCCACACTTCCCATCCGCTCAGTGCTTTACATTTGCCTGATCAAGTCCGACACTAAGACTAGATCCAGCCACACCCAGGCTCCATCAGGAGTTTAGAAAGCCAGGGGGTCCACTCTGAACTTTGTGTCTCAGTGGGAAGGTCGCCTTTTTTTCATCTTTGGTTTCTATGCAAATCATTTTAGCTTGATTCTACCTTGATTTGCTTTTTCTACACTCCGCTAGACATAAACCATTGACCAAGCCTGAGACTGAGGCTGGCTCTAGCTTCACCTAGGCTCCCTCAGGGTTTTAGTAAGCTCGGAGCTCTATTCTGGACACTGTGACACAGCGTGCGCATTCGACAAACTGGTGTAGCCAGCAGGATGCTATGTCAGATTTCATGACACCATCCCACTTAATCCCTGGCACTGCTTATCGTCTTGGTGCTCCTGCCAGCCGGCGGGATGGGCCGCAGGCTCACTCATGCTATGTGAGTATGAGCCATAAAAGGCAGAATGTGGCTTCCGCTTGCTGCGGCCGTCATGGGGTGGTTTGCAACGTCGCCAGCCAGGACATCCCCGAAGCCTTGCACATGCTATGCACACGTACCTTCTTTGGTCTGGGCATTGCTGATCAGCAGATCAGAGTTGGCTGCCTTCAGCTTCTCCTTGCGCATGATCTTGTACTTGAGGTCGCGAAGGGAGATGTCGAAGCCACTGAAGGTGACTGTATCATAGTTCAGCTTGGAGAAGAACTTGTAGTGGATGCAAGACATGGTCGCGGCCAGGCAGTGCCTGCTCCACTACCGTGTCTAGCTTGGCAAATGAGAGAGACCTTGCAGCCTCCACAAAGGTGAGCACACAGCAAAGCCTGAGGGGGCCAGGGTGAGCAGCACGGGCTGAGCTTGCGCTGCCCAATGGTGTTCAGAGGCTGCAGCACCCTGCCACAGCCAGACCCTGAGATCTCAGGCAGTCTCGGCTCACAGATCCTCAGGCCTCCATTGTGGCGTTCTGAGGCCCCGGCTTTGCCACCTTAACAACTCCAGGCTGTGGCCCTCAGCAAGTGAGCTGTGCCAGTCCTCCTCAAAGTCCTGGGGAGGAGAGCTCCCGGAAGCCTGGCTTGGCCTCAGTGTCCTCTCCCGCACGCAGCACTCTGAGGCCTGACCAATCTCTAAGGCAACTCAAGCACCTCTGTCCCAGCCTTCACCAGGAGAGATCCTGGTGTGACATCACAGTGCACCCATGTCACCCAGCGCACTGTGACAAAAGGCCTGTGTCACGTGCAGTTCCAAGCACCCCCAAGGGGAGGGGGACCCGTCAGACCTGGGCCTGTCACCGCTCTCACCTGCTTGTGTCCCTGCTGTCACCCCAGCCTGACCTCACACAGTGACCATCCTGTCATCCCCAGGCTGTCACTACAGTGACCCTCCTGTCAACATCCAGCCAGGGTGAAACATCCTGCGGCGGATGCAGCAGCTGCGTGCTGCTCAGCTGCCCGTGCCACAGAGCCGGCAAAGGGAGCTCACATAACAAGGTGTTTGAGTGTATCTTAAAGAATCACAGACTTCAGTCAAAGCAGCCAATGACCATTTATGTTTATTGCCATAAACCAATGGAATTCCCCAGTGTTGTACACCCATAGTTGCTTGAACTCTGGAGAAGAGGACAAAAAAGTAACAAAGGAACCACCAGCATCGGGAGAGGCTCCAGGTTAGAATCAGTATCTCCTCCGATCCCGTCACTCCTAACTACTGATAGCTACAGGAAAAAGTGTTGCAGCCCTCTGGCAGAAGGTGGCTCTAAATTCCCCCTCTCTGGAACAGCTTCTATTGCACAGTTAGGGGTTGCAAAACTAGAACAAGCTATTGCAAATATGTCAAGGCAATTAGAAAAAGCCATTCCTGAAAGCGCAAAGAGCATTATAGCCCTACAGGAAGAAACCAAATCATTATCACAAATGGTAATACGGAATCAGTTAGCTCTAGATCACCTTTTAGAAGTACAGGACAGAGTATGTGCAAGACAGAGTACGTGCATTATTGACAAATAGCCACTGGAGGGTTTAGGTGCATCAGTACCGGAAAAACAAAACTGACAGAAACAAGGCAAAGACTCATTTAAAAATATCACATGAAGTAAGGCAGGGATTGCCACTAAATCTACTTGGGTGGCTAACGTCCTGACTCCCAGACGAAGGCAGAGGACTGTGAACTAAAAGCAGTTGAGTTGTAGTCCCTCTCTTGCTTTGCTTTGGAATGATCTGTGTCTGTTCTCAGTGTTGTGTGACCTTATGAACTCAACTTATGCCTTGAAGATCACAGTGTGATCTTGATGGTCAAAAGAAGAGGGACTGTCAGGAAAATTTCTTTCCCCAACTATTGTAGCAATTGGTCTTCAGAGTACGAAGTTGTATGAACTTTCTTGAGACAGATATAGATGACATTGTAAACTGCATGGCTGTGGTTCAGTCAGCACAACTAAAGAACCCCAGTTCACTGCAAGGGGGAGAAGAACAGCCCCAACTCTGAAGAAGAAAGGATACCTCTGCACTAACCAGAACAGACCAGCATCCCAGCCCATCTGACACCTCAATGAAACTCTCCTCTCACCTCACAGCACAGATAAGGTACGGCAGCAAGACCGGTTGCAGGGATGTCTTGCTCAAGAAAGAAGCAGATGGATGATGACGCCACACAACAAGAGCTGCTCTGCAAAACAGCAGTATCAGTGTGTGTTGAGTAGGCATTGATCAAACCACTGAACACTTGAAAGGTGTAAGAACCACGCGTAAGAACCACAGCCCGTTTAGTCTAGAGAAGAGGAGGCTGAGAATGGATTGTCATTAATGCATATAAATACCTGAAAGGCAGGTGCCAAGAGGATGGTGCCAGACTCTTTTCAGGGCTACCCAGCAACAGGATGAGGAGCAATGGCCATAAAATAAAGCACAACAAGTTTCATCTCAACAAGAGGAAGAACTTCTTTACACTGAGGGTGTCAGAGCCCGGGCACAGGCTGCCCAGGGGAGCTGTGGAGTCCCCCTCCCTGGAGACATTCCAAAACCACCCAGACACATTCCTGTGTAACTTGCTCTGGGTGGCCCTGCCCTGGCAAGGGGGTGGACTGGAAGATCTCCACAGGTCACTTCCAACCCTAACAATTCTATGATTCTGTAAAACCACATTCAGGATGCCCCAATTTGACTGGTACGCCTCACGGGCACAAACAGAGAATTACTCTCCAAATTCCATATTTTGTGTCCTAGCCTCTCTCCTTGGACAGCACATGTCAGTTGAAGAATTTTTAGACACTACTTCTCTCCCCGTTCTGAAAGATGTCCTCCAAGGCATTGCCCCTGTGGAGGCCCAGAAGCCTTCTGCTCATGGGGGGACACTTTACCTCCGTCATCGCACTGTCCTCCCAGGAAATGATCACTCAGGAAGGACTCTCGCTGAAAACATCATCTGAATAGGACTGCTGTGTGATGTGGGTCAGGCTGGCTATGGGGACTGGGCAAGCCATTCTGTGGTGCACTGGAGACAGTGGGGGGAAGTCCAGGGTAGCCAGCTGCCAGTGGCGGGGCTCAGCAGGCTGCAGGACACACAGAGATTCCCAGCTGCTCACCAGTGCTGCTGACAGACATCACGGTTTCTTGAGTTGCAGCTGCCGGTCAGAAGGCCACATGCAGCAAAACATCTGGCTGCATCATGAGGCCTAAAGCAGAAAAACACAGTTAACCAAAGCATCTATGTGCACAAGGGAACCCTCTGGCTTCTCCCAAACAAAATCAACTGCCTCCTTAGATGCATGATTTAAGGAGACAGAGGCTTCAGCAACAAGCCCAAGAACTTCTGACTTGTGCACCTGGCCACCTATTTTCAGTGCAGGCTGCAAATGCTCTAAGGCAGTTCACTACCCTGATCCAGGTTTTAGAAAATTGCACAACTGCAAACCTCCTCCACTTACACCCTGAGCCACAGAAAAGCATACACAGGACAAGGCGGATGTGCTAACACCCTGAGTAAAATATTCACCACTCACTGTGCTGCTCCACATAGTTGCACTGGCATGAATGGGCACATCATACCATGGCACAGGAAGGCAAGGGGCAAAAGATAACACCAAGCTCCTTAAACCAGCAATGCCACCACAGTCTCTGCATCATGCAGCGCCTTTTCTGAGACCTCAAAGAAGCAACCGTGGCTAATATGCCTCCTGGGACAGTGTGCACAAAAAGCCTTTACTGGAGCAGAAAACAGGATCCTTACTGGGCTCTCACTGAAAGTCCCTGCACCTCCAGGCTGGTGGGATATCAGCAGCACATCCGCACCTTTGATGTTTGGGGTTCGCTACAAAGATGGTTTCCATTCTGTCACATCCTCTGAGCTTTAACAGCCGGACAGCTGCTTCATCCAGGGTGTCAGTACCACCCAGGCACATCACCTGCACTTCAGCAGTACCCCAGAAAAGACCTTGATGGCCTCAGTTAACACACTGGCACACAGCTGGGATGTAAATACTGCCAAATCATCTCTCAGTTGCAACAGAGGACCAAATTTAGCAAATTTAGCCAATTTAGCCTTACTTCTAATGAAGCTTTCCTTATAGACAGCTCAGGGACTGGAGCACCTCCCGTATGAAGATAGGATAAGAAAGTTGGGGCTCTTCAGCCTGAAGAAGAGAAGGCTGCGTGGAGACCTCACAGCAGCCTTCCAGCATCTGAAGGGGGCCTATAGGGATGCTGGGGAGGGACTCTTCATGAGGGACTGTAGTGAGAGGACAAGGGGTAACGGGTTCAAACTGAAACAGGGGAAGTTTAGGTTAGATATAAGGAAGAAGTTCTTCACTGTGAGGGTGGTGCGGCACTGGCACAGGGTGCCAAAGGGACTTGTGAATGCTCCATCCCTGGCGGTGTTCAAGGCCAGGTTGGACAGAGCCTTGAGTGAAATGGTTTAGTGTGAGGTGTCCCTGCCCATGGCAGGGCGGGTGGAACTGGATGATCTTAAGGTCCTTTCCAACCCTGACTGTTCTACGATTCTAAAAACAGAGCAACAAACAAGAATAACAACTGAGACCAAGAGAAGTGCAGGAGCAACGAACAGCTCAGAAGGATGGAGAACGAAAGAGAAATACCAGAAGCCCTGCACAGTGATGGAGGAAGGGTATGGGAGCAGCAGGCACCGCCACAGAGAGGTAGGCAGGGAGAGAGACAGGGACAGTGGGATACAGAATGAGCTGCAACAAGGAGAAGGGGCTGGGAGAGTGACAGAGAAAGAAGGACTTGAAGAGCAGAGGGATGTGCAAGACAGCACAGCAGTAGAGGAGAGGTATGTGGAAGTGAAATGACAGGAAGGGAAAAGGAAGCGGGGAGCTTGGAGAGATGAGAGGCAGACACGGCCCCAAGGGCCGGCACTCACCACAGCTCCCGCTCTCCCTCCTGCCAGGGGAACTCCTCAGCCGAGGCCCTTCTTTCTCTGCCTGTCCATGCCCTCCCCTTCCCTCCTGTGCAGGCCCAGGGCCAGCTGCAGGCCGCAGAACGGGCTGGGGCAGCTCGGGGGGCTCTGGCACTCGGGCCCCCGGTGCCTGTGCCCACAGCGGGGCTGTCCCCATCTCCACAGGAGCTCGCTTGCCTCAGCGCTGGCCCCGGCCCTCCCCTGAGCTGGGCCGCAGCCCCACCAGAAGCTGCAGCACCAACATGGCCGCCGGCAGCCCCGGCCCTGGCACTGCAGCTCTCAGCGTGCCCCGGGGCGCTCCTCCTGCTGGGACAGCGTCCCCGGGGCGTGGGGCAGAGAGCGCGGGAAGAGGGGTGGGAAAGGGCGGGAGAGGTGAGCGCGGGGAGGAGAAGGGCGGGAGCGACCCGGAGAGGCTGAGGAGCAGCGGTGGGGGTCGGGCTGAGGAGGTGCAGAGGGACAGAGCAGCGATGGCCTGCGGGGGAAAGAGCCAAAAGGGCGGCGTGCAGGATGGAGCCCGGAGGGAGGCGTGGCCTGGCGAAGAGGGAATCCAGGGGGAACGGGGGAGGCAGGCTGCAAGACAGAAAGGGAAAGCAAGGCTTAAAAGGAGAGAAGGGAGTGGGAGAGATTTGGAGAAAGGGAAATAGCCACAGGGTACACAGCATGCAGGGGGGAATTAGGAAATGAGGAGAGGGAGCCAGGAAGAGGGAGAGCGCGGGGCGCTGCGGGGTGTGGGAGGACTGTGGCAATCCATGGTCGTTGCTGCCTTGTGGAAGAGCCACGGTAAGACATAACCACAGGGAAGGACAAGTGTTTCCTCAAGGGTATGTGGGGTTTTGGTTTTGCTTTTGAGTGAGAACCTCTCAAAGAGGTTTCTGTTCTTCTGTAGGGATGTTTGTGAAGACCTCGACTGACTGCTGTGTGACTTGAAACACTGCTGGAAAACGGTGGAGGTTTGTCTGCCTGTTCTGGGTGCTTTGGGTTTGAACCTCCGCTTGTGGCCGTGACTTCAGTCCGCTGCTGTCTCAAGGCACAACGTGTGCTTAGAGCGAGGTTCATGATACCCGGCAGTGGTGTGAATTCCTATTTCAGACAGGCCTCTTGGTCTTGTCGAAGTTTGGGGGGCCAAATTCTTCCCAGGTCTGATTCGTTCAGCCTTGATTTTGCCTCTTTGTGTGGCTGGCAAAGAGCTCATGGGAGGAGCAGGAGGAGGGTCCGCAGTGCCGTTTCTACACTGGTCGCTTGTGCTGGACTTACCAGCTTGTCTGGTGAGATACCCCTGGCTTCTTTGCAGGAGTCGCTTTGTCAGACGTGTCTGGTTTGTGAGGGTTGATGGACTCAGCGGAGACCTTGTGCTGCTCATCAGTGCCTCAGGGGTTTACACGGCACGTTTGGTTTTCTGGGCTGACGTTAAAAAGCTTATTGTAGCTCTTTGGCTTTCTGTCATTAAAGGGAGCCTCCAGGATTTCTACCCAGGAGTGGGGTGTCCCGAAAGGACTGTCCTTGTCCACTGCTGTCAGCCTTCAGTTTAGAGAAGTGTCTGGTGGTGGTGTATTTTAATGGTGATGTAACTCAAATGCAACTTTAATCTACCACCTTTGTCCTTGTTCCTGACGTGCCTGGGGATGATTCTCATCAGGTTGTAAACAGCATGTTCTGCTGTGCTTCACCTATTTGAAATAAGCTATCACCAGAAATGTCTTCCTTAGTACCTCCACAGAACAAGAACCTTCTGCGCTGACCCTTGGGCAGCTTCAAGGCAACAGCTAAATGTCAGTAGTTGCAGTGGTAGCAGTGTGTGTGTCAAAGATCACCTGAGCCTCCCCATTAATTCAGCGTGTCACAGCTTTGTGTGGGTAGGAGTGCATGAAGTCAGGATGTTGTAGGTGTTGGAACTGGCCAGGCAGGATCTCTAAAGCAACAAGAAATGACCTCTTGCAGTGGCACGCCTACAGATGTCAAGGGGGGGAGATGTCGCCTCTTTTGAGTTGCATCATCTGCACTGCTCTGTCTAGCGCCAGTGTGTGTGGCTTGGAACGGCTCTGCCTGGAGGCTTAGAGTCAGAGTAGGTGGGAGAGTGAAAGGAGTCTGTGGTGAGTGTGTCGATGTGTCTGCACTGTTTAGGCAATGGTGGTACAGTCATCGCTGATCAAGTAGTCATGGGAATTCAGCGGGGATGACGGCGGAAGGGGAACGATGGGTGGAAGGGATGAGGTGGGGAGTTGCGGGGAGGGGTTTCAAATGGAGCATGGGGGAGAGGGCTGTCCAAGACAGTCCCTTTGGGCAGGCAAAGGGAGCGGGTATCTTTTCGGAGCAAGCCTGTGTGGGCAGGGCAGGGTCCTGCCTGTGTTGTTGTGTACTTTGTGCAGCCTGTCTTCTGTGTCCTCTACTGTACCTTCCTCTGATCTTGGCGTCTCCATAGGCCTTTGTGATCCACAGGCATCTCAGTAGCCTTCATGAGTCTCAAATGCATCATCTCGTTGGCACAGCGCCTCTTGAGCCCTTCTCACCTTGCGATTATAGCTTAAAGCGTAGATCAGTCTGTGTGTCGCTTCACTCATGTTTCCAATCAGCCTCTTTTTCCTGGGGCCACTGTAGAGCATCTGTGCCATCATGGTGCCATAGAGGTTTCCTGCTGGGAGCATCTCACCTATGGAGTCTTTCTTTGGCAGTCTTCTCACATCTCGCAGTCATGTTGCTTGTGGTGTCTGTGCATAGCATTGGTGTGCATTTAGGGAATCAGAGCTGCCTTGCCCAGGGTGTACAGGCACTAAGGACAGGGATAGCATAACTTTATGGTGCTGGGGCAACATGTTGATTTGCCCAGATTCTTTTGGCCAAAAGGGTGCATGAAGTCAGTGTGGCCCAAGTCTCTAGTAGACAGCTGGCACTGCCGTTATTTTGCTGCAGGGCTGTCCTCTTACAGCCCACGATCTTCTCCATACTAGCAAGCTTGACGAGCACTGTATGGGTTCATGAAAAGACAACTGCTATTATGCGAGAAAACATGCTTTGAGAGGCCTGGGCACATGTGATCCTTGAAACCTGGTCTGAGTTATTCCCTTTTGTTGGCTGGGGGATGGAATGGTGAGAAGATAGGTTGCAACTGTTGGGTCTGTGCTTGTTTTCAAGGTGTGAACAGCTGGCTGCTGCATCCAAGAAGCTTACGATGCATCATTCTTCCAATGTCCTGACACTGTGCTTAGGAGAGATTTGATCCTTTCTCTGGCAGAAAGATTAGCAAGGTACTCATACAACTGCACTGCCACTTTGGCTGCTTGGAAGGAGACATTCCCAAAGGGGAATGAATCCTTGTTTGGAAGTTGTTAGTGGCTGCAGGTGATGCTATCGAGCACAGATATCTCAGAAACATCATAGAATCATAGAATAGTCAGGGTTGGAAAGGACCTTAAGATCATCGAGTTCCAACCCCCCTGCCACAGGCAGGGACACCTCACACTAAACCATGCCAACCCAAATCTCTGTCCAACCCAGCCTTGAACACTGCCGGCGATGGAGCATTTACAACTTCCCTGAGCAACCCATTCCAGTGCCTCACCACCCTCACAGTCAAGAATTTCTTCCTTATATCCAATCTAAACTTCCCCTGTTTAAGTTTGAACCCGTTACCCCTTGTCCTATCACTACAGTCCCTCATGAAGAGTCCCTCCCCAGCATCCCTATAGCCCCCCTTCAGATACTGGAAGGCTGCTCTGAGGTCTCCACGCAGCCTTCTCTTCTCCAGCCTCAACAGCCCCAACTTTCTCAGCCTATCATCTTCATACGAGAGGTGCTCCAGTCCCCTGATCATCCTCGTGGCCTCCTCTGCACTTGTTCCAACAGTTCCATGTCCTTTTTATGTTGAGGACACCAGCACTGCACACAATACTCCAAGTGAGGTCTCATGAGAGCAGAGCAGAGGGGCAGGAGCACCTCCCTCGACCTGCTGGTCACACTCCTTTTGATGCAGCCCAGGATACGGTTGGTTTCTGGGCTGCGAGCGCACACTGCAGCCGGCTCATGTTCAGTTTCTCATCGACCAACACCCCCAAGTCCTTCTCCTTGGGCTGCTCTGAATCTCTTCTCTGCCCAACCTGGAACTGTGCCTGGGACTGCTCCGACCCAGGTGTAGGACCTTGCACTTGGCATGGTTAAACTTCATCAGGTTGGCATCAGCCCACCTCACAAGCGTGTCAAGGTCCCTCTGGATGGCATTCCTTCCCTCCAACGTATCAACCGAACCACACAGCTTGGTGGCATTGGCAAACTTGCTGAGGGCACACTCAATCCCACTGTCCATGTCACCCACGAAGATGTTGAACAAGACCAGTCCCAACACTGATCCGTGAGGGACACCACTCGTTACTGGTCTCCAGCTGGACATTGAGCCATTGAGCACACCACTCCATGCAGTAAGGCAAGAGGAGAGCAGAGGTGGACCAGGAGGTCTGCACCCTGTGAAGCAGGGTCAGCTTCTCAATGGAGCAGGGATGCTCCCAGTGCAGCCAAAAGCCCCAGGATCACACTACAGCTCTAGGAGAACAAGCCTGCTGATGTCCTCCATGTGAGCCACAGTCTTGCTGCACTTTTGTGGAATCATCAGCCATGAACAGGTTATCATGAAAGTCAAACCTTCATACCATGGCTAACTACCCATCAGTTACAGAATCACACAATAGAATCAGTGTAAAAGCTTAGGCTGGAAGGCACCTTGAAAGCTCATCTTGTCCAGCCCCCTGCAGTGAGCACAGGGACATCTTCAACTAAATCAGGTTACCCAGAACCACGTCCAGCCTGGCCTGGAATGTCTGCAGGGATGGGCATCCCCCACCTCTTTGGGCAACTTGTGCCAGTGTTTTACCACCTCATTGGACAAAATTTGTTCCTCACATCCAGCCCGAATCTCTCTCTTTTAGTTTCAAACCATCACCCCTCGTCCTGTCACAACAGGCCCTGCTGGAAAGCCTCTCCTCATCTTTCTTATGGGCCCCTTTTAAGAACTGAAAGGCTGCAATAACTATGATTAATAAGGTCTCCCTGGAGCCTTCTTCAGGCTGAACAACCCCAACTCTCAGCCTTTCCTCACAAGACAGGTTTTCCAGCCCTCTGATCATTTCTATGGCTCTAATGTTCTGCAGTTTCCTTAGTACCTAATGCAATGGCAGAAGTACTGCATATTTGCAAGGTCAAGGGGGCAAGTCTGGGCTGCTCAGGATCGGTGCTCACCGTGCACCTGGCCAGCACCAAGCCCTTGCACAGGAGCAGGCTCAGCACCTGCTTTGCCAGAGCTGGTTTTGTGGGCACATCGTTGCAGTTGCCTCTCTCTTATTTCCTTTAGTTATAGGAAATACCCAAAGTAGGAAAACCCACTTTATTCACCATTTGCATTGTTCTCAGCTGCACACAGGAAGCTCTCCTGCTCATGGGGACTGTGCCAAGAAGCTCCCTGGAGCAACCTGCTGTTTGTGCCCTGCGTCAGCAGAATTTGCTGCAAAAACAAGATAAAAAGGCCGTGAAACCCCTCCAACAAACACAGCAGCTCCCGCTGCCAGCCACTGACACTCAGCACCATCCTGCCCCATCAGGCACCCATCCTGTCAATGAATAACCCTGGGGATCCTCTCTTTTTCCCGTTTCCGCAGTGCTTTTGTTCTCCCCAGTTTTCCTAAGGCTTGTCCCAGCTCGAATCGACGTCCTCACCAGCAGCAGGGGCACCGCCGTGACCCAGGAGCTCCAGGTCTGTTCCCTGTTCATCCCTGGTTAAAAATAAATAATAAATAAAATCAGTCCTTTTCCAGGCCTGGATTCAGCCAAGGTACCGCCTCTGTTAGAGAAGTACTGGGTAATGCAAGCAAACAAAGCGTAAAATAAAACAGCAACCCAGGGTTTCTGCAGCTTCCCAGCAAGCCAGGGCACTGGGAGGGGGTTCCTCTCCCAAGTGGCAGAGGGTCCTGGGATTCCTTCATCCATGTCCTTTGTTTAAAGCCAAGTCAAATTTCCAGATTTCTCCTTGTGAACAAAAACTGTACAGCCCAAGAGGGCTGCTCCTGCAGAGGCTTCAAAGGGACCACAGCCAGGGAGATGGAGCCCCATATGGAGAGGTCTCCAGCTCCAGCCCATGGACTCCACAGCCAGCAGGAAGTTCAGCCTCTGAGAGGCTTGTACTGGAAACAAAGCAGAGAACTCGAACATGAGAATGAAGCAAGTGGGGCTTTCCCCCACCTTGTGGTGCCTGTTATTCATGAGCCCCAGGACAGCCAGGCTGGGCTGGTAACACCAACACCAGGAGCTCCATTTCCAATTATAAGCTAATTGTCCTTTTACTCATTAACTCTGCTAGGACTTGCTCATTTCCCTTGGTACTTTTCTGCCCCTCAGTCTTTTTTAGTAAGTGCTCTGCAACACAGGACACTGAGTGCTGTCTGTATTTACAGCATCAGAGAAGCAGTTAATGCTTCCCAGACTCAATCCTTAAGTTCAGGGGCAGCTTCCAAACATCTGTGCTGGTCTCACACATCAATTTCTTCTCCAGCAGGCCGGGCCTGCTCAGGGCTCCCAGCTCCTGTCGGCACCATGAAGGAAATGCAATTCTGGGCTTAGTTTTGTAAAGTCACCCAGGGCAGGAATGGCCCCGCCTGCTAAAGCCCAAACAGGGGATGGTTTTAAGATGATTTCTCCTAAAATAACCAGACAGGAGCTGCTGAAGCCAGGCTTTCAGCCCACTGGCCACAGCCCTCTTCCCAAAGCAAACATTACAGCACTGAAAAACAGAAATGAAAATTACTTCATGGATTTGCTATGGCCTTAAGCTTGTAGAAATGGAAAATGAGCTGGGCTTCCAAAACTTCATTTCCCAGGATCACAGGCGTTATTAACAAGTTTCTCAGCAAGGAGTTTTTTACTCTACATCAAACACAAGCCACAACCTGAAGTGACATTCATATAGCCCTGTTCTGTTTTCCCACCCTCAAAAGTACTGGGGACAGCAACCCCAGTGAGCAGCACAGACTTGAACAGGCACCCCCAGCAGGGGCAGACTTGCCATGGCTGCTCTCAAAGAACAGCACAGCCCAGCCACACACACAGCTCAGGTGGAGACCTGTTCTGTGCTGATCACAGAATCGTTTTGGTTAGAAGGGACCTTAAAGCCCAGTTCCACCCCTTGCCACTGGCAGGGACACCTTCCACTCACTAGAGCAGGGTGCTCCAAGCCCCTGTGTCCAACCTGGCCTTGAACACTGCCAGGGATGGGGCAGCCACAGCTTCTCTGGGCACCCTGTGCCAGCACCTCAGCACCCTCACAAGGAAGTCCTTCTGCCTAAGAGCTCATCTCAGTCTCCCCTCTGGCAGGTTAAAGCCATTCCCCTTGGCCTGTCCCTACAGGCCCTTGTCCAAAGCCCCTCTCCAGCTTTCCTGGAGCCCCTTTAGGCACTGGAGCTGCTCTAAGGTCTCCCCTTCAGGAGCCTTCTCTTGTCCAGGCTGCCCCAGCCCAGCTCTCTCAGCCTGGCTCCAGAGCAGAGCTGCTCCAGTCCTCGCAGCATCTCCATGGCCTCCTCTGGGCTTGTTCCAACAGCTCCATGTCCCTCTTGTGCTGCTGGCCCCAGAGCTGGATCAGGGCTGCAGAGGCGGGGGGGTCTCCCCAGAGCGCAGCAGAGGGGCAGAATCCCCTTCCTCGGGCTGCTGCTCATGCTGTGGGGGTGCAGGAGCAGCACACGGGGGGTTCTGGGCTGAAAGCACACACTCCTGGGTCAAACAACCTGAAGCATCTAATCAGTGAGTTGCTCTTCAGTTTCCCCAGCACCTTTCCAATTGCAGATGTTTAACATATCGCTACAATCACCCCATTTCATCCTTGGCTATGTCAAAAGAGGACACCACACTACAGTTGCAACTCTGGAACAGTACATGAATGCAGTTTTGGCTTCCAGAGGAAGGGGAGCAGAAGAGGTTCTGCTACAGCCCACATATTTGGTGTTCTTTCCAGCCTCTTGGTCTCTGCATCCCCCATCCACTCCTGCAGCTTTGCAAAACTCCCAGCCACACTAAGCTCAAACAGAGTGGCAGCCCCCCATAAAGTAACCAGAATTATTTCTAAGTAGATGATTAACCCACTAAGGCTGGGGGGAACCACCCCTTCTTCTCCATACCAAGAGGCTAACACAAATTCAGCAACATGCCAGGAAAGTGACCGCACTGTAGAGTAGTGCTCTGCTGCATCTCAGCACCCAGCACAGCACTGCCTCTTCCTCCGAGCACTGCAGGGCCCTGGCGGAGTCAGAGTCTGAGTGACAGGGTGATGTTAGCACCATCATTTATTTGAAGAGGGAGCACAGCTCTGAGGAGAGGCAACTGATACTCCCATTCTGCAGCATGGTAGGACAGAACAGCCTCACAGAGAGCAAGGGGCCACCTCCCAATACAGGTCACCCCAAAGCACATCTTCCACAAGCACACAACACCCTCCCACTCCTCCCAGAGGGAAGGGGGACAACTCCATCTCCTAGGGAAAGTCAGGAGACACCAGACATACAGCAACCTTCCCAAAAGCTATTGCCGAGGTACCAGCACGAGGTCCAGGCAGGCTGAGAGGCGGGGCCAGGCTGGTCTCCACTGCCTGCTGCACACACTGCCCTGAGGTGGAATGCTGCTTGTCTGCTGCTGCTTCTGCCAAGGTCTTGCAGACAGAGGTCTTGCTGTTTGCTCTCCAAACCTGCCTCCTTGGTCTTTCCAGAACTTGCATTCCACACATTGGCCAGCAGTTAGCCAAATTCATTACAATATAGATCTACCTGGGAACAGAAAGGAAAAAAGTCTGCCCCACACTAAGGCCTGGCAGAGGAGAGCTTTTCCCCATGGTTCCCCCTCCACTTATAGAAAAAAAATAAAAATAAAAAAGCAGAACAATCCTTCATTATAAGATTAAGGTCCTTGATGTGTGAGTCTGTTTCAACATGCCCAAAAACTGTCGAGCTTTCTCCTGCATGAAGAGTTGGTCTCTGGTTCCACCACAGGCTACCACTTTCCAAGCCCTGGTCATCTACAGAGGGAAAAGAAAGCAAGTGTACAACACAGTAAGGGGAGAGGACAAACATTATGTCAACTTCCTTTTTTTTAAAGGCTGCAAAGATAAATAAACTATTATCTGCTTTCCAAGAGAAATAAAATATTTGCCTGAGCAGCACCCATCTTTCAACCAGGAGGAGCTTGCACGCTGCCAGTTACTGACCTCAGCTGAGGCGGCGATTTCAAGCAAAGGAAGGTTACATTCAGGAGCTTCTCAGGCAGATGCTCCACTGCAGAACAAGTCTCGTGCCCTTTCAGGGCTTGCCCTGACCTGGCTTGAGACAAAACCCACAAAGTACAAACTAGCTAATGCTCCTTGTGTGGAAGAGATTCCAGGGAGATATAAGGAATCCATGAACAGCTTTGGGGTTTATTCCTAACCAGATAAATTCCTACAGGAGATGGTCAGCCCAGGTCTAGATTAGTCAAAGATCATCCTTAACCACAATTTGGTGCCTTCAGTTTCAGCACAAAGGAACAGCTGAAAAAACAGGTGTGCTTCAGTCAGTGCATGCAGAAAGGGCACCCATGACATGGTTTTGCACTCCAGGAAAACCCCTGCAAATTATCTGATAAATGCAGCCAAGAGATACAGTGTCCTGATCTGGAAATACCAACTGACATGCACTGCAGGGTACCAGAGCTCAGCTTCAGTGCCTGCAAGAACAGCCTGTGCAGCCCACAGCATGGCTTTGGGTTCAGCCAGGGCTAGAAAAGCTTCCTTAGTAAATAACTGCCACTGCTAACACCACCAGTCCTGTACAATAAAACCCAAGAGCCCCACAATACCACAGACAGCACTGCTGTTCTTGGGCAATGGGGTTTCACTGCGTGTCTGTACTCTATCACCACACAAGCTGCCTGTCACCTTCAAGTCAGTCCCAAAGCTTTATTTACACAGATGTATTAGCTCTGAGAGCAATATGACCTTACACAGGACAGCAGAAGAAATGGAAGTGTTTAAGTAGGGTTTGAGAAGGGGATGGAATTACTCTGGCTGAGGAGTACTTATTTGTCAGAAGAAAGAGCTTTCACAACAGCTCTAATCCAGGGACAGATGCAACCCCCTCACTGCAGTGTCTCATTAAGACTGAGCCAATGCTTTCCAGTGAAGACAACACTGCATTAGAGCTCTTCCTGGGATGTGAAAACCGCCCGCTCTAGCCCCTAGTTGCAATTTCACAACCCCCTCCAACCAGAGCGCATATTTCCACCCTCATTCAAGCTACAAGACAGCCCTGATGATTTGGCCCAAGCAAACACCTGCACAGTCATGGTCCAAATTCCCTTCTCTATGCCATACTGGCTAACAAAGCAAGGATACCCCCCACACACTTATGCACTCTGCCTGCAAATACTCCAAGCGGTGAAGATTTTAAGGAGAGCACGAGAACCTGTTTATGCCCCCGAGGGCATTTGTAGGCTGCTGTGACTCTAGCTCAACCCAGATACAACTGCGTGCAACAGGGTAGCAGGAACACCACCAATGTCAGCATATGCCACAAGGTGGCACACCGTACTCATCACGGGTTCACGTAAACGGCAGGACAAAGCCAGCTTGTGCTGCCCACAGTATGCAGCCTTCACAGCAACCTAGAAACCACCCTAAAAATCACAGGGGTGAGAAATACATTTTGGAGCTTCAACCCCCTGCTCCTCCTCCTGAGGAGGGGGACAAGGGCTGCCCTAGCAGCTCACCTCCTGGCTGAGGGAGGAATAGCTGCAGGGCTTACCGGTGCTGGTGGTCTGAAATGGCTGGGCATTTTCCTGCAGGACATTTTCTCTGGCTGCACTTGCACAAAGGCTCTGTTGAGCAAACCACTGTCATTCTTCCTGCTTGAGGAGGAAAGGTTTAGGGACCTCGCCAGGAAATTCACAGGCTGCAAAAAGGAAAGAAGTTAATTTGTCCGAACAGTGCTGATGTGGCCTGGCCAGAACACCAGCTAACAACTCCAGCCCTTTATCCACATTCACATGTGCTGCTCAAAGGCAGCTAGAGGTGGCAAAGCTTCCACCACTGTCTTGCACAGGGTTTCACTGTGAGGGTGCTGAGGCGCTGGCACAGGGTGCCCAGAGAAGCTGTGGCTGCCCCATCCCTTGGCAGTGTTCAAGAACAAATTGGACACAGGGGCTTGGAGCACTCTGCTCCAGTGGAAGGTGTCCCTGCCCATGGCAGGGGTTTGGGACTGGATGAGCTTTAAGGTCCCTTCAAGCCCAAACCAGACTGGGATTCTATGAGTCTTTGGAGCAGAAGCTAACTCTGCCCCTGCTCTGAGCACAACACCCCTCACCTGAGCTCTTTTGAAGCAGACAGTCTTGGGGAGGGCAGGCGTATTTTGTGTCATATCTTCATCCACAATATCTAGCGCCAGAGACTTCCGGACCTTCTTGATGGGACTCCTGCGCAACTAGGGAGCACAGGAAAGCAAGTGTCAGCATGAATCAACCTGTGAACTGCCATCTTAACAGCCCAGGGTGCACATAAGCTCACGTCAGCCCAATCTGCATTGTTCTAACATCTCCCCACCACATGGCACAGCAACTTCCAGAGTGCCTCCTGGCACCAGGAGCCACAGATTTATAAGAAGAAGCCTCTTTCAGCAGGAAAGAAAGGCCACCAGAGCTGAGCCAACAGACACTGCATACATACCCACAGCATTCTGGGAGCCAACTTTCCACAGATGCTCCAAGCGTGCCATGGTGTCTCCTATGGGTTAGGGACATGGGTCTCTCCTAGCATGCCTCAAGCTCAGCATAAACCAGGACACAGCTGGCAGGATTTTAAGCAGGCCTTAACCTCAAGCATCTCTTGCTGATTAAAAGACAGCAGCCACAGGCCCAAAACTTCTGGGCATCAACAGTTGCATGAACAAAACCAGCAAAACACCCCTAAACAGCATAGAACAGCTCAGCCACAGGTACTAGATGCAAAATCAGCTCACTCCTTGTTTCCTCCTCTGTTTCTCAGGCTTCACATCATCCTCTATGATAAGTTCAATACCAGCTTCACTTCGGAGCACCTCTTTCAAGTCTTCTTCCAGGTGAGGAGTCTGGGGCTGGTGTGAAAAGGCAGAGAGAGAACATAAGACAGTCAAAATCTGTATGCTGAGCAGACCCACAGGTATTTCCCTCAAGGGATAATGGGGTGAGAGGAGCACACAGTGGGAGGACAAACACAACTTATTTACTTCCCAGCTGGAATGACAAGATTTCTGCTGGCCTGACAGATTTACAGGATCTTCAAGCATAAGAGACTCTTATCAGCTCAGCCCCAAAGCGGCATCAAGAGACCAGTATACACAGAAGGCCTGAGATGCTGGAAACTGCCATCCCTACAACACCCACATTAGGAGACCCAGTTCCCCTGGGATGCCTAGGTAGATTGTTTCCTTAGTTTCCCTTAAGTTCATCAGTAGTCAAGCACTACAGCCTGATTCACGGTCATAGAACCACAGAATAGTCAGGGTTGGAAAGGACCTTAAGATCATTGAGTTCCAACCCCCCTGCCATGGGCAGGGACACCTCACACTAAACCATGGCACCCAAGGCTACGTCCAGCCGCGCCTTGAACACCGCCAGCGATGGAGCATTCACAACTTCCCTGGGCAACCCATTCCAGGGCCTCACCACCCTTACAGTCAAGAACTTCTTCCTCATATCCAATCTAAACTTCCCCTGTTTAAGTTTAAACCCCTTACCCCTTGTCCTCTCACTACCGTCCCTAATGAAGAGTCCCTTCCCAGCATCCCTATAGGCCCCCATCAGATACTGGAAGGCTGCTATGAGGTCTCCACGCAGCCTTCTCTTCTCCAGCCTCAACAGCCCCAACTTTCTCAGCCTATCATCTTCATGCGGGAGGTGCTCCAGTCCCCTGATCGTCCTCGTGGCATCCTCTGCACTTGTTCCAACAGTTCCATGTCCTTTTTATGTTGAGGACACCAGCACTGCACACAATACTCCAAGTGAGGTCTCACGAGAGCAGAGCAGAGGGGCAGGAGCACCTCCCTCGACCTGCTGGTCACACTCCTTTTGATGCAGCCCAGGATACGGTTGGTTTCTGGGCTGCAAACGCACACTGCAGCCGGCTCATGTTCAGTTTCCCATCGACCAACACCCCCAAGTCCTTCTCCTTGGGCTGCTCTGAATCTCTTCTCTGCCCAGCCTGGAGCTGTGCCAGGGATTGCTCTGACCCAGGTGTAGGACCTTGCACTTGGCATGGTTAAACTTCATCAGGTTGGCATCAGCCCACCTCACAAGCGTGTCAAGGTCCCTCTGGATGGCATTCCTTCCCTCCAGCATATCAACCGAACCACACAGCTTGGTGTCATCGGCAAACTTGCTGAGGGTGCACTCAATCCCACTGTCCGTGTCACCCACAGAGATGTTGAACAAGACCGGTCCCTGAGGGACACCACTCGTTACTGGTCTCCAGCTGGACATTGAGCCATTGAGCACAACTCTTTGTGTGCGGCCATCCAGCCACTTCTTTATCCACCGAGTGGTCCACCTATCAAATTGATGTCTCTCCAACTCAGAGACAAGGATGTTGTGTTGGACGGTGTCAAACGCTTTACACAAGTCCAGGTAGATGACATCAACTGCTCTACCCCTGTCCATCAGTTCCATAGCCCCATCATAGAAGGCCACCAGATTGGTCAGGCAGGATTTCCCCTTACTGAAGCCATGCTGGCTGTCACCAAGCACCTTGTTGTTTTTTATGTGCTTCAGCATGCCTTCCAGGAGAATCTGCTCCAAGACTTTTCCAGGCACAGAGATGAGGCTGGCTGGCCTGTAGCTCCTCAGCTCATCCATTTTCATCTTCTTGAAAATGGGGGTTATGTTTCCCTTTTTCCAGTTGTTGGTTTGGCATTTTTACCTGGTTTACAGAGGAGGTAAAAGTCCTGTGGCTACTTACCATGACATGTTCACCATGACAAGGTCCCCCTCATCCCTCCCACCTCAGCCTGGCACTATGAAAACTGCTCTGATATGGCACACTTAACAGCTAGTTCACAGCTCTGCTGCAACCTACCCCATGTCCCCTTTGCATTCATTCTGCTTCTGCCACCAGCAAGTGGCAGACCCACCCAATAATTACCAGAGGCCTGATTGGTCCATATTTCTCCAGGGCGTTTTTGAAAGGCGTGGGGGTGTGAGGTGTGTTGTCCACCACATACTTCTGATCTGGTGTGACAAACCTGGAAGCAGAAAAAACAAAGGAACAGACATGCTGTAACTCACACAAAATAAATCCCTGTCCTTCCAAGCCCTGTCATGACATGAGTGACCTGCAGAGTCTCATGTGGAAGGAGCAGCAGAAGCCACCCTGACCTGGCTGGACTGTCCCTGTGGTGCAAACAGGAGCTTTTAGTAAGGAAAATAATCCTCCAGATGTGTCAGCTCTACTGCTCCATCCTACCAGCTACGAAGCACCCTTGTCAGAAAGCAGCATACACCCTGACATAGGCAACACACAGCTCAGCAGCCCAGCCTTATTCTGCACTGCTTCTGCTGGCGGATCTGCTCAGGCCCAGCCTGAGCTTTTGACAGCCAGAGCTGGACCAGCAGCATTCCTGTGTGTAAATGCACTGGGAGCAGCCCAGCCAGTTCATGTCACCTGGATGGGGAAGCTGCTCTGGGCCATACCAACAGCACAGTGGTTTTGCTAACACGACCAGCACCCCCTAACATTGTGCTGCTCCAGACCACCAGCAAAGCACCACCTGTGCAGACCATCCCTTCTCACCTGCCTGGTACAGTGCCCTGGGTAACCGTCGCCCTAGAGTGCCCCTCAGGTCAGGCAAATCAGAGGGTGCAGAGCTCAAGGGATGGATCTGAACAGCTCTTGTTAAGGAAATCAAATCCCTCCCCTGCTGGCACACGGAAGGAAACAGGGCTCACAGCACAGCAGCATTTCCCAAACGAAGGCAACACAGAAGGCAACAATCCACCCAGCAGCCAAGCACAGTGGTGGTTACTGGGCTGTTGCTCCAATCAGTCTGGACATTTGATCAGAGAAGAGCAGTCTTTGGAGGAAATGCTGCTTTAAGGAAGACCCCTGACCCCCTCTCAGCTGTGCCAGTACAAGTCTGCTTGAATTGGACCAGACTACTGTGTGGAAAAGGACAGTGCTCAGGAGAGGAGGAGGAAAGGACTTACGCCGAGTTCTTCTGGAGCAGAGGAGTCTTGTCCCTGTGCAGAGGAGTGGTGACAATCACCTTCTGACTACACACAGGTGTGGAAGTCAGAGATGGGTTCTCCAGTTCAAGTGTATCCTGTTTGGTCCAAAAGTTTAAGAACTGCAAAGCACCGGAAAGAAAGAGAAGACAGCCTCAAGCATTCCAGCATAGTATCACAAGTCATTACTTTCTCCTAAATATGGGGGAAAACCTGAAATAGGGACAATCCTCCCACACTGAGTGGCACAAGAGTGATCAGTCCCAGTATAAACCTGGATGACTCTTACAGTCCTGTGCATGGATACACATGTGAAAGTTGCCAGAAGGTGCCTCACACCTCTAAAGGTTATTCACTTCCCATAAGGGATGAACTGATATGACTACAAGCATCTACAAGGTGGGAGAGAAGTCTCTCCTTGCACTGGTCCAGATAAGGCCAAGCAAAATGGTGGAAGAATAAACCCAGCTCACCAAAGGTCTATTCTGGCCTCAGGCTGACAAATGTGAAGGAAGACACAAGCATGGACACAAATAACAGCATTCAAGATAATAGATTTTGCATTGAGCCATATTCAGCCTGAACTGTGTGAAAACTACAAACTGTCTCATCTCTGCTGGGATTTTACTTCATGACAGCTAAAAAGTGACAATTTTACTCCCATAAGGGATGAGGCTTGCACCCAAGAACCCATAAGGAGAGAAGAGCTCTATGTGTTACATTCACTGCCAGCAGAAGCTCAGCCTTGCGAGGCAGGACATGCCATTTGCCTTCTCAGATTCATTCAAGGCCTTTCACACTCTACAGAGCTGTGCATTTCAGGTCCTGCTATGATATCCCAGTTCTTGCTGGCTTTGCATTTGAGGTCATAGAATCTCGGACTGGTTTGGGTTGGAAGTGACCTTAAAGCTTTTTCACTTCCAACACCCTGCCACGGGCAAGCACACCTTCCACTAGAGCAGCTTGCTCCAAGCCCCTGTGTCCAACCTGGCCTTGAACACTTGAACACTGCCAGGGATGGGGCAGCCACAGCTTCTCTGGGCACCCTGTGCCAGCGCCTCAGCACCCTCCCAGGGAAGAGCTTCTGCCTAAGAGCTCATCTCAGTCTCCCCTCTGGCAGGTTAAAGCCATTCCCCTTGGACTGTCCCTGTAGGCCTTTGTCCAAAGCCCCTCTCCAGGTATCCTGTAGCCCCTTTAGGCTCTGGAAGCTGCTCTAAGGTCTCCCCTTAAGGAGCCTTCTCTTCTCCAGGCTGAACAAACCCAGTTCTCTCAGCCTACCTGCAGAGCAGAGCTGTTCCAGCCAGCTCCACATGCCTCTTGTGTTGGGGGACCGCAGAGCTGGACAACAGACTGCAGGGGGTCTCACCCTCAACACGGGTGTCAGACTGCCCTATTGTACTTTCCCATGTACTGCCCTGGGCTGCAGAAACAGCAGAAATAAAGGCACAGGTAGGCAGGGTCTGAACAACAGAGCAGCTGTGGGAACTGTGCTGCAGAACACAACAGCCTTTATTCTGTTATGTAGACAGAACTCCACCATATCAATATATGAGAGACCAGTGGGTTTGAACACCACAGTGCTCAGAGATGATGTACGCTGGGAGAATGGTTGGACCCAATGATCTTGAGGTCTTTTTCAACCTGGTTGATTCCATGACTCTGTTCACCACGTTTGTGGACACTGTAAGAGCCATGACAAAGGCTGAAAGATCAGAGTCCCTTTTGTAATGAAGGCAAGCCCAGGAGCATTTTCCTGAGCACAGCAACACAAAGATCTGCACGAGGCAGATGCAGCTGAGCATGCCTGTGTGACTTAACTGGAAACAAACAGGGAAAGCCACTTGCCACTGTTGCCATTCTGCTACCCACAGCTAGGGCAGCAATGCCCTGGGGACAAAGGCGCACCTGGGACAGAAGCAGTCCCACAGTGGGCAGGCATCTACACCTGCACAGTGGTGCTTCTCTATCATAGCGAGCACATACCCTGCCCACCACTCAGGGTGGCTGAGCTTCCTGATGCTGCAAGCACTCCTAGAGGCAGGCAGAAGCTGCTGCTCCACAGAAAGGGCAGCACTTAAGACAATCAGTGCCAGTACCCAGGCTCTACGTCTTGTTTTACCGAAGAGACATACACTGAACGCTGGTACTGGCTCAGTTCAAGGGAGGAGAAGCACGAAACTGACAGAGCTGATGAGAACACATAGTATCAAGGTGAGTAGATAGAATATTAACATGCTTGTTAGCTCACAGCCAGAGGAGCAGCTCGACTGGGCTCTGGCATTGCTCCATACCTGAGATGGAGAGAAGGGCAGTGTCTTGACAGGGGTGTTCTTCGGTGTCATACTGTTGCAGGAGTCAAGGAAGGAAAGGCTGGTGCTGGTGACGTTCTCTGTGACTGGGGAGAGCGTGATCTTCCTCTTCTTCTGCCTCTTCAGCACAGAGGGCGGCGTGCCAAAGCTCACCTCTGCATGTGGTGAGATGGGGATGAGCTCCCCTTTGCTGCTCTTGCTCAAGTCAGAGATGGTGTGGCCATCCAGGCGGTATTCAGTCACATTGGGCAGGGACGATGTTGGTTTGCTGGGGGTTTGCCTCACCGGGCTGCTGCTGCTGCTGGCAGAGGGTTCCTCAGGCAGGTCAAACTGGGTCAGATCACACCACCCATCTGGGTCCTGCTCACAAGGGAAATATCAGAAGCAGCCCAGGAAGGAAAGCTGAGCAGATGGTAGAGATGCAGATAGAAACTGGGAGGTGAAATAAGTGGGGTGGGGGGAGTGGTGTGAGATTGCACCAGCTTTTGCAATAAGCCTGGCCAGAGGAGAGCTCAAACCCTCCTCTCTGCTGCCAGCACAGCTGAGAACATGAGCAGGGAACTGACCCAACTGAAAGCTGCTGATTTTTTCTGTTTACGAAGGTTGGTTTCCCAGTTCATTTCATAGCACAGCTGCACAAACAGCTGCTCCCCCACACAGAGGGGACAAAGAAGCAGCTGGGAATAGCTCTGGGGACAGGGGCTGAATGAAGTGACTGTCACCCAACACCAAACCCTAGTCTTTGGCACATCGGTACAGCTGGACACAGGGCTCAGCTGAAACATGTTAAAAATAACCAGACCAGTTCAGAGATCATCTGCTTCACAGCTCAACCCTACCAACAGCCACAGTACCATTCAAGCAGGCCCCTAAGGACCCCCAGATGGGCCATTAAGCCTTGGGAATGGACTCTCAGTCCTCCTGTACAAATGCAAAGCAGATCCTTCACAGATAATCAGCTCATAAGCTCCTCAGGCAGGCTGGGTGCTTCAGAGAGGTCTTCCCTCTGAAGGCAGCAAAGTACTCTGTTGATTGGAGCCAGCCTTGTGTCCTGGCATGCCTGTCACCTAGGGACCTCCAGCACTGCTTGACTGACCAAAATTACTAGTTTCAGTAAAGCTACCTCCATTGAAATCAAATGGTGTTATCATCCCAATGTGAAGGAGTCTGTCCTGCACACTACAAGTGGGCCTGGCCTACTCCCAGTCTGTCCTGTCCTATCCTATCCCATAACAGGAGGAAAAGGAAAGCCAACAAGCACAGGCCTGAACCCTTAGGAAAGAGAGAGCTGGGGACACTGCCTGATAAAGGAGGGTTGAGATCAGGTTTACCAGCATCTACAGCCTTCCACACCAGCACAGCCCACACACAAGGACATCAACCTAGGAGGATCTGCAAGCCCAAAGCAATGCTCACAGAGCTGGGAATGCCTAATCTAGCCCTAGCAAAGAGACGGGGTTCACAGAACACAGTGGGAAGCCACAAGCCAGTGACAGACCCAGTTCTCCTCAGGATGCCCATGGTGATGAGCAAAGGGAAAGGCTGAGATTCGGTCTCTCGATATTACCTGGAAAAGCAAGGATCTGTTACTTACGGATTCAATCATGTCCAGAGCTTCACTGAAGGCTGGTCCAGATGCTGGGTACAAACAGCTGGCAGCTTCGACAACCCATTTGTATGGTGATGTGACAAGCGAAGAGGCATCCTCAGGCACCGCATCATCTGGGGTCCCCTCAGCATTACGCTCTGCCAGTTCCGTGGCAGGCAGCTCTGAGTGCAGCTCCTGTACACCCGCCACTTCCTCGTCACTGACATCCTCTTCCTTTATTCCAGAGATATTGACTGGCCAGTTGGGCAGGATGCTCTTTGCACATACAACAAAGGAAGACCAACCTTTAGTACAAACTAAGGCAATACATGTCCTACGGACAAAGAGCAAGGGTCCCTGGACACACTCTGCTCCACCTGCTTTCCCACCAGCCGTTCAGTTTGTTTCCCATTCCTGCTCTTCCTCACTGCTCTGTCCCACACGCCATTCAAACAGAAGTCCATAAAGGATAAACATGTTTAATTAAAGGTTTTACTTAACAGTATCCCAGGAGAAAGTTAAACAAAGGCTAACCAGGCAGCATTAATTCTGCAGTTCCTAATTACCAAGAGACTGCCTTGGAAAACTACATTTTTTTCTTCATGAAAAAGGTGCTCTTTCCCTGCTTCACTTTTTTTAGTGGAAAGGAACAAAACACCTCCTTATCATACCTCCCCCATTGTCTGGAGCAGCCTCCTCCTTCCACCAGCGACAGCACTACAGGGCCAGAACAAAAGCAATCTGTCTCTGAGACACATCTGATACTGGAGTTGGCAAGATACCAGCACTAGCGGACTGCTGTTCTCTGCCTGCATAACACACTCAGGCTCACATTACACCTCTGGCTCCTGGAGGGAGAGATCTCCTAAGAGCCAGTCTCTTGGAAAAGGCTGGGAAAAGGCACAGACTGTTTCTGAAGACACCAGGCTGTGCCAAAGGCAACGTGAGGTGGGAGGAGGGTGGATGAACAGCTCTGATCTACATTGGCAGAGCAGGGGACTGGCCCAGGTGCATGCTGCAAATGTGCTGGTGCAATACCTGGCTCCCAGCTTTTGTTTGACTTTGGCTCTCCTTCTCATCCACCTCCACAAGCAAGTAGAGTGACCTGGACTCCTTAGTTTCATTGAGGAAGCCTCCTGTGTCTACCTTTCGCTTGATGGTGGAGTTCCAATGATTCTTCACAGCATTGTCGGTCCTGCCAGGAGATAAGAAGGAAAAAGAAGTCACCATTTACAGCAGCTTTAAAGCACAGCCAACAGCTCCTACAGGCTCTCCAGCACCATCCTTGAGCTCAACACATGGATTTCCACAGGCCACCCAGCTGCAAAGGCACCAGTGAGCAAAGAAGTCCTACCTCCCAGGCAGCAGCTTGGCAATCTCCGCCCAACGATTCCCCAGAACCTTGTGGGCCTCAAAAATGATGCGATCCTCCTCCTCTGTCCACGAGGACTTCTTCACCTCAGGGTTCAGGTGGTTATGCCACCGTTCCCGGCATTGCTTCCCTAACCGCCCTTTCAGGTGCTTGGCTATCAGGGTCCATTGTTTGGTGCCGTACTTTTTAACCAGCTCAATTACCTTTGAAGAGAGCGGGAGGAAAATGAGGAAATGGAATAAAGGAAGGGAAGTTCAATACAGCCATCTTCAAGCTTTGCTCTTCACCTCTCTTGGGACCAGGTAGAGCCAGTCAGAGAAAGGCCCCTTTGGAGAAAAAGCTGGAGGGAACCAGCACTGACAATCAGATGTACCAACACTTGAGAGAGCAATGGTTCAGCCAAATTTCTGAAAGAGGCTGCTTCCATGCAGACATTTTGCCACATGGCATGTGTGAAGGCAGAGGCAGAGGACTGCTCACAGAAGATGGGGTGGAGATGGGGCACCAGGGGCAGAGGGCCCCAGATGGAGAAAAACAGGCCCATTTCTGAGCAAGGGCCAAGTCCCACGTGCTCCAAGGCTCCTCTGCCCTCCCTCTTACCAAGGAGAAGGCCGCATGAAAACAGTCCCCCACCAGCTTTGCACTGGTCTGCAGCCTCCTCTAGTAGTGTGCTATAGCAAAGACATGCCAGGGCCCCAGCTCCATGCCCTGCTAGCATCAGGATGCAAAGTAAGAACTCCAAAGCATAAACAAGCCACATTCACTTAAGAGCCATGCACTTGATCACTTCTGCTTGAGGCCCAAGTGCAAATGCTTCTGAGCATGGAATCTGTTCTGAGCCCCTGCAATATGTCCACAGCACAGTCAGGATGAAACAATTTACTGCCTGCAGTGTTCAGCCCACACAAATCATAGAACCACAGAATAGTTTGGGTTGGAAGGGACCTTAAAGCTCATCCAGTTCCAACCCCCACCACGGGCAGAGAAATCTTTCACTTAAGCAGGTTGCTCCAAGTCCCATCCAACCTGGCCTTGAACACTGCCAGGGATGGGGCAGCCACAGCTTCTCTGGACAACCTATCTTACCACACTCATAGAGAAGCGCTTCTTCTTGTCTAATCTCAATCTCCCCTCTGTCAGTTTGAAGCCATTCCCCCTTGTCCTGTCACTACAGCCCCTTGTCAGAAGTCCCTCTCCAGATGTCCTGCAGGCCCCTTTAGGCACTGGAAGACTGTTATAAGGTCTCCCCAAACCTTAGAGAAGAGGCTGAAGAATTCTCAAAGAGCATTTCTACTCTGGCCAGCTGTGCTCAACTGAAAGGTGCTGGTAGATAGGTGATGCCCACAGAGCTTTTAGCTCATAACAAATGTCCCTACTTCAGACTGTTGTCTATCAAGCACAGAAATATGGACCAAAGACACCAAACTGAGGCACAGGCAAAGGAGCTGGAGTGCTTGCAGGGTAAAGCAATATGCTGAGTCAGGGGAAAGCTGAAGCCTGGCCAGGATGGGTAGGGTGGCAGAGTCAAGACATGCAAAGGGAAGAGCAAAGCAGGCAGCAACAGCTCTGCTGTAGGAAGGTAGAATCACATAATGAGAAGCTTCCCTAGGATGTGCTTAACACAACACATGGATGGGAGGCAAGGGGGACTGTAACAGCCTGTAATGGGATCAAAAGGGAGAGAAACAGGGGAGCAGAAGTGTTACAGAGACTCTGCCAAACTAGGCCATTTAGCAGCAATAAAACTTGGTAGAAGTTAGAAATCATTCCAATTTCTCTTAAGCCCATCAAGATGAGTGTGTCTGAGCTTGCCCTCAGCTCTTTTTGGGATCAGCAGAGAAAGAGACTCACAGAAGCCACAGTTCACCTAGCAGGCCTACTGAGGCATGGGAAAAAAAGTTTTCTTTTCTCTTAGGTCTAACACGGTCAGGTGAGGTGGAGATCCACCAGCAGGCAGATGAATTAATTCCCTTTTCTGCTCCCTCACTTGGTAGCCTACTATACCAGTACTGTGTGTGAAAGGGAGATGAAGATGCCTAGACCTGCTCTTGCACGTCACAGCCATGGTTGCATTAGGCTGCCCAGAACAAGTCAGACTGTACTTTAACTGTCACCCACCCTTGGAAAAAATTACACCCAAGGGTCTTTCACCTCCTTCCTCTCCCCAGACAGTCACAATCCAACATTCAGATCCTCTCAGCCCTGACTTACCTTTTGGTCCTCCTCTTTAGTCCAAGGGCCCTTAACCAAGTCTGGATTCAACACTCGCAACCACCGGTACTGGCACTGCTGATCACTGCGGTTCTAGGAAAAGGCACAAGAATAGCCATGTGTTAGACTGGAGGCTCCAACAACACCTACAGCAATTGCAGTCTCCACACACACAGGCTGGCCCTCAGAAAGCCTGCAGAAGCACATGGAGAATACCTACTATGACTAGGGCACAGAAGCCTCAATTCCTCACCCCACCTCAAGCAGACTCGCCTTTGAAAGGCCTATATACAAGAAGAATGTCTCCCTGCTCTGCAGGAGCACCAATTCACAGCCTGGGGCTTCAGTCACAGAGCAGAGTTCCACTGTGCAAGGTGCTGCACAGACACAGAGAGCCAGCAATGAGCACAAGAAGCAACAAGCAAATACTGACATTCCCATCTGAGAGAAGGGTCACTTACAGGAAAGTGACTGGCCAGGAACTTCCAGTCATTCTGCCCATAATGTCTTACTAACATCTTCAGCTGCTCATCCTGCAAAGAACAAAGACATCCATTGAGGCAACACACACCACAGGCACCCCTGGGCTGACAGCATCAAGAGAATGAGCTAGATCTTTTGAACTGTCAAGAAGGGATTTTTTTGGCATTCTGCATTCAGAGGACAGAGATAGTTAGCACCATCCTTTAGCAGTGCTCCAGCACATGGAACCCAACTGGAACACACTATCTGTTTCTGGACTCTCTACTAGGGTGAGCTCATACAGCAAGTAAAATGAGCTCAGCTCTATTCCAGTACAGTCTGGTTCAAATCCTGTGAGCAAGCGTACCTGCTTATCTAGCCCCAGTACAACCCTGAGCAGACAGTTCATTTCCCAGCTCAGCCACTGCTCATGCCTGGCCAAGACAGCTAAATGGTTTAAGTGTATCAGCATCAGCCCAGTGGTTTACTACCTTCCAGCACTATGGGGCACAGCGTTTCTTTTACAAACCTTGTTAATAGTCCAGGTGTGGGGTCGAGCTCACAAAAAGCCTGCCGTAGGTGCCTTGCCTGTGTGCTCCAGCTGGGCAAACAGAGGCATGAAATAATTCCCTGTCCCACATGAGCCCAAGGCTTTGATCCCTGCATAAAGACCACCTTAGTTGGTGTTCATACCCCAGAGGAAACAGGACATCTTTCAGTTTTCACACAGAACAAAGATGGAGGATCTGGGAGGACAGAAGAGAACATTCCAACTAATTTCAGGCTCACAGCCAGGATGACTAAGCCATGATCCTGATAGTCTTAACACTCCCTTCTTTTGCTAGAAAAAAGGGAGAACATTTTCACATTCAGCTTGCTTGAGGTCTCAGCCATCCTCCAGAACCTCTCTGCTGACCAGAGCCCTGCAGGCAGCAGCTCCCCTGCTCAGGGCTCACAAGCTTAAGCTAAAGTGGTTGGTGCTCTTGCTCTCCAGGCTACACTTCAAACCCCTCTGAGTCCCCTGGCCTCATTAAGACCTCAGCTCACATCAGCAGAACAGACACAGGGTCTTCTCCAGTAGCAAGACAGCAGGAGGCGGTGTCGTGGCTGGCAGGTGAGGACTGTAGTGGAGGCACTCAAGCCCCAGATGCCACGTTAGAGACCTACCTCAAGGTACCTGCTCTCAGCTAGTGCCAAGCTCTCACTCACCTCTTCTTGCGTCCACTTGACTTTGCACCTGCCATCCCGCTGCTCTGGCACATCCTGGTCAGTATCCTGGTAATGCAGCTCATCCTGGTCCTCACTAGAAATAAATAAGAGGATTATAGTTATCATCTCTGATAAAAAGGCAACAGAGCTCCAAGAGCAACCTGCACTTCCCAAAGCAGAGCCCTGGACCTATTCTCTTCCAGCCCTGAGCCCCAAACACCTCACATTCACTCTGACACCCCAAGTTTAAAGCAGTCCCTCAGCTTTAGACTCTCGGTGCACACCAGCAGTTTTTATGCTGCTGGGAACAAGGGAAGGCACATTTATCTCGATTTCCTTCCCCTTCTGCCCCTCTGGAAAGGCTTTTCATCTAGGGACTGGCACTGTTTCCCCTCCTTACAGCTCACCGATCTCCCGGACTGTTGGACTAAAGAGGGATAGGAGCAGTGCACACACACATACCCCTCCCCCGAGCTCTGTCCACCGCCTGCCGTAGCCCCTCAGACCTGCCCTACCACTGCCCTGCTCCCGAGCAGTTAAAGCCAGGCCCGCACCCCGCTCACAGATAGAGCCAAGCGGAGCCTTTAGAGCGGGGCCTGAGGAATACAGAAGCCGGGGTGCGAGGCCGCGGCCCTGCTGCAGCGCGCCGGAAAGCGGGAACGTGCCGCCCGGGGCGGATCACGGCGCGGAGCAGCGGAGGAGGCGGCAGGACGAGCCCGCACCGCGGCCGGGTGGGCTCCGGGACAACTGCACTCACCCGCGGCCGCGGCGCGACATAGCGAGGCCGGGCGGCGGCGGCGGCGGCGACGGCGGCGGCGGCGGCGGCACTTTCCTATCTCGCGCCAACGGCGCCCCCCCGCCGCGCGGGGCCGGGCCGCGCATGCGCACTGCGGCCGCCCGCCCGCACAAAGAGGCGCGCGCGGAAAAGCTCCCGCCCGCCCCGTCCCTGAGAAGCTCCCCGCGGCCCTAGAGCCCGCCCGCCCCGTCCGCGAGCGTCCCAGCGCCTCTTTGAGCAGGCAGCCCTGGGCGCGGGGCAGGAGGATTCCGCACCCCCACTTCCCTCCCGACGAGACCCGCAGCAGGCCTCCGGGAACGCGGTTTGGGATGCAAAGGGAACCCCTCAGGACGTGGCCTGGCTTAGCTCCGGGAAGGGGTTTGCGTCCCCATGGCCACCCTATGCCCCCACCGCGGGACCCCCGGCAGCCGCCGCTCTGCCCAAAACGGACAGAAAAATAAGAACCAAGCACCTCCTGCGCACTGCTCTGGCAGCACCGCTCGCTCCGGGGGCGCGCTCCGGGGTCAGCACAGGCCTGGCAAGTCCTAGAAGAGAGGAGAGGCAGTCAGTGCAGAAAAGCTCAGCTCTGCCCTGATCCCGCGGCCGGCAGCGGCACTGTCATCCTGGCACACCTTGTGGGAGCAGCTCCCCAGAGACAGCCAGCCCTGAACACCCCACGGCTTCACACACCTGCATTTTGGAGTCTGCTGCTCACATGCTGCCTGCACACAAAGCACACACCATAGCCAACATCCGCGTTCAGCCTGCACGCACGGATGCTCCCAGACAGTGCTTAAGGGCAAACAAAACAAACTTAAGAGAGATCATACAGTCACAGACTGGTTTGTCTTGGAAGGGACCTTAAAGCTCATCAGTTCCAACCCCTGCCATGGGCAGGGACACCTTCCACTAGAGCAGGGTGCTCCAAGCCCCTGTGTCCAACCTGGCCTTGAACACTGCCAGGGATGGGGCAGCCACAGCTTCTCTGGGCACCCTGTGCCAGCGCCTCAGCACCCTCACAGGGAAGAGCTTCTGCCTAAGAGCTCATCTCAGTCTCCCCTCTGGCAGGTTAAAGCCATTCCCCTTGGCCTGTCCCTCCAGGCCCTTGTCCAAAGCCCCTCTCCAGGTTTCCTGCAGCCCCTTGAGGCACTGGAGCTGCTCTAAGATCTCCCCTTAAGGAGCTTTCTCTTCTCCAGCTGCCCCAGCCCAGCTCTCTCAGCCTGGCTCCAGAGCAGAGCTGCTCCAGCCCTCGCAGCATCTCTGTGACCTCCTCTGGGCTCCCTCCAGCAGCTCCACATCCCTCTGGCGTTGTTGGCCTCAAAGATGCACCAGGACTGCAGAAGCGGGGGTCTCACCAGAGTGGAGTCACTTGTGGACCCTGCCTGAGTGCTGGTCTAGGAAGGAAGGATCTGTGTGTCATCATCCTTCCTCTGCTGCTGCTGGACCACAGGCCATGGGCACACTCCTCTGCTCTTCAGGGCTGGTCAGTGACTGGCTACAATAAATCAGGCCCTCGCAGGAATCTATCCACATCCAGTGCCTTAATTCTGGGGAAAACCTGCCCCCTCTTAGTACCACTAACAGGTAGAGGGATTTACTGAGACTCTCTATACCCCATATAAAGTTAAAAGTAGTGGTTTACAGGATGAGGCTGAATGAACACAACTCTAGGGAGGCTCAGTTATGACCTTAAAGCAATAAGCAGGCTGTGGTGCAACTGATTCGCTCTACAAGACAGTGACAGGGCAGATGACCACCTGCCTATCCTGGAGACTGCTCAGCTCCTCCATCTTCAAAGCAAGATGAGACAGAGTGGTCCTGCTGCTCTGAGCATACAATTTGGTAGTGAACAGTAACCTCTTTATTCTGACAGGCACGTGCTGATCTCCATAAACCTGACAGTGGTAGGACTCCACATCATGCTGTCCCCCAAGAGGCACGGTAAGAACATCCTGACCATAAAGGGAATCTCAGAAAATGCATTTGTGGCAGTACCCTCCAGCCATAGCCATTCTTCTGTCTGCACTCACTACATGGACTCCAGCAGTGCTGCCAAACCAGACAACACATGGGAACTTCCCACAGACTTGGACAACATAATAGAGGGCAGCTCTCTGTGCGCTGTTAAGCAGTTGGAGTCTCTGAGCAGCTGTGGGAAGCCTGACCCAGGGCACTTCTGACCTCAGCCTCACCTGCTTCTGCAAGTCCCACCACAGAGAGGCCGCCTTTGACCTGTCCACTTTGCCTGGGGAGCACCACAGCAGAGCTGGCTGCCTGATGGTTGCACTGCTGCACAACACCTCACTGCCATGCGAGAAAGAAAAGCATCCCAACCCCCTGGAGAACCTGCTCTCCGAGAGCACTGAGCTCAGCAGTGACCTCTCAATCCCTGGGAAGCTGCCAGCACCCACATGGGAGATCTCTGCAATAAAAGCCCCCCCTGGATATCAGCCTGTCCCTGGATGCAAGTACTGAGGAGTTGAGGCTCCTGGGATGCTCCAACCCAGGCACACAGTCCCTGGAGACCTCTCTGGTCTTGGCTGGGTGCCTTCAGGAGGCCACCTGCATTGACCTGCACATCTGACACCCCCAAGGCCCAGATGAAGGATCTTGACCCTATCCCCGTGTTTCTGCATCAGGCTCCATGAGGCTGCCCCAGCTTCTCGCTGCAGTGGTGGCCCGTGGGGTGACTGCCTGTGGACCCGCCCCCCTCCTCCCTGGCCACTGACCTCTGTATTAATGCAATAAAGGGATGAGCTTCACCCCGTGCCTGGTCTCTGCTGCTCCCGGCCTAAGGCTGAGCTCTGCTGAACGCGGGCGCAGGGCCGGCCGGGGCCCTGCTGCCGGCGAGTGCAGCTGCCTCCAACGTCTTCCCCACCTGTGAGGAGAGCCCGGGCAGATCCCGCGGCCCCTCTACCCCCGAGACTGCGGCGGGGCCGCCACGGAGCTCCGCGGCTGGCTGAGGAAAGCCAGACGTCGCGACAAGATGGCCGAGCCCCCGGCTCTGCTCCCCCGGCGCGGCCCCGCCCGCTGTTACCTGTCAGAGGGGCCCGGGAGGTCCCGGTGAAGTACGGGCGGCGGAGCCCTGCGCCGACCCCCGCCGTCGGCCCATGGCGGCGCTGCCCACAGGGAGCTCGGGCAAGGAGGCGGCGCGGCTGACGATCCCTCTTCTGGCACACGGGGAGAAAAGCATCCTGAGCGCCGGGGACCGGCCGGGCAGCGGACCGCAGCACCGCGCCGCCTGGCACAGGGAAGGCTGCGGCCTCCTGCGAGCTCCCGCGGGTCCTGCAGCGGGTCTCCCTCCGCTCGAGCTCCGTGCAGGTTAATCCTCGCCCCAGCTGCCGGCCCGGGCTGAGAGGAGGCACCGAGCCCGCCCCAACGGCCCTCCCCCCCCCAGTCTCTTGCTCTCCCGTCAGAGCTCCCCGCCTCGCACAGCCTCTGCCCGCCGGGTTTCCTCCCTCTCCAGTGGCTGCTTACAAGACACAGCCCTGGGGAATTACTTGTTAAAACCATGGCCCAGGGCCTTTATGAACCAATATATGCTGCTCCCTCTTCTTCTAGGGATAGATTAAGAGAAGAGCAGTCACACAATCATCACAGAACCATAGAATGGTTTGGGTTTGAAGGGACCTTAAAACTCATCCAGTTCCAATCCCCTACCACTGGCAGAGACACCTTCCACTAGAGCAGATTGCTCCAAGCCCTGTCCAACCTGGCCTTGAATCACCTTTATTACACTCGCATGACCAAACTAAGCACTTCTGTAAACCAAATAACAGTTTAAATACTTCCAGAGGGATAAAGGGGTAACTTTGAAGGAGAGGCAAGCTATTTCCTCCACATGCACCTCACACTAGAACTTTTGGCCAAAAAAGCATTCATTCAGTGAAAAATCTTTTCTTGTACTTCAGCTGTTAAGAGGCACTACAGACAAACAGCACGCTGTAGCTTGCATTCTCTGGCTGCCCAGTTGACTTCTTTCTAAACCACATTACATCAGGAACGGGTGAGAGAGGGCGCAGTATTTACAGTTTGAACTACTGTCCTGGGTTCAGCTGTAAGTTACTTTTCTCCTTCCCAGTAGCTGGTGCAGTGCTGTGTTTCCAACTTCAGTCTGAGAACAATGCTGGTAACGCACTGATATTTTAGTTGTTGCTCAGCAGTGCTTACCCTGATCCAGGACTTTTCAGTCTCATGATCTGCCAGAGAAGGGGCATGGGAAGCCAGGAGGAAGCAGAGACAGGACAGCTGACCCAAACTAAGCAAAGAGGTATTCCATACCACAGCACATCATGTCCAGTATAGAAATGGGGGAGTTACCTGGAAGGCCCAGATCACTGCTCAGGTCTGGCCAAGGTGCTGATCAGTTCTACTGGGCATTACTTGTGTTTACTGGTTTCTATCCCTTTCCCTTTTTAGTTTCATATTCTTTCTCGTTATTTCCCTTATCATTATTAGTAGTAGTTTTGTATTATACTCTAGTTATCGGACTGCTCTTGTCTCAGCCCCTGGGGTTTACATTCTTTCCGTTCTCCTCCCCATCCCTCTGGGAGCAGGGGTGATGAAGCGAGGGAGTGAGCGAGTAGCTGCATGGTGCTGAGTCACCGGCTGGGCTTAAACCATGACAACTATACGCACCACAGGACAATACAAACCAGATCCATAATGAGCAAGAGCATCACATGGCTGTTTGGTTCAGCTACAGTCTGTGGAGGGGGAGTGTTTGGTGTTGATACTGCAGAGGGAAAATGAAGAGTATTATGTAAATCTGTGGCTGGAATATACAAAGTATTCTGTTTGACAAACAACCATGGCCTTAAAGAAAAATAAATGGAAGAGAAAGAAATGAAAAATATCAAAGACGCTGCTATGAAAATCACATGCCTGCAGTGTAAGAAGAGATACAACCACCACTGCTAACCTTGTCTGAACGTGTCTCCACCGGTCAGTAACTTTGCTGGCGCTTTGGGACACCTCCTCTAGAAAAACCTGCACCAAGCTGGCATATGAAGCAGTGTAAAACGTGGGATGAACGATGAACAGATCTCTTGCAAAAAGCAGCTTTGATGTTAAAAACCATGGCAGAAGACAATAAAGCCCAGGTGTCGCAAAGGCCACATAGAAGACTCGTGTGGGGGAGGAATTTATGTATAACAGTTCAACTGTCAGGCTGACATCCAAAATGTGGTGTAGAAGTGCCATCTTACAAGTCCTTGCAACGAAGACACTCAGTATTAATGATGTTGACAAATCTTTTGCTCTCACTAATCATATACTCGGCTCTATTTTAGCTGTGCACTGAGCTTCAACATTTCATGGTCAATAAACAGCACTTGACTTTCCACTCCTGTGCATTACCTAGCTCACTATCTCTGGCTAGAGATCATGTAACTGTAAGAAAAAATATTCCTGAGTTTCTGCACTGTACCACATTTTCTTAATAATAATCCTTTCAATCTTAAAGTCTTTTTCATCCAAATGCTGTCCCCTTTCATTTCAAAACAATGTAGTTCCAGTCTTATGTGAGACAGCGATCTGCAATGATGTCATTACTGCTGAATTTCAATTCTTCCCTTCTCCTGTAACAAACACACCTCTCCTTGGTTCAGTTTGCAGAGACAACAGGAGATGCCTCAAAGTGACAGACTGGCATTATTATCAGCAGCTCCTGTATTTATGGCTGTATTTTCTTTTGCACATTTCACCCACCAGAACAATCTTTCCCCCAATTAAAGGCTATGTGTACAAACAGAACCTACAGTAAACTTTACTACAAGACAATAAACACTGACCCAGGAAGAAGGACCCAACCCACATTTTTCTCTGTACAAGATTTTTTTTCCATACATTATAAAACTACAGTTTTAATAAAGAAGTAGAAAAATAAGAAATTACTTGGAAAGTGCTTTCAAAGTACAAGTTCTTCCACAAAAGGCATTAATTATCCAAACTACTACACACAAATGATCAAAATATTCTGTGAACTACTGAGATGGTCCCAGTCAATACTGAACATGGAGGTTGTAAAAAAAAACAAACAAAAAACAACCCAACCAAAAAACCCCAAACCAAACCAAAAGTATATTTTGACTAAAGTGCCTGTCTCAAACTGGGGAAAGCCACATCTCGGTTACCATTCTGGAATCCAGCTTCACTTGTGTCAGTATCATGTTCCTTAGGAAAGGGAAGAGGAGGAGAAAAAAACCATTAATAATAGGGTAGAAACTGATCTGATTTTTGGCTGAGTTAGACTGTTTGAGAAACAGGGAATACTTGTTAGTACAAACGGATCCGCTGATAAGCTCCAAACTTTGAAGCATCAAACTTACTATGAAGAACTGTTTCTGCACACAGTACCTCCTGTGAGCAACGCTGCTGGTTTTGCATCCACACTGCAGCACTAGGGAGCCGTGTGACCATTCATGAGGGCACACTGCTTTTACTCCATGCACCACTGATGAACTGTATTTAGCTGAAATTACCAAAACTACACTTGCGTGTATTAATCGTCCAATCAAAATAAATGAGAGAATTAATAAACTGAGCACTACGCATTCTACACAGATCAACAGTCCACACTTCACTGGTCTAATTTATTGTACAACAAACATCTTAACACCTCACTGTACCTCTTGCCTGTGAGAAGTGTAGCTGCTAAAAAGATGCAACAGCCTCAGTGCTGATACTATCAACTACTCACTTGTAATGCTGTCATTGAAAATACCTGGTTCAGTTTCTTAAACTCAGCCACTTGGAAAAAGATGTGCTCCAGGATATGTTTGGCATCTTGCTTCTCCTTTGGGAGTTTACTTGTTACTCCTAGGATATCACCACATTTTCGTACATAAAACTCCAGGTCATCATCAGTACCTAAACAAGCATCCCAGAGAATAAGGCAGCTGAATATCACACATCTCTGTATCAACTGAGCAAAAGCTTATTACAAATCTCTGTTTGGTGCTGGCATTCTGGAATGTTAAGTTCTATAACTAAGGTGAGTGGACTAACCATGACGTACTCCATCGGTACTACGCCAGCTAGTATTTTCTCATCTTGTTTAGACTTAAGGTGTATTTAGAATAATCTTCACGTTTTAACTTCAAAGCATAAAAACAATAATAAGCAAGAGTGTGCACAGCAATTCATGCATGATACGGGAAACAGCAGGCAGAAACGTAATAAAATGTCATGTAAGAAACAAAGTAAAAAGGCATGGTACATAAAGTCCTACTAGCAATTTCCCACACCTTTCAATTTCACAGTTCAGCATGATAGTAGTGGATTTTCATAAATGAGGCTTATGGTTTAAAATCAGATACAATAATTTTTCCCCCCAAACTTGGACTTTCTGTAGAAATGTATAAACAGTCAGTCTTTCTGCTTACATTTGTTTGTAATCTCTGCAAGACGAGCTTTTTCAGAAGAAAAAGTTTCATCCAAGTCAAACAGCTCCAGAGGGGGAGGAGGCAATTCTCTGAAAGCAGGTGGAAAAACCTTGAAGAGAAGAATTAGCACGGTTTATTGCCACATATTTTTTTTTTACACATCTCTAAGACAACAGTTTGGGACTTAGACTGTATTTAAGAAACCTTTTGTGAAGTCAAATGCAACCCCAAAGCCCACAGTACAAAGGGACCCCCCCTCTAAAAATTCCACTTATATCTTGTAAAAATAACTGAAGATTCCAAAATAGTCACAAGTATGCCAGAGTTATCACCCAGCATCACAACTAGACACACTACATTGGCAGTTTGTTTCCAGTTTAGCTCCATGAGACCCAGGTGATGGCTGAGGGAGCTCAGGTACCAAGCTCACCGTAACACCTCAACCTGGAAACATATGTCGCATTCATTCTGGTAAGAGTATTTGCTTTTGCGTGCAATCACCACATATGCCACAAGGCTGGATGAGACTTTGAGCAACACGGTCCAACAGAAGGTGTCCCTGCCCCTGGGAGGGGGTTGGAACACGATGGGCTTTAAGGTCCCGTCCAACCCAAACCATTCTATGATTTCATGAAGTTGGTCCTGTGTTTTTAAATGGCAGCGCATGAGGCTAGTTGCACTCCTGCAGCTACAAGCATCCCAGTGATTACATTCCTCAGTTGCCAAGGTAAGGATGAACAGAGCCATGATGGCAAAACTCAAAATGTACTTGCTTTTCCAAGTAAGTCTGACACTGCCATAGTTCATGTTGTTGTTGTTGCCAGCCCAAACCCGTGCTGGTAAAAGTTTGTCCAGCCCTTGCTGTAAAAGACCAACACTTCACTTTTTACCTCCCCAGAGGATTTGGAGATGGAAGAAGAGTGGGACAGCTTGGCTCCTCCCTTGGCAGCAGCTAGCACAACTTACACCACCACTACCTTCTGAACTACAGTGTTCTTTTCTCACAGCAAAGGCTGAAGCAGCACCTCACAAAACTGGAACAAGCTGGAGGTTTATATATACAAGACATTCTGCTGTGGTACCAGGTGTTACATTTTCAAGCTCTGTTGATAAAATTAGAAATGTAAGTAAGTGCTCTTCCCTAACTTCCCTAAAATAATAGTCCTAAAATGTACTGAACTCCAAAGTGATTAATTATTACTACAGCATTTCTCACTATTTGGTTTTTTTTGTTTGTTTGTTTGTTGTTTGTTTGTTTTTCTTTTTTGGTGTTTTTTGTTTATTTGTTTGTCTTTTTAATAAGAACTATGTACACAACACATGAAACAAGGGTCCTCCACGGCTGTATTAGCCAGGAGATTACTCACAGCTGGCTGGAGGACAGGTAGTGGAGTCTCAAATTGAGGTTGAATGAGTTGGAGAGGTTCATGTTTCACATTCAGCTGTTCATAAGCTCTGCAGCACAGAAAAAGACCAAGTGTGAGAGAAGAAATTACAACATCTATTTCCACTTTCAGGCTAGAGAGATGCAGAGTCTCTATGACATTATGCATAGACACAGCATATCTCAGGAATATCTAATTTTAGAAGGACCCCAGAGAACTTACACGAGTAATAACTGACTTCTACAGCAAGCAAATTAGTTAAAATTATGACAGAGAGTAATGATAAGTTGATATGTAAGATGATTAAAAATAAAGGTACTACACCTCTGTACTTAAAACAACTTTTAAATAGAGGCATCAGGACAAAGTGATCCCATCCAAAAAGAGCAAACCTGAGATTTCAAAGGACTTTTCAGGAATTCACTAGCAAAAACTATCTAAAAAAATATGTTACAGGATCGGAAGGGAGATCTCACTATGAACTCACATCTAGTGAAAATACAAAAAGTACAGAGGAAGAAGAAAGAGTGTCCGCAACAGAGTGGAATTTAATGGAATGTGTTTTAAGGCTGCTGCTACCTAACGTGTTCATACATGAGCTGGGCAACAAAGGATTTATGAGGGACAAAGCTACCAGCAGTACAGACCGGGCAAAACAGTAGCAATCTTCAGACACAATTATTGGGAAATGCAACTCAATAAATGCCAAGTAAGTAAAAAATGGAAAAATAACCAGCTCTCAGTTATCACTCCAGAAAGCGCTCAACATCACTGCAGATAATTCTCATATCAGTTCACTGAATCGGCAATAGTCAGAAAAAAGGAATACACAATGTCAGAAACTACAGCTAAGACAAGAAGCAAGAGAAAATACCACTGTCACACTTGTACAAATCAATCTTCTGGTACATCCATATTCAGAATGCTGCCTAGAGTTCAGTCCCGCCTGCTTTTAAGCACAAACAGAAAATGCATAATACGGAATGGAAAAGGAAAGGGAAAGGAACAAGAATGGAAAGGAAATCACAGCTGCTGACTTGATAACTGAAGGAAGGGCAGTTGTATCCATCTGATAAAGGGACATATCAAACAGCTTTGTGAAGTCTCTTGGGTTCTCATCTCCTTCCTGCAGACAGACTCGCAGGTGCTCAGACAGTGCAGCTGTATCTGGGAGCATGGTATAGTCTGAAATCTGAAAACACACACACACAAATACACACACTTATGGCTTAAAAAGTCCAACCCACTTACATAACCTCTTTCTAGTTTACCTCTCACCTGAAATCTCATTTAGAAATAATTATTTCACTTTTCGCCAGGTAGGACCCTTTGCAACACAGCTTACTAGACTGGGAACCTGCACAAATATTCTCTCAGCTGAAAAGCTGCTTGCCACATGGACACTGTTAATTCTTTGGAATTAAAAGAAACAGCTTACTAGTCACCTGTGCAAGACTGTTGTTCTTTTTATGTATACAGAGGATACAATTTTATCCCATATGTATTTCCAAATAAAAATAGTGTTTGCATATGTCAGTTAAAAAAACCCAACAAAACCTACTAAAATTCCCAACAGTTGATCCTGTCCATACACAGAAAATCTGCCTTTACTTCATGCACCTTTGTCTTGTCTGAGGGCTCAAAGACTTTCACAAATGAAATCTCTTACAGAATAGCAACCTAAGTCTGAGAGATACAATACTATTACTTTTTATGCCTAAACTGTCTACTCAGTCTTTGACCCTGAATAAAGGGTCTGCAACAACAGCCACCATGCAGCTGTGAACGCTTTTCTGCTGAATACACAAACTGTGAGAACTGGCGCTGCTACATCCTTATGATGGACGGATAAGGAGCTGCTGAGGAAAATTCAAAGGAAAAAAGAGGCTTACAAAAGGTGGAAGCAAGGTCAGGCAGCCTGGGAAGAATACACGAATGCTGTCCAGGAAGCTAGGGACCAGGTTAGGAAAGCTAAGGCCCACTTAGAATTAAACTTGGCTAGGGATGTTAAGGATAACAGGAAGGGATTCTATAGGTACACTGCAAATAGAAGACTGCCTAGGGACAACGTGGGTCCTCTCCAGAAGCTATCGGGAGAACTGGCTACCCTGGATTTGGAGAAGGCTGAGGTTCTTAATGACTTCTTTGCCTCAGTCTTCACCAGCAAATGCTCTGACCACACCACCCAAGTCTTGGAAGGCAGACGCAGGGACTGTGAGAATGAAGACCCTGGGCCCACTGTAGGAGAGGATCTGGTTCAAGACCACCTTAGGAACCTGAATGTATACAAGTCCATGGGACGTGATGAAATCATCCACAGGTCCAGAAGGAGCTGCAAATGAAGTTGCTAAGCCACTGTCCATCGTATTTGAAAAATCATGGCAGTCAGGTGAAGTTCCCGATGACTGGAAAAAGGGAAATATAACCCCCATTTTCAAGAAGGGGAAAATGGATGAGCTGAGGAGCTACAGAGCAGTCAGCCTCACCTCTGTGCCTGGCAACATCTTGGAGCAGATTCTCCTGGAAGGCATGCTGAGGCACACAAAAAACAACAAGGTGCTTGGTGACAGCCAGCATGGCTTCACTAAGGGGAAATCCTGCCTGACCAATCTGGTGGCCTTCTATGATGGGGCTACAGAACTGATGGACAGGGGCAGAGCAGTTGATGTCATCTACCTGGACTTGTGTAAAGCCTTTGACACTGTCTCCCATGACATCCTTCTCTCTAAGTTGGAGAGACATCAATTTGATAGGTGGACCACTCGGTGGATAAAGAACTGGCTGGATGGCCGCACGCAAAGAGTAGTGCTCAGTGGCTCAGTGTCCAGCTGGAGACCAGTAACGAGTGGTGTCCCTCAGGGACCGGTCTTGTTCAACATCTCTGTGGGTGACACAGACAGTGGGATTGAGTGCACCCTCAGCAAGTTTGCCGATGACACCAAGCTGTGTGGTTCGATTGATACGCTGGAGGGAAGGAATGCCATCCAGAGGGACCTAGACACACTTGTGAGGTGGCTGATGCCAACCTGATGAAGTTTAACCATGCCAAGTGCAAGGTCCTACACCTGGGTCAGAGCAATCCCTGGCACAGCTCCAGGTTGGGCAGAGAAGAGATTCAGAGCAGCCCAAGGAGAAGGACTTGGGGGTGTTGGTCGATGAGAAAATGAACATGAGCCAGCAGTGTGCGCTTGCAGCTCAGAAACCAACCGTATCCTGGGCTGCATCAAAAGGAGCGTGACCAGCAGGTCGAGGGAGGTGCTCCTGTCCCTCTGCTCTGCTCTCGGGAGACCTCACTTGGAGAATTGTGTGCAGTTCTGGTGTCCTTAACGTAAAAGGGACATGGAACTGTTGGAACAAGTGCAGAGGAGGGCCACGAGGATGATGAGGGGACTGGAGCACTTCCCGTATGAAGACAGGCTGAGAAATTTGGGGCTGTTGAGGCTGGAGAAGAGAAGGCTGCGTGGAGACCTCAGAGCAGCCTTCCAGTATCTGAAGCGGGCTATAGGGATGCTGGGGAGGGACCCTTCATTAGGGACTGTAGTGATAGGACAAGGGGTAATGGGTTTAAACTTAAACAGGGGAAGTTTAGATTGGATATGAGGAAGAAATTCTTTACTGTAAGGGTGGTGAGGCCCTGGAATGGGTTGCCCAGAGAAGTTGTGAATGCTCCATCACTGGCGGTGTTCAAGGCTGGGCTGGACAGAGCCTTGGATGGCATGGTTTAGTGTGAGGTGTCCCTGCCCATGGCAGCGGGGTTGGAACTGGATGATCTTAAGGTCCTTTCCAACCCTTACTATTCTATGATTCTATGATCTCTTACCTCAGGATCCTCCTTATTCATCTGGTTCAAATGGATATCTGATGTTGTGAGCCATCGGAAAAGCACATCCTGGAGAAGGACAAAACTTAATTAATTTCAGGAGGGTCCAAGTAATCTTATATTATGCTTAAACATTCAAATTAAATCCATTCCATAACATACTATGAAGAAGAAGGAAAAAAAGGGTACTATATCAAAGATTATCTCTGGGGAAAATATGAACTTTATTTGTATTTACATATGGAAGCAACAAGTTATGGCAATGAGCACACTCTGTACAAGGTGCATACTTTCAGAAACACCTCAGCAGGAAACCCCCTTTCTTACACAGAAGGTGTCATATGCCACTTTGTAAAGTGCATTACAACCTTCAGGTATCAGGAGCCATGTATGTAAAGGTTTACTGTTAATCAGTGGCCATAACGAAGTGCTAAAGAAGCTAAGAAAAAGTAGTACACAAAAAACCCCAACAAACTACTTCAATATTAATAACTAACGAGGAGAACAGAAGTAGGAAAAACTTTTCAGAGTCCTACAAGATAAATAATAAACTGCATCTTTAAAAGCTTCTTCCTGTTAGCTGTGCTGCGACAACCTCCTCATGATGTTCAGTACTGGGTTAGAATCTCCATACTGAATCCACTTCAAAGCTGTCTTACTCTAACATGAAGCTTGTGAGTGAGCCTGGTTTTTGGGGGGTTTTGCTGTTGTTTGTTTTGTTTTTTTTTTTTTCTTAAGGAAAAACAAAGAACCCAACTCCCCAACTCAGACCAACCAAAACAAACAAACAAACAAACAAACAAAAAACAACAACCAAAAATACCTTACCATAATCTTCCCATTTTCTTCTTTATCTAAATATTGATCACTGAACATGTGGGAAGACCCCAGCGCTGCCATCTTTCCACCCTGATTCTATCAACAAAGAATACAATATAGCAAAAAATCCTTCTCGATATTCCAAATCACAGTTTGGGGAAAATTGTTAATGCTGTCTAATTAGAAAGTGATTTAAAGAAATAAATAGGAAATCTCGGAATAAGTAGTGGCGAAAGCAGTTTCAAACTTGGCAAGCTCACAGGAGCATGGCACAGCAGCATCCTAAGTGTTTATGCTGTTAAGGTTCGCAAATCTATTAAGAATACTGATCTGCATTGCGTAAGAGCAGACAGACAATTGACTGAGCCTTAAGAAGATATTCATGAGACATCTTTGGAATTCTTCTCTAAAATGACTCTTAATCCTTCCAGGAAGACATACAGAAGAAACCGTAAGTTTTCAAGAGGACAAGGAACCCTGTAATGCTCCTGCACTGACAATGAAACTCATCACATGATATAACCATACATACTGCTGTAACAAATTTGAAGATACATCAAACAAAGCTCCAGTTTGTTCAACAAATGTTTGACGTTTTGTACTCGTTTTGCAAGGTTTCAACCCAAGTTCTACATGCCTTACCCACAATAGCACTTTCAGTTGCTATTCTTTACTGTATCTCTTTTTCATTCCGAGATCTTGTTTTCCTTCTACCAAGTTTCTCTGCTCTGCCTGAGAACTTCTGTCTCTGCCTTCATCTCCTACCCTTGTGCTTAAAATTTCCTTGAGATAGACAGGAAACATGATGCCCCCTATTTGACATTCATGTCACAGTACTAGATCAAAGGAAGAACACTTCAGTAATCAAATCATGAAATACATATTATATGGATTTCACTTGCAGCATAATGTAGTTTTTATAATTCTTATAAGAAAGCACTCCTCTCCATACCCATTAGGTGAAGCACATGAGGCCCCACATAAACAGGCACAGTCTTAAAATAAGAACACCAACCAGCAAGGCTATAATCCTGGTAGAGTTCTCATACAGAATCATGGAATGGTTTGGAATGGGCCTTAAATATTATTCAGTTCCAACTCCCTGCCATGGGCAGGGGCACCTTCCGCTGGACCAGGTTGCCCAAAACCCCATTCAACCTGGCTCTGAACCCATCCAATCTGGCCAAATCCCATCCAACCTGGACTTAAGGCTTTGCAGAACTTAGATGACTTACATTGCAAAAAGACAACTTCAACATTAATGCACATAATCTCAGATTATCATGGGTTCAAAACTAGGCATGAGTCTGGGGAGTACATTGGATCTATGTGCAAATACTGTGTGCGTGGAGGGATTTTATTATATCTTACTCTGACAGCTGCAGACAAAATGCAAGCAGTAAGTGTACTTGTCAATTCACTTCATGCTGCTGTATTGTCTTTGTTTTATAGACTTTACTCAGCCACAACATGGGGGGATGAACGTGGGCATCCTTAGATGCCCAACTAACAAAGATATCAAAAAAACATAGTAGTGTTAGAAACTCACCTACATAGTAAAAAATGTGTTAATGTGTTTACCTTTGCCAACAATATTAATCCTTTGTTTGTACTTATTAACTACTACTAGATTTATGGTTGGGTTTATAAATTAACAGGGCTGGATGGGTTACACTACATACAACACCTACTGGTTCCAAGGTAACAGTCCTCTTCCTTAACACAATATGGTGTATTGATGAAGCTAATTATAATCTTACTTAATAAATGACCACTAAAGCATGTGGGGGGAAAAGAAAAATTTCAAAGAACTAAAAATATCCATCTATCAACCAAAGAATATAATCTTTGCTGACCACCAAATTATCCTCTGAACCCCATGCAAAGAAGTTTACCACAAAAGAAGCCAGGCTCACCAGGAGTTTGCAGATACATCAAAACCAGAATCATAGAATCAGATGGACTGGAAAAGACCTTTAAGCCCATCAAGTCCAATTGTTCTCCAGCAGTGCCAAGGCCACCACTAACCCACATCACTGAGGGCCTCATCTACATGGTTTGTGAACACCTCCAGGGACGGTGACTCCAGCACTGCCCTGGGCAGCCTGTTCCAATGCCTGAGCACCCTTTGCGGAAGGAATTGTTCTTCATCTCCATCTAAACCTCCCCGGCACAGCTTGAGGCCATCTCCTCTTGTCCTGTCCCTTGTCCCTTGGGAGCAGAGACCAGACCCCTCCTGGCTCCATTCTCCTGTCAGGCAATTGGAGAGAGCAATAAAGTCCCCCCTGAGCCTTCTCTTCTCCAGACTGAACCCCCCCAGGTCCTCATCACACTGTGCTCCAGACCCTTCGCCAGCTCCATTGCCCTTCTCTGGCCCTGCTCCAGCACCTCAATGTCTGTCTTGTAGTGAGGGGCCCAGAGCTGAACACAGGATTCCGCATGTGACCTCACCAGTGCCCAGTACAGGCAGATAATCACTGCCCTGGTCCTGCTGGCCACACTTATGCTGATACAGGCCAGGATGCTGTTGGCCTTCTTGGCTACCTGGTCACACTGCAGGCTCATGTTCAGCCAACAAGAACTGGGTCTGAAAGTATTCCCAGAATATAAACTAACAATTTCTGTGAGGGGTAGGAGAATGCATGGTTTGTTACATGCAGAATCATACCTCATGCTGATAGAAAGCAAGAATAGGCCTGTTGAGTGGGAAGCAGACAGATCCTGTTGACAGAATAGCCACTGCTGGCTTCATCACATTCAGTGTGGCACCAAATGGATACACAAAAGTGAGAGCTCTGCAGAAAATACAGGAACTCTATAAGTACCTGCATGGATCAGGTAGGCACAAAACTCAGTCTGTCTGCCTGAAGAACACACTGTAACTGTGAGCTAGCACAGGAATGCCAATGCCTTCCAAGAATTACATCATTATAATGACATTTCAGTCTCTTTCTACAGGTTTTGCCGGTTGATGACTTGTCTTCAGTAAGGAACAAAGAACACTCTTGATTTCTGTTAGCACCCTCTTGTACCTGAGGGATATTTAAGTCACAGATGAATATATACTGTGAAACAAAATTAAAAACAAACAAACAAACAAACAAAAAACAACACAAAAACCAGCCCGAAATAGTTTTACATTTACATTTTTCCTTGTAGTCAACCACATGGTCATTTATTAGTTCTAGGAAATAACTAGCAATAAAGAATACAAACATTTATAGTTACAGAAAAGCTGTATTCTTCTCAATGCTTTTTCTCTCCTCTGTAGCACAAAGGGATGGAAAACTAGAAACTACAAGAAATGTTTATCTTACCCTGGCTTAAGACTCTTTAAAAACATGTAGGTCTACTCATGCCTGTAGCCAGACCACCCCCTATTGAGAGGTTACTCGTATTTACATTGTTTAATCAAATTCAGCTCCACAGAATAGGGACAAAAAAATCCGGTTGCGAGAGTAGTAATTCTCCTCAAAATCTATCACTCCTGCTCCTTTGCTGGCTATCAAGTGCTACCAAACAGATCTCCCTTTCCAGATAAAGCCTTGAGGAGCAAGAAGCTGACAGACAAATACATTGAAAGACCTCAACACAAGCACAATATACTCCTGCTAGGTTAAAAACTGGGTAATTCTGAGTTACTCACAGTATTTTCACACCAGCTTCCTCAAGGGAAAACACTTACTGTGAGTCACGTCCACTTCCATCTTCATCTGTTGTCTCAAGCACTGTTTTTCTTGCAGATTCACTGATTCCCCTACATGATATTGAAAAGCAAAACTTACTGAAAACAATACGGATTGTAAGAGTTTAAAGATTTATATACCCCAAATATTTACCTATTCAAAACTCCATCAGAGATTAGTGCTTCTTTTGGGTGGTGGTACTTGTAATAAACATTTCGTACTACAGCATCTTGAATAAAGAAAAAAATTAAGACCTTTACACCTTAGCTGATCAGTGTGCTAGCTACAGCAATGAAAAATGAGTTCAGCTCTTGGATTTCCTGAGTGTTTGCTTCTAACACCAGAAAGTTGACATGTGGCTCCCAAAAGGACCCAAATCAGCCTTCACTACCGTTTCCTTTTGGACATCCATATTTAGAACAAGAATGTATCTGCAAATTCAAATAAAAATATGAAAAATAAGCACATCTCCTGCATCTTCTGCAAATCAGAAGAGGCAAAAGGATCCAGTAAAGAGTATGTATCAAGTTTTACAAGTGGCAGGGTGCTGGAACTAGATGATCTTGAAGGTCCCTTCTAACCCAAACCACTCTGTGATTCTAGGTTAATTCTTTTTTTATACATCTTCCAAAAGAACGATGAATCAAACACTGTTGATGTAAAAAAGGCTTAGTCTAGAAATGCCACCAAAGACCCTGAAAATATTTTATGTACACTGAGATACAGTTGTTTTGTTTGGGTATTTTTCCATATTGCCAGTGGAAAAACTAATGAGTGGCATTCTATTGGTCTTCTAAAGAAAAGCACCACTGTTTTCTCAGTGTGATTCAATCCAATAAAACGCATGGAAAAATATTTGAAATGAGACGCTTTTTATCCAGGAAATGTCACTAGAATTAATTTTTGTTAGTAAATACTATTAAATCTACAAGTAGAGCAAATGAAGGGAGATGGCTACATTATTAAGGCATTCTGCCCATGGAAAGCCCTTAGTGTGCTCCAGTATTACACTGCCAGGTATATCTAGATTTCAAGAAAAAAAACATCTTAGACCAACAGGTACTTTGTGAGAGGGATCTGCCTGACTTACATCTACAAAGGCTGAACCTGCTCTTTAGGTTTTACTGAGGACAGATGAATAAGAGCTATCAGTGAGCCCCATTACCATTATTGAAAACAATCCCATACTCTTCTAGCAGGAAGTTAATATTTGTGGGGTGTTGGGACTCGCCACCTTCTCTCAGCATCACCAGGATGGCTCCGCCATCCTTCAGGAATTTCTTCAGAACAGAAAACTGGAAAACAAGAACGAACAAACGTGAAAAGCTACACAAAAGACTGCAGGAAGTTATAAGGAGAGGACGGAAGGTGAATGATTCTGACCACTTGCAATTCACTCATCCTGTGAGAAATTCATATTTCAATTGGTGTAAATTTATTTAAAGCAGTACACTGCAAATTCTTCTGGGTTGTTCTTTTCTATTTTGCATTAAGCAAACCTTAAAACGTACTTAATTTGCAGACAACTACTGACTTCTTACCTCAGCAGCACTGAACTTTTCTCTTGGGCCTGCTGTAATCCACAATTTTACCCCAAACAGTTTCTCAGATGTGATCTCATCTTTTAAGCTGTGAATAAAGACATGCATTATTCTTGGATCTAATCCTGGACTACAACTTTTCGCTCTTTACATCGTTGGGGTTTTTTTAAAGGACTGCCAAACACAAAGCAAATCATTTCGGTCACGTTGCGTTTTTTAATCTGGGTTTAACGTTGACAAGCAAAACTAATCCTTACAAATTTCAACCTACTAAAAGGTAAAGCTCCTCTAACAAGGTATGGCGGCAGATCCAGTACTGGAATAAACTGCCACATCTGCTATTAAACTTACCACCTAATGAGCTTCCTCTTATTCCTTCCTTATTTTTTTTTTTTGTTCTGGGCACATTTTGTAGTGGACAGATAGGAAATATATGTACAAGGGCTGCTATGTTTTTACCTCAAAACTCTAAATCAAGATAGGCTCAAAACCTATACCATAAGTTGCACCCTTATAATTTACACTCCATCTCTCCCACAGATCATAGAATCCCAGCCTGGTTTAGTTTGGAAGGGACCTTAAAGCTCATCAGTTCCTACCCCCGCCACAGGCAGGGACACCTTCCACTAGAGTAGCTTGCTCCAAGCCCCTGTGTCCAACCTGGCCTTGAGCACTGCCAGGGATGGGGCAGCCACAGCTTCTCTGGGCACCCTGTGCCAGCACCTCAGCACCCTCACAGGGAAGTCCTTCTGCCTAAGAGCTCATCTCAGTCTCCCCTCTGGCAGCTTAAAGCCATTCCCCTTGCCCTGTCCCTACAGGCCCTTGTCCAAAGCCCCTCTCCAGGTTTCCTGCAGCCCCTTTAGGCACTGGAGCTGCTCTAAGGTCTCCCCTTCAGGAGCCTTCTCTTCTCCAGGCTGCCCCAGCCCAGCTCTCTCAGCCTGGCTCCAGAGCAGAGCTGCTCCAGCCCTCAGAGCATCTCCGTGGCCTCCTCTGGGCTCGTTCCAACAGCTCCACATCCCTCTTGTGCTGCTGCCCCAGAGCTGGATCAGGACTGCAGGGGGGGGTCTCCCCAGAGCACAGCAGAGGAGCAGGATCCGCTCCCTGAGCTGCTGCTCACGCTCTGGGGGTGCAGCCCAGAACGAGGGGTGGGGGAGTTCCAGGCTCAAGCGCACACTGAAGCCAGGTCATGGGGAGCTTGTTACTGACCAACGCCCCCAAGTCCTTCTCTGCAGGGCAGCTCCATCCAGTCTTCCCCAGCCTGTGCTTGTGCTTGGGAGTGACCCAACCCAGGGGCAGAACCAGATACGATAGCTGGAAGCTCCAAAGTCATCTATGCACAAGGGAATTGCAGCTAATGCCACAGAGCGCAACCATCGCAAGAAACGATCTTTGCGTATGATGCCCATGCCCAAAAACTATTCGGGCACTGAAAAAGGAACACATACATCTTGGCATCTCTGCCGGTAATTCAGGGCGGTGGGGGTGAGGAGCCCAGCCCCTTCCCTCAGGTGCAGCCCATCAGCTGAGCTGTCACGGCACTGCTCCTCACCTCTGAACCTTCCAGTTACCGCGAAGCCTTTTCCGCAGGGATTTGTAGCCGCTGGCGAGAGTGAAAGCCTCCCCTTTGGACGCATTGAAGACGATGGCGTTCCGCAGGCCCTCCTCCATGTGGTGACCCGGGGCTGCCATAGGGTGCACCGAAGGACGGCAGCTCCAGCCCCGGGAATTGAACTGAGCCCGAGCCGCCGCGCCCCAGATGCAGGTACCGCGCACACTGCGCCCGCCAACCGCCGCGCCCCGCCTGGCTACGCGCTGCAGCGGAGGCGCATGCGCGGAGTGCACCACCCCGAACGCGGGAGCGCAGCGACGGATCGCTCCATTCCCCCACAGGGAGGGGGGCCGGGGCGGTACCACTGCGACAGGCTGGGAGGGAAGCGGGCCTCCGCGGACGGCTCCGCGGGGCCGGGCGCTTCTTCCGGGCCCTGACGTCTCTCGTTGCTGTCAGATTGAGCCCGGCTCCGGGCAGCGCCGAGCCTTTGGCCCAGCTCCCGACCAGCCTGTCCCTGACAACCGCAGACGGCCGGCCCGTATCCCCTCAAGCAGCTGCACACTCCAGCCATAAGCTGCCGGGCCATAGGACCAGCCAAGCCCAGTGCTGAGAGCCTGAAGTGGGGATGGTTTAGTTAAGCTGAAAACGTCCCAGTGACTCCGCGTGCAGACACGTGTCAGGCTGTATCCACGCTACAGCGCAGCGTAAAGCCCACTGCTCCCCACAGCCCTCCCTTACACATGGGGCAGAGGTGAAAGGACAGGCATGTGTACGCTTTAATACAAACCACAGCATAGTGCAGATGCCTGCAGCAGGTACAAGGTAACTGGTGAAACAAACGGTTGCTCCAGCACAGCTTAACAGCATGAGCATCACACAGCATTTAGGAAACACCGTGTTTGGGCCCATAGTGCCACCCTAGCTGATGAAGCTCATGAGCTTCTCCAACCCACAGCAACAGAACGACTTCAAAAAAAAAAGTCAGAAGTGGCATTGAGTACACCAGCATTTAAATTAAGGCAAAATAAATACGTGTTGCTTGTGGCTTGCTGAACCCAGGACACTGTTCTACACCAGTGGTGTGTTCAGATGGGCACCAGAGCATGCAGGGTCACATCAGCGTGCACTGTCCTCTGCTACACCATGCTTCAGGTCATGCCTGTTGCAGTAGTGTTTGTGTGGCTCAGGCCTGTGTGCTGTGAAAGACATTCCCATCCCAAGCAAGGGTTGGTCAGAAGGCTGTTTTTGGTTTTTTCAGCAACTCTGCCCTTTCCTCATCTGGGTTTTTTCTCCCACTAATTGGCTTCTTCTTAACAGCCTCATGGTTGCTTCTGCACAGCCCACTTAAAGGAAAGAAGCCAGAGCTCTTGGGAGTGTGAAAAGTTTTCCTCACTACTGGGAAGCAGAGGGGGAACCCCTTTGACACAGGTTAGTGCCACACAAAAGATTAAAAATAGTTAAGAGTGGCCGGTTTCAGGCACACAGCTGTTGATGTGAGTGATGGTAACCAGAAATACAACCACAGAATGAATACAGTTCTGCCAACTTGCACAAGACAGTCTGGGGGGAAATCATACAAATCAGTGTTTCACTTTCCCTATCAGGGAGGAAGCAGTTATTTAGAGAGAAAGTCAAACAGCCAAAGTTAAGAACTCACAGTTCCATCCTAGCGAGTTAGTGTGTTAGTCCCAATTTCCTTAAACCGCAAGCAAAAGGACGGTACCAAAAGCAAGAAAACCCACACCTACAAAACCCCCCAACCCACAACCAAACCCCCCCAAACATAAAATCCATTCAGTTAAAAAATCTGACTTCTCAAAGCCTTTGTAAAACCTAGATGCCCTCTTCAGTCGGTGCATAAGAAAATCCTAGAAATGCATCTGAGGCACTGGAGGTGCTGGCTGCTAGGTCAGGCGTGTGGGTGATGGAGGTGGAGATGGCTTCTTGGGTGAACTCTGGATCAAAGTGTCGCAGATCAGCTGGACCAGCCTAAGCCAAGGAGCAGACACACAGTCACCTCAAGTGAGCAGACCCCAACCAGCCACTTGCATTCAGTCTAACACAGCTGCTCTTCTAAGAGAGTCAGCACCTCTGCATCTACAGTTCCTAACCTGCACTTCAGCACCCCTCAGTATCAGTGTAAGACACATGGAGAGGGTACCTTTTGTACCACTATAACAAATACCAAAAGAAATACCCACTTACCACATTGGGGTTGAATGGAGGAGTTATCCTCTTGTGGTACAAGTCATCCCAGTTTATTGGGCTGAAGAATACATGATTCTTTATCTCAAGCTGCATATAAAGTAAAGGATGAAAAGTCAGTCTTCTGCCAACCCTTCTTTTCCAGCTCCTGCTAGCTGGTTTCATAGTATTAAGTGGTTGAAGCTACTACATATCCACATAAGGGCCATGTAGCAAATCCTTAACACATAAGGGTCATGGTCCAGTAATCCCTTGAAGGGAGATTACCATCACGCACAGGTGTCCTAGTTTGCAACCGTATCTTTCCCTTTGGAATTCAAGTCAAGCCCATACATTCTTTGGAGGCTGAAGAGACGTCAAACTGCATGGAATGCTTTTTCCAAGGCAGTACTGTTGTCGTGAAAGAAAGGCACAGAATAGAAAGGTTTCCTACCCATCCTCCCTCCCGATCATAATGGAGGCCACCTACAAAGTCTGACTTGGCACCCAGCCTCCTCTTCTGGTCCTTGTGGAGAAGTCCCTGGAGAATGTCACAAGCTGCCACAGTTTTAATTCCTTGGATCTGGAGTGGCTTGTGCAGAATGTTGTCATACATCTGAGACACATCTCGGCTGTAAAAAGGAGGCTAATTCAAAAGAGATGAGAAGCAGCCATATAAAACATGAGCTACTGTAATGAATGGCAGGTCAAAGCAAGTCCTGAGGCAAGCAGACGAGGGAGACCTGCCATACCGCTGTTCAGAGGGGCAACGGGGTGCTGCACTATGTCACCTAACTTTGATTTAGTTGTCTGTGACAGGAACATGTGAACACCAGACCAACCTCAGGCCACTACTTTTAAAATTGATTTCTTCACCATAGAGACATTCTGGCAGGGGGTTCCCCCCCCATGGCAGGGGGTTCCCACCCCGGGGTTGGAACTGGATGATCTTAAGGTGCCTTCCAACCCTAACCAGTCCATGATTCTATGTAAAGTAAAAATGGATTGCTTCCAAACTTACCAGTCCAAACAGCATTTCATAGAGGACAGATCCTAGGCACCACCAGTCTACTGTCCTGTCATACGGCTGCTTCTTTAGCACCTCAGGAGCCAGGTACTAAGAAGAATCAGCAGCAAATATCTTAGTCAGCTTACAAAAGAAGGGCTTTGCCCTCATAAGTATGCAAACCTGACTGCAGTTCAAGCTCGGCAAATGCATTAGGAAACACACAGATGCATTTCCTACTGTGCTTTGATATACTCTCCACTTGCTTCAGAGCAAAGAGTCTGAAAGCCACCTACCAAACCCCACAAAGTGTTTTTATGGGCTACAGAAGGTTCTCTTCCTATAGAGGACTTGCGCGCAGCTCAGCCATCGCACCCATCCTGCACTAGCACGTTACACCTGTAGGGGGCTCCCCTGGTTTTGGGAAGGCTGCAGTCTCAGCCCCAGCAAGTCTGCCGGAAGCAGTGAGACTGCCGGGGGCGACCGCCAAGAGCAGCTGTCAGGAGGTAAGCCAGCGCGTTGAGCATGGTCTCCCACGGGGTTATCTCTGTGCACCAGTCAGGCTCCCACCAAAACACATCCCCCTCCCCCCAAAAAAGTAAACAACCCCCAAAAAACCCAAAACAAACCAAACCCCCCCACATGACAAAAAAAGGAATGCAGGGGTAGACAAAGGGAAAGGCTTTAACCTGCCAGAAGGGAGACTGAGATGAGCTCTTAGGCAGAAGCTCTTCCCCGTGAGAGTGCTGAGGCGCTGGCACAGGGTGCCCAGAGAAGCTGTGGCTGCCCCATCCCTGGCAGTGTTCAAGGCCAGGTTGGACACAGGGGCTTGGAGCAAGCTGCTCTAGTGGAAGGTGTCCCTGCCTGTGGCAGGGGTTGGAGCTGGATGAGCTTTAAGATCCCTCCCAACACAAACCAGTCTCCAATTCTATATGATTGTATTGGAACAGCCCCACTTGGTTCATGCCTTGCTATTGTACAAGTGGGTCCATGCTGAAAGACAAGGGCTACCACCAGCAGATTCCTGCCCGCTTCTGCTCAGTTTGGATACTGGAAGGTACCTTGTTTGCAGACCCTTCTTTATGCTGTCTGAGGAAGTACAGCAGAACAGGCATATTACCTAGGACAAAACACTACCAAAATCCCCAGCTTGGTAAATAGCAGGGGAAAAAAAATCCTCCCAAGAAGCCAAATCCGAGATAGGTTTTAGCAAACCCTAACTGAGGCGTGCAGAAGAAAAGGCATTCCCTCCCCTCCCCTCCTAGCAGTGTCCGCATTCCAGATAAGAGCCTGGTACTCTCCTCTGCACAGGGTGTTTTGCAGCTCCTGCATACCAAGGACAAACAGAAGAGCACAGCAAGGTCCTGTGTGTGCCAGTACCAGCTGGCTCCCTGTTCTGCAGCTCCAGGGTATCAGATTAGGTAAACAGCCTGCTTACAGGCTTGCTCATGGGCTCCCAGGCTCAAGGCTGTCTCTGCAGCCACCTCAAACAGCCCCAGTTTCACAAGACTGGCCATTTTCAGGTCAGGGCTCCCCACCCCGATAGCACAGTTGTCCCAGGTGAACCTGCTGAGAGGGCCTTATCTGAACTCCAGCTTCAGGCTGACAACCTCAGAGAGCCCACAATGGTCTAATTCACAGAGCCCATATTTTGAGATGCTGAGCACCCACGCAAGTCAGACCCGGAGCAGCAAGTCTCTGAAGGCTTTCAGCCCCAGGTCACAGGGAAACCCCAGCGCATGCTGTACCTCAGGAGTGCCACAAAAAGTAGAAGTTGTCTCCTCTTGCTCCATGCCTTCTTTGCAGAGTCCAAAGTCTGTCAATACTACATGCCCCTAGAAAAGAGAGATGTTTCGGCTTGGTCTTTCTAGAGAAGAGACAGGATTGCCACGCATTGGCCTTCACATTGTGTCTCATGTATGTTTTGATTCCCCACTGCTCATCTGCTTCCCCTCCCTCAACTTCTGGACATCTTATAACACAAGTATGGGAGTTGGTAGAGAAAGTTGAAACTAGATTAATTTGTTTGTCTACAGCTGTATAGCTCTGAGGAGATCCAGCACTGCAGAGCTTTGCCACTGCTTTATCCCAGAGCCAGTTTGTATGGCAGTCAGCACCAGCATAGCAGCAGTGACATGCTCTTCGTACTCCGATCCTTGCCCACAAGTCAGGCCCCAGCTTTTGGGAGTAAGCTGCTTGCCCCGGGTGTGCAGTTCTGCAGAGCGGAGGCTCGCCCCCTCCTGCAGGACCTGCACAGAAGGGCAGTGATGCATACATACAGAATACATGTAGTGAAGTGAGCTACACCCCAGCTTGCAGGACCATACCCCTCTTTTTATGATCCTGGTGGTTTTAAAGCCAGAAGGCAGGCAGCACAATCTGTGAATATACCTGGCAATCCAGGAGAATGTTCTCAGGTTTTAAGTCCCTGCAAGACAAAAAATGCATTTTGGGCCGTGTCAGCCAGATATTTAGAGAAGGCAGATCTGAAACAGCATCAGCTAAGAACAGGAGCTAACAAAACTTCCCAGCCCAGTTCACCACAGTGTTCCCAAAGTATAAACTCCCATCACTGCTAGGTATCAGTACTGACGCATGCAAACATAGCAAGACCCTGTCATACAGGATCAGGTTTTAGCCTGCATATCTATGCATAAATTGTTACAGAGTGACAAATTCTTGCTTATTGAGCCAGGTTTATTCTAGATCTTTACACTTCTCCCTTCTCTCTCCTATCTGGTTAGGAATATTTATTGCCCATCAGACCCGTGCAGACAGCACCCCTCTTGCAGGATAAAGTGCCAACAGCGCTATCTTGTCAGGATAGTTGATTTTCCAGCTATTCCAGTCCTGCATTTTGCAGGGCCGTAGCAGCACTCCCCAGCACTGCACGCAGCTAGGCTGAGCAGAGTTGGTGGCCATGCTGTCCCTGGCAGGACCTTACCTGTAAATGATGTTTAAGGAATGCAGGTATCCAATTGCACTAGCAACTTCTGCAGCATAGAATCTGGCCCGGGGCTCACGGAAACAGCGCTCCCTTTGCAAGTGGAAGAAAAGCTACAGACAGATGAGAGAGTGGATCATTTCTTCTCTAAAAGGCCTGTAGGATACCTGGAGCAAGCCTGAAACCCAGCTGCTCGAGTGAAAAGTGATTTGTAGCAAGTAGCACATGAACAGCACCAAATAAGCCTAACCAAGTGACTTTAAGCAATCTAAACACCTTTCCAGAAATTGCTTCATTTGTCTTCTCCTCAGTTCATTCCCCCACAGATGGTCATCTGCTGATCTAATTAACTTCCTAGCTTGCTACAAGCCACAGGCTGATTATAGTGTTAGCATGGCCATGAGAAGTGGTACATGCACAGAACTGAATCCATTAAGATCCTCCATACAAGTAGTCTTTGGGCAAGACATCCATGTTAACATTATCTCACAGCCAGTTTCAGGTATCACAAGGAGAAAAATAAATATGAAAAAAGGTTTTTATGGGACAAAAAAAAAAAGAAATCTAGCAAACTGCCGTGGCATCACCCGAGCATTAGACTAGGATCCAGAGCTGGCCCACAGGGGGTTTTGCCTGGGGCACACCAGCATCAGCATTTTCCATATTCTCCATAGGATTTTAAAGCATCCCTAATCATCTCTTTTCTCAGCATCCTTGCATTGGGATTCAGGTCATAGGCAGCAAGGTTTCACACGATTTATGGTTGAGATAGTGCCCTGGGTTCAGCTGTAAGTTACTTTTCTCCTTCCCAGTAGCTGGTGCAGTGCTGTGTTTCCAACTTCAGTCTGAGAACAATGCTGGTAACGCACTGATATTTTAGTTGTTGCTCAGCAGTGCTTACCCTGATCAAGGACTTTTCAGTCTCATGATCTGCCAGAGAAGGGGCATGGGAAGCCAGGAGGAAGCAGAGACAGGACAGCTGACCCAAACTAAGCAAAGAGGTATTCCATACCACAGCACATCATGTCCAGTATAGAAATGGGGGAGTTACCTGGAAGGCCCAGATCACTGCTCGGGTCGGTCTGGGTATTGGTTGGTGGGTGCTGAGCAATTGTATTGGGCATCACTTGTGTTTATTGGTTTCTTTTCCCTTTTTCGTTTCATATTCTCTCCCCTTATTTCCCTTATTATTGGTGGTAGCAGCACTGGTTTTGTATTATACCTGAGTTACCAGATTGCTCTCATCTCAACCCGTGGGATTTACATTCTTTCCATTCTCCTCCCTGTCCCTCTGGGAGCAGAGGGAAAGATGGGGGAGAGTGAGTTGAGTGGCTGCATAGTTCTGAGTCACTGTCTGGGCTTAAACCAAGACAGATAGCATACCACTGCTCCTGGCTTGTCCTTGGTAGCAGTTAAAGGAGCACTGTGCTTCAACATCATTGCCTTGTGACAAGAAACAGTTTTAGGCAATAAAGCAGCATGTTTGGGAAGGACCAAGGATTGAAATAAAGCCTGTAAATGCACTCACCTCTCCTCCATTTACATAGTCAAGCACAAAGTAAAGCTTCTCCGAGGTCTGGAAAGAGTAATGGAGTCCCACAAGGAAGGGGTGCTTGACATTTTTCAGGAGCACATTGCGTTCTGCCATGATGTGGGTTTGCTATCAAAAAGCAGGCATGACATTAGAGTTTCAGGCAAGGGTCCAGTCTGCCATGGGGGCTCACTGCTGTTTTCAAAACAGGTAGAAGCTTCAGCCCCAGGAAGGGAACTGCTCTCTGCTGTCTGACCTGCACCATCTCAGTTCTTATCCATGTTCCCTTGGCACTGAGAAATGCATGTTTAGCATGTGAGTTGTCTGCATGAATACCAGCCACAAGATACCTCAATTGCACTACCAGGATGACTCATATACTGACCACTATTTACAGAAGTGACCAAGGAGAGCAGACATACCTCCTTTTTCTTTAGGATGGTTTTCTTATGCAAAACTTTCACTGCATAAAAAGTCCCATCACACTTGCGTTTTGCCAGAAGAACCTGCAACAGAAGGCCCTGTTAATGGATTTCAGCCTCACCTTCTGTTGGGTTAATGCTTCCTCATTAGCTCCCCACTTGTGTGAGTGACTACACACAGAATACAGCTTCAGAGGGTCAAGTACAGAGTTTTAAAGACATAGCTCCAGTCCTCCAATTTCCCAGCACTTTCTCATTGCCAGAAGAAAGCACATGACATATCCACATAAACCCTTTACATATCTAGTAGAAAATAGTTTTGGAGCATCTGCAGACAGCCCTATTTAAAATGGATCCTTGCTATCTCAAAGGACAGATTTGCCCGGAGAATTTTCGCTAGCTGAACAAGTTTGAAGCTTATTTTGAATCAAGTACTGCTCCTTGCCATCACCACCCTGAGCATAAGGTACCTCACACTTGTGCCCTTGGAGAGGTTGCAGGACAGCTCAAAGAATGGACTGTGAAGACTTATTCCCAGTCTCATCTGTTCCCAGTCCCACTCAGAACAAGCTCTTCAGGAGACGTACAAGCAAAGAACACAGCTAGAAACTCCTTCAGCGAGAAAGTTCTTTCCAAGCTGCCTCTAAAGAGCTCCAGCCCACCCGTACAAACCCACTTACTTTTCCAAAGCTTCCTTTGCCAATAACCTTCAGGAAGTCAAAGTCTGTTGGTTTGGCACTGTTGGGCAAGAAGGAAACAAGTTAGTGTTTCTGGGAGAGAAACACACAAGCGCAACACTGCCATCAGGGCAGAGTGCTTTTAGGAACCACCAGTGTTTGTGGAAGGGATTAAATGGCACCAGATGGGTAACCCTCACCGCTGGCCAGCATGGGATTCACCCTGTCTACGTCAGTGCAGCCAGCAGAGGGTGAGCAACCCCTCAACCTGCTGCTGAACACTGCAGCAGAGGAAAGCACCTGTGGGACCAAGTGGCACCTTTGTAGGGGACACAGTTTATCCCTATTTCTAGAGAAAGGTAGTCATGGAGCCAGCAGGGATGAAGATCTTCCCTTATTACCTCTGAAGAGAAACAGAACAAGGGGCTGCACACTTGGACAGGACCAGCTACAGCTGAATGTCTTGAAAGCTAGTGCATTGCTGATACACATGGTATTAACAGCCAAGTAATGGAATCGTTCAGATTTTGCAGAAACCACCCATGCAAGACACAGGGACCAACTACATTCCCCTGCCAGATATCTTCCCTGCGTGCCCCACACCCTTCCTGGCTTTTGCAGGGAGCTTACTTTGGGTTAGCAGAAGGTCCAAGGTTGATGTTGTCAGTTGGTGTTGGAGGCTAGAGAGGATAACAACAATATTAGTCACAAGGACCATGCTGCAGGTTGTGCTTTCCTTCCCTCAAAACACTATCACTTGCAGAGTCATTAAATACCCATTAGCAAGAGACACCATGGATGCTTTGGTAACTGAAGTGAGGGGGAAGGGAGAGCAAAGCTATGCACTAAAGCTGTAACATTCCCAAGCTGGACGCTTTACTAAGCTAGAGTATGTGCTGAAGTCCTCATCCTATACTTGCACAAATAAAATCTATTAAGCAACTGCTTGGTCCCAACTTGAGTTTTTTAGGACCTGCTGTGCTGTGACAGAGGAAGGCCACTGTGGGTCTCAATTGCTCACCACAGCACTGAGACAACAGGCCATTACCTACTGCCTGGGCTAGGCAAGAAGCCCTCTGCAAAGCTCATAGAGGAACACTCCTGCATCAGGACATAAGCATTGCCCCCAGACCCTGCAGCCATCTGCCCACTCCTGCTGACCACCAAAACTGCCAACTCTGGAGCCTTGGAAGTGGCCGTATGCACGCCCAAGCACCGTAGAGATGCAGCCTCTCTCTTCCCAATGATAGAGGTACATACACACGTGGTCTTCCTCCTCTCCCTGCTCCCCAGGAATCTTCCCCTCCCCAGACTCTGGGAGCATTTTGCCTCGTCCAAAAGGCTATAGAGGTCCTCTCTGCTCTCATTTTACCTCCACCCAGCATAATCCACAGGGACAAGGCAGCAGCAAGACTCCTGGCAGGCTAACACAGGCTCTCCTCCTTGTTCTCTCCTACAGGCACTAGCCCCTCTGCATTCCAAGGTGAAGACTTGCTGGCTCCAAGCCATGATCTCACCTGGGTGCTTTTATCTGGGCTCCGGGAACGATCCATTAAAAAGGCAACTCTGTCAGCACTTGGGAAAAGAAGAGCAAGCCAATATTGAAAACAAAATCCAGGAGAGAAACTGCTCCCCTCCATCACAGGATACCTCAGCAGAGATCCCCAGCTATCCCTTTGGTAGCACTGCTGCTCCTAAGGGGTGAGGATGCACATGCTCTGGGGGAGACAGGAAACAGTGGCAGGAGGTTGGAGGGAGGGGTGTGAGCAAGCGAAAGCACATTAGATGCCGCAGTTAGTCCTTGGTTTGCAATAGCAGAAGCTGGTCAGGGAACTAACACATGAAGAGCAGCACAGCCCCAGCAGCAGCACCCAGGGCCAGAGGAGGCTGCAGCTCTCCTGGGCACGGACCGGCCCCTCTCAAGGCAGATGTAGCCCCCGTCCAAGTGCAGAGCCCCCTCGGCTCCCAGCCCTGCCACCCAGCGCGTGTTCCCACGGGGGTCCAGCCCGGTCCGACCACCACACCCCCACGCTGGCAGCAGCTAGGGGCCGTTCCCCAGCCCAGGCCTGGGGCTGTTGGCAGCCCAGGGAAGAGGCGCTGGCCGTACCAGTGAGCAGAGGCATTAAAGCACAGGGCTCCCATCTACCCAGCGCAGCTGCTGCTGGAGCAGTTGGACTGGAACAGCACTTGGCGGTTCAGATTTGCCCTGCTCCAGTGTCAGTGGGGAGCACCGGGTCCTGCCACCCCAGGGCTTCCTCCCTTTGCTTTTAAGGGCTCCCCCCAGCTCCTTGCAAAAGCCGTGATTGGAGGTGATGGGGGAGGGGAGGAAGAAGGGAAAAAAGCAAAGAAAAAGAAAAAGAAACCCCCCCCACTGCTCCCTTCTCCCCTGCCCCAGAGCTTTGGCCATTGTCCCTCAGCCCCACAAACCTCTCATACACCGTAGGGAAGCTCTGAAAGCTCTCACTCCTCCATCTGCCCTGCCCCTTCCAAAAAGGGGGCCTGAAGGTGCCACCAGCCTCCCCGCACCTCACCTGTGGGTGCTCCCTTGCTGCACCCCCATGCACAGACCCCAGGCCATCCCAGAGCTCCCTCGCCAGCGGCCAGGCTGACAGCAGGCGCTGGCAGCTGTCCCCAGGCACTGCCCACATCTGCCTAGTGCCAGCCAGCTCCATCCACCGCCAAGCCAGCGCAGGGGCTATCGGGCTGAGCTTTTAAAGGGCTCACATCCCTGGAAGGCTTTCATACTCACTACGGGCAGAGCCTGGAGCCGGAGGCCTTGGTGGTTTGTCCTGTCCTCTTCCAGCCCTGCTTGAGGAGTTCTGTGGGGAAAGTTGGAGCACCAATGCCGATCAGCTGGCAGCACAGTCACAAGTGCACATAGACACGTTTGTTCTTCACTGACCTTGCTCTTCTCTTCACAGCTGCCCTCCTCCCCCTTCCACTAAAGTACCAAAATAACCAGGAAATTATAAGAACCAGGACAGCTCCCCTCCCAGCCCCACCAGGAGCCCTCAATAGCTCACAGGATGGGGATCAGTGCCGCAAAACAGACTCTCCTGTGGCAGAGGGAACTTGGGCTAAAGGGCCGCTGTAGCCTCCATGAGCCACCTCGGGTCTCCCAGGAGGGGGGGACAAGGAGTGTGCTCACAAGGATCACGTTGTACCAGGGTAGTCACACACTTGGCACATCCCCTGCCCCTTTCATTCAGGACTCTGGGAGTAATTAGGGACATGAATGAAACCTTTCAGGGCCCTGCAGGAGGTAAGCCAGCACACACACACACACACCACAACAAGGAACTGACTTGCCCAAGGGCACATAGCCAGGGGCAGAAGCTGGGATTCCCACCACAGAGCATCCCTTCTGCTCAGCTGTGCAGGCAGTTGCCACCAACCATTGTCATCGTCACTGCTGCTCCCTTCAGAGAGAGGCAAAGTCCTGCTCCTGCTCCTGACTGCACAGGCTGAGCAAGAGAGAAGCCCGAGAAGTGCAGCCTGTACAGAGGAGTTCCCGGTTTGGTTGGAAGCAGATAACAGAACATGCCAAGACCCATTTTCACTCCCTGGCTCTGCCCTAGTTCTGCTACTGGAAGGAAAGGATCAAAACATTATGGAAACAGGAAACATGCTCCCCCTTATCCCCCTAAAAACCACAAAAAAAAAAAGGGGGGGGGCCCTTACACACAAGTTGTAATCCTGGAGTAGCTCTTCTACAGACCAAGGAACAACCGGCACCAACTGCCAGACCCCATCTCCCCAGGCAAGGAGCTTGTAGAACGAGAAGCTTCCAGGTGAGCGCAAGCCCGTTTACAGAGCTCTTCCTGTTCCTAGGATCTGCAAGATGGAAGGACCTGCACTCCAGAGAGCCACTAAGCCATGCAGCACCAGCAGCTTCAGGATCTGTGTGCAGATCTGACAAGGAGCCAAAAGAACAGGCTGTAGGTTTAGAGTTTCTGAATGGATATGAATGGGAAAGCAGGAATTCAAAGAAAAGCCACAAAGCATTCAGTGAGAGCTCATAATATCAGGCTTGTCTGAGACCCTGGCTTTGCCCTGCAGCAGGTATAGAAGCATGCCCTAGCAGTGACTTATGCAGGCAGCACCCAGACAGACCAACCTCATCTCCTTCCACTGGCTGTAGTCCTTATTTCCCTGAGAGCCTGGCTCACTGACTGAAGGCCATCCGGTGCCTGCCTTGGGGCTGCAGGTATCCCACAGGCTGCTGGACAGGCTGGCCACAGCCATGGTCACTGCAGAGGGACATCAGCCACGCTTCCCAGAGTGGGAAGCTCTCACTCAAGGCTCAGTGCTGGGCAGGAGGGTGGCACAAGCGATGGCCAGGGGTACACAGGCAAACCCCAAGCTGCAAGTGGCAGCAGCATTTAGAGGGGTGAGGGCTCCCACCCCCTGCCCAAGACTCTCTCTCCTGAGCAACCCAACCAAGCCTTTGCAGTTCAAAGCCTCATGTCGCTCCATGCATGCAGCTCTATCAGCTGATGGAGCCTGTTCATTCCAAATCTGAACTCCCACAAGCGCAGCTTTAGCTTGCTGCTACTGACGCTGTTCTGATCCTAGATTCAGGGAAAATAATGGCTTGGGCTCAGGTGGACATCTTGGGCAGCATGTGGACAAGCCATAAACACATCAATTTGGCTCAGTGCAGAATGCAGGACAAGTCCCAACTTGCTCAGAGGGGCTTGGACCAGCAAGGGCTGAAGGTGCAAGCTTGGACCTGCAGCCCCACAGGGGCCTTTTCCAGTACCACAGCCTAGCAGCCCATCCATGCTTCCCTCCACCAGCCCCATTCTGCTCCATTCTTGGTCCCTGCAGACCAAGAGCAGCAATTTCTGGCAAATGCTATTTCATTAAATGTACTTGCTCTGGGGTAAGAGTTTTTCTGTACCAAGCACATTTTTAGGATATGTACATCCCCATCCCGTATCATTTTTTATTCAGGCCCAGAGCCTCCTTCTCCAGCCTGAGTCCACCTTCAAAGCCAAGTAAGTTTCTAGTTTAAATCTCCCAAGCAATCAAATAAGCTTTTCCTTATCACTAACAAATGCTACTCCCCCTAAAATACAAATATTTCCCGAGTGCACACACACTGAGCAACAGGATCAGAAATAGGTCATGAATATACGCTGGAATCCTTGGTTATCCATGCCTGGCTGCATCCCTCCTCGTGCTTGCTGGGGTGGCAGTGATGCTCCAGGCATGACCAGGGCCACAGAGAGCATCAGCAAGTGAGTCTAGGAGTTCTCTGATACGAGGTGATTGCTACACACAAGGAGCACAAACTATCACATCCCAAACCCCCTCCTTAAAGACCATTTCCCTCCCAACACATTGACCAGGGGCATCTCCCCAGCAGCAGGCAACCACACACACAATATAAAGCAGCTACTTACAAGTTGGAGCAATTACTGCAGCTAAAATCTCCCCCACACCAAACATCCCTCAGTAACATACATTTTCTTCCCAGCACAGCACAAGCAGCTCCCTCTTCCTTCAACAATTCTGCCAGTGGTGACCCACATTCCCATGCCAGCCCAGCACTATTTGCTGCAGATACATTACTAATGCAATGCGTACCTTGCACGGAGAGGCAACCTCATAGACTCGTCATCTGCAAGCTGCCTCCCACCCTCTTCCCTGATGTCACTGCTCTCAGCATCATTTCCTACCTAACCTGGATTGCAAACCCCTCCAAGCAAGTGCCTCATCCTCTCCCACTCTGGGAAGGGCTAGTTGCCAGCATAGAGAGGCAAGGAGACCAGGCAGGCTGTCACTGGGACAGCAAGCAATGCTGTGGAAGAAGCACAGGGCTTGGAATGGCAAGACTGAGAGAGGGGCATCTAAGACAGCCCACAGCTTACATCCAGCCCAGGGGCTGCAGGCAGCATATGGGGGAGACACCCCGGTTCCAGCTGAAAGAAGGAGCACACGGGGAAGTGGGAAGGAGGACTGCTACATACACAGGCTTTTATTGGCCAAAAATACCCCCAAGACTCAAGCTTTCCATTGCTAAAGATCTAAGGGGTAGCTCCAGGCCCGCTCAACTCCATTTTCATAGAGCCATAGAATGGTTTGTGTTGGAAAGGACCTTAAATCTCATCCAGTTCCAACCCTTGCCATGGGCAGGGTCACCTTCCACTAGAGCAGCTTGCTCCAAGCCCCTGTGTCCAACCTGGCCTTCAACACTGCCAGGGATGGGGCAGCCACAGCTTCTCTGGGCACCCTGTGCCAGCGCCTCAGCACCCTCACAGGGAAGAGCTTCTGCCTAAGAGCTCATCTCAATCTCCCCTCTGACAGGTTAAAGCCATTCCCCTTGCCCTGTCCCTCCATCCCTTGGCCAAAGCCCCTCTCCAGGTTTCCTGCAGCCCCTTTAGGCACTGGAGCTGCTCTCAGATCTCCCCTTCAGGAGCCTTCTCTTCTCCAGCTGCCCCAGCCCAGCTCTCTCAGCCTGGCTCCAGAGCAGAGCTGCTCCAGCCCTCAGAGCATCTCTGTGGCCTCCTCTGGACTCGCTCCAACATTTTCATATCCACTGGGACACTGCAGCACACAGCAAGTCAGGAAAAAGTCAGGAAAGACTTTAAAGGACTTCTCCACTTGTGGAAGCTTCCTTAGCTTCCCCCGTGGAGCTCTCAGCTCACCCCATTTTCTCATGCAGATTCTTTCCCCTACACCCCAAGGGCTCTGCAAACCCCAGACTGACAGCCCCAGCTCTAGCCAAGCTGGAGCTCAGAGGCAGATAACCCTCCAGATTTTAGAGAGGAGCTCCGTGCAAAGCTGGAGGAGGGCAGCAGGTGGGTAAAGCTCACAGAGCACTGCAGAAAAGTAACCCCATGACCACAGAAAAGAGAGCCCTGAGCACACCTGGGAGCACATCCACCAGCAGACACTGTGCCCCAAAGCATGGGAAGCAGCCCACAGCCAGGGAGCACAGGGACCCCTCCTCCCCCACCCTGCTGCTGACAGCCAGAACATACCAAAAACCCAAGGCTCCTTCCTGCATCTCAGAGGAGAGCAGCTTTGCTTCCTGCAGCAGGTCATTTAGCCCACAGCACCCCCTCACACACACAATAGCACTGCTGCTGGCTTATGGCAGCCCTTTAAAGAGAGCAGGAAAAGCACATCAGCTGTGGAGAAAGAAGAGACACCTGTTAGATACACCCAAGGATGACAATCTGAGGGAGAGAGGAATGGTTTTGGATGAGGAGGGAAGGGTGCAGGTGGTGGGAAGGAGGAAATTACATCCTGGCAGGCACTTCAGGTGTGCGGATCAACTTCTGACATGTTAGTAAGCTGGAAATTTGTTCTGTCCTGTGATTTGGAGGAAGGTCAGAACTGCTATTTGGTTCAGGTCAAACCCAGAAGAAGCTGCTCCTTCCAGTGTCCTTCACCAACCCAGGAAGGTGGCAGCCCAGGGTAGGCAGGCTGGTGCTTTGCAGTGATATTAAATGCAAACATAAACATGGGTGGAAGGGAAAACCTGGTGCTGGAGGCATGCAGTGATTCGAGAGAGCAGAGACCCAGCTCCGAGCAAAAGGAGGCTTCAGAGAAAAGTTGGCGTCTTCTCTCTCCTTGCCAAAAGTAAAGCAGTTGCTTTTGGCTCCGTTGTTGTTTGCTGTAAGATCTGCCCGCATGCTTGTGGAGTGAGGGCAGTGGGAGGTGCGAGTGGGGAAGGCAGAGGTGTGGGCAGCCCTCCCTGCCGCAGCACAGGTCCTTGACCCAGGGCTGCAGCTACCAGGAGAAAACCATCTGAAACACTTGATGTGCTCATTGCCATGCTCAATAAGGGAGGGGAAGCAGCAAGTTGCATGAAGTGGCATTCTCTCTCAGGTTAAAGCCTGAGGTTTTTCCTCAGCCAACAAACTCAAGCTGTGCTATCATCAGCTTTCAAAAATATCTCCTATTATGTTTTTATTTTCCCTAGGTTTTGCCCCTACTTTGAGTTTCAGAGTACTTTCAGCAGCTAACTTGCATTTTTTAATCAGTATCTTCACCTTTTGTTTCTTTCAATAAAACCCCTCGGTATTATTGACAAAATCTACTTATTTTCCACAGAAATGTATCTTTAATTAAAATCCCATTTTCTATCCAAAGAAGAGGAAGCAGAAGAATCCTGGAAAGAAAATTTTTTACCCGCTAGAATCATAGAATTGTAGAATCACAGACTGGTTTGAATGGGTAGGAACCTTAAAGCTCATCCAGTTGCAACAGCTGCCATAGGCAGGGACACCTTCCACTAAAGCAGGTTGCTCCAACCTGGCTTTGAATGCATCAAATCTCTAATCTGGAGTGTGGCCAGTAATGGTGATAGATACTAGTGGACAAAGCAATGGTTGGGTTGGTTTTGGCCATGCTGCCCCCTCCATTAGTGAGGCTTGTTGAAACTCAGGGCTGTGCACATCCTGGGTGTAGCTCAGGGCCAGGGGTGCAATGTGGCACCACCACCCCCATCACACTCAAATCACGGCCTGGGCTTCCTGTGCGTCCTGCGAGAGCTCAGGGACACCAAACCAGCCAGGAGCATTACCCTTTGCTCTCCCCAGGGTGGTGGAGGAGGGCTCCATCCAGGCCATGTACATAAAGCCGGCCAAAATCATCCCTTCTCCTTCTGGCTGGGGCAGGAGCTCAGCAGCCGGCACTGGCTGTCCTCAGGAAGCAGAGCATGCCGGTGTCTCTCTGGCTACAAAGGTGAAGGGCACAGGAGTAAGAGTAGGAACAGGCCACTGGGTGCAGTGCTGGCTGCAGCCAGCCAGGAACAGCTCTGGAACATGGGCCAGCTCCATCACCCTCATTGGGCCAGCACTCATCCAGTGCTCAGCCTGGTGGATACCATCAGTGCTTCACCACCGCCCCTGTGCCCCTCTCCTTGCGCTCATCTGGAAAGTGCTTTGGGACGGTGGGCACTGGGAGAGGACTGGGTGGCACTGGCTGGTTGTTTGACTTCTGTGCAGCTGAAGAAATTTACCCTACAGCTGTTGAATTCACAGATGTCTGCTCTCGGAAAAGGATTTTGGGGTTTTGATGCTTTTGAGGAGCTGAGACTCAATTCATCCTCCCTGTACCCAGAGTGACTGACCTGGCATAGGAGGCTCACTGGCACAGCAGAAGCCATTCTCTGGAAGCACAGGAGGACATGGGCCACCAGTAAATCCCCAGCATAGGTCAGGTCCTCACCTGGGCATTTAACGTCAGATGCCACCAGATGCCTGGGGCAGCTGAAAGAAGGCTGTGCCCTGGAGATCTCTATGACTACCTGGAGAGCTGTCCTGGGCAAGCAGCTTTCCCTGTGATGGAGTACCTGAGTGGGACAGGTAGAATTATGTAGAATCATAGAATGGTTTGGGTTGAAGGGACCCCCTCCATGGGCAGGGGCACCTTCCACTAGAGCAGCTTGCTCCAAGCCCCTGTGTCCAACCTGGCCTTGAACACTGCCAGGGATGGGGCAGCCACAGCTTCTCTGGGCACCCTGTGGCCAGCGCCTCAGCACCCTCACAGGGAAGAGCTTCTGCCTAAGAGCTCATCTCAGTCTCCCCTCTGGCAGGTTAAAGCCATTCCCCTTGGCCTGTCCCTCCAGGCCCTTGTCCAAAGCCCCTCTCCAGGTTTCCCGGAGCCCCTTTAGGCACCGGAGCTGCTCTGAGGTCTCCCCTTCAGGAGCCTTCTCTTCTCCAGGCTGCCCCAGCCCAGCTCTCTCAGCCTGGCTCCAGAGCAGAGCTGCTCCAGCCCTCGCAGCATCTCCGTGGTGGTCAGGGTTAGCCTCCAGCATGCTGCCCATCTGAGCAGCCCTCCCCACATACAAGAGGTGAGGCCTTCCCTCTCACCTAGCCCCTGTGCACCCATGGCCATGGCCAGCAGCAGCCTGCAGCCGCTCTTGTCCCTTGCCCACAGCAGGACACATCAGTGCCAACACTGAAGGGGCTGCTGAAGGTGGGAGCGCTTGCAGGGCACATGCATTATGCAGGCATGCAGGCACATGTTCCTGGCTGTGCATCCCTTTCACAGACTGCCCCTGGCCCATTCTCCTGCCCAGCTGCACGGTCCTGAACAAAACTCAACAACTCCAGTGAAACCAGAGCCCTGCTGGTCTTGTTGGTCTTCTGTGTGGGATGGTGTCCCCTGCGCTCCAGAGGACATGTCTATGGCAGGAAAACCTCTGCTGGACCTGGGTCCAGCAGTGGTGAGCAGCTGTCAGGCAGTTTAATCCCTTCTGTGCAGGTCTTCTGCCTGTGCTGGACTTGATCAGACCATGGTGAGAGCAAGGCTACAGAAAGGTGATTTTTCAGCTGAACTGTCACAGCGCAGAACCTCCAGCCATGGCCTGTGCTTGGAAACAGTTTCCTTTTCCCCTCAAGAGAGGAAAGCTGTCTTCACTGCCCCAAGCTCTGCAAGGGGTAGAGAGCTGTGTGACCCCCACCACCTGAGCCTGGTCCCTCCCTGAGCCTGGGCCAGTGCCACTCACCCTGGGGAAGCCCCATATGCAGCTTCTCCAGGGCAGGACACATCCAGTGTCAACAGGTCCATCGTCTCTACATGCAGAGGCACCCCACTCTCTTTATTATAATCCTTTATATGCTATGCAAATATGCTATTTTATAGGGAAAGGAGTAGTATCTTAATCTCCTTATCTAACAATACCCATAACCATAATCATAAAAGTATCACTGAAGTGGAACCACGCAGTCCTGAGCAATTGGAGTTGCAGGGAAAGGTCCAAATAAGATTAAAACAAATATTTCTCTAGAAAGCACAAAGCAAATTTCCGTCAACCTGCAGTGAAAGGTGACCTGAAATGTTTGTCTACTAAGTTATATCTGCTGGGTAAAGAATGGGATAGGATAGGGATAGGGTATACTTTGTAGGTCAGAGCCTATTTCTTCATCTCAAGAGGATTCACGAAAGACTAAACAGACTGTTGGTGACCTCGGGGGTTCTAATTGAAGTTTTTTTCTTTTTCATAGAGTCATAGACTCACAGAATAGTAAGGGTTGGAAAGGACCTTGAGACCATCCAGTTCCAACCCCCCTGCCATGGGCAGGGGCACTTCCCACTAAACCATGTCACCCAAGGCTCTGTCCAACCCAGCCTTGAACACCGCCAGCGATGGAGCATTCACAACTTCCCTGGGCAACCCATTCCAGGGCCTCAGCACCCTCACAGTGAAGAATTTCTTCCTCATATCCAATCTAAACTTCCCCTGTTTAAGTTTAAACCGATTACCCCTTGTCCTATCACTACAGTCCCTCATGAAGAGTCCCTCCCCAGCATCCCTATAGGCCCCCTTCAGATACTGGAAGGCTGCTATGAGTTCTCCATGCAGCCTTCTTTTCTCCAGGCTGAACAGCCCCAACTTTCTCATCCTATCTTCATACGAGAGGTGCTCCAGTCCCCTGATCATCCTCGTGGCCCTCCTCTGCACTTGTTCCAACAGTTCCATGTCCTTTTTATGTTGAGGACACCAGCACTGCACACAATACTCCAAGTGAGGTCTCACGAGAGCAGAGCAGAGGGGCAGGAGCACCTCCCTCGACCTGCTGGTCACACTCCTTTTGATGCAGCCCAGGATACGGTTGGTTTCTGGGCTGCAAACGCACACTGCAGCCGGCTCATGTTCATTTTCTCATCGACCAACACCCCCAAGTCCTTCTCCGCAGGGCTGCTCTGAATCTCTTCTCTGCCCAGCCTGGAGCTGTGCCTGGCATTGCTCCGACGCAGGTGGAGGACCTTGCACTTGGCATGGTTAAACTTCATCAGGTTGGCATCAGCCCACCTCACAAGCGTGTCAAGGTCCCTCTGGATGGCATTCCTTCCCTCCAGCATATCAACCGAACCACACAGCTTGGTGTCATCGGCAAACTTGCTGAGGGCGCACTCAATCCCACTGTCCGTGTCACCCACAAAGATGTTGAACAAGACCGGTCCCAACACCGATCCCTGAGGGACACCACTCGTTACTGGTCTCCAGCTGGATGTTGAGCCATTGAGCACAACTCTTTGCGTGCGGCCATCCAGCCAGTTCTTTATCCACCGAGTGGTCCACCTATCAAATTGATGTCTCTTTTTCCCTTCTTTTTTTTTCACCTCTACATTTTTCTCTCAGGTTCCCAAGGTCGGGGCTGGGTTTTGCCTCAGGCACTGTCCTTCATTTTGCCAAAGAGTTCCACATGGGTGCCGGGAAGTTTCCCATGTTTTGGTAAAAGGAGCCAAGAGGAAGCTGCTGGGGATCAGGTTTGTATTCCGAAGAAGCTAAAGTGAGCTTGAGCAATTCTTGCAACCTTCTGTGCCTCTGTTTCTACAAATATGAATGTGGAAGAGTATTACTACTCTTTTGTAAAGCCTTCATGTCTTCAGAGGAATAAATGCCTGATTTTACTGCCATTACATTAGTTGTCTGAGACTTTCTTGCTTCTGTGTGTTTTTTATGTGTAAACAGTCTCAGTGAATAAATAATACACTGTTGGAAGCAGCCTGACTCTAAGGGATGCTTCCTCTACTGCCTGGCCAGCCCTGTGCTTGGGGAAGATGCAATTCTCCTGCTTCCTCCCCTCTCCTGAACACATCACAGCCCATGTTTTAGAGCCCTTCTTAAAAACCCGACTGTTTTTTGGGGATGAGCACCTCTTTTCCCCTGCAGCACTGGTCAGTCTGCTGCAGGGTGCATGCTCAGGGTCACCACCCGCAGCTTAAGGCCGAGTGTGACCAGCCTGGTAGGGACGAGGACAGAGGTGGTTTCCTGGCTGGATTGAGCAGGTCGTAGCAGCTCAGAGACGGCTGGGAGAGCTGCACTGCCCGAAACCAGGCCCCTCGCTGCTGGCGCAGTGCGGGGTTTGTTAGGAAAGCTGATGGTGAAGTGCCCCTGGGAATGCCCCCCCCCGTGCACCACTCCATCACCATCCCACCCCATTGAGACCTGCTGGCTCCAGCTCCACTGCACAGCACACGTTTTCAACCCACTTTATCATTGTGAAACCTGCAACTGGTGCTGACGCAGCTGGAGGCTCTCTCCAGCCGAGCTATACACACTGGATCCAGTGAGCAGCCCGGTCCAAAATGGGACAAACACCACTCAAGGCATTGTCAGGACCCCTCAGTCCCTGTGCAAGAGCAGCAGATCTGTGCTGGAATCTGCTGAGCCCATCTCTGTTCTCATACTCTGGCGCTGAGCAGGAGCAGCCCTTGGGGATGCCCAGTCAGAGGGATGCTGGGTACAGTACCTCTCAGTTTCACCAGGCCCAGCCTGGCCTCAGGGAGGAGCCAGGGACACAAAACACAGCCAAGGCAACCTGAAATTCCTCAACGCAACCTGAAATTCCTTTCTGTGTGCTGTCAACAAAAGCCCAGTGCAGCTTAAGCTGCTCCCCAGTGAGCCTATGTGGGGCTGCAGACACAATCAGGGTGATGGAAGCTCCTTGTGATGAAAACTGTGCCTGGGGAAGCACAGTTACTGCGAGGAACCTTGCCACCTAGTATAATATTTCCAGGGGGAGCAAGAAGGCTGCTGATCTCTTTGGATTCCTCCACAGCTGTGAAACAAACCCACAGCTGAGTAAACCCAATGCCCCTCAGACCCTGACCCGGGATCCCTGGGAGCAGCTCTCCTGCAGGCCAGATGGGTCCCTGGCAGCAAGGAATGCATCACAGAACCCCAGACTGGTTTGGGTTGGAAGGGACATTAAAGCTCATCCAGTTCCAACCCCTGCCACGGGCAGGAACACCTTCCACTAGAGCAGCTTGCTTCTAGCCCTTGTGTCCGAGCTGGCCTTGAACACTGCCAGGGATGGGGCAGCCACAGCTTCTCTGGGCACCCTGTGCCAGCGCCTCAGCACCCTCACAGGGAAGAGCTTCTGCCTAAGAGCTCATCTCAATCTCCCCTCTGGCAGGTTAAAGCCATTCCCCTTGTCCTGTCCCTACACCCTTTGCAAAAACTCTGCTTCTCTCAGAGGGGCTCAGGAAGTCACTGAGAGAAGGTAAAGTCACAAAAAAGTCACTGAAAGATCATCCCAGAGAAAGCAAACCAGCATTACCTCCAGGGAGCGAGGCATGAAGAGCCACTCCTGGGCTGGGGTGGCAGGGCCTGCCGGCACTGCCATGCTCCAGCTCGGGAAGCAGTGGGTACCAGTACCCTCTCCCCTCCTCTTGTTTTGATTTCGGTGATTCAGTCTGAAGGTCGAAGGAAAAGTGAGCGGGAGTGGTTTGTGGCAGGGAGTAAATGATTACCCGGACACTGCTTGCTGAGGGGACCAAGGCACAGGGAGCTGGGGTGGGACAGGGAAATCCCTTTTTCGGGGGGATTAACGGGCAGCTAGCCAGTGGGGAAGTGCAAAGGGCCAAAACAAAGTGCTCTGTTCACTGGAGGCTGCACCAGGTCACATGCCAAGTCCTAGTAGAGGTAATGAGTCATGGGTCCCCCCCAAAGGCCAGCAACACCTCCTGGATGCGGACATGACCCGCTGCTGATCCACCAGCAATCTGCAGAGCTTGGCAGCCAAGGAAGGAGCTGGGTAAGGTGGAGCCTTGTCCCCTGGCAGCACTGCATCTGGGGCAGGTCCAGTGACTTCATAGGGCTGGAGCAGCTCTGCTCTGGAGCCAGGCTGAGAGAGCTGGGCTGGGGCAGCCTGGACAAGAGAAGGTTCCTGAAGGGGAGACCTTAGAGCAGCTCCAGTGCCTAAAGGGGCTACAGGAAAGCTGGAGAGGGGCTTTGGACAAGGGCCTGTAGGGACAGGGCAAGGGGAATGGCTTTAACCTGTCAGAGGGGAGACTGAGATGAGCTCTTAGGCAGAAGCTCTTCCCTGTGAGGGTGCTGAGGCGCTGGCACAGGGTGCCCAGAGAAGCTGTGGCTGCCCCATCCCTGGCAGTGTTGAAGGCCAGGTTGGACACAGGGGCTTGGAGCAAGCTGCTCTAGTGGAAGGTGTCCCTGCCAGTGGCAGGGGTTGGAACTGGATGAGCTTTGAGGTCCCTTCCAACACAAACCAGGCTGGACTCTATGATTGATGCAGCCATCAACACAAAATTTTCTGAAACATTTTGGAATACATGATTTGGAGCATTCAAGTTTCATTAAGGCAAGAGAGCCAACTGCCACCGCAGCCAAGGTCTCTGGCTTCATGCATGTGGGAAGAAGGCAGAACCATACCTGTCCCTCTGTGAACCCCATTCCCAGGGACAGCATGCAGGAAGGAGCTGGCTCAGCCCTCGCCTTGCTCCAGCTTGTACCGTCAGTCCCATTGGGTGGCACAGCCGTGCAGGTGCGTGAGGATAACAGAGACTGGATATTACCCCGATGTCTTGGGGAACGAACACAAATAGAGGTCCGTAAAGACATAGAGAGATAAATAAATCTGTTCCCTGCTAGTGCAGAGAGGGCCTTTGTTTGTCTTGGTTTCAGAATGAGAAGGTTTAGAGGATTGCTGCAGCACATGACCAGGAGCTACAAAGCTGCAGACAAAAGCCATTTAGAGCTGAGATCAGACTTCAGACTGCTCTGTGCAAATTCAAACTGCTGCTATTTTGGGATTTATTTTGTTCCCTCTGCTGCATCCCCCACTTTAAAGGCTGCCCATCTGCCACAGCCCTAGGTTCATGTAGGCTTTCAGGGGCATCAGCACAGCGTCCAAACGCTGCTGCAGCAGGCTGAAGGGGGACTGCCTGTATTTCAGGCCCAAGTCACAAGGGTTGCACCAACAGCCACGGACAAGTTTGGAGGACAAAGCATCAGCTTATTGCTCAGGCTTGCAGAGCAGGCTCGTTTTACAAGCTTGTCGCATGTCAGCTGTGAGTATGCGTTGTCACCCAGCAGGAACACAGAGGGAAGCACTTGAGCAGAACTGACAGCAAGACAAAGCCCGCTAGAGCTCTCTGGGTAATCACTGGCTTTACCGCAGCTCCAGTGAGGCAGACGCCGGGACTCTCTGTTTCATCCCTGGGACCCACGCAACCGGCTGCCAGGCATCACAAGGGAGGCAGAAATGCCCCGCAGAGCCCCTCCAGCCAGGCAGCAGTACTGCTTCCTGGGAAGCAGGGACTGGGCTGTGCCTGGGCAGGACTTGGAGATTTGGGGTGCCTTGCCCAGGATGAGGGCACCCCTGCTCTGCACCTGAGGGGCAGGAACAAGAAACCCTTGGCTGTTTTCCCTCACTGTCACAAAAAAGGCACAAATCACCTTACAGCCCCCAATGCACTCCAAGCAGGAAGCCAGTTCTGTTCACAAGGGGAAAGAAGCGTTGAATTAGGCTTAAAACCTCTGCCAAATTACAGCTTCATAAAACGGTTTCCATCATCGTGTGCCTTGACCCAGAGAACTTTCAGTACCTGAAAAGCATGAAGTCAAGCGTCAGGCTGGTGTGTGAGCATCCCTCATCCCCGCACAGGCAGCTGCCTACGAGGGGAGGCGAGCAGAGCTGTGCTACAATGCGGCATGGCAGCAGGCCTGCAGCCCGAGTGGGGAGCACGGAGAGGACAGGACCCCACAACCACTGCGTGCAAAGCAGCTGGGAGCCGCAGATGTGCAGAGGCACGTGGTCACCTGCCCGGGCTTCCCAGCTCTCTGCTTACTCCCAGGAGCTGCGGGGTTATCTCGGGGAGAAGGCAGGCTGGGTGTCCTCCCATGCTGGTCCCTTCCCAGCGCCGCTGGGGAAAACAGCTGCAGCAGAGAGCAGAGACCAGAGGCTCGGTGAAAAGCAGCGGCACCCGCGAAGAGGCAGCCCCTGCTGCAGCAGGGATCGCTCCTTGCACCGGCCGTGCTGCGGGATCGCTCCCTGTACCGGCCGTGCTGCGGGCCCGCTCCCTGTACCGGCCGTGCTGCGGGCCCGCTCCCTGTACCGGCCGTGCTGCGGGATCGCTCCTTGCACCGGCCGTGCTGCGGGATCGCTCCCTGTACCGGCCGTGCTGCGGGCCCGCTCCCGGTACCGGCCGTGCTGCGGGCCCGCTCCCTGTACCGGCCGCGCTACGGGATCGCTCCCTGCACCGGCTGTGCTGCGGGATCGCTCCCTGTACCGGCCGTGCTGCGGGATCGCCCCCTGTACCGGCCGTGCTGCGGGATCGCTCCCTGTACCGACCGCGCCGTCGGGCGAGGGCGCTGCCCCCGCCGCGGGTGAAACCTCCAGGCAGCGCTGGCTAGAGAGCGGTAACCCCGACGCCGGGCAGGGGTGGGCGGGATCAAGGTGAGGATGGGGCTAGGGGTGGGCATGGGGGTAGGGATAGGAGTGGGGATGGGGATGAGGATGATGAGGATGTGGTGCAACTGGATAGCCCAGGAAAGGGGGCCGGCAAGGAGAGAGATACGGCTAACCCACCCCGATGCTGCTCACACCCAGCCCTGACCCCAACACGTCCCTGCCCTCATATGGAATAAAACCCACAGTTCCCCTGCGCTTCCCTTTTGGAGGCTGCCCGGGACCCCCCCCAAATGCTGTTTTTTCTCCAGGAAGGGGCATCCCCACCCCTCCCACATCCTTTGCTGCCAACATCCCCACACCTCAGTACTGCAACGAGGAGCTGGTTTGGGGGGGGGGGTTGGGGCAGACACGGAAATGCAGCTCATATTGGGGCTCAATATGATTTGGGACAGTAAGAGGTGACCCACAGGGCCTTGGCTTTGCCTGGGCTGCGGTAGCAGGGCTGTGGGTACCATCATCTTCATCCTCGCTGGGCAGCGGCAGCGGAAGGGCAACGAATTAGTGGTTCTGGCTTTTAAATTGGTGTAAATCGGGGTGGTTTTGATCACAGAGTGAGTTTAGTTCAAGGAAGGAGGTACCCCAGCTCGTTCTTTCATTTATCCCACCCTTCCTCATTGCATTTGTTTGGTTTTGGTGGATCCCTCTTTCACAAGAACAAAAATCTTGGGGTACACCTGCAAACTCCATCTATCCCTGGGAGTCTGAGCTACCAGGTAAAGCAAAGCCAGGAGGGAGAGAGCGGCTGAAAACAGCTCCCCAACTTTAGGACCACCTCTTCCCAAAATGTACATGTCCTACCTCTTGCAAACAGCTTAATCTCACCATCGGTGCCCCTCAGGTATCACCAATGTGAGCAGGTGAGGAGTCTGAATCTTCTCTGCCCTGCCCATCTCCCCAGGCCCCACGAACCAGGCCAGCCTCACAGACTATATCTGCTCTTTATTGTTCCATATATTTATGTACCACATTATATGTTAAAGATAGATTTGTTGGGGTTTTTTTCTGCTATACATTTTTCGTCTTATTTACCACAATGACACCACACATACATTGGAAACAGCTCCACAGATCTGGTAGATTGCACAGAATGAATTGGTTTGTTCCTGTATCCTGAACAATGTCAAATCCAACAATATAGATATATTTTTGTAACTTTTCATAATTTAGAAATGAAATTGTTAAAACAAAATGAAACAAAAGTCACCAAGAAGTGGACGCCAAGATTTCAGCCAGAGGCAAAACATTGCTATTGATGGGAAACGCTGTTCCTTGATGTGGATTTGGATGGAAGAATTAAGCAGTCCTGATATCCATGTAACTATGCTGTAAACCGGGCAGGTAACTGGCATTGCTGCTCAGCAGCTGCTGCTTGGGCTTGTTAGGCTGGTCAGATCATCTAGCTCTCACCTATGTCCATCTCACACCGTGTAGAGTGAAGGCCTCTGCTCCCAGCACCCATGCTGGTTTACTTCCGTCTGTGAGCGCAGTAACCCAATCCCATCGGATTGGCACCTGTGTTTCAGCTCCTGAAACACGGAATTGCATATCTGTAAGTATTGAAAGCTGCAGCTGTTTCCCCGCAGGTCCTTTGGGGGTGGCCAAGCTTCAGGCAATGAGTGGGGAGATGGGGGTGGGGAACCAGATAATTCCCTTCAAAAAATCCGAAACAACAAAAAAATATACCTAAATCTTGGCTTATTTAAAAAGACAGAAGGGCAAACACTTTCATAGAATCATAGAATAGTTAAGGTTGGAAAGGGCCTTAAGATCATCTAGTTCCAACCCCTCTGCCATGGGCAGGGACGCCTCACCCAAGACCATGTTGCCTAAGGCTCTGTCCAGGCTGGCCTTGAACACTGCCAGGAATGGAGCATTTACCATGTGTTTTTATTTCCTTTAATTAGCAGATTCTATAACATAGAATTTGTTGGATGCATGTAATGAAAATAATGACTCTTTCCATTAAAGGGATGCAGAATTATTTGACTATGCAGATGTTCGATGAGATTCTCTTACAGCAACCAACTCTGGCCCCTCTTTAGTCTTCAGTGTTGGTTCTGAAGGCCTCTATGAGGCCTTCCAAAGAGTGGATGAACCCAGAGACGCTGCAGATACCACCTATAACAAAGATGGCAACATCAAAGAAGACATGGTGCCACAAAAGCTTCCTCCACAAAAGTTTGAGGTGGAAAAGACTAGGGAGCAGGAAACAGAGCCCTGCACCTGTGAGGCTCCCAGTAAGACCCATCAAGAGGGCAAAATGTGGGACATAGATAGCCATGAGCAGGGTGAATACTACCAGGGCACATCTGAGGGTGAGTCCCCAGGATTTGAGCCGCCCATCACCCCCATAGCAGTTGGGGAAAAATGCCCTGTTTCCATCTTGGAAAAGGGACCGCTCCAGGACTTCCACAGCAGCAAAGAATGGCAAGGGGTATGAGAGCAAGGCTTTGGCCACCAAGAAAATATTGACTACTGCTCTTATGGTGGATGGCAAGTTGTCTGTAATGACTTCCTTGGTCTCATCAGCCCAGGTCAGATAGGCAACCAAGGCAAAGAGTCCCTTAAGGATGCAAGCTGCTATGTGAGTCCAGTTCATCATGCAGTGAAACTCCTTGGGGTTCTGCATGTTCCCCTCCAAGGAAGGCAGAAAGATCTGAGAGGTGTAGCTGAAGACAATAATGCCAATGGAGATGGGAAACTTCTTTACATCAATGTAAAACTTGACTTTGTCCCAGGCCCAGTCACGTGCCCTGGAGAGGCAGTAGGCGATCACCAAGATGTTGATCACAAAGTGGGCCAATGTGCAGAGCAAGCTGAACTTGGAGACTGCCTTGAGGTTCTTCAAGAATGCACAAGGCAGGAGCACTGCTGTGGCAATGATGGACCATGACTTCTGGGAGACCGGCAGGTTAGGAAAGCTGTTGTACATCAGGTTGCCACTGACCACCACATAGAGAATGCAGGTCATAACCAGTTCAATGATCTGAGCCACATTTACAATCCTGCCTCCGAGGGTGGGGAAGCGGGGTGCACAGCACGCGTTTGCTATGTCCACATAGGAGTCTCTCACCCTGACTATCTCCCCATCCTCATTCTCTTCATAAAGACAGGCAATAAGGATTTTCCCTGTGTAGCAGCAAACCACTGCAGCGAAAATGATCAGAAAGAGTCCAAGGTATCCACCATGAAGGATGGCATAGGGCAGGCCCAGCACAAACATCCCCTAAAAAGAGACAAAATGGAAACCGTGTTGCTCATCCTGCAGAGGGCATCGGGCGCGCATAGTGGCACAGTTGCAGTCGCACGCACCATGCTGTCTCGCTGCACCATCGCGCCCATGCAGCTGGTCACACAGTCACAGCATGCACTGTCGGCCACACACCATTGCAGACCCCCCTTCTCTCTGGTGTAGCACCCACACAGTCCTACCTGCACAATCCCACCCTGGAGCACAGTTTTGGCACCCTGGCTTCACCCCAATCCCAATCTCTACCCTCGCAGTGCACCAAGAGCCCAAAGCCAGGGACCTGCAGAGGGGCCAGACATGAGCCCACCCCTGCGCAGTTCCACACCCCCCTGGGGTCTGCCTGTGCTGGGGCACACCTGCTGCATAGACAGGGCTTGGGGCTGTGCATCCCCTCCCTGGCTCTGTGCTCCATTCCAGGGTGAGGGACAAAGCAGAGATCCGGGGTTAGGGGTTTCCCTTTCCTTTTCCTTATCTTTTTAACACCCTAACGTTTTTTTCCCCTTTTCCCTGAGGCAGGTTTGCCATGAGCCCGGAGCGGGGCGGGGGGGAAGAGAAAGGAGATGGCAGAAGTGGGAAAGGGAGCTCTCTGTGGTGCCGTGGTCGTACCTGTATGGCGTTGGTGACATTCCATCCCGCCTCCCAAGCTGTGATCTTGGGCTTGCCCTGCCCGGAAAGCTCTGGGCAGCCGTTCACCTCCTTCGTGGCAGAGGGCGGTGGGGGCCTCGTGCCGTCCCGCTGGTAGTGGATGTCCCCTTCCAAGGACGGCTCGGCGCCCTCCTCGCCGCTGTCGGACTTGAGGATGTCCATCTGCAGCCCCTGCCGATGCTCCATGTCCAGATCGTCGCAGTGGGCGAACCCCACAGCCTCCTCATCGGTGGCCGCCTGGAAGCCCATCCTCGCGAACATACCACTCATCTTCGCCTGGGACTTGCTGGACACAGAGGTGGCAACGTTGGAAAGCTTACTGCGGAGGAGGGTGGCCATGGTGACCGGTGGGACCACACCGCTGCTCGATGAAGGACAGACCCGATGGGGCGGGCTAGCGGCTGGCCGGCAGACGGGGCCTCAGCGTACGGCGAGGGGCGGCTGCAGCTGAGACTGCTGAGAGCCGCTACCCCCGCGTACCGGTGTGGTGCGAGAGGGGCCCCGCCGGGCTGCCCAGGGGCATGACACCGCGGGCGGCAGCTGCGGGTCCTCCCCGCGCCTCTCTGCGCTGCTCCTCGCCTCTCCGCCGGGCCCCGCGGGGGGAGGTCGAGCCGGGCCGGGATGGGGTTGGGGGTCTGTCAGCAGTCGGCAGCTGTCACCAGAAGGGCAGCGCAAGCCCCTGGCAGAGCGCGCAGCATCTCCATCGCAGTGCGCCCACCGGGCGGAGAGGAGAGGGAGAGGGGGGAGAATTGCTGCATTTCTGGGGGAGGTACCAGCGCCCCGGCCAAGCCCGGCCCCCCCGCACCCTCCTCCCCCCCCCGCCGGGCCAGCAGCGCCGCAGCGCAGACCCCCAACTCCTGCACCTCAGCCCCTGCGCTGCCCGCCCTGCCCCACGCCTAGCCCTGCACCCTACCCCACGACAGCGTTGCGAGCCCCTTCCCCACGGCGAAACAAAAGATCCCCATTAACGAGGCGGAGGAACGGCTCGGAGCCGGTTCCTAACGAAATTTCCCCCCTCACACCCTCTCCCCTCTCTTTTTTCTCCCCTCCAAAACCCGCGGCCCCTTCGGAGCCCGGGCATAGCCTTGGGCACTGTGTCCTGCCGCGGCTGCGGAGCGTGGGGACATTTGCGGGCAGTGAGGAGGGCTCAGTTCTCGAGAACGATTCGTCTGATCCGTGGGCTCCTGCAGCGGGTCCTCACTCCCGTTCTGCGCTCGCAGCCTGGGGGGGGGGCTGCGCCGCTGCCTTCAAACGGCACTCCCGTCTCCTTCCTTTAAAATAAACACCGCTATGTTCGTTTCGCACACAGACGCTCATACTTTCTTGTAATGAAAAAGCCTGACCGTATTTTTTCTTTATTTAAAATATTTCCTAAGTGAGCAGACAACACAGGGAACAATGGCAACGAGAAATCCCCGTCCTGTGCTGTAACAACGATCAGCACAGGGTAACCGTGGAGCGATGGCATTTTGGGGTACTGTGTGTGACAGCCCGACCCCCTGTGCTGCAGGAAAACCGTGTGATTCGTTGTTTAGAATAAAAACCGAATAGATGTCATTGGAGTGAAAGGAATCCGTGTTTCGTTTGCTGCTTTGCAAGGTAAAGACATATTTTTAAACTGCAGATGGGCGGAAAAGCCAAACCTGAATTATTGTGAATGCCGCTGTCTGGGGGACTGGGGATGGAGCGCTGCGGCTAGGGCTGGAGCTGGGGCTGGGGCTGGGGCAGGGCTGGGGCTGGACCTGGACCCGGGGCTGGACCTGGGGCAGGGGCTGGGGATGTGGATGCGGGTGCAGGGGTCTGTGGAATCACACGGAGGTGGGGAGCGAACCCCCGATCTTGGGAAAAAATCCTTTAACACTCGTTTAATTTTTTGCCAGAATCCAAAAGGAAATCGGGTGCAAAGCTACTGAAACGCATTTTAAAAAAATAAAAAGAAAAAGGAGAAGGAAAAAAAAGTAAGTTTATGTAATACATATTATATATTTGTATATAGAATGTATATTAATATATTCTATTATACATAATATACATATATATTAGAATATGTGTTACTTTATTAGATTTTTATCTATATAAATAATACCCACGGTGACGGCTTCTTTATCTCGAGGGGCTGCCGGCTCCCGGCGTGGCAGGGGCAGACGCTTCCCACAAAACGGGGCTATTATGTAGGAACGGCTCCGGTGCAGGGGGGGAAACGCCGCGGAGGGAGGTGCACCCCTTTCTTCGTGGAGGGATTATCTCATGTCAGTGCACAAATAGGTCGGGAAAGCCGAGCGGGACCCGCTTTCGGCCTGGGGCTCGCAGCGTCGTGCCCGCTACGGGGCCCCAACGGGCAGCGAATAACGGGGACATTAAATCCAACCGGGGAGGTCGCGGGGCTCGGGACGCCGCTGCCGTTCCGCTTCCTTACAGCCCTGAAAAACAACCGCTCCGATGGACACCTCGGGGGGAATTCAGCTGTTTCTCTCTCTCTTTCTTTTCCTTTCCCCAGTTTGGCCCAAGCCAAGTTCATTGTTATCGAAGACGTGGAAGAGATCTATTGCAGGAAGCTGCAGGAGGCATCAGGAAAGAAAGAACGAAAATTCCCCTGGTGCGTGGGTATTTCCGAAACTCCTCGGCCCTTCTGCAGCCCCCGGTGCCGAGGAGAGGACGGGCGAACCACCACCGCCATCGTGCCGAGGATGGAGAGACGGGCTTTGGGCTGGTGGTTGAGCATCCGGCGCGTTCGAGATGTGCCAGAAGACAGTTCTGGCGGAAAGAATAACTAACAAACCAATCAACCAAAGAAAGAAATAAAACCCAACAAAATCAGAACCACCCTATTGTGTAAAAATAATAAAAAGAAAACAATTAAAATTAAAATAAACTGACAAAATTCAAACAGTAATAATTAGAAAACAACACAAAAATAATAAAAACGAACCAAATCCCAAACCCCACCACACACAAAAACCCCGAAACACAAATCCCCCGAACCAGAGCCATAAAACAAAACCGAACAAAAAAGGAACAAGGAAAACCCCAGTCCCCTCACGGAGCGTGACCATAAGCCCAGCCCAAGGATCCCGGCACCTCAGCACCCCGCAAAGCACCGGCTGACACCGAAGCGAACGGGAAACTGTGGGGTTCGGAGGGGGTGCTCAGTGATGCCGGAGGGTTGAAGAGGAGTTCAGGGGCTGCCAAGGTCCGAGGGGTTCAGAAGCTGGGGGGTGGGGTGTCGGGGGTGCCTCTGTGCCCACTCAGCGACCCCATGCACGGTTGCAGTGGGAGGCCGAGCCCGCTCCCGCCCCCGGCAGCCGGTGCCTCGCTGTCCTGTTGGAAACACCCCCTGGCATCTCCTACCCCGGGACGGGCTTCGAGAACGAGACTTCGTGCAGCGGCGGCTGGAAGGAAAAGGAACCCCCGACCTTCTACCGGCGGCTACACCCGGGAGGGAAGTCACAGCAAGGCGGGAGGGTAGAGGAGAAGGGCAGAGGAGAGGGTAAAGCGTAGAGACCGAGAGAGGGGTCGGGGCATTTACCTCTGCTGCCCTCCCCATCGCCGGGCCGGCCGGCCGGCGGGAGGGACGGAGGGACGGACGGAGGCAGCCGCGTCGCTCCTGGGCTCCCCGAGCTCGTTAACCCGAGCAGGATAACGGTGCCAAACCCTCCTCCGAAGATTAGCAGCTCCCAGGGGGGCGTTTGAGCTGCAAATCGTTTCGGATGAAGCTGAAAGTAGACGGCGAGGCTGCCGCGAGCCGGTGCACTCGCGCTGCCTGCGGGGCTTCTGCGCCAAGCGCTCCCACCGGAGCAGCTCCCCGGGGCGGGCCGAGGGTCTGCCCCCACCCGGGAAGCCTGCTCCGGCGGGGGCATGGCTCGCCGGAGCCCCCCCTGCCCGGCACCACAGGTCCAGCTGGAGAAGTGACTCTGCCTTATCTCCGCAAAGCAGGCTTGGCGGGTGGGAGGTTGCGGCTGGGTCTTCTGATTAATAAACTGAGGGAAAAGAGCTATTCATGCTCAAAAGTCATTTCAGGAGAGCAGGACAGAACAGCTCCGGGTGCGCTGACTTCCTTCCTACAGCCCCTCTCCAGGCTGTCGGGTGGCACAGGGCAGCGGCAGTTGCATGAAGGTGCGATCATTTGGAAGCAGGACAAACATCACTCCCAGTTCACTGCTCAGTCAGGCTCCCAAACCCCAAAGGGTTTGATTCCCATGGCTTCGGTGGGCTGTGAACTGCCTCAGGCAAATCTTCCCTGTATGAAAAAGGAGACTTGCAATTCCTGTGTGCTCAGCTTCATCTTCTTCTGTAACACTGAAAGCCTGGGTGTTCAACTGCAGGCATGTGACCCCATGATTCCTGCTCAGCCTCCTTTATGCCACAGAATTTCCTCACGCCCCAAACCCTGCAGAGTCAAGGCCGGGGAGCACCTTCAGCTGAACCAGACGGGAGCATTTCCCAGGCCACGTCTGCCCGAAGACCAGCCCGCCCAGAGCAGACCTTGTGCAGTTCAATACAGACACTTGCTCTTGGGGAAGCAGCCGCCCCTCCCAGACACATACGCGTGTACCTAAAGCTGTGATTGCAGGAGTCCAAAGTGGCGCACTGTGCTCCCGGCTGCTGCTAAAAGCACCTCCTGGGTTTGTTGCCCAGGCTGTCACCATCCCCACAGCATCAGAGATGCCCAAACTCATTCTCTGCTCCCGAGCACGAACAGCTGTGCTGCAGCGAGCTTCATCTCAGCTCTGCCGCCCGTTCCCCTCGGGCACCACGCAGGGGGCTCTGACAGGATAATAAAGAGTCTCACAATATACTATAAAAAGGCAATTAGATAAACTGCTGTATTGGGACCAGCTCCTGTGACCTAGTTAATAGCTCTGGGTATTTCAGAAGGGTAGGGAAGGAAAAGGCATTGGTGTCAGTGCGTGGTGCAGAGCAAGCAGGTTTTGGAGGGGAAGAAGGGCTACAGCGTGCAGCATGGTGCTCAGAAACACCCTGAGAAAGCAGCCCTAGCACCACACATTGAACATCCCTGCCTTGGGTCCCACCTTCTCCTCCTCGCCCATGGTTAGAGCACACATGTCAGTGTTTAGGTTGTAAAGTGGGATGTAGAATCATGCAAGCTGCTGTTCGGCAGTGGATGCTGAGGCTGAATTAACCCGCAGTGTGGTGTGCAAGACAAAGATGATTTTAGCCAGAATGACAGATACTTTGCTGAAAGATAACTGTAACAGAGTGAAAGGCAAAAGCACAGTCTCGAGGAGCAAGTCTGCAATGGATGCCCCTTCTTTATTTGATTTTTTTACTGAACACAAAATGGCTGCCTAAATTATAGAGACATAAACCAAAGACAGCAGATAAAGGGCTGGGAACGTCATAATTTTAGATTAACAAGTCTTACAATAAGAAAATTCACCTGGAAATATGGAAAAACTAGATAAAGGCTGCTTGATTTAACTGCACTATTTGCAAAATGGACAATTCCTGGTCTGTAATTTGGGAGATAGCTTGCACATGAATTTCTGTGATTTTCACTTCCCAGAAGGGAAAAGCCCTGATAAAAAATCATCACATAGAAACTAAAAATTCATTTGCAATTTGACCACAACATGTTCTCAAGGACACTTCAATAAGTTGGAATTAATTTTAACTCCTAGTTTGTCTTTACTGTTGACATCAAAATTAAGAGATAGCCATTGGTTACTTGCCATGCCAAATTTGCAACTAACTGCAGAAATCGAATTGTTCCCACAAGCTTAACAGCATTTTCATTTTATATATAAAGCTTCATCACTGTCAAATTGAATATTCATATATGTACATGCCCTTGTATTTCATAACAAATCATTATGGACCAGCAAAGTGGGTACTTTGTAGGTGCTGAGGTTTTTAACTACATCTCCTTGCATTTTACCCTCAATTACATGGCCTCCCAGCCAGGCTGGCTCTGCCCAAGGCCGGGGCCCTGGTTGCTGCAGGAGACAGTGTCTTGAGAGCTACTAGTGGGCATGCAGAGGACTCTCAAGCGCAGTATGAGGTGAAGTTTTCTGTGTCACCCTCTTCAGCAGCTGACTCAATAGCACTGGAAGCGTTGCTTCCAGGAGCTGAGCTGTGTTTTCCTCTGGATCAAGCAATGCCATACCTTGCTTTGCTCGTTGGCTTTCCTTATGCCGCAGCAACCCTGTCCTGCAGTGTTTCTCAGCTCAGATTTTGACCGTGTCCTTTGCGTGGCTTTTATTTTTGGCCTCTGACAAAAAAAATAAATAAATAAATAAATAAATTCCCAAATGAATTGATGCTGTGGGCACATGGAGGCTGCGCATCCGATCCCTGCCTCTGTGTGTGAGGCTCCACACAGCTGTGAGGGGGCCAGGTACCACCAGTCCCTGGCTTAGGCATACCTGATTTTCTCACCCCCAAACACTGATCAAGGTCCTGTTAAAGGAAGACACCCACAAGCCTCTGCCTGCTGCCTTCCCCTGTTATTCTTGGCTGAATTGCCTGGAATATCGCAAAGCAGGGGCCAAGATTTCCCAGTGTGCTGGTCTTGGCTTTTGGATGGGGCTGGGAGATGTTTGCAAGAGATGTGGTTTACTGCCTGTGGTTTTGATCTGCTTTTATTGAAAATGGACATAAATGGAGAAGAAAAATGGACAGACGGGGGATGGAGCTGGCAGAGACTGAGTCCTTCTGGCAGGAAACACCCCAAAGGCAATGCCAGCTGCCGGTACTGCCCTCTGCTCTGAGGGGCACCCACAGCCTGAATGATTAAATGGAAGCAAGAAAAAAGATTTATTTGTTTGTTTATTTATTTATTTATTTATTTATTTATTTATTTTAAAGAGAAAGCATAATGAAAAAAAAAAAAAGCCATAAAAATCCTCTCCAGTACTGGGGCTTCATCTGACAACGGTCTGCTTAGGTAGGGGAGACACAAATGAGCTCTTAGGCAGAAGCTCTTCCCTGTGAGGGTGCTGAGGCGCTGGCACAGGGTGCCCAGAGAAGCTGTGGCTGCCCCATCCCTGGCAGTGTTCAAGGCCAGGTTGGACACAGGTTGGAGCAAGCTGCTCCAGTGGAAGGTGTCCCTGCCCATGGCAGGGGTTGGAGCTGGAGGAACTTTAAGGTCCCTTCCGACACAAACCATTCCATGCTTCTGTGGTCCTTTTTTGTTGCATTGACCCTGCTTTAGTCTTAAAACCCTATTGCAGTAACCAGCCCACCAAAGTGGTCACAAAGTACGCTGAAGTACTTTCTGTGCACTAATGCAGCATTTCTACTTGCTCTCTCCATCCTTGCTAGCCAGCTAGGGGCAACTGCTGGAGGTTCAGTGATGCTCGTGGTGGCAGTGAGGCCCCTGCCCCTCTCTGCTGGGTTCTGCAAATGCATACCAGAATATGAGTTTCACAGGGGAGACTTAAGCATGCTCAAAGCCTTTAAACTTTGAGAAGATAGGAGCCTGTAAACTCAAGGTATTACTATTAAATGGACGCTTCTCATAATCAACCTTTTGGCATCAAAACACTATTTTCTTTTAATAGAGAAGCACTTCTTAAGCAATTTAGTTAATTGATTTATGACAAAAGGAATTTGGAGAGTGTAAAACCTCAGGAAAAGAACAGCAGGGAAGGTCGCTCTGTGATTATCTTCCCCTGTATGCATGTAAACTGTGGCTGAGAAAAATGAATAATGAGACTTAAATTCGCTACTTCTCCCTGAAGTATGTCAGAAAACTGAGTGAAAGAGGTCTGAAAGCCTGGGAGAGGAGAGGGCTGGGGTGTATGAGAGCAGGACTGTGATTCAGGAGCTCTCTTCTAATACTAAACCACCTAATCTTAGGATTAACTTATTAGTTAAACATGTTTTGGTGATTATACTGATAGAAGATCCATAGGACTTGTTCTTCAAGGCCTCTAAATGGCATTCAATTTACCAATCTGAGCAGAGCACATGAACAGCCTTTTCAGGAGGAGCCAGCATCCTTCTTGCCTGGCCACAGGTCTTTGGCTGATAAAGCTGGAGGTTTGTTTTGCCAAAACCTCCCTTACATGGTACATTATGGGAAATGAGCAGCTTGGGATCCCAGACTTGTGTAATCCCAGCTTGTGCAGGAAAGCAGAGTTTACACCTTCTTGTTCCCATTTCAGTCACTGGAGCTTTGTCACTGCAGATAAATCATTTAAGCCCCATTCAGCCCATATCCCAGCTGATAACAGGACACAAGTGCTTGAAGGTAAAGTTGAACTAAAGGGATTCACTTTGCATGGTCTCTCTAGTTACAAGACTTTCTACAAACCAGGATGCTGTTCTGGTCATCAGATGCCTAATTTCCCTCTGGCATTCCGAACACCTTGCTGCTGCTGTCCCAGCAGAGCCTGCTGCAGTGATCCCCTCTTCACCCAATGGCTCTGCCTGGCTCCACAAGTTTGCCATGCTGAAGTTTTGTGCACATCCTAGTTCATCCTCCCCACTTGCGCTGTCCCTTCTCTTCTGCCACAGGAGGTGTGATTCATGATGTCCCCGGTCCTAACCCAGGCAAGGTGACCTCTATCATCCCCCATGGTTTCTCAGTTGTTTGTACCCATCCATCAATCTTTCTGAGGAAATTCAGTGTTTAAATGATATTTCTGTTAACCTTCACCGTAGAAAGCCACCTGAACAAGCAGTGGAAGTCATCTTTGAAACCAGCTCTCAGAGCAACCAAACAGCTGCTAAGTGGCATCTCTCTGGGGCAGCATGAGAGGCTATGGCAGCCAAAAAATGACCATGACTGCGGGACACTTCTTGAAAGCACAGTTCCAAAGCAGGGAGGAGTTCAGAGCAGATAACCCCATGTCCCCAGGAGCTCAGATGGTGCCCACAAGGAGACATGAGTGCCTGCAGAACCATCATTAGAGCTGAAAGCAGGCAAGTAAGTCAATAACTTCGTAATCAGTGGCATCTTACTTTTTTTAAATGAACCTGTAGGATGAGGATTTCCCCCAGCACTCCCCTCTCCTCTTCCCAGAGCTCATCTTTCACTTTGCCATGCAATTCCCAGCTGGCCAGCCACCGCCTGCCTCACTCCCTTTTCCATTACACACTTGGCTGAGCTGAGGATGAAAGGGCCCCTGGATTCCAATGGGAAGGTAATTAATTGACTTTCTGCTCTCGTTGCTATGCGGCAAAGGTGGAAGCCACAGCAGCTACAGTTCATTTTTAATCCTGTAAGATTAGTCACAAATGGCATCATTACAGAGATGATCAGCTGCCCACAATAAAGACACCAGCTCAGCTAAAGGGTGCTCTCAGGACAAGGAGGGCTTCGATGAAGAGACCAGGAGCCGTAACAAGCATCCTGTTAGCCCATCAGCCAGGTATTAGAATTCATAGCTCCTCTCTTGGGTATCTATCTCATTTTCAATTTAAACCTGTCCAAGCCCCCTGGATGGGCAAAGATCAGAGCCACCACTGCTTTGGTGGCTGATGTCACCCCCAGCTGTGCCCTCCAGGTAAAAAAAAAGGGACTTTTTGGAGTTGTGGGTAAAATAAACGGCTGATGGGCTGCTCCCTCAGAGCATGAGCAGCAGCTCAGGGCGGGGATCCTGCTCCTCTGCTGTGCTCTGGGAAGAACCCCCCTGCAGTCCTGATCCAGCTGTGGGGCAGCAGCACAAGAGGGATGTGGAGCTGTTGGAGAGAGGTCAGAGGAGGCCATGGAGATGCTGCAAGGGCTGGAGCAGCTCTGCTCTGGAGCCAGGCTGAGAGAGCTGGGCTGGGGCAGCCTGGACAAGAGAAGGCTCCTTAAGGGGAGACCTTAGAGCAGCTCCAGTGCCTAAAGGGGCTACAGGGAACAGGGAGAGGGGCTTTGGCCAAGGGATGGAGGGGCAGGACAAGGGGAATGGCTCTAACCTGCCAGAGGGGAGACTGAGATGAGCTCTTAGGCAGAAGCTCTTCCCTGTGAGGGTGCTGAGGTGCTGGCACAGGGTGCCCAGAGAAGCTGTGGCTGCCCCATCCCTGGCAGTGTTGAAGGCCAGGTTGGACACAGGGGCTTGGAGCAAGCTGCTCTAGTGGAAGGTGTCCCTGCCCGTGGCAGGGGTTGGAACTGATGGCCTTTAATATCCCTTCAACCCAAACCAGTCTGGGATTCTGCACTGTGTCCAGCTCAGGTAAGTGCCTTTCTCTGATGTGACACCAGTGCCATGCCCTAGGATGGCATCGCCAAGATCAGCTTTGTAAATGCGATGGATTGGTGACATCTATCAAAATTTGTTAGACAATCTTCAGCTCAAAATACTAAAAACTATTTTGTAGCTGAGACAGAACCACTCACAAGCAGAAAATTGCACATGTGCTGAAATGCATATTTGAATTTCAACTCTAGACTTATACTGGAAGTGAATTCCTCTCTCTTCAGCAGCGAAGAGAAACTGCAAAAATAAAACCATTTTGCTAAGGTAAGAAAGACTATTAACCCAGGGGGGTGGTTCCATTTTAAGCTTCGTAAAGTTTATAGTAAATCCAAGTCAAAGCAATTGTTTGTTAATTGTGCTGAAGAGATTCTTACTCTTCAAGAGTTATGTATTTCCTGATGATTTTCAGCCCAGCTGCTCTTCCCTACCTGCTTAGTTGCTGTTTAAGCACTTCCTCACTAATTGTGCTCCGGGTTTAAAGCAAATTGGTAAGGAAAAGCTCCCCTGGGGCCGGGGAGTCAGGGCACGATGGTATCACACAGCTGCCCAGAACTACTCCTCATTGTGGCTGGAGCCTGTGCCAGTGCCTCCCCTCCTGCAGCCAGCAGCAGCTGAAGAAAGTGTGGGCTTCTGTGGATAGACCCGACTCTTGAATCCAAGGCAGTTATTTGGGCACGTTCATCCATATTCAGCTTCTCACTGCGCTGGAATTTGGGGAATCCATCACGGCTCCCCTGAGTATTCAGCTGCTTCTCTGCAGCGCTCTTGCTTTCAGTGATTTCTCACTTCCCCACCGCAGGATGCCTCCAGCCCCAAGGCCTGATGTGCTATTTGCCTGAGAAGGTCAGCAGCAGAACAAATAATAATTGTCCTTCCTCTGTCTTATGCAGGGCTTTATAAGAATTAAAGTTTTATTTTATGATCAAAGTCTGTATCTCAGGTTTTTTGGGTTGTTTTTTCTTCTTTTTCCCTGATGCCCTGTTCCTCTGGGACCATTTCCTTTAATTTTTGCTAATTTGTGAGCACACACACAAAACCCGGCCAGGTCTAAATCTGGCTCACTGAAAGCACTGTTTCAACCTAAGATTCCTGGATGTCAGCATCAGTCTAAGATTTGAGCTCTTTACACAACTTTTATGGCTTGAAACAAAAGCAAAATGTCTTAACAGGTGCTCCATGGTGCAGGGGTACAAGACAACACCAGCGTTACAAATAAGGAGTGGGGGGTGCCAGGCTATGGACAGACAGTTACAGCAAGTGGGTTACTGCAGCAGAGTAAGTTACTACACATCACCCCAGCTGCAGCAGTCAGCTGGGTAGATATTCCTATCCTCTTCCTCTTGTACCACAAAACTTGTTGGCTTTAGGCATTGCCACTGAAGGACTGATGGTTCAAAAGCGCCCGCCTGCAGGTGCCTTCAAGCCACTCCATATGATCCTCTGCAGGGAGGTCCCGACATGGGAACAGACCCCACACTCACATCAATAACCGCAGAAGGGAGTTTTCTGCTTGCCAGGTTCAGCCTCTTTCACTCATCGATGTCCTGAGGCACACTCACCCATGTAGGAGGGCTGATTTCTGGTCAACCACAGCAGCATTGCATGAGGAACGTACAGGGTCTTCTTGTGAAACATGTGGAGGAAGGATGGAGGAAGGGGCTACTGGCCACAGGATGAAGTCTGTCACTGGAAACAGGCAGAGATCCTCTTGCTCCTGGTCAGGGCCATCACCTGTAAAGGCACAAGGCTCAGTCCCCAGCCAGCATGCCAGGAGAGAAGTCTCATTTCACTGAGGTGGCAACTGGTCTCCCACACGAACCTGAGCACAGGCATCACCTGCAGGGAGCTGTGGTGGGCTCTCAGCTGCAACAACACCCAGAGTTGTTCAAGATGTCAATTCATAGCATGCAGCTGGGTCAAGGTACAGATTTATATTCTCCTTTCTGAAATCACTGCAGAGTCTAAAAGTAATCTCTTTCACTGCTTTTTGAGCACTGTGAACTGCCTTTATCACTACGTGGTGTTTACTCTGAAACCTAATGAAGGTGACCTGTATGTCCATGTTACTTGCAAACAGCTGTTTTTCTGTGACCCTCACAAGCTATGTGGCTGTATAATCAGTGATTCAGCAGCATGAAAGTGTGCAGACAGTAGCAGCATCCCAGGAAGCTACTTTCAGATGTTCCCACTCCTCTTTCTATCACTGTGTCCAAGGGATTCCTGCTTGTGTCACAAATAGCACCAATATACTTACCTGGAGAATAGCGGTGCTTCCCCCTCCTCCTCCCTAGCAGCCTACTATCAGGAACTGTAATACAGATCACGGGTGTTCTCTTGAGCGCTATTGAAAAAAATTCAAAGCTAAAATGTGTTTCTCTGTTTGAACATTTAACACCTCTCACAGACTTCATCAGCTTTGAATTTACGACCCCTGGTACACTCCCTACATTTGAACAGGCATGCAGTTTGTCGCAGTGTGCGCTCAGCTGCATAACCCAGCACTTTCCTCTGCCCATGGAGGAGATGGGGGAGCTGCTGCACAATGCCTCTAATGTGTGATTTGCACCAGCAAAAGAAAATTAGAAATCAATGCCCGAGGTTGTAAAGAGACAGTTCTGAATGGGCACACACCGGTTGGTGGCAAAACATATGGGTATGCCCTGCACGTGGACAGAACTGCTGTGTATGCAAATACAGTGGCCTCAGTAAGTTATCTTCTTTCCCATGGAGTTACAGCAGGGTGTGATAAGTTTCATTTGTCTTATGCCTTTAGATTCTCCCCAGGGCACTTTTCTGGAGGTTACTGCAGACACTCATCAACATCCATCCATGCTGACTCTGGTTGTCTCTTTGCTCAGGGAATTGCCTTGCTCTTTGGGGGCCAATACTGGAGGAGCAGCCAGCTCCAACTCACACCTTTCACAACAGTAGATTCAGAGCAATGAACCCAGAACATTTTGCTGTGCTGCTGATATGCTACACAGGTATTGTTGCGAGGGACCGCCACAAGCTCAGCATACACAGACCAAGAGGCTGCGATCATGTAGATAGCAGCAGGAGGCAATGGGGAATTATTCCTTGCCTTATCTCCTTCATTCAGCATACGTCATCATTTCTGCCATTCCCCGATTCAGCAGGTCCCAGAGGGATGCATTTGCCAATGCTGTTCACCTGATAAGGAGCTCCATCACAGAGTTGTTCAGTTTCTCTCCTTGCATACTTTACACAGCCACAACTGTTATTCTTATTTCTTAGATGGAAGAAGATATGGAAGAAAGCACATGCAACTAAATCTAATTAAAATGCACATAGTGGCTGCTGCTGTCACAGCACTCACAGTAGAGACCAAAGCTGGAGGCCTGTTACGCTGTAGCATGCCAATTTATGATGGATGCAATGATCATAGGATCATAGAATCACAGACTAATTTGGGTTGGAAAGGACCTTATCATTTAGTTCCAACCCCCTTGCCATCAGAAGGGACACCTCATATTACACCATGCCGCCCAAGCCCCATCCAACCTGGCCTTGAACACTGCCAGGGATGGGGCATTCACCACTTCTCTGGACAGCCTGTGCCAGGGCCTCACCACCCTCACAGTAGAAAACTTCTTATATTCAGTCTTAGGACTTCCCCTGCTTCAGTTTGAACCCTTCACCTCTTGTCCTACAGTCCTGATGAAGAGCCCCTTCCTGGCATCCTGTAACCCCCTTCAGATACTGGAAGCTGCTCTGAGATCTCCATGCAGCTTCTCTTCTCCAGGCTTAACAGCCCCAACTGTCTCAGCCTGGCTCCATACAGTGTTTGGTGGGAAGCAATAGGACAATTACCCCAGAAAAGATTCCTGCACAAAAAGGCATGGTGCACATCTCCCTCCCTCTCTCTCCCTTGCCCAAATTGAAGAACAGACTTAGCGTAGGCATTTTGAGGTGCTACACACAGAGCAGCCCACCCCCAAGGGCACTGGTTTCTCTACACTACCTGCAACACAGCCCAGTCTGAGCTGAATCCTCTGGCTTCCTCCTGTAATTGCATTGTACTGGAAATATATAGCAGAACAATTAGGGTACTGTTACCTCTTCTCTTGCACATTCCTATGACCAACATGATCTTCATCACCACAGACTCAGATATCAAGAATGAAAAAGCAAGCTAAGACAAGGAAGGTCGAATCTTTATAGCTGTGGGCATATGGAAACCTTATTCAATGCACATACACATGGGAATATTTGCCTGCTTACCCAGGATATTTACTTTCCTAGAGCCATCAAAATATCCACTGCTATGGAGGGTCTTCTGGTAAACACTCTCAGCTAGTGTAGTTCATGACTGGACGCAGTGGAGGTGTCTGTCTTGCATCACTTGGAATCTAAGTGTCTATTTCTAAGAGTCCCTGTTTCCCACTTAGCTAGAGAACATCAAAGGAAACAAAGAGTCAGTCTGTGATATCTTCTCAGCGGGAATGAGAGGGACTAGCAAAGGAGTTTCCATCAGCTCAATTAGTGGCCAATGCCTGATTCACAAGCATGGCCCTTCTTGGGCTGAAGCCCCTGCTTAACAAATGTGTATGCATCAAAGTCAGCTCACGCAGTGTTGGGAGACAGCCCTCAGCTTTTGTGCTTGTTTAAAAAACAGAGCCCAGGGTGAAATGGCAATATTATGGAAAGTTGGATGTCCAAGTCTCATTTGAAATAGAGCTGATGGCTGGGAAAATGCACACCAGGTAACAGCGGATATTTTCTGCCTTCCAAAGCTCTCCTCTTTGTTGGAAATAGAATAAAGGCAGCTTCTAGACATCAAGTTAGGAAAGGAAAAGCTCTGGACAAATAAGATGTGCCTATTTGTTCACAGATAAGAAAAAGTCCTTTTTTGTTCTCACTAAAAAACATGGCTAAACATCCAACATCTTCTCTGTCTCAGCATGCCTGTTTGAGAAGCAGCAACAGTAAACCTTATTTTATTCACAGGTTTCAGGGAAGTTAAATATTTTCATCTCTACCTCTAAATCACTGTGCCCTCAGTATTTCTTTCTATGCAGTCTGATACTATTGCAAGAGGTAGGAGAATTTCTATTGCTTTCAGGGGGAGATGGATCAAGCCCATCGGGAATTTTGGACCTCGTCTCTTGTCTGTTTCAGGCTTCTGTGTTTAAGAATTGGCTTATCATCCAGCCTGTTAATGTTTTCAATTATGTGAAGCCCGATTCAGTATCTCTACCTGATTGGGAGGCAGCAGGAGTTGGCTTTTTGTGTTCTCTGACCTAGAGCTGACTCCATTTGCTGCCTATCCGACTAACTAGTGAAGCAGAAAATGCACACAATACAGCACAATTAATGACAGACTCTGAAAAACACACCAGCTCCCAGTGGAAAGGAAGAAAAAAGGCTCTTGCACAGTGAAGGAGTTTGTTGATGATTTTTTCCTATTTCTAACATCGTAAAGAGCAGGGGGATGAGTCAAGCTTAGCGGAAAAATCTGACTATTCACTTATTTTCTAAAATTGGCTTCTTTTACTTTTAATAAATGGAAGATTATGATATTGAAGTCCTTACCAGCTCTGTGGCCCTGAGGAGTGCCAAGTGGGAGAGGGCTTCTCTTGCCTTTGCCATATTTGCCAAGACAGAGAGATTGTAAAAGTGCTTTAATCTACATAAAGAGGAAAATACTCTTTGCAAATAATAGTCAAGTGCTATAACTTGCTCCTCTACTTTGCTATATACCACCATTTAACAGGATTTTGTGGCAAAGATTTATATGAAAAACATCATAGTTTGACCTTTTATTTTCTTTTGCTGAGCCAAACTAAACCAGAATTACAAAGTCACATCTCCTTTCATCCTAAACGCTGTGTTTATTGCACCATATTGGAGTCAGTCAACTGTTTATTATTATATACCCCAGAAAAATGTCAGACCTGATGCTGTGTTTGTTCTGCTGTTACATATGTGCAGCCAAACCCTTGGCCCAATACAAGAACAGACATAGGCAACAGCTACCTCCCATCACTACCTCTTCAGCTAGAACTCGGACTGTACGCACCTCTGTAGGAAAATACTGACACTGTGTTAGCAGTCAGTAGTTTCATTAAGCTCACTAATGGGATAGGTCTTTTTAATCTCTTGATCTTAAGCTCTTGCCTATAAGATGCTTTCTGACACTGTATGGAAAGAACCAGTATGAGCAGCATAAACTCATCAGTGTGATGATATTAGAGAGAACAGGACCCAAGGTATCGAAATGAGGTATAATGGGAAAGAATAGACATGTGAAGCAGTCTCAAGACATCATCTTTGTAAATCATATCATAGAACCATGGGATGGTTTGTGTTGGAAGGGACCTTAAAGTTCCTCCAGTTCCAGCCTCTTGCCACAGGTAGGGACACCTTCCACTAGAGCAGCTTGCTCCAAGCCCCTGTGTCCAACCTGGCCTTGAACACTGCCAGGAACGGGGCAGCCACAGCTTCTCTGGGCACCCTGTGCCAGCGCCTCAGCACCCTCACAGGGAAGAGCTTCTTCCTAATGTCTGATCTGAATCAAATCTCTTTCAAGTTGAAGCCATCCCATCTTGTCCTGTCCCTACATGTCTTTATAAAAACAATGAACATATTAACGTATTTACACTGCCCTTCTTTTCAGGCTACTTTATGAAGAGCAAATCTCACTGCTGCAGATTTCAGTGGGACATAGGTAGTCCTTACTAATCTCTCCTTAACACTAGCTGCCACATTAATATACTCAATCAAGGTTTTTACTTCATTTTACCTCTTCTCCCTGGAAAGCTGCCACATGCCTTGTGCTCTCCCATGGCAAGGATTATTTTAGCTGGGCTGTTCCCATGTTCCCTTGTCCTCATCCACCACCTGCAACCCCTTAGCATAGCACAGAGCATTTAGAGGCACCACAGCTAGCATGGGATACTGTGGATTGCAGTAGCATCTCATCTCTGCTCCTGTTGGCTCATGTAACAGCAGAATCCTCTCTGCAGCATCTTCATCAGTTGTCCCAAGGGGCAAAGATGTATTCACACATCTACACCATTCATTTTACTTTTTAAAATAGAAATGCTTTTAAAAAACCTGTATCTCATCTAAGTTATATAGAGCCAAGAACTCACAGAGTATTAGGATTATTAAATAGTAGCGATGCTGCCTCCTGGACAAAGACACCTGTACACTTTGGCAAGGGAAGTGCACACAGACCATACCCACAGATGCTGGTGACCACTGCAAAATGGGCCATGCAGGAGACTGAAAGCATCAGAGTTTAACTTATTCCTGCAACCTCAATTTAGCATCTTTAAGCAGATCCAAAATTCAGCCTTCCAGTCAACACACTTTTTATGGGTCCTGCTTCACATTGCACTTGGAAAGGGCAAGACTCCACAAGAGAAGAAATAGCAATGTTTTCATTCATCATTCCTGTTCACTCTGTGGCCACCAGCTTCATTCATCGCACAGAGGTAGACGCTATTCTGAATGTATCAGTGCTTGTTTCCCCACGGGCCATTTGTCATGGCTAGTAGAGCAATCAGGTTTTTCAAGAACTGATAAATAGATCTGCACAACACTTCAGTAGGACAATACAGCATTATTCTCACCTTACCTATGAAGTACAGTGCTTGGTTGTATAGTCAGCTTGGAACACATGGGGTATCCTTTTTTCCATTGGAATTTGATATTCTTTAGCAACCAGTGCTCTTCAAAATCCAAACCCTATTGGCTTTAATTGCAGACTGGAGGAGTTGGACAACTGAAAATCAGGTCTCAGAGTATCAAATGTTGAAATATTAGCGTAGCTCCGCACATAATCTTTAATGAGTAGTTTGTGAAAAACAAATGTTCTTTAGCTTGATGAGATTTATTTTATTACCAACTTATTTTGTTAATCCCCTCTGGGGAACGGGCAGTGCAAGCGCTCAGCACTGTGCCAGGCCAGGCTGAGATGAGCAGGAATGTACTATTTCTCCTTTTCAAACTTCATATCACTTGCACATTTTGGCAGTGACTTTCTATTTCTCTCCTATTTAAAAGACCCATAGAAGCTGGGAGTGTGTGTGTTTGTTTCTTTTGTGTGTGTGTGCGCGTGTTTGGTTTGATTTTTGGTGTATTTTGGTTTTTCTTGTTGATTGGTTTGTTTGTTTGTCTGTTTGTGGTGTTTGATTTGTTTTAAACTGCTAATTTAGTAACTGATTTCTTCAGTATCCCCCAAAATTGAAAGTCTTTCAGAAATTCCAGTTCCTCTACTGCTTTTCTGCACTTTCCAGCTGTTTATTAGATAAATATCTCACTGGATCCAAGTGGTAACACAGCACCTAGAGAGTGCTTGCAAATGGATTCTAAATTGATGTTTAAAAGCTTTCTTTTTTCTAAATGGGAGAGGCTAATGAGTTTTAATTCCTTGGAAGGTCAGCTACTTCGATAAAAAAGGATTTTTCTATTACTACCAAGTCATTTGTTTTGGAGGCGGGTTTATGCATCTATGTATGTCCCGACCAAAAAGCATTTGATTAAGGCTGTATTTTGTCATAAAGAAAACAAAAAATTATAAGGAATATGGCTTGAGCAGGTTTTACTTTGTAAACATTCAAAAGGAAGGACAGGTGGAATGGAATAAATATAATAGCTGAAGGCTAAAATTTGAGCGTTGCTGCTAGCACCCTGGTGCATAAGCAGTTTTCGTATGCTCAGAGCACTAAAAGCCCCAAGGAATGGTTTAGGAACTTCAAGTACAGCAGCGAGGTCTTGGTCCCACACTAAAGCCAGGAATCCAATTTCGGATTTCAATACACAACTTGGGCCCTTTGCCTGACATCGACCTTCAGCTCAGTCAAGATTCTGCACCAAATTATTCGAGTGGACATCACTAGGTAAGGGATGACCGGAGGAGAAGGCAATCCCAGGGGGAGAAGACACACAGCCCTGTTCTAATTCTCCCTGACCATTTAACAGTAGGAAAGTCCCATTCTTTATTGCTTGAGAAAGTGAAGCCAGAAAAATCCTCACCAACGTTTCACTAGGCAAAGGGATTCCTGATGCACACAAGGAGATGCTGTTACTGCTGTCTTTTTCCATGGAGATCTTGCAGCCACTGAAGATCACTTGCTGTTCTGCCTCAAAATAAAATGATGGTACCAGCGCTTGGAGGAATGATGTAGCTCTCTTCAGTCATACTGCAGCTGGAGGAGAACAGTTATTTCATCAGTTTCCTCCTCCCAGTCGGGAGAAGATTGTTTTCTCCTAACCAAGGCCCCATTCTTTATAGAAAATGATCCCCAAGACAAGAGAAATTTCCCCAGTTTCAAGAATAGGAAGGATGACACTTCTGCCTCTTCCCACCTTCCTTGGAAGGGAACCTGGAACATCAAGTAAATGAGGAGGAGAAGGGAAGAAAAACCCTTTAAGAATCTGCAATACAGATTGGTGGTGCGGACAGCCTTCAGCTGCTGATGGAGCACAAGAGAGCCACAAAGAGCACTGTGAGTGGGGACTGAAGCACTTGATAACGTAGCAGCAGAAGCAGAAAAAAAGGATAGACTTCAGTTAAGGATGGTCGCTTGAGCTGGAGCCCATGAACCTTGGGACTGTCCCCCACTAGTGCTCCCTCTTAACAAATATGGTCTAAACGTGGCCCACTCAAGGCATAGGATCATAGAATCGGAGAAACACAGAATGATTTGAGTTGAAAGAAACTTTAAAGACTATATAATTCTAGCTCCCTGCCACAGGCAGGGACACCTTCCACTAGAGCAGCTTGCTCCAAGCCCCTGTGTCCAACCTGGCCTTGAACACTGCCAGGGATGGGGCAGCCACAGCTTCTCTGGGCACCCTGTGCCAGCGCCTCAGCACCCTCACAGGAAGAGCTTCTGTCTAAGAGCTCATCTCAGTCTCCCTTCTGGCAGGGTAAAGCCATTCCCCTTGGCCTGTACCTACAGGCCTTAGACAAAAGTCCCCTTCCAGATTTCTTTTAGGCCCCCTTTCAGTATAGCAAAACTGTTGCAAGGTGTCCCCTGGGCCTTCTCAAAAAAGCTTTTCAATGCCTTTTTCAAAGGTACCAAAGCTTTCTTCCCAGTTCCTTCCCAAGCACACTATGTCTCATTGCCAGCAAGACTGGGATGAGCCAAGATCTTTTGCTTTCTGGTCTCTGCAAAAAATGCTCCAGCAATAGCTGGGCACAAGTAAAGGCAACACAAAGCTGGAAGAGATCAGCTGTGAAGGGGTGATGTGGCACACTTCTCCCACTGTTGCTCAACGTGTGACCGCTGCACTCAGCATCTCATGGCCATGTTGAGGACCCTTCATGCGGGCACAAAAGGGTCTAATGGGTGCCATTGCCTTCCTTGCATAACTGAGGAACTGCAGAGGAGAAAACCAAAACTAGAAGCCTCAGGAGTGAGATTTATTGCTTGGTTAATAACATCCTTCCATTCCCAATGACCTCAGTGAAGAAAGAGAGGGCTGAGTGGCTTTATCTTTATTCAGTGCCGTGGTCCTTCTGGGACACTTGAACGTGATTGCATCATTTCCAGTGTCAGACTTGATAAGACCCTGATTGTGTTTCCCTGTTTCTCCATGGTGGAGGACTCCCCTGGCAGCCTGGATGGTTAATGGGAACTGACTGGCTCTCTGCTCACCGGCGCTGTTCCCTTTGGCTTCCTGCAGTAACACATTAACACAACAATTTAACATTGTAATTGCCTTTTAACTATTTATCACTGTGGAAAAGGGAGGGTGGTGGTGGAAATAAATAAATAGAAAGGGAAGATCACCGGCAACTACCCAAGAGATAGCTCAGGAAGGTCTCTGCACCTCCCTTTATTTCTTTTTATAACCAGCCATTAAGTTAAGCAAATAAACCACCTATCCCAAAGTATGGCAAATTCCTTGCTACAGCACAGAAAAAACACAGTTAAATACATTCAACTTACTCAACTCACAGGAGCAATGTGGCTGCTACTAAACCACGGGGATCTGATAGCAGCTTCAACTCTCACTTCAATCTATTCACTCAGCAAAGTCACTACAAGAGTATGTACATTTGGCATATATATATATATATGTGAATTAAGCACAGGATAAATAAAACAAGGAAACTCAAATGAAATAGCCAGTATGAATGACTCAGACTCCGCCAATTATTTTGGCAAAGGACAATTCGCTGTGGTTCATAAACTGATTCATCTGGGAGAAAACAGCCCTTTTAACCAAATAGGAGCATAATACATCTGTCATCAATTTATCCAGAGCACTTGTGTCAAGAATAGCTCTTATTGTCACTCTCCCTCACATACAACTGGTTGTTATGCTATATTCATGTATATGCAGCAGTTTCTAAAGGGGATTGCATCAGGTCCTCACATAACCTATGTATTTAATCAGCATTAAACAAAAAGTCAGCTATTCCCTTCAGCAATTCAAGGAAAGCTTTCCTTGCTTGTTCTTGTGCTTAAAATGTAGCAGCAGCACTGTCTTCTGCAGCTATTTTTAGGTATCCAGACATTTGTGAAGTGCCCATCACCAATTTCTAGATGAGAATACCTTGTTTTCCTCATGAAATTACAGCAGCCAGGAATATCACGATAATTTATAAAGTCACACAGCACATAAAAATAATGATGGTGGCTTTATCTTTTCTGATTGTGAGCAAACACAGGATGAAAAAGTGATTGCTGATGACAAGTATTTTGTAGGGAAAGGTGGGGAATCCACTCACGTAATGTGGTTACCACCCATGTGTTGGGCTGAACCCCAGAGCGTGAGCAGAAGCTCAGGGAGGGGATTCTCCCCCCTCTGCTGCAATCTGGGGAGACCCCAACCGCAGTCCTGATCCAGCTCTGGGGCACCAGCACAAGAGGGATGTGGAGCTGATGGAACAAGCCCAGAGGAGGCCATGGAGATTCTGCAAGAGCTGGAGCAGCTCTGCTCTGGAGCCAGGCTGAGAGAGCTGGGCTGGGGCAGCCTGGACAAGAGAAGGCTCCTGAAGGGAAGACCTCAGAGCAGCTCCAGTGTCTAAAGGGTCTCCAGGAAACCTGAAGAGGGGCTTTGGACAAGGGCCTGTAGGGACAGGCCAAGGGAATGGCTTTAACCTGCCAGAGGGGAGATTGAGATGAGCTCTTAGGCAGAAGCTCTTCCCTGTGAGGGTGCTGAGGCGCTGGCACAGGGTGCCCAGAGAAGCTGTGGCTGCCCCATCCCTGGCAGTGTTCAAGGCCAGGTTGGACACAGCGGCTTGGAGCAAGCTGCTCCAGTGGAAGGTGTCCCTGCCCGTGGCAGGGGTTGGAGCTGGAGGAGCTTTGATGTCCCTTCCAACACAAACCAGTCTGGGATTCTATGATTACTGATACCTCCATGGTCCAAGGCTTGTGCTGTCCTGCAGACTTTGAAATGTGCCAGCATGTGCCTGCCAGAGGAGTGGCTGTGGAGGCTGGGTAACCCCTGGGATTCCCTATGACTTCCTCAGTAACCATCACAATGGGCTGTGCTACAGATTCAGCTCCTGGGGAGCCTCACTAGAGTTCGTCCCTGGCCACTCTGCCCTGGCCATGGGATGGTAGCAGCCCTGCTGCATGACCCAGTGGGGCAGGAGGCAGAAGTGGCTACGGCTGTTGATCCTTCCCTGGGGCAGGTGCTCCAGATTTGATTCTTTACCACAACCATATGAACAGAGTCAGTTGCCTGTGTATGCCACTGTCAAGTCTAACAAGCAATTACTGAGTCACTTTTCTCCATCCCCAACACTAAAAGCTATTAATAAAAAATAATTTGATTAATTGAAATACCTGTTCTATTTCTTTTCTCCCCCTCTCCTGTTACACCCCCCTGTAAAGCAGGTGAGATTTGGTCACCGCTGTGTCAGATTCCCCAACTTCCCAAGCACCCCCTTCCTCCAGAGGGAATTGGGTGGAAAGGGAGTATATTGTGCAGTCATTAAAGTTTCATTTTATTTTGAATCAGACACTCTGCCATTTCTAAGGCTCCTGGTGAGAGGGGGATTGGCAGTCTGGGGCAGAGGAAGCAGGGGCGGTGGGGACCAGGGGAGTGCAGGAGGCGTTTAATGCAGCGGTTATAGGAGCAGCAGAGATGCTGTCAGCACAGGCAAGGGGCTGGCTTCTTGCCAGCCTGCTCCATGCTCTGAAAAATAGCAAAGCTAATAACGTCAATTACAGCCCAGCCTCTCTGGGGGAAGCTGATGATGCCTTTGTTTATCTGAATCCCAGTGTGAAAGCAAAGATTGTTTTCTGCCTTCAGGGGCATATGCCGTACAGACACCAGAGAAATAAGCAGTCCACATAAGGGAAAGAAAGATCAACCATGCTTTCTTCCAAAATTCACCTTAGGTGTTGATAGCTTTAATACCTTAAATTCTGATTCCTTTGGTCTCCCAAATATTTTAATTCGGCAATAATTCACCTGGAGGGTGATTATCAGCGCTTCAGCCTCAGCTGAAACAGGGATGGGCTTTCACTCCTACCTGCTGCAGCTGTACCACAGCCTGTCCGTCCTCTGCACCATCATTGCAAAAATGGGTCTTACAGCTTTTGAAAAGAAGCCTGGAGCTAGTCTGTATGTGGGTACTGATAACCAACAAATCTATTTTGTGAATATATTAGTTGGACAGGCATGCCTGTAGGGAATAAGCAGAAGGAAAACAGACATGTCTGTTGAGGCCTCAAAGAATATTTGAGACTTAAGCAACATTGTTGGACTTACTGCAGTTTTCCTCTCTGCTTACAAATCTGATCCATATTCAGGTAATCTGGAAGGCTCATGTAGAGAAAGCACTACCTTCATCCCGAGGAAAGGTACCGGAACATGGAGTACCGCAGCATTTGTGCAGGGTCAAGAAAAATACAGCATGTTGTAGAGGAGAGGTCTTTCTACATCACCTTGAAGAAAAATTAACTGCAATAGATTTCATAGAAGGTGATTGTCACTGTGAAATTCCTTGTCATATTTAAGCACTTTTCCTGCTGATAGAAAGAGCAATGCTTTTGTTTCTGCATGGCTTCCATCCACCTGACGCTGGACACAGAGCCCTGCAGGCTCAGCGACTCGGTTGGGTCTGCCAGATGGTCCATATGGATGGTCCCACATTGCAGTTTTAATGCAGTTTCCTGTGCTGCAGTTTCATTTTAGTTTGATATGAAAAGCCATAGAAAGGCTCATTGGGACCAGCACAGTCTGCGGCGTTATTCAGTTATGGGATCTCCCTCAGCCTGCCCGGCCACCCAAGCAGAGCTGCCACCTAAGGTGCTTGCAGCAATATGCTTTCAGGTTGCGTTTGTGTGTATTTCAGTGTGAGTGAACTGATGTAATGGAAGTTAAATTTTCTCAATTTCCTGACAAAGCGGAGGTGAGCAGCCGGCACTCAGGGCCACGACACAGCTCAACTCTGTGTTCCGTATACACACACAACACAAGCCTTGTCCATCTGCAGTGACATAAATCTGAAAAGACATCTAATAACCCACAGATCCTACTCACCAGACACTAGATGCAGAGAAACAAACCACTTCTTGCTGGTATGAGTCAGTAAGAATACAGTGCCACCCATTTTTTGCAGCCCAAAGCTGGATGGGTTATGGATTATATGTTACTATGGTGTCCTATGTCAGGTTTACACATATTAACTAAAAGGCATCACCTCTTGCAGCAAACAAGGGTGGTGAGCTTATGCTGTAGATATGTTTTATTTATGAAAATCAGAATCTGATAAGCAATGTAACAGCTCATGTTAGGTATCCCTGCCTCAGGCTAGGAGTCAAAGCTTTCCTTGACTAATAGAGTCTTACAATTTAACCTTCACCTGATATCGCATGTGACCAGCTCTTAAGAAATTAAAGCAGGAGGACTGTGAAAGAAGGAGGGGGTGGTCCTTGTACCTCTGACCATGTTTGTCCACATTAAATAACAAGACATGGAAGGGTAGAGGCTGGAGTCTAGCACAGCCAGGCTAAACCTCACCATGGGCAAACACTAATTTGCATTAACTACAAAGGCAGGTTGGAAAATTCATAGGAACCAGTCAAAGATCCATAAACCAAAGTAGATGTCATTGCCTTGTCCTCACTATGGAGCTGAGCAGCACCTGACCACAGGTCTGCAGCCACACCGGACAGCGCTGCGTTGCTCACCAGTGCATTGCTCCACAGAGCCTTTACAGCCTAACACCACAGGTTGCACCTGCAAACCTTCAACCAGTTATCCTCCTTTAAAGACAGTAAAATTGCACAGAACTTAGAGCTTGAGGTTTACCCTGCACATATTACATGATTTCTCAGTAAGATCACAGAAGCATCAAACACATACTTAGGGTCATCAGCCAGACTCTCCCTAGACACCTCCAGTGCGCAGGACCCCAAGCCCTCTCCTGCAGAAGCGCTTGCTGTTCCCACCACATTTTGGCACAGTGATGACAGCTGTGATATGAATGTTCCAGGCAAAGGTAGCCATTGCAGCAGAAGAAATAGGAACCGCCGCAGGAATACCAGAAACAAAGCTGAGTTTTGTACGTTGTTTTTAAACTGAATAATCCAGGGAACATCAGGGTGAACAGTGACTTGAAAGGGTGCACTTTGCAGAGGCTAGATACTCCAGCTCAAAATACCTGTGTGGGTGATGGACCAAATTACAGTTCCGCCTGTCCTCCTGCGGAAGATGTAGTTCTCACCACACCATCTTTACTCTTGTCCTTTGCCGAGGAACTACAGTTTGCCATCCCAGACTGTTGACACGTGCAGGGGTGCTGGCTGAGTTCTGCAGGGCACCCCCATCCCAGAACCTCAGCACTAGCAGGAAGGGTGACCCGGACGTGACACCAAGGAGCCAACAACCAGCCTGGGACTCCAAGGGCGGGGATCTGCAGCACGGCCCCTGGAGGGGTGACAAAGCCAAGGTGGAAGTAGAACTACAGCACCCTGTGGCATGGTACAAATGCTGGTGTTCTGGTGCTAGAGGGAGATCTGACCTGAATGTTGGAAGACTGAGGATAACTGTGTGCCATGTAACTCCAAATTTAAGTGTCTCTGCGCTTAAAACATAAAGTTCAGCTGAATGTCAATGTAACAGTTTAATAAGCACAAGAAATTATGCTTCAGTTTCTAAGCTTAGGGAAATTGCAGGCAGCAAAGGATACTCCTCCCCCCCCCCCCCCCCCCCCCCCCCTAAGATGAGAAGGAAAGAAAAGAGAGTGGAGAGCGCAGATACTGCTGATATTTCTGGGAGATGTGTGGGCTCAAGGTTGATTAGCAATTGACAGTGTCCCTTCTGTGTCAGGAGAAGATAAGCCGCCAGTAGAACACTGCAGGCAGCTGATAGCAGCAATTCCCAGATCAAGGCTTGTGGGGGCTGCAGATGCAGAGCAGGAAGGACTTCCCAGGGAAAATGGTTTGTGATGCTGAATGGTTCTGAAGTTTGTGAAGAGTGCCTTGAGCGTCCTAAATAAAGACATGTCACTGAAATCTTCTTCTCCTCCCAGGAAATCATTTTGTTTTAACCAGAAAGCAGCATCTCCCAAATTCAAGCCCAGATACATCTCAAATGTAATCAACTTCATCAAATAACGACTCCTCAGCCATCACTTAGAAGCCTAAGTGCTTCATATAGATTTATTCTTGGAAATGTGCCCTGCCTCCCCATCCATTGCCCTCACCAGCAAAGGGTCACGGGTGTTGCTACAGTAAAAAAGCTTCCAGTTTTAAACCAAAGCTGTCACTCGTGAGCTTCAGCAGCTTACACGGCGGGGGCAGATGGTGGTGGGAGCCCAACACAGTTGGTTCTTTCAGCCTTTGTTTTATTATTTTCTTAAAAAAAGCATTGGTGTGAAGTTTGGGGTTTGAAGGCAGCAGTTTACTGCAGACCCACACGTCCCTGCCACTTCTTGTTTCTCCCCAAGGCTGCTGTGCACGTTATTGCAACTTACTTCAGCCCAGAAAGTTCAATAAAATCTAATGCCCCTTCACACTCCTGCAAAAGATCTTACAAGTTGCACAGTCCAAAATACATCAAAGGAATATTGTTATCCTATGCTATCCACAGTAATGGAGAGGGCCAGTGATGTACTTGAGGTTGGTAATGATGTCCCTAATAAACCAAAATGAAGCCCTTGCATCTTGTCTGTCTTATCTCATTCACTCCACACACGGTTCTCTTCCCCTTCCTCAGCTGGTCCTGCTGGGGGAGGATCTCTGAGTCTGAGCTGTCAGGTTTCAGTTCCTTCCCCTTTCTTTGACCTGGTATTTCTGAGGTTTTCAAGGAACAACTGCCTGAGCTCAGACCCCTCTCCTCTCCCCATGTGCTGGGTGCACCCCCAGAATGTGAACAGCAGGTCAGGGAGGGGATCCTGCCCCTCTGCTGTGCTCTGGGGAGACCCCAACCGCAGTCCTGATCCAGCTCTGGGGCAGCAGCACAAGAGGGATGTGGAGCTGATGGAGCGAGGCCAGAGGAGGCCATGGAGATGCTGCGAGGGCTGGAGCAGCTCTGCTCTGGAGCCAGGCTGAGAGAGCTGGGCTGGGGCAGCCTGGACAAGAGAAGGCTCCTGAAGGGGAGACCTTAGAGCAGCTCCAGTGCCTAAAGGGGCTACAGGAAAGCTGGAGAGGGGCTTTGGGCAAGGGCCTGTATGGACAGGCCAAGGGGAATGGCTTTAACCTGCCAGAGGGGAGACTGAGATGAGCTCTTAGGCAGAAGCTCTTCCCTGTGAGGGTGCTGAGGCGCTGGCACAGGGTGCCCAGAGAAGCTGTGGCTGCCCCATCCCTGGCAGTGTTCAAGGCCAGGTTGGACACAGGGCTTGGAGCAAGCTGCTCCAGTGGAAGGTGCCCCTGCCCGTGGCAGGGGTTGGACCTGGATGAGTTTTAAGGTTCCTTCCAACACAAACTGCGATTCTGTGAAAACAACAATTCAGATAATTCAAGTCCAATTCTAGCCCCAAAGGGTGCTTTGGAGAGGCACCAGCTCTGTTCTAACAAAGCAGGGATAAAGAGACAACTTGGGAAGGGGTCTGATCTGCACTGAGGATATAACCACTCTCCTGCACCACACAAACTCATCTCCTGTTCACCACTGCATGACAGACAAAGAAGGAGCCCTACCAGCTCCATGGTTATGCAAATTTCTACAAACCTTTAGCTGACAATGAAAATAAAGAGAGAGAGATTTTCCATGCTTCAAGCAGGACCAGTCTCCCCAGTCAGCTGGGCAGCAGAGGGGTTCTGTGTTTCAGACAGCTCTTTGCTGTGTAATAGCCCTATAATTTAGATACCAAGCCAAGGCCAATGAGGACTCAGTCGCCAAAATCACCACATTTTCATCCATTCAGCCTAGCACAGAAACCCTTCTGTAATCCCCTTTTCCTAGCACATTATCTATAATCATAGGCATAATAGAGATTCTGTTTGAGCCCTCAGCTGCATTCTTTTCCTTATTATTCACACTGCTGTGTTTTCCGCAGCAATAAACCATTTTCCCCCATTCCAATTTGTATGGATCTAGCCCAAAGTTCAAGAAGAGCCTCTTAAGGTTTTTATAGCCCTACGTGGATACACCTGGTCTGTAATAAATATAGAAACTCATGGGTTTTACCCAAAAACTTGAAGTGCACAAAGAAACTGGAGAGTACCTGCTTGCTTTGTTCTCCCTGAGATAACGCCCCTGGAAATCTGACAATTATTTGGATCCATTTGCCAACACTGCATCCAAGAGCCCAAATCACATCATCAAGGATTATTCCAGCATGTGCAGTGTCTTTTTAGTCTGATGCTCTCCCACACTGGAATGTCCACATAAATGCTTCATTATTGGAGGTCTGTGTTCCTCCTCTTTCCTCTGGTACCTTCTCCAGTGCTTTCTGAACAAGCAACCTCTTTACCCAATATCACTAGTGTCAACTGTTTAAAAAGAAAGTTGCCAAAACACGAAATTAATCCTTGCTGTGTAAATACACAGATTCCCCTTAATTGACTCTTTAAATGCACCTGTGTCAATGCAGGCGCCCCAGTGATGTATCAGCTTGCAAGACTGAAAGGTCTATTCTGCCCTAGAGGAATCTGGGCTAACATTTCATAAATTACAATCATGTTTTCCTTTTCTGTTAATATTTTCATTTCAAAGGTCACTACCACACACACACACTCACAAAACAGGAGAAGGGGATGGAAGCTGTTTGAATCCCAGTTTGGGAATCACAGTCACTCCACTGATGATGAAAATCTACAGTCTTACTACAAAGATATATCTATCCACAGCCAGTGTGCTCACCTAGAAGAAGCTCCATTCTTTAGACCTGCATGTGGATGAGCATCCAGGCTGTTACAGCAGATGGGAGCCACTTCTCTATATGTACATTTGGCAACTGGTCATCTCTTCTGAAGCTCAGTACTTCACTTGGGCACCCTCATCCTACACTAAGGCAACCAAACTTCAGTCACCAGCCTTGGACACAGAGCAGCCGCAGCCAGTCATGCTCAGCAGGGTCACACAGGTGACCTCTCTTCTCCCCTGGGGAGCAAAGACCAGGCCACACAGCAGCCCTGGATCAGCACCGAAAGAGGGACCCCAGAAGTAACTGTGGCACTGTACCTGTTCTGTTGTCCCAGTGTGAACTGGGGTCTCTCATTCTTGATCTCATCTCAGTCTCCCCTCTGGCAGGTTAAAGCCATTCCCCTTGTCCTATCCCTACAGCCCTTGTCCAAAGCCCCTCTCCATGTTTCCTGTAGCCCTTTTAGGCACTGGAGCTGCTCTATGGTCTCCCTTTAAGGAGCCTTCTCTTCTGCAGGTAGAATGGTTAATTCACTTTCTTAAATGTCTAAGGAACATAACATCTTCTCTTACTATTACCATATGAGACTGAGAAGGTTTTTGTGCCCCATCCTGGAGGGTATTAGAAGATTAATGTTAATTAAATAACAGATTTAAAGTTATTTCTCATAATCACAGCTGTGATCTGAATTATTACTTGATGATATTCCCCTTTTTCATGCTTGCTTGCTGCTGCTTTTGATTGATTATTTGCATTTGCTGGTTTATAATGTGCTTGTATCGCTTCGAACAGAGGCATCTTTTTTGATTTTAACTGCTTTACGTTCCCTGGTCAGATGATGGATTGGACTTTCGAGCATACCATAAACACCAGCACATTCTCTCCAGCATGATATGTATCTATATTCCATATTCACTCTTCAGTGTATCCTGTATTCAATCATTCTTATATTAATTTCTCCTGATATTATTATTATTAGCCTTGGGGAGCATGTTTTATAGGCTATTTAGTTTGAATTAAGCATGTATGTCAGTCATTTCTTGTTTCTAAGAGAATAGAGATGATAAATGATGGGATTTACACCGGACTTCGCTTTGGTCTAATTTCCATCTTTACTTATATCTCAGTTTTATTACTATTAGTAAAACAAATGATGGATTCTTTATCACAACCTTCCATGCACACATTTCACAGTCTTTTCCGTAGATTCATTAGGCCCAAGTGGAAATTGTTTTTCATTTCTACCAACTTTCTTGTTTAATCAGGTATGGTCTCAAGGGAAAAAGGTCTCTTTCTGCCATTTTTCCCCCATAGGGCTCACTGCCACTTCCTAAAAATAAACTCAAGGATTGCTGAGTGTACTGTTGGTGCAAATATAAATGCAATGCAGAGTTAAATAATCACATCTGCAAGTTATAATGGAATATTCAGATGTATAATCAGATCTTCCCACACATTCCTCTTGATGCAGCTTTGATAGATCTTAATGCTCTATCGCCTTTCCACAGGTTTTGTAGCATAGCACATCTTGGATGACACAATGTTCAAATTGTTCAACATCACCCCTGTGCAAATTACTCACAGAAATGTCTCTAGGGATTTTTTGAGTAAGTGGAACCTTTGTGGCAGAGATTTGTGGCAATCCCTGTTGCCTGCGATTCGGCACCCTTTTGGAGCCGGAGTGTGTTACTTTTTCCTATTTTTGTCTTGAAGCCCATAGATCATAGAATTCCAGACTGGTCTGTGTTGAAGGGACCTTAAAGCTCATCAGTTCCAACCCCCGCCACAGGCAGGGACACCTTCCATTGGAGCAGCTTGCTCCAAGCCCCATCCGCCCTGGCCTTGAACACTGCCAGGGATGGGGCAGCCACAGCTTCTCTGGGCACCCTGTGCCAGCACCTCAGCACCCTCACAGGGAAGAGCTTCTGCCTAAGAGCTCATCTCAGTCTCCCCTCTGGCAGGTTAAAGCCATTCCCCTTGTCCTGTCCCTCCAGGCCCTTGTCCAAAGCCCATCTCCAGGTCTCCTGGAGCCCCTTTAGGCACTGGAGCTGCTCTAAGGTCTCCCCTTCAGGAGCCTTCTCTTGTCCAGGCTGCCCCAGCCCAGCTCTCTCAGCCTGGCTCCAGAGCAGAGCTGCTCCAGCCCTTGCAGCATCTCTGTGACCTCCTCTGGACTCTCTCCATCAGCTCCACATCCCTCTTGTGCTGCTGCCCCAGAGCTGGATCAGGGCTGCAGGGGGGGATCTCCCCAAGGCACTGTAGAAGGGGAGCATTCCCTCCCTCTAACACTACTCAGAATGGTCATGTGGCAGACGTCCTCCTCTGCTCTTTCCTTGGTTACTACACTTCATTGACTTTCATTTACAGTGATTCATACCAAAGTATTTTAGGGATCTATCCATGGGGTTTTGTGGCTTTTTGTTACAAGTTTCCAACTCATGCTAAGGAAAATCACAGTGCTGCATTTACAGCACTCCCACTTTCTGGAGGCATTTGCTGTAGCATGACAGCCCTGTGACTCAAGCAGTGCCAGCTGTGCAGCTGTGTCAGACACCATGGGGCAAAGCCATACGTTAGTCAGCCACAGACCTCCAGGAGCAGAAGTGAACAGCCTGATGTACAGGAGCAGATTATAGAACTATTTTGTCACATCTGCACGGGAAGATTAAAAGCTGTCAAAAGATTCTCATCATGGAAATGGGTTCCCTAGCGAGGTGAAGATTGGGATCAGCTGGAATGCCACCGCCAGAGCTGAATACTGTTAAAGCTGGCAGACTACCTCTTTTCTGTATCATTTTTACATATGATTCCCACTACCTGTCCAGGCATTAGGTCAGGGAAGCCTTAAACCAGGTTCAGTTTTTCATATAGAAGTTTTCCACAGCCTTCATTATGCAGTATACAAGATACGTGGGAAGGAAGATCAGACGAAGAAATCATATCCCTCCAAACCTAAACAGAAAGCAAAGCATTCTGTTCATACTCTGTGAGCCAAAATATAAACAGAAAAGAAAAACAGAAGCACCCACAACCAGAGGCAGTGCCTGAAAGCATTACAAACAGTTCAGATGACAATTCTTGCTCTCTACAACTCTGTAAGTAGCATATCTAAGCAGAAGGAACCCCCATGCACTGGCAGAATGCCTTTACATCAGAGGTAAAAAGCAAGCAGCGGTCAGCAGTGCATGCTCCTTGCGGTGACACAGGCATCCCTTCACTGCACACTGTAATGCAACACCCAGACTAGGCTGGGGGCTTAGTCAAAGCCCTGGCAGCCAAACCCATCAAGCCATGATTCAGAAATGGCTTTGGGAGCAGAGATGTCCTTGCGGGTAGGACTGAGGGAGGATGAGGCATAACACTTTCTTCTCATTTCATCCTTGCCCATGCAAGCAGGCTATAGGACTTGAATTATTATAGTAGCTTAAAAAAATATAACACTTTAATCACCAGAGAAGCAGTATTTGTCCCTGTGTGTTGCATCTGCACCCTGCTATGGGTATCCACATATGCACATGCCCACACCTAAGATGTGTGCGCTGAGCAGGAGCTTCAGGATGGCTTATATTTCTGTTTCATTAGCCTGCAAGCTGTAGCACTCTGAGGGCAGATACTTGCCAGGGCACTGATTCATTGGGTCATAGAGATCATGGGCCTTAGGACAGAGGGGAGGAAAAAGGCAGAGGTGAAGATATTTTTATGCTTGACCTTTCTTGAAGGTTAGGATTTGGGGTTGGTTTCTTCAGAGATCCAGGTCTTGACCTCGGAAGCAGCCTTGTTGAAATGCTACAGCTCTGAGAGAGCATTTGCAGGCACTCTGCTTGTAGAGTAATGACACATGGAGTGTCACTGGAAGATCACTGTCCACTATGAAAAACATCCCCATATTTGTGATACCATGAAGTCTTGAACTGGAAGTGATGGTTCCCACACTGGAGTAGCTTGTGAAGGACCATCTGCCACAGGAGGGACGCCACACTGGAGCAGGGGGAGAGTGCGAGGAGCCCTCCCCTGAAGAGGAAGGAGCAGCAGAGACAAGGCGTGATGAACTGACCACAACCCCCATTCCCCATCCCCTGCAACACTGGGGAGGAGAAGGTAGAGAAAATAGGGAGGGAAGATAAGCCTGAAGGAGAGAGGGGAGGGGTGGTGTTTGTATGATTTGGGTTTATTTCTCACCATCCGCCTCGGATGTGATTGGTCACAAATTAATTACCCGAAGCTAAGCGCATTGTGCCTGTGACAGGAAGGGAGCTGTGTCCTCTCCCCCTGCCCTTATCTCAACCCTCCGGCCCTCTGTTATATTTTCTCTCTCCTGCCCAGCTGAGGAAGGGAGAGAGAGAGCGGCTTTGGGAGCACCTGATGCTCAGCCAGGGCCAGCTCACCACAGCTCCTACCATTACCCACACAACCACTGGAGACAGCATCACAACAGGCACCACTGAGGACCCTGTTTCAAATAAACTGTGCCTGTAAGTTCATCAGCAACCAAAAGACCCCGAGATGTTGGTGCAGCTCCTTCTGCCAAGCTGGAGAAGGTGGCTCACCCGGGCAGCCTGCTCAGCAGCGGTACCAGGTTCTGCAGACTTGGGAGCTTTGTTTAAATGACACAGATAAAGAAAACATATCCTGAAATCACAGTGTGAGCTTCTAATAAGTGAGCACTCAGGAACAGGATGAAGAGTCAGGACTCTGAAATAGACATTCATGCTGGGCACCTGGTTATAAACTCACCATTCAATCAAAATCAAAGCAGAGCTAGCTCAGCCCTGCCAGCCAGAGCAAAACATCCTGGCGGGGTCGTAAGGAGTGGCAACAGCCCACGTGCGCAGTTAGCCACACAAGTTACCCATGGATATCTCTGAAATATTACTGAGCCAGAGAACATTCTCATCAAGCTCAGAATTTTGGTTAGCGAGGAGCTTCTATTAGCACAGCACCTTACAATCCACAGAGAAAGGATGGGGTATCCTTCTACCAGGGAGTAACCCAAAGGGTAACTTCACCAACAGAAACCGATTTCCAGCCCCTGTATATTAACAACAGCCTGTCTAGTCCAACTTTCTGATGCTTATTTGCATTTTGAATCTGTTCTCCTGGACATGGCAGATGTAGAAGAAAAAACCTTCCTGAGAGGGAAAGCCCAACATTTCTGTAAGTGGAGCAGGCACAAAGCAAACAACTCGGCTTGTTTCTTCAGCATGCTCCATAGAATCCAGCCTGGTTTGTACTGAAAGAACTTTAAAGCCCACCCGGCTCCTACCCCTGTCACAGGCAGGGACTCCTTCCACTGGAGCAGCTTGCTCCAAGCCCCTGTGTCCAACCTGGCCTTGAGCACTGCCAGGGATGGGGCAGCCACAGCTTCTCTGGGCACCCTGTGCCAGCGCCTCAGCACCCTCACAGGGAAGAGCTTCTGCCTAAGAGCTGATCTAATGCTAAATCTACTCCATGCTTCGAAGGGAGAGAATAAAACCTAAAACCACCAAGATCTCTGCTTGAATATCCACAGATGCAAGCAGGAGATACGTGAGTGTTGTTACACATTCCAGTTGACCTGCTCAATGTCCCACGTGGTTTGTAAAAGGTGTTTTCAACAAATAGCATTAACCCACTTTGTTTCCTACAAGATACTGATTTCCAATATTTTTAACAAGTCCTTTGAAACGTGCTGTGATGTGTGTATTTATTGCTTGAATAGGTCTGAGGTCTCAGGTGCAAAGCACTGCCTGGGGCTACATGCCTGCCTCCACCAGGAGCTTGATTAAAAGAAAAATTCAGACCGATATAGGGAACACCGATTTTACTGTTACAAGAAACAGGACTGTTTGGATGAGAAAGCAGCATCATTGTGTCCCTTTTGCCACATACATCTGCAAATCCTTACTAGCTGCCAATAGTTCAGCAGGGAAATATAGAATATAAGAAGATTTGGTTTCTCAAACGAGCCTTTAATTTGACAGGCCTAAAGCTGCATTATTCTCTGCACTCCTGACTGACCTTGCCTGGGCTCTTTTCTTCAAAATGAGCTCTCTTCCATGCAAAATCAGCCACACTGCCTTATTTATTATTGACCCGTCACAGTTTGGAAACATAGCTTAAAATAAATGAGCCTGAATGCCACGGCTGTAGAGTTATTAAACTGCCTGGCACTGAGGAAATTGCTTTTCATAAACATCCTGAGCTCCTATGCTTTTTCTTTAAGTGTTTAATACAGCAACAGCCCTAGTTCATGCGAATCAGCTTGCAAACTGAATTGCTAATGAGAAGGGAAGATGTATTATTGTTTAATATTGAAAGACTGGAGTTAGACAACAGACCAAAGAAAGGAGTTGCACAATATACAAATACCATTCTTCTGACTTGCTGTCACTTGGTGCATGAGCCAATCAGTGAAAGAAAATGCCTTCACTTTCTCAGTAGGTGAGACAGCATGGAAGATGCTTCAGGTTTCCTCCATCACTGGTCCCAAATCTCGCTGCCAATGCCAGCACCCTTCTGCTGTTGTCCGCACACATACCTGCTATCTGGCAGTACAGACATTAGCAGGTGAACAAAAATGAAAGCAATTTCCAGATTACAGAGACACAGTACCATAATAAATATTCTTTAGTTATTAATTCTCTATTTAATATCTTCCCCTGGAATCATTCAGGCATTTCCTTTCCATGCTAGCACTGCCTTAGGCTCCCAGAGAGGAATATACAAGGGTTGGTGCTCCAGTCCATGCAGGTTTGTTTGGAAAACCAGACACATTGTCCAGATGAATGGCACATGAAGAGCGTGCTTCGCTGTACCTAGTCACCAAACCTAGAGAGATTTGTTAGGGATGCCCACACGACATCTCAGCAGATCAATTCCTCTGTCAGGGCAGACTGCCTCTGCCCCATCACTGCTATGACACATGATACACCAAAGCTGAAGTTTGAAAACGCTCTTTAAGCCGCTTCAGTATGAAATGGCTGTAGCTGCAGCTGGACAGCGAGATGGTGGGGTACCCTGTCCTACCTGCTCAGCCAGCAATCCTACTCCTCAGTGTTAACAATGCATCAGTGCAAGGTCCTGCCCCTGAATAGGGGCAATCCCAGTACAATCATGGGCTGGGGAGACTGGATGGAGCAGCCTGAGGAGAAGGACTTGGGGATGTTGGTGAGGAGAAGCTCTCCATGACCCGGCTTCAGTGTCCATCAGAGCCCAGAACCCCACCATGTGCTGGGCTGCACCCACAGAGTGTGAGCAGCAGCTCAGGGAGGGGATTCCCAGTCTAGTGGAAGGTGTCCCTGCCCGTGGCAGGGGGGTGGGACTGGATGAGCTCCCTTCCAACACAAACCGGTCTGGGATTCTACGATGCATGTATTTGTTGTACCACGTAGTCATGCCCCTCTTCAAAACAATCCTGAACAGCCTCTGGTTACCCAGTCTCGCCATCTAGGATTCCAGACAAGAAGCAGGTTGGTGAATCTATTTCCTATCCACACATCCAGTGCTCCTTAACAGCCTCACAGGTATTGCAGATTTGAAGAGACTTTGAAGCCTGACCACTTCTTCAGCCTGAGATGGAGATGCAGTAGCAGAACCACTCTCCTTCTGAGCTTCAATCTCTAAACAGGGCTCAGATGGAAGAGGGAAACAGCCAACCTTCTCACCTGTAATGATCAGTGTGATACCCAGAAGACGCCTTTACATCAGATCTAGAAGCAGCAATGAATTTTCCAGTCCTCATCCCGTTTTGAAGCCCAGCAAGACAAATGGATGAAAAGCAGCGTATGAAAACACACACAAACCCTGGATTGTCCCGGGTCCCTTTAATGGTGAGTTTGCACCTACATGATGGTGAAATGAGGCAAACACTGTCTGCCATCTCTTTACAAGATGTAAAAGCCAAGTGAATCCTTTCAGTAATGAATTCTTATTTGCAGTGGCTCTAAATTGAAGAAAATGAGTGTTTCTTTCTCCTCTCCAAAGAGTGTGCGGAGCCCCCATTGGGGTTGCTACGCAACCACCTCCTGCACATGGCTGATAACACTCTCCGCATTATTTCCCCGCCTGACTGCACCTTCAGAACAAAGCCCGGCTAATGAAGCTTTCAAATGCTCTTAGCTCTGCCTTTAACAGGTCAACATGGGTTTTCTTTGCATGTTTGTGACAGTTACATCCCTCCAGCCAGGGGTGTTTCTGGAGCTGGATGGAAGAAATGGCCAATGGAGAGCGATAGACAGGATCAGAGAACAGCAGCAGAACACCCGGCAGATGCAGCTGGCCTCCAAACCGAAGGGCAGCCATGCACACCATGAAACAGGCAGTGATGATGAGGCCCTGCGAAGCTTTGAGGTACTGGTACTACAGACCAAGCCAGACGTCCTCTGGGTCCCATTTACCCATCAGACTTAATACCCTTATCATACTGCAGCTGCTTGTAGGTGTGGGCACAGCAAGGACAAACCTCCCCACAGGCGTATGTGAGAAAGGACAGGCTGAAGTTGACTCACCAAATTAGGGAGTACCAGTCCCTTAAAGCCCTGAGGGATCGGTTTTTGAAACAATCTGCAAAATAAATGTGACTGTGCTTTTCTTGCACGGCATGGCTTTAACCTGCCAGAGGGGAGACTGAGATGAGCTCTTAGGCAGAAGCTCTTCCCTGGGAGGGTGCTGAGGCGCTGGCACAGGGTGCCCAAAGAAGCTGTGGCTGCCCCATCCCTGGCAGTGTTGAAGGCCAGGTTGGACACAGGGGCTTGGAGCAAGCTGCTCTAGTGGAAGGTGTCCCTGCCTGTGGCAGGGGCTGGAGCTGGAGGAGCTTTAAGGTCCCTTCCAGCCCAAACCATTTTATGAAGGGAACTTCATAAGTGATGATACGGTGATTTTTTTCACCTATCTGACCCTCTTGGTTGTTCATACTTGCCAGGCTGGTGAAGGTGTGATTACCGAGGGGGCAAAGAAGGAGAAGAGAAAGAAACCAACCGAAATGGAGGTGTTGGTGTCCCTGTGTGGGTTTTTTGAGTTTGTTTTGCAGGGTTTGGAGGTCATGCTGACACATACAGGTTCTGCTGGCCTCTCCTGGCTTATTGCAAACCTTGCTCTTGGCAGGCTGCAGTAGAAATGTGCCTCAGTGGCTCCCTGTCCTTTGCAGGCTGAAGACCAGAGGCTGGTTCCCCTTGCTTGCACCTTTGGGTGGATAACCCTTTCCATGCCAGGAGGGTGAGGTGAGCCTTCAGTACTGAATGTACTTTATGTTGGTCCGTGTGTGGATGGATGCTTCAAGTTGTGAATGAACTGCTTGCTTGCGACTTGTGTTGAAGCTGCATCTTTTGAGCCTTACCCACAGTTTGAGAAGTCCTGAGAAGTACGGTCATGTATAACCCACCTGTGCTACGTCCTGTCTCAGCTATTTGTAGTGCCTGGACAATGCAGGCAGAGAAAGTTGCTATGGTCTGTGCAGATGACTCTGTAGTAAGCCTTCTTTGGACACAAGAGGCAGTCAGAAAGTGGAGCAATTGCCTTTTACTTATAACAAACCAGCAGAGCTGGCTCAGGGTTTTAAGAGAGACAATTAAAGATATTGCATTGTTTTCTTCAAAAGGAGAAATAGACCTGGGGGTTCCCTAATGGCCCTCCTGATTCCACACCGAGCTCTCAGAGTGCCTTGTTGTGGGTTGCATTTATTATGAGCCACTTATTATCCCTAATTATTTAGCAGGGGGGAGATCTCTCAGTAACAGGCAAAGTTGTGCCTTGATGAACACTCAGCTGTCTGTGTTTAAGGCAAAATTACTGTAATTAACAAATCGATCAACCCCACTTTCACTTTGTCTGGCTGGGACAGACAAATGGGGCGAAATAAGACTGACTTAGCACAAAGGTAGTCAAAGGGGTTTGCAGCCCTCAAGATATACAGGCTCAAAGGGCTGCTCTTGTGGTTGGTTTTTTTTCCCCACACAGAGCTTTTAATGTTAATGTCACATAATTGTCTTTTGTTGGGTAATTTTGTCTCCAACAAAAGGCACTTGTGCCGCACTTCCCTCAGCCCAGCACGACAGAGCCAGTGCCTGAACAGGCAGGTGGGTTGTGCAGGGGCTGGAGGGCTGAGCAGAGCTGGGGTGGATCCCCTGCATGCTCTGCTCTTCGGTGACTCTTGTCCAAAGCCCCTCTCCAGGTTTCCTGCAGCCCCTTTAGGCACTGGAGCTGCTCTAAGGTCTCCCCTTCAGGAGCCTTCTCTTGTCCAGGCTGCCCCAGCCCAGCTCTCTCAGCCTGGCTCCAGAGCAGAGCTGCTCCAGCCCTTGCAGCATCTCCACGGCCTCCTCTGGACTTGCTCCAACAGCTCCATGTCCCTCTCATGTTGCTGCCCCAAGAGCTGGATCAGAACTGCAGGAGGGGGTCTCTCCAGAGTGCAGCATTTACCATGATAGCTTATTTTCAGCATTAATGAAACCGGATCCATGAGGTTTAACCACATTTTTATTGTTTCACTGAACAAATGGATTTTAAATAAAGCATTACAAGTTTGTAAAAAAGTTATTAAAAGCCAGCATTCGGAAGTAGGCTGCACATCAGTGGCTGAAAAATTCATATCTACTTTTTGGTACAAAGATGGGAAAGAAAAATAAAAAAAGCGTATCCATCCTCTGGAAAGAGATGGGTTTTTCTGTTTTACATTTCCTTCCATGTTTGAGAACTGATATTTGTCTCGTGAGAACCTCCCACCCGCCTGTTTTTCACAGCGCTGATTCACATTGTTTGGTGTCGAAAAGAAATCCCACTCATTTACAACAGCAGTGATGTAGTTTCCCCTTCATGTGCATTGGAAGCCGGTTTGCTTAACAGAACATCCAGCATATGAGGCATATAAGAAAATGCAGTGTTATGTGATTTGCAGGGATGTAATTCAGCTTATGATGGATCTTAGAGCTTACACAGATACCTTTATGAGTTGGGTATTTCTTACAGAATCACATCTCTGGCATTAACTCTTTGCTAAGCTCCATCACTGCAACAAAGACTTCCACAAGTGATGAGTGAAGAGGTACCATCGATTTTTAATGGCTGGTTTTCAAACAGCTTGGTCTTTCAAGAGACACAAATCAGCCATCCTCAGGGACAGGAATCAGGTCCTTTTGGGCACAATTTCATCCCTCTAAAACAGAGGCACCTCAAGAAGCCTTGACATGGGGGTCCTGGGTCAGGGTTGGGAGGTGGGTTCCTTGAAGTTTCTGTCACGGGTACTCAAAAAGACAGCTATGAAGAGGATCTCAGCACTCAGTGCCATCTGCATTATCTCAACTAAAAAAAGTAGACAAAAACTTTAATATATGCATCATTTCAAGACATCAGCCCCACTCACTCACACAACATTCACAACAGGTAAGGAAGAATAGGGGTTACGGCTCATCTGTTCCTCAATCACCAAGAGAATATAACCACACAGACAGGCAAACTACAAAATGAGGTTCCCTTATAAAAGAAACCGAGCCTTTGAGTTAACGAACAGGGGTAGCCATACTCAACCTGGGGGAAAAAACCAGAGGAGGCGAAGTCCAGACTGCAATGGAAAAAAGCTCATTTACTGGAGATTGTCCCCGGCGCAGCTAGGATCCGACAAAGGAAATATTTTGAGTATACACTTGGGGCAGCCCTGCTTCTGCCACGTGAAAAAATACCCAACAGTGTTTAAAAACAGTATATAAGAAAAGATGTGATTTTCAGAGGTGGTGCACGTTCCATCCCCTGGCACTGCGCAGAAGGTTTCCTCTCGTGAGGTATTTCAGCATCACCACAAAGGAAAACAAAACTTCTGCACACCTCTTCCACAAGCGCAGTCGTGTGACGGTTATGCAGCGATGTGAGATGCAAGCTTTCTGCTCTGCTCTCATTGCTCCAGACCACAGAGATCACTGCGTTATGTGGGATGAAAACCTGCCCTCAGAGTGGTGAAGGCTCAATTCAGTACCCACTGTGCCACCAGGTACAAGCAAGGACCTCTTTGTTCAGCCACTGCACGTCTTAGGGGTTCTTTGATTTGTTTTTAAACAGACATGTTCACAGACAGTCTTCCGAGAAGAAGCTCAGCTTCTGTGGCCAGGCCAGATTATGACCTCCAATTACCTCAGAATATTTCCTTGGCTGTCTGTTGATATCTAGATTGTGCATCAAAATAAATGCAATGGTTTACCCTCATCAGGGGCAACCTATACGTTTGTTTTTGCGTTACCAGCAGAGCTCTATGGGACAGGCACCTTCTATCCCACACACTGTACATTTCAAAGGCTGCTGTCCATCCCATGCTTTTTTCCAAGGAAAGTTGTTTTCTTGGGTTGTATAGATGTATTGAATGGCAGTCGTTAAATACAGGATGTTGGCTTCACATCCCCTCTGGCTGTTTTGGAAACATCTTTTTTCGTTCCTCAAAGAGTATCTTATTAGTGAAACTCAGGCTCACAGCTTTTTCTGGCGATACGCAACAGTCAACAGTGGCTCTCACCTATGGGATGTCATTAGTACCGCTGCAGCATTTGATCCTCTCCTCTAAAAACTGGGTGCGATCAAAAGAAAGAGCAAACCCAGAAGAAACAGATTACTTCTGCCATCTTCGGGAGGTCATTGCTTCTGCTCCGTCTTTGCTGCACAATCACTGCAGCTTTCTTTGCAGAGTTTGCTGGGGGGAGGATATTTTGTTTAAAAGTAGTCCTACCTCCTGCAAATTCTGCTACTTGAAGATAATTGCTGCTCGTTATCGACATCCCTGTAGCACATAGGGTAGGGTGCTCTCAGGGCCAGCTGTCATGGAAGTAGTAAATAAAGCTGGTTTTCCTTCAAAGGCACAAGCATTGTCCAGTCTGGCTACACCAGGAACATCTCTATGGCTTTTCCACACCTTCCAAAACTTCAGCAGAACGCTTCATTTTGCTCATGCTTTCCTTAAAACAGCCAAGGATAAGATGGATTTTGCTTAATTATCCACTCAGCATGGGGATTGATGTGGTACAAGTCTAAGAGGTAAGTGTCCGGGTCCAGGCAATGTTCACCTATGAAAAACCAGACAAAAAGCATTTCTTATATCCTTAGTCCTATAGTTGCTAGGTTTTGGTGTTTGGTTTTTTGTTTGGGTATTTGTTCACATTAATTTCAATATCACAACCATTCAGTTTTTCCACAGACCTGGAAAATTTCTAGCTATTTATATTTAAATGAATGTACATTTCTTAAAACTCTGCTAAGCCTAAGCTTTGACCTTTGTGGAAAGATTCTCTAATATTAATACTCCATAACTTTAGCACCTGAAAACCATCATGAAATTGATAGTGATCAAATCCAGAGACTGAATTGTTTCCAGTGACTGAGCTTTTCCTCTATAGATGCTACTAAGAGAAATACAAAGAAGCAGCCAAAACACTGCAGTAACCAACAGCCTCCGGAAGCATCTGTAACAGAGCATAAGAATTCCTTCCCATTTCCAGACACCCCTAATTTGCTGTTGCATTCACATTATTTGAGTCTCCTCCCCACTTGATGACATTACCCTACTGACAAGTGGAAATTGGTGACTAATGAACATCAACTTGTTTAATTACATGGTTTGAGAAACCTCCACCCAAGTTAATACAGGCTCTTTTGTCAGGAAGTGGATGGAGGCAGACAGGATTCACATCTGGTACAGATGCCATGTACCAGCCTACATCACTTAATTAAAGCCCAGATAACAGGCACAGAATTAAAAGCCTAGTGGCATAGGATGAAGTTTCCCTTTACTGAGAGGAATGTAGTTTATGGATTCAAGCTCTACACTTAATTCCAAATGAGAACCTTTATTGTTGTGGGGAGAGGGGGTTTAACACAGTACATTTAACAGAGTGGTTTGTTTTTAAGACGAACAAAGTTTTGCAAGACTTTAGGACTCTTGAGTTTCCAGTTTTCTTGACAGGCAGCTCCTGAATAAGATCCATTATTATTACCTAGAATTCCAGACTGTTTTGGGTTGGAAGAGACCTTAAAGCTCATCCAGTTCCAAACCCTGCCACAGGCAGGGACACCTTCCACTAGAGCAGGTTGCCTGAAGCCCGTGTGTCCAACCTAGCCTTGAACACTGCCAGAGATGGGGCAGCCACAGCTTCTCTGGGCACCCTGTGCCAGCGCCTCAGCACCCTCACAGGGAAGATTTATCTTTTCCTTTGCAAGTCCAGGATTCAACCTTCCCACATACTTGCACTATAAAGGCTTTGCAGAGTGTGCTGGAAGACATGAATTATCAGCCAAAGAGCTTAGGCAGGTGCTGTTTGCTGTGATTGAAGTTGTCCCATGCTTGTTCAATTGTGTTCTAACTTTTGGAGCCCCACTCCAAATCTCATCCTTTTTATAACTCCTTCCTAAGACAAGTTAAGCATAAATACTGAGCATCGGAGTCCTTATTTTCAGTTTCCACTCAGACTTACCAATATTGCCTCCCACTTCATACAGGAGCAAGTTTGTGCACTCCATTGAGTTGTTACTGCAGAGAGGAAAAACACACTGAAGTTAAAGCTCTGCAAAAATCAGGTTAGGTCGTTTAGCAATCTTTCTTCCAAATGAATTGCTTATGGTTCAGAGGCCAACAATGGTCAAGGAAGCTACAGGCTTCAGAGACCATCACTGATTGTCCTAACAGTGCAGCTCTTGACAGACACCCAAAACTGGGAAGAAAGAAAACAAAGCAGATATTCCTCACCAGCAGGAAGAAGCACATTATATGCAAACACTGACTTTTCAATAGGTAGATAACTGGCATAAGTACCAAGATTCACTGGCAACCTTCCTCTACAGCTGATGGCCTGTTCAAGAGGAGCTCATCTGCAGGAAGAATTCAGCAGCTGTAGGAGCTTGTTAGTGAGACACCAGCTGACCCATATTTAGCCAACTTCCCATCCATGTTCCCTGTCTAGACATCTCCTGCCCAGGGACACAGTCAAGAGAAGTGCTAACTCTTTACCTACTAAATACAGTCTGCAGGCATGGTGACAAGGGGTGGGCATGAATTCTGCTCATTTTTTGCGTTATTTCAGCGATTCACCACTGAAGCAGAGATTATTTTAGGAAATCCCTATATTAACATGTTGGAAATACTATTCCAGGCAAATAATTTGCACAGGTGATGTTTTCCTCCAAGAAAGCTAGAGAGAGCTTCTTTCACGGGGTCAGTATTATTCCTCTTTCCCTTCCTCAGCAAGGATGCTGAAGTTCGCCTGCCATCCAGCAGCCCAGAGAGAACTCCTGAGCTCAAGACAGCTGGAGCATAGTGATGGAATCACTCAATTGAACTAATAGTTGCTTGTCCCATCCAACATACTATTCCCAAAGCTTAGAGGAGCAGAGAACAGTTTCCTAATGACTCATTGAGCCCCTGCATAAGGCTCCTTTAAGGTGAGGTTGCATGGGGCTCTGAGCAACCTGCTCTAGTGGAAGGGGCCTATGGCAGGTGGTTGGAACTGGATGAGCTTTAAGGTCCCTTTCGACACTAACCATTCTAGGATTCTTTGGTCAGCTCTGCCAGAAAACCAAACCAGCACCTAGACCACCTACTGCTTGCTTTTCTGTTTTTTTTATTTTTAATGTTAAAAGCAGAGAAAAAGCTCTTTACCACTTGAGGAGGTTGACAGTGTTCACGATATTCCAGCCATGCTGGCACATGTTCTTTTGAAACTGCCTCAAGACATCAGCAACTCTGGTTGCATTGTTCAAGTGCACTTCAAGTGAATCCTTCAGGAGAAATGAAGCATGGATTTTCACAACCTTGGAAGGCTGAACAAGGCAGGCAAAAAAGAAACTGCTTAATGAAAGACTTCTCTTGTTATCAGCTAAAACATTGTTTCAAGTTAGATTGAAGAATGTGAAGAATTACACCAGAATTACAGCCAGCAGTTCGAAGAAGTTAGGTTTCTTTATTATCCCACATATACTATACACTGGAAGCTTACAGAAGCATCAAGGTGAGCATTATGAAGAATTCATCAGTACATCGGTGGTGTGGTTGGGGAGAAAACCGCAATTCTCTACCAGCGTGCACTGGTGCTCTCTGCTGTTCAAATACAGCACTGGCACAAGAAGCACCACAAACTTTGTGAAAATAGAATTTGTCAGAATAAATTATGACAAACCATCAAGTCCTATTTTTTTTAAGACTGTTTTCATCAATTCCTTCATGAAGAAACTCCTCAGACCGCTGACAGAGAACACCAGGACCTCCCCTGCAGTCCTGCATCCAGCTCTGAGGCAACAATACAAAAGGGACATGGAGCTGCTGGAGGGAGTCCAGAGGAGGCCACAGAGACGCTGTGAGGGATGGAGCAGCTCTGCTCTGGAGCCAGGCTGAGAGAGCTGGGCTGGGGCAGCCTGGAGAAGAGAAGGCTCCTGAAGGGGAGACCTTAGAGCAGCTCCAGTGCCTAAAGGGGCTGCAGGAAACCTGGAGAGGGGCTTTGGACAAGGGCCTGTAGGGACAGGACAAGGGGAATGGCTTTAACCTGTCAGAGGGGAGACTGAGATGAGCTCTTAGGCAGAAGCTCTTCCCCGTGAGGGTGCTGAGGTGCTGGCACAGGGTGCCCAGAGAAGCTGTGGCTGCCCCATCCCTGGCAGTGTTCAAGGCCAGGGTGGATGGGGCTTGGAGCAAGCTGCTCTAGTGGAAGGTGTCCCTACCTGTGGCAGGGGGCTGCAACTGAATGAGCTTTAAGGTCCCTTCCAACCCAAACCATTCTATGTTTCTGTGAAACATTAAACTGTTCTAATGGGGTCTGATCTGCAGAAAGTTGATTTTGCAATCCCAAATCCTCTGCAAAACCACTGTACAAGACTGAAACTGTGAGACCAGTGCTAACCAGTCCTAACCATCGATCATCTGTTTGATTGCCTGAAAAGTAGTTACACTCTCTGAAATGACAGCTCCTTCCACAGTGACATGCTGCCTTGACAAGCCAAATTTTAGGCAGATGTCATCTCAGTATCCCAACTCACACAGAAAGGTTGGTGTTATACTGGCTTGTGCGCTGGCTCTTCAGGTATCATAGAATGGTTTGGGTTGGAAGAGTCCTTACAGATCATCCAGTTCCATTCAGATTTACGCTTTCTATGTATTAATTCCACCTGCAGACTCCATCTAGCTTGTGTCCTTAGAGCGTCCCAATTGCAGCACCCCTGCTATGCAATGCTTGAAGTCCAGCACTGCATGAAGTAATCCACAGACCTACCTTACTTAACCAACAGCAGCAACCAAAGGCAGAATGACACCAAGGTTCTTGTCTCAGATTTGATATTCAGATATATCTGGTTGTAGCATCTGTTTAAAAATCTGTCCCCACCAAGACAAGGAGGAGTAGAACCAATTCATTTATCTCTCCTTTTAAGTGGAAAGAACCTTGTCCTCAAACCCTCCCGCACAGATCAGCCGAATTATGGATTAAAAAGAAAATTAGATGCAAAACATGCTTTATACTGTTGTAATAGCCTAATTTTTTTCTTTAAGTTTATGAAATTAAGTCTCCCTTCATTATGGCAGACATATCTGTCTAAACACATGGGACACCTAAAGCCAGATGAATTCAGATGCACATGAAGTAAAGACCAGCATTTCTGCTTCTGGTCTCTTCCCCCCACACCTGCAACCATGCAGCATTTTGATGACGTTTTTGTGGTATGAAATTTACTCAGGGCTCTTGCTGTTGGGAGCAGTTTTTGCCACAACCTAGCAAAGAGGGAAGCTTTTTCTCACTGTTCCACAGATTTCTCTCTCTCTTGCTCTTTAAAGAGCAAAATCCTTACAGTTTTCCAAATTCTCACGAAAGGATTTGATACTGTTGTGAAAGGGCTCAGGTTTTCCAAGCCCTAACTCACCTCTGCCTGCTTCTTTTCCACCTTGTCTTTATCAGCATGAATCTTCCGCAACAAATGTTTAATTCGCTTGTCACAGAACTGGTACCTTTTGCTATTGCTCTCGTTCAGCTTTCTCACTTGAGCTACCAGAAAAGAGGAGACCTGGGCAGTGGAGAAGGGAATAAATAGGAATTAAATCAAGCAGAGATGAGGATGCCATTTAAGAACCTAAACTTCATGAAGATCCTTAAGTAGACATATCTATATGCTTTGAAAACAGTCTGGGAATTCAGCTGGAGACTTTGCCTATGGATATTTAACTCTGAAATTTCCAAGACTATCCTTTCCCCTATTCCAATTCTAACCAGGCTGAGACACTGCTACAAAATACTACAATACACCAGGGCAACTTACTGTCCAAAGTAAATCCTGGTAATGGATCATCATCCGCACAACATCAGCAGCTCCCTCAGCCAGCTGCTTCTCCTTCCCTTCAGGGATCTTGTTTGGCAGTCCCTTGTGCATGAAGAGGTTTGGGGCCATGACTGTGGAAACATTCCAGAGGTTCATTTTGTTGTTGTTCTCCCTGGCAACCACTTTGCTGAGGAACTCAAGTAGAGCCTAAAGAGAGGGGAAGAGATTTAAGACATCCATTACCAATAATGCTGAAGAACTACTGTGCTATTACTGGAGACATCACTTAACTAGCACTTTCTCATGATACCTATGAGCAAATCCTATTTTTCCAGCCAGGAAGTTCAGTGACCAGTTTCTAACACTACAGTAGCAACAAATAACCACACCAAGCAAAGAGAGAGTTTGTCCAGCATTCACAAATGAGGGCAGTCTGTGGGGGAAGCAGATGAGCTCTTACTCCTTCGCAGGTGGCAATTTACAACAAGTCCAGTCATAAAATATACGAAATCCAAAGCTGCCCCTTCTCCCTCCCCCAAGTATCCTCTTAAAGCTATTCCCAGATAGAGGAAAAAAACCCCTTTTGGATTATCTCTTCTGCCTCATGCCTCCACCAAAGCCAGGCTGCATGACAGATCGCTTTCGACTGGATTCTGAATTCCAGAGCCTGCAGGGTGGTAGCTCATCCTTGCCTTTATCACCTGGAAGCTGAACTACTCAGGAGAAAAAAACTCCAAGCAAGCAGCAGCACCACCACATTTCTTCTCAAGTACAGAAGGGCAGACGCTGTCACTGGCACTGCCAGCATGGCTGATCCCATCAGCATCTGTTCTTTCACAATGAAGGTGAAAGGGCTTCCGATGCCTCCTCATCAGAACAGGGAAGTTAGAAGCTTAACAGCTTTCCTGATTGTTTTTTAAATTGAAACTATCTTTCATAGATGATAACACCATAAACCATTGACCTAAAGACTGAATTTCTTTCTCCGTACCTTAGCAGGCCCACAGACAATGTAAGACCTGTACATCCTTCACTTCATACTGAAATGCTTTAACACACTGAAGGGGAAAAGCATGTTTCTGAACAGAATGCCAGATGCTGCAAGAGCACATGGAATCTTACTGCTTTTTCAGCTTGTACCTACAAGGCAGAGTGTGCTTACAGCTCACGTTCTCTGCGCAGTGTGCTTGCCTGCTCCCCCCATCATAGCTTTCCATTCTCAACTCAGTGAAATAAAACCAAGGAGCATGATGTCTGTTTTTTATGAAAAACTGATAGAGTTTCCTTGAATAAAAATCTGGAATGAGATCATGTTTTCCCAGTTTAATCCATAACAAGTAGTTACCTTTAGAGTGTTTCTGTTGGGCTCCGGCAGAATGAGGATCAGCAGGTTTAGAGCTTGCAACCTTTGCTTCAGATCTGGAATATCTAACGAAGGAGAGCAACAACAGGACAGAGGATTCAGGCTTCTGACATTTTTGGTTTTGAGCAGGGGAATCCCCCAAGGAATAAGGCAATTACTTATTGTAGTGTTTGCCACTGGGCTTTGAGGCCTTGTTTTACATAAGTAAATCAAACTCCACCTGCCCTTTATGAAGTGAACTCCTTGTGTTTTAGAAGGCTGGCTGATTTGTTCTGGAGTACACAGTCCACCAGGAAGTCTGATGCCCTTGAAGGGCATCAAAAGAGCCCATAATCCCCCATGTCTTGGGCAAAAGAAGTTGCACACTTAAAACAGTTAGCTTAACACATTCAAACCATCTATTGAGGCACAAACCCCAAAATAAGGTGCTTGCAGCACATTGTATTACTCGCAGACAAGCCAAGACCCTGCACCCTGGCCAGCTGTCCCAGCTCAGCCTGCATGTCATTATTTATCAATTTGCCCTAATTTGCATCAGCAACCATTCAGCCTCAAATGAAACAATGTAATCTAAGACCGCAGGACGGCATTCCTATACAAATTCGTACGAAACCAACCACCAGTGACTATGAATCTCAGGCTGAGACATACAGCACCAAGCATACAGATTTTGGCCATGGTTCATAACAAAGCATCACAAAATGGTTTGGGTTGGAAGGGACATCAAAGCTCATCAGTTCCAAACCCTGCCACAGGCAGGGACACCTTCCACTAGAGCAGCTTGCTCCAAGCCCCTGTGTCCAACCTGGCCTTGAACACTGCCAGGGATGGGGCAGCCACAGCTTCTCTGGGCACCCTGTGCCAGCGCCTCAGCACCCTCACAGGGAAGAGCTTCTGCCTAAGAGCTCATCTCAGTCTCCCCTCTGGCAGGTTAAAGCCATTCCCTTGTCCTGTCCCTACAGGCCCTTGTCCAAAGCCCCTCTCCAGGTTTCCTGTAGCCCCTTTAGGCACTGGAGCTGCTCTAAGGTCTCCCCTTCAGGAGCCTTCTCTTCTCCAGGCTGACAAGCCTCTTTCCATAAGACAAGTCGTGCTCTGTATTCCCTCTGTATCCACAGGCTCCCAACACACCTGGCAGTAGAGCGCAAGTAGAGTATCAGCAGAGCTCCACAAGAAAAGCACAAACCAGCAAACTGATGCTAAACAGCCAAAGCACAGACTCACTTTGTACGGCAGCGAAAGCAGGGAGGTACTCTGCTGTCAGCAGTGGGGCTGGCAGCTCCCTTATGAATCTTTTCAGTAGCCCAGACACATCATTCTGGTGGACTTCATCCCAGCGGAAAAGGCCAGTATAGAAGTCCCTTTCCAGCTTCTGTTCCAGACTCTAGTAAAAAGATGGAATTTGTTATATGCTTTAATAAGCAAATACAAGGGAAATGCTGTAGCTGAGCACTAAGAAGGGCAACACATCAAGTCAGAAGAGTGCAGTGACACTCACAGCAGACACTCCCAGATTTTCCAGCAACGAAAGTTTCAGTTGTGCTGCGAAGGGACATGAGACAACTCAGGTTATCTTGACAACTGCTTCAGTAGCATGCTCCCTGACCACCTCTGACACTTTCAAACACTACTGAAGAACTCGTACCTTGATCCTCGTCTGGGACCCAGAAACTCTCAAAATGCCCTCTGTTTCAAGTCCTCTCTTTTCCAAGCAGGACAGCAGCTATTAAAGTGGGGAAGGAAAAGGAAGCTCTTAGGCACAAAGGATGAGAAGTCTGCTCTTCCTTATCACAGCCTCCTGACTCTGAGAATCAGAATAAAACCAGAAGAGAACTTACTGCCTGGAGTAACAGAGGAACCTTGGTACTGGGGAGCAGTTTTTGGTCATTTTCCAATAGGGTGTTGAGTGGAACTCCAAAGAGTCTTTTCTCTGCAACAGAAACAACAGGCTTTAAGTCTGGATCACCTCTAATACAGGTGTAAGGAATATATGCACCACTGCAGAGTCAGGTGACACGTTTTGTAAGCACAGATACTGGAGAAAAGGAGAGGAAGATGTAAACAGGACAAGTGCATTTGGTAGGCAAACATAAATGTGGTGCCAGATCTTGATGTCACGATCCAGTCACTTCCATGAGAAATTCTGATAAAGGAAGACGCATCTGTCACAGGGTTTCTTATTCAAGACTCCCTCTGCTGTAACATTTGAAACACAAACCTATGATATGAGATCAGTGTTAAAAAAACAACCCAAAGCAAAAACCAAAGGTGCACACACAAACAAATTAAGATGACATACAACTAACCTGTTGTTTTCAGCTTTGCTGCTTTGTTTCTCTTCAGCTCTAAGCCCAGGATATCACAGAGAGCTGTTAGCTCAATAAGTGCCAGTGTGGGGATCTTCTTCATGTCCTGAGCAGACAGATCTCCAATCCTGGTCACTCCAAGTCTGCCCTTGGGGATCTTAAATTTCTAAGGAAACACATTACACACTCAAAAGGTTCAGTGCAAGTTATCACTACTAATCCTCCTAGTTATCAAGTTTGGCTGCATTTTTATCATTCCCTACCACAACCAGCCAAGAACAGTCAGGGTTGGAAAGGACCTTAAGCTCACCCAGTTCCAACCCCCCTGCCATGGCCAGGGACACCTCACACTAAACTATGTCATCCAAGACTCCATCCAACCTGGCCTTGAACACTGCCAGCAATGGAGCATTCACAAGTTCCTTGGGCACCCTGTGCCAGTGCCTCACCACCCTCACAGTAAAGAACTTCTTCCTTATATCTAACCTAAACTTCCCCTGTTTCAGTTTGAACCCGTCACCCCTTGTTCTATCGCTACAGTCCATGATGAAAAGTCCCTCCCCAGCATCCTTGTAACCCCCTTCAGATACTGGAAGCTGCTATGAGGTCTCCACGCAGCCTTCTCTTCTCCAGGCTGAACAGCCCCAACCTTCTCATCCTGTCTTCATACGAGAGGTGCTCCAGCCCCCTGATCATCCTCGTGCCCTCCTCTGGACTTGTTCCAACAGTTCCATGTCCTTTTTATGCTGGGGACACCAGAATTGTACACCTATTCATTCTCCTGTTTTCAATACCAGACAAATGTCCAAAACTACTCTTACTTCTACTCAACCCACAGTTGAATGGATTCTTTCTCTTTTCAGTATTGCTCTTTAATCATATTGGAGATCCAATTTCCGTAAATTAAAGACAGCATGATACCCACCCTGATCCACCTGAACTTTGGAAGCAGCCCAGTACATTTGTGGGGGAAAAAATCTGTTAGAATTACGAGTAAGCAAGCCCAGTTATTCTCTTTTCAGTGGAAACAACCTAGAACCATATCAAAATACCTAGTTTCACACATAAGCCTTACTTCTTTTGACCTCAAAGTGGTCGTCCCTTGCCCAGCAGTGCACGGATAACTGCACTACCTGTCCAAAAATATCTACTAGAGACCCACTGCAACACTATTAACAGAGGATGTTTCCAAGAGCCAATCATTCACCTGAATCAAGTGTCTTGTACCCCTTGACAAGAAGAGACTAATAAGTTCTAACATGAGAAATTCCTGCAGTGCTTACAGTTAGAGCATTGCCATCCTTTAACTTCCTAGATTCAGACAGGAATGATCCCTTGAGCAGGACAGCCGCTTGCTCCGAGTAAGCAACATCCATGTTGAACATCTCCTCTTTTCCAGGGTTTCGAACTGTGCAGGAGTAATCCTGGGTTTCTGCTACAGGGGGGAAATTGTCTTGAATTTCAGAAAGCCAGAAGGGTAAAGCTTAGCAAACAAGTGTGCTAAAGAAAGCCTGGAAGAGTTCTGGGTGCCACTGCTTTTAAAAGATCCTATACACTAACATTTGAGAACAGTGTTCACTGCAGAGTCCTGAGATCTCACAGTACGGGGAGGTTAGCTTAAAGCCATAACGTTATGGCTACAATCATCCTACAATCACTAGATCACTGGTGAGACATGAGCATAGCCTTAAATTAAAGGACATCCTATGGCTAACTTCTCCTCACATGATCGTGTATGGTGTCCAGAGGTTTTTGCCACATAATCTTTGCTAGACTGACATTATTTGTGTCTTGAATTGCTTTCTTGAGGAGTTACAGTTATCAGTTTGAGCAGCAATTCCTAACAGCGCTAGATCCTGAAAAGTTTTGTGACATCTACAACTGTTGATAACCATGTGTTTAAAAATAAAATGATTAAAAACAATCGCCGATGAAAAGCCACCAAAAAAACACAAAAAGGCCAATGTTTCAGAGCCCAAATTAGTATAACTTCCCTTCCCGTTCCAGTCCCACTTCAGCTCCTGCTCCTGTTCACTTCTATTCTACATTTAAAAGCTTCCTTCTTACTTCTGTGTACATTTGAAGTCTGTCGATTGTGCCACAGCTGATCTGGCCTCGACTCCTTTTTCTCTGTTGCTGTCACCTGAAAAACAAACCAGAACATGCTCATCTACACAAAAAAGAAGTTATTATATGACCATCTGGTTTTGGTTGAAAGCAAACACCTGACATTGTCTGTTGGTCTAAGAAAATGCTGCTCAAGTGCAGGGGTACAAGACTGTTCTGAAATTAAGAATCATAATTAGAGAATTTGTCAGGCAAGTGGCAAACAAAGGACGATCTCATAGACAGTGTTTGTGATAAATCTGCACATGATTAAGCCAGTTCTTCCTTTCACACAATCATAACCCAATTTCCTCCTACTAGTTCACTTGCTGAAGGGCTAACAAACAGTGAACCAACCAAGCTACACAGGATCTACCAACTGCCTGCAATCACAAGATCTTTCACCAGGAAGTACACATAAAGTAGACATCAGCACCTAAAAGCTTCCCTTCCTTGGTTTCGTACTAACCTACCTCTTCACATCTAGAGAGAATTGAATCTTTAAAAGTGTAAGAAAGCATTTGGTGCGTAATTCTGTTAGTAAAAACCTTACTAGAACTAGTTAGAATATAGGAAAGCTTATTTTATTACCAAAAGTTAGAAACTTTCCCAGAACCTGCGTATGACATGGGGTTGTGGGCTAAGGACTGAGGAGAGAAGGCTGCTTAAGGGGAGACCTCAGAGCAGTTCCAGTTCCTAAAGGGGCTACAAGAAACCTGGAGAGGGGCTTTGGACAAGGGCCTGTAGGGACAGGACAAGGGGAATGGCTTTAACCTGCCAGAAGGGAGACTGAGATGAGCTCTTAGGCAGAAGCTCTTCCCTGTGAGGGTGCTGAGGCGCTGGCACAGGGTGCCCAGAGAAGCTGTGGCTGCCCCATCCCTGGCAGTGTTCAAGGCCAGGTTGGACACAGGGGCTTGGAGCAAGCTGCTCTAGTGGAAGGTGTCCCTGCCTGTGGCAGGGGTTGGAGCTGGAGGAGCTTTAAGCTCCCTTCCAACTCAAACCTGTGACAACAAAGTCAAAAGGAACCTGTGCAAAGTCAGTGCAAATAGGCAAAACAGTTGATCTGCACTGACATGTATCTTTAGGGTGGGTGCATAACTGATGGGCTTGCCACAAAAGCAGAACCAATTCATTTGGTGTTTACAGCTAAAATACAGATCATGCAGTAATGCCAGAGCACCTTCATATCCAGCTGCTGTGTAAACAGGCCACAGTGAAGAGTACTGCAGAAGAAATAGGCGGAAAGGTTCTGAAGGAAAGACCAACAGCTTTGATGCCCAAGTAGCCCAGGACAGAGGCGGACAGAAGGCAAGCTGCAAATCCATCTTAAAACGCTAGTGGAAATAAAAACCCAAACGACTGACACATCACTGCCTGCATTCTTACAGTGATAGGGATTTATCATGTTTTGCTACATGCTTCAAACAAGTGCATAGCAACACTAGGCATGTTTCCTCATATGGTTCCTGAATATGTCCTTCAGAGCCCCAGAAATTGTGCTTGGAACTGGGATGACACAGCAAACCAGTATGGAAAATTAATCAAAAACTCCTGCGTCCTGGGATTGCTCCAGCAATTGCTCAATGGTAAAGGACTTCTGCTCTGAGCTTGCATCAGTGTCTTACCCTAACATCTCAGACATTTACTGATCGAAATAAAAGTCACTCATTTGCCTAAGCTGAGCCTCTGTCACTTCCCACGGAACAAAGAGGACAAACACTGCCCCTTGGTGTTGTAAAAGACAAGGAATGCTGAGGTTAAGCTGCTGGCTACCCAGTGAAGAAGAAACAAGCAGTCTTATAGGCTCATTTAAAATCCACTTTCTTACTATCTCCAACTAAAAAGGGGTGAACCCCACTGCTTTTTTTGTGTCAGCAACATCCACTAAAACTGTAAATCTCAGAGGTAACTGCAAAGCTTTAAAAAAATCACCAAACCTTTGAAAGAGTTGAGCCAAAGAAAATATGAATAATTCCAGCAGTTATTGGGAAAAAAAAGAGTCCAGCTATCTTGCCCAAGTAATAAGTGAGATAAAATGGTTCACTATTAATCAAACTAAAGCTATTTTAAAAGACAATTTTAGCATCTTGGTACATGCTTTCATTCAACCAAAATGTCATTTTAAAAGATCAAACTGGATTTCAGTTGCTTGTCAAATGCAAACATTCATGACCTAGTGTGTGGACACATAAGATTCAGAACTCAAAAATCTCCATTCCTATACAATAAAAAGTAAAATTATTTTAAAAGCTATAACAGGCTTCTATTTGATGTGCAAGTGTTAAAACTTGTTGAAATTCAATGGAGGCACTTCAGACAACCTCACTGCATTACTGCTTCTAGAAATGTCATCTTTTTGTCACCCATTCAAGGAGGAATGCAAGTAGTGCTCTGCAAAAGAGAAACAACCATGACCCTGCCGCAGCGCAATTCACAGTAAGGAAGTAATCTGCATCTCAGCACAGGGCAGTTACAAAGAACACAACCACAGCAGTTTCCCATGATGATGTAGACTCTTGGTGTCATTCCTTTAAGGCATTCAAGGGATTATTGGAGTATAATTAATCTCACTAGAGTAAAAGAAGTTTCAAGGAGGGTCAGGCTGAGGAAAAGGAGTGGTCACTTCTGGCATACAGCAAGGTACCCATGCTACACAAAAAGGCAGATCTTGGTTAAGCTCAATACCTTCTGACTAGACACCTAATTGAGCAGAGGAAGTTACAAGGAGCCCTGAATGGGATACTCTCCAGTGGCCCCTAGAAGAAATAAAGGTACTCTACCTGTGGCCACAACCAAAAGAGGAGCAGCAGAGCAGAAAAACAGCTGAAAAGCTAATGTAGTAATGTAGTAATGTATTGGCTAGCAAAACCAAGACAAAGGCAGTGGCTAGTCTTTCTTCAGGATTACCAGCTGTCCAGGGTCATCTTGTCAGAATGGAACACAGGAAGTTCTCTCTTTTTTTTTTTTGGATAATAATAATTTGAAGTGTCACTGGAATAAAGAAAACACAAGAGGGCTCCAAACAACACCAGTGCTCCACGAGGCTGTGGGGCTGTAGGCACTACATGAAGTCTTCAGGCAGTCTCTAGGAAGCTTATGGAGGTTTTGGAGCAACTTCTCAACACTGCAACCTGGATGCAGAATTTCTACCATCTCAGCTTTACTGCAGCTCAAGAGATAAATTTTGTCTATTTGGAAATGACAGTAGCCCTAGACCCAGAAAGCCAACTCAGCTACCGCGATGCAACAAGGTCTTTTAGGAGGTCCCAGTAAACCAGCATACCTCTGAGCTGACCACTCCAAAAATGTCTCTGACATCACGCACAGGATGCTTGTTCCTCCTCCGAGACCGGGAATAGGTGTCCAATCGCCGCTGCACAGCAGCAGCCTGAGTCTTGGTGAGGGTGGAGAGCAGCAGGATGTTGTCGTGTTCAGAGGCACAGTCCCCGAGGAGGTTGGACAGACCTGTGTCCTGGAGCCACTCGGCTTCAGCCTCTCCCTCTGCGATACAAGGGGTGAGAAGGTCGAGTGAGACGGGGAAGGATAACAGCAATTTGAATGCTTGCAACACTTCAGAGGCAGAAAAGCAGAAGCCTGAGCCATTCCCTTTCTGGGGTGGCAATGGGACATCACTGGAAGGAAGCTATATCTTTGTTATGAAGCCACTGTTACTCTCAAAGCCTTAGCCCTGTTCCCAGATTCCCTGCTGGGTATCAGGTGAATCTGGAGGAAGCGCAGCACTCTCAGCAGCTATAACCACCCACATACTCCCTTCTCCTTACCTAGGGTGAGGAAAGGGAAGAAAAAGCACAGATACTGTGGGAATGCAGGCTCCCTCGGAAGCTGGGCAGAAGAGGGGACACAACTGTGAATCTGTGGTGTTTAGCACAGGAACTGAACTCAGTGGGGCTTTTACAGGATACAGCATGAGAGCCAGATGCACTCGCTCTAAATCTGCTTTACAAAGGGTATCTCTGGATGCAGGCAACAGCACTCAGCACACTCAGAATGAACAGCAGTGCCTCACTGGAGCATCCCTGGTTCATTGACAGCTTTGGGAATGGACAAAGAAGATCTATGAGAAGCCACAACATCTGCACTTTTGGCTGTAGGACTCTTCCCAGTTACTTGGCTATGTATTTTACTGTATATTTATCTACGTACAGGCCTGTGCTTCAACTGGTTTAATTGTTCTATTTTTTTTGTTAACATCCAGACACTGCTCTGGTAGATTCACAATACATTTGCATAACCATTTGCCTGCACCATTCTCTATCATTTTAGGTGGGCTGGTACCAGTACAGTCATCCAACAAAAGCAAAAATGATATTCTTACTGTGTGCATTTGCTTTATGTCTGTGCCTATTCAAAGCACCCCTAAAATTAAAGAGCATTTCAGCTCCAGAATGAAGCGTGAGAAGCCTGGAGACAGTAGAGCAGCTTTGCTCAAACAAGCTCAATTCCGCTTCATACTTCAATACATATTATGATGCGCTTCAAACACAGAAGGCAATTTTTTCCTTACAGGCTGCACTCTGTGCAGCTGAGAAAATGCCCTGAGAAAGGCAGCTTCTTGAAATCCAAGCATAAAAGAAGCAATTTAGCAGTGGCTTCAACTTTGATACAGTGAACACCACGAAGCCTTTAGCTTTCCAATTCTGTTTCCCTCATTCATTCACTGTAGGCAGCTCCAACACAGCTCTACAAAAGGTTACACTGGGAAAAAGTAAAATCACAACTGGACTGAAACAGAGCTGTTCGTTCACACTTTGCCTTTCCTATGCAAACTGGTATTATAGTGTCACAGCTGCTTAGGCACAGTTTTATTATTATCATAGAATCATAGAATAGTAAGGATTGGAAAGGACCTCAAGATCATCGAGTGCCAACCCCCCTGACAGGGGCAGGGACACCTCCCACTAAACCATGCCATCCAAGGCTATGTCCAACCCCACCTTGAACACCGCCAGGGATGGAGCATTCACAACTTCCCTGGGCAACCCATTCCAGGGCCCCACCACCCTCACAGTAAAGAATTTCTTCCTCAGATCCAATCTAAACTTCCCCTGTTTAAGTTTGAACCCGTTACCCCTTGTCCTCTCACCACAGTCCCTAATGAAGAGTCCCTCCCCAGCATCCCTATAGGCCCCCTTCAGGTATTGGAAGGCTGCTATGAGGTCTCCACGCAGCCTTCTCTTCTCCAGGCTGAACAGCCCCAATTTTCTCAGCCTATCTTCATACGAGAGGTGCTCCAGTCCCCTGATCATCCTCATGGCCCTCCTCTGCACTTGTTCTAACACTTCCATGTCCTTTTTATGTTGAGGACACCAGCACTGCACACAATACTCCAAGTGAGGTCTCACGAGAGCAGAGTAGAGGGGCAGGATCACCTCCCTCGACCTGCTGGTCACGCTCCTTTTGATGCAGCCCAGGATACGGTTGGCCTTCTGGGCTGCAAGCGCACACTGCCGGCTCATGTTCATTTTCTCATCGACCAACACCCCCAAGTCCTTCTCTGCAGGGCTGCTCTCAATCTCCTCCCCACCCAACCTGTAGCTGTGCCTGGCATTGCTCTGACCCACGTGTAGGACCTTGCACTTGGCATGGTTAAACTTCATTAGGTTGGCATCAGCCCACCTCACAAGCGTGTCAAGGTCCCTCTGGATGGCATTCCTTCCCTCCAATGTATCAACCGAACCACACAGCTTGGTGTCATCGGCAAACTTGCTGAGGGCGCACTCAATCCCACTGTCCATGTCACCCACAAAGATGTTGAACAAGACCGGTCCCAACACCGATCCCTGGGGGACACCACTCGTTACTGGTCTCCAGCTGGACACTGAGCCACTGAGCACTACTCTTTGCTTGCGGCCATCCAGCCAGTTCTTTATCCACCGCGTGGTCCACCTATCAAATTGATGTCTCTCCAACTTAGAGAGAAGGATGTCATGGGAGACAGTGTCAAAGGCTTTACACAAGTCCAGGTAGATGACATCAACTGCTCTGCCCCTGTCCATCAGTTCCGTAGCCCCTTCATAGAAGGCCACCAGATTGGTCAGGCAGGATTTCCCCTTAGTGAAGCCATGCTGGCTGTCACCAAGCACCTTGTTGGTTTTCATGTGCCTTAGCATGCCTTCCAGGAGAATCCGCTCCAAGATTTTGCCAGGCACAGAGGTGAGACTGACTGCTCTGTAATTCCCTGGCTCATCCATTTTCCCCTTCTTGACAATGGGGGTTATATTTCCCTTTTTCCAGTCATCGGGAACTTCACCTGACTGCCATGATTTTTCAAATATGATGGACAGTGGCTTAGCAACTTCATTTGCCAGCTCCTTCAGGACCCGTGGATGGATTTCATCCGGTCCCATGGACTTGTATACATTCAGGTTCCTAAGGTGGTCTCGAACCAGATCCTCTCCTACAGTGGGCCCAGGGTCTTCATTCTCACTGTCCCTGTGTCTGCCTTCCAAGACTTGGGTGGTGTGGTCAGAGCATTTGCCAGTGAAGACTGAGGCAAAGAAGTCATTAAGAACCTCAGCCTTCTCCAAATCCAGGGTAGCCAGTTCTCCCGATAGCTTCTGGAGAGGGCCCACGGTGTCCCTAACCTGTCTTTTATTGGCAATTATTGCTGCATCTAAATAAAAAAAAAGCATTTAGTCCCTTCTTAGAATCTTACAATGGTTTGAGTTGGAATGGACCTTAAAGCTCATCCAGTTCCAAGCTGCCTCAGAGGGGACACTGAGATGAGCTCTTGGGCAGAAGCTCTTCCTGTGAGGGTGCTGAGGCACTGGCACAGGGTGCCCAGAGAAGCTGTGGCTGCCCCATCCCTGGCAGTGTTCAAGGCCAGGTTGGACAGGGCTTGGAGAAACCTGCTCTGGTGGAAGGTGTCCCTACCTGTGGCAGGGGGCTGGAGCTGGATGAGCTTTGAGGTCCCTTCCAACACAAACCAGGCTGGGATTCCATGATCCCCCTGGAACTGCTTGCTCAATTACAGCTGCTCATACACTGTGGTCCTGTGCCTGACGCCTCACAGCAATCTCTGCTACACCCGTGGGTTCAGCAGCACAGCACGCAAAAAACTTCTGGTTTATTTTGCCTTTGGCACCAAAGGAAGTGAAGTGTATTGCTTGCAAATTATGAAAATACCCAATTCCAGTCATAACAGGAAACTAATCTAATACACAGTGCTAAACAGTGGGCCCCAAATCGGATATTGTGTGAGCCTACTGCCCCATCTGATGCCAAAGCACCAGATTTTAATTCATCTGTTTAATATTTTTGGCCCAGATATGCTTGCCAGTTACACAAAAGGAAACGTGTGAAATAGGTTATTTATGGGGAGAAGAATGAAATCAGAGAGAAACAGGTCAGAACCAGGAAGTCCACAGAGGCTGAGCTGCAGCTTCAGGCCTGGAGAGCTGCGAAGGTTTGCCTTGGGCTTTCCAGACAAGTAGCATTTCAGGTGGCCACAATCAGGAATAAATTTGCAGAACTAAAGAAGCCCAGTTCTTACTTGAAATGTAAGCTGGCCAAAACCAGCATTCGAAATAAAGGGGTTTGTTTCCAAAAAGGTAAAAGGACAGCTTCAGTATCCTACAGTTTCAGACTAAACATTAAACACAACTTCCTGTATCGTGCTGGACAGCAGAGAAGGGTCACTCTCTGCTGACACTTCCCAGGCACGATTACGTGCTGTAAGGATGCCAGCAGATATTTCAGTGGCACTACCACACAGTGCATACTTCACCAGCCTGCTGCACTGCCGGGCCCCAGAGAGAGCTGGATGAACAGCAAGGAAAGGATACCGCTGCTCTGTCCCAGGGAAAAGCTCCTTTCTGCTCCCTACAGCTGCTGGTGAGGCCACAGGTGACAGCAGCTCCTTTCAGCTGATCCACTTCTGCAGTTACACACTGAGCTCCCGCTCACACCAGGCCACAGGCAGCTTCCATTGTGCCACCCCTTACACAGGGCTCTCCAAGCAGGTCAGCGTCTCTGCAATGCCTTATCCACACACAGCCTCCATGCCGCCCCTGCGCTTTGGTTAGGATCAGCTCTGTGTCAGCCATGGCGCTGTCGGCACCTGCCCAAGCAGAACTTGTAGGGCTTTATGCAAAGAGCAGCGGTGCCTTTGGCTCCGAGGAGCCCTGCAGCTTCTGCCTGGCACTGCCACCTCCCAGGGCTCCAACCCTAAAGTGCAGACAAGAGGCACCCGGCAGCACCGGAGGCTCCCCTCACCACTGACACTGCCAGCACAGTGCTCATTGGGCTGCGCTCCCTCGCGGAAGGCACCAGGAGCCGAGGTGCGCATCTCCTGCCCCAGCCTGCGGGAAGGCTTCACACCTTCGGGCACTATTTCAAGTCTGTCTGGTTCCAGTGGCCAATTAAGCAGTCAGCTCTTGCCTGCTAGTTTAATATACAGCATTAGCATTAAAAGACACTTTCCTTGTGCCCTTGCTTATACAGAGGAATCATATTGCCTCTAGCATATCAGTCTTTTGGATATCCCAGACAGTTTTTCATCTCATGGCATTGCCTCTTTTCCAGAGTCTTCTTCCTGGCACATTCCTGGCATTTTTGCATCTCCTCTAGTTCTAAAAAACAAATTTACATCCTTTACACAGGGACGCTAACAGCAGGCCTTAATGCTTACTGGGTCTTGCCTACTATGGCTGGCACAAATGGTGATCTCCTCAAAGCCCCCCCTATGCACCTAGGAGAGCTATTAACCCTTCTCAAGCACAGCAGCACATAGAACTTCCACTGAAACATGTTCCCATTACACCCATGGTTCCTTCTCAAGATTAGCAGTGTTCAAGGCCAGGTTGGATGGGGCTTGGAGCAAGCTGCTCTAATGGAAGGTGTCCCTGCCCATGGCAGAGGTTGGAACTGGATGATCTTATGGTCCTTTTCAAGCAGTCTGATTCTATGATCAGGCCAGCACAACAGATGTATGTTGTACAGGTTGCAAACCCAACCATTCCAGAGCATGCAGAGGCAACTAAACCATATTATTCAAAATGGACCTGGGAAATGTGTGATCAAATCTGTTTATCCCTGCTTATCATCCCCCCAGCCCCAGCATGCTGTACCTCCCATGTCAAAAGGCAATTGATCCAGTCATTCCAAACTACTGAATAACACCAGCACTAGAGAGAGCCCATTAGAAACACCTCATGTAGATGAAGCAGCCCTCAAACAAAATGGCGGGGGGGAAGGAGGCATATAAGGCACATATAAGGCACAACCTTGTGTGGATAGACTCAAGTCATTCTGGATGTTTATTATGGCCTCTTGAAAAGTAAATTAGAGTGGGAAATGTCCGCCTTCTACAAAAGCAACTCTCAGAAAAGCCACTATGACGAAGTCTTAGAACCACATACACAAATGAGCCTTCCAAACCACCACCAGCTACCCCCACACAGCCACCTGCACGGGGAGCAGGAGGCTCCTGCTGGAAAAAGTCTGCGGCCTTGAATGTACTTCTGACTGCCCTTTAGAGTCAGCTTTGTTTCAGAAGCTGAAACCAGGCCAGGCCAGCACTTCCCGTGAGCAGGGCATTAGCCACCACCCAAATGAAAAGATACCCATATCCAATTTGACTGGTAATATTCATGCCATATTGTAACATGCTTCTAAATCATTCAGGTGCATGAGCAAATTTTGTTTGCAAGATGTTCACCTTCCAACCCAAACCATCGTATGCTTCTGTGACCTTCCTCCCCTCACTCCCTACCTTTCTGGCAACTTACCTTCTTGTGCTTTGACATCTGCAAGGCTGCATTCCTCTTGCTCCACTTCAGCACTCTGTTTAATGTTCTCTACTTCCAGCCAAAAACTGTCCATTGACAAGTTGTCCAAAGACTCTACCCTGGGGTTTGTGCCTTCTGACACTGGGGATGCCAAAAGACTCTCTGGAGGAAGCTGGCTCATTTTGCGAAGGCAATTTCTGGTACTGAGACAGGAAGAGATAAAGAGAGACATTAAGCCAGGCACAGCCCCAGGTTGGGCAGAGAAGAGATTCAGAGCAGCCCTGCACAGAAGGACTTGGGGGTGTTGGTCGATGAGAAACTGAACATGAGCCGGCTGCAGTGTGCGCTCGCAGCCCAGAAACCAACCGTATCCTGGGCTGCATCAAAAGGAGCGTGACCAGCAGGTCGAGGGAGGTGCTCCTGCCCCTTTACTCTGCTCTCGTGAGACCTCACTTGGAGTATTGTGTGCAGTTCTGGTGTCCTCAACATAAAAAGGACATGGAACTGTTGGAACAAGTGCAGAGGAGGCCACGAGGATGATCAGGGGACTGGAGCACCTCCCGTATGAAGATAGGCTGAGAAAGCTGAGACTGTTCAGCCTGGAGAAGAGAAAGCTGCGTGGAGACCTCATAGCAGCCTTCCAGTATCTGAAGCAGGGCTATAGGGATGCTGGGGAGGGACTCTTCATGAGGGACTGTAGCGATAGGACAAGGGGTAATGGGTTTAAACTTAAACAGGGGAAGTTTAGATTGGATATGAGGAAGAAGTTCTTGACTGTAAGGGTGGTGAGGCCCTGGAATGGGTTGCCCAGGGAAGTTGTGAATGTTTCATCCCTGGTGGTGTTCAAGGCCAGGTTGGACATAGCCTTGGGTGGCATGGTTTAGTGTGAGGTGTCCCTGTCCATGGCAGGGGGGTTGGAACTGGATGATCTTGAGGTCCTTTCCAATCCTGACTATTCTATGATTCTATGATTCTACGTATTCACATATGGCATTCACAATACAGCAGCCTTCATTGACTAATGACTGCAATAAGAGCCAAAGAGAGGTAAGTGCTAGACTTCCTTTGGTTAGCATTTAGCAATAGCAGACAAGGTTGGGACCAAATTCCCTAGAGAATGGGAAAAACTGCTGTCCAAACATGTGAAAGGGTGCAGCATCAACACAGGTTTTCTGATGCTGTCATTGCAGTGACCTTCAAGACACCAGCTACGACTCCAACACTTGCTTCCAAGATTTCCCTGTAAACTTGCACAGATACCCTCAACGTTCAGAGTAAACCAAGATGTTTCAAGCTTGGTGTACTCGTGCTCTGGTTATCTGGCATGCATGGCAAGTGACAACTCCCAGGCACAGTGGACTGAACCCAGTAGCAAAAGCTGGCACAGCTCCCTCTCCTGCATTACAGGTCATTCAGAAAAGTTGGATGTTTGAGGCCCTCTTTTCCTGCCTGCACCCGTTTTCTAGCTGTGAAACCCCAACAGAACGAATTTTCTTACCACCCTGCTGGTTAGTTCATGGGCAGCCAAAGTCCCAAACTGGCCTCATTCAGCCTTCAAACTGCAGAAAGTTGGGAGGTTGTCATCAGTTCCTAAAATGATACCTCTCCTATAAGGAATTCTAAGTTTCTTCAAAGGGCTCCAAGACATTTAAACCCAGCTCAACCTGGTGAAGCGGCTTTTCCAAAGACTTCTAGAAAAGGGAAAATCAGGAACTACAACAAAACACCTACAAAACGCAATTTAGCTCCTAACTCTGGAAGGGCTTTGAAAGTTAGAGATGGCAAAGTATCTGCAAAATTTTATCTCCTTCCATTGCAGAAAGCCATTATTAGCAGTTCTCTCACGAACCTGCTTGTTATAGGAAACATTTCCCAGAATCCCAGTCTGGTTTGGGTTGAAGGGACTTTAAAGCTCATCCACTTCCACCCCCTGCCACAGGCAGGGACACCTTCCACTAGAGCAGCTTGCTCCAAGCCCCTGTGTCCAACCTGGCCTTGAACACTGCCAGGGATGGGGCAGCCACAGCTTCTCTGGGCACCCTGTGCCAGCGCCTCAGCACCCTCACAGGGAAGAGCTTCTGCCTAAGAGCTCATCTCAGTCTTCCCTCTGGCAGGTTAAAGCCATTCCCCTTGGCCTGTCCCTATACGCCCTTGTCCAAAGCCCCTCTCCAGGTTTCCTGCAGCCCCTTTAGGCATTGGAAGCCGCTTTGAGGTCTCTCTGGAGCCTTTGCTTCTCCAAGGTGATGCAGCCCAGCGTCACCTTTTTAAACGCTGATGTAGGCCAGCATATGGTTGGCTTTCTGGACTGCAAGCATACACTGCTGACTCATTTTAACTCATAAAGGGCTAAATTTGAAGATCTAACAACTACCAGACCTGTTGTAGGATATTCTGCGTTTGTGCTTACGCATTGCATGCATACTACGCTCATACCCTCTTCCAACATGCACATAGTCAGCCCTTCCCTTCTAAAGGTCAGAAGTAAAGCAATAAGCATCATTCCAGGAACATCAGGATCCAGCCACATCATTAAGAACAAGAATAAGGAGGGTTGGTTTGTTTGTTTTAGAGGAGCACAAAAGTGAAAGATTGAAAAGAGCTATTACACCACCCAGTCCACCTCTGATAAGGGTATAGGCAATCTGCTTTCTTAGCAGTCATCCCCCCTTTTCCCACCACCCCACTTTCCTATTCCTGGACATCCAAATAACAGGCCTCCAGGTGAGATGCCACTTTATAGCCTGGCTGAGCACTCACATAGTCAATCTAAGATCTGGATTCTTTTTCTGCTTGCATAGTTTATTCCATCTCCCCTGGTTCTACTATAGTTACCATCTCAAATCACTGTTTATCCTTTCAACTTTTTATTTGTATCTTTACCCACTAGGAGTTCAAAATTTAGATCACACCCTCACATTAACTCTTCATCTTTAGTACCCCTCTCCATTTTCTGACATTTACTTTAAACAAAGCCACCTTGCTAGCATCAAAAAGATGTTTAACACCTGGCCATGACATCTCACTAGAATTCTGTTACACACCAGTCAACAGAAATCATCATTTGCAACAGGAAACGAACTAGGAAGAGGGTTTTATATTATCTTGAGGGATTTGGCTTTGGCCACATCACGGCCAGAAACACTGGAGCCAAACTTGCACTAAAGAGCAGTCTTGCAGCACACTACATTACACAGGCTAAGGAACCATCTTACAGGCTCTCTTAATTGCGCTACTGAAGGCGCACTACTCTTCTTGCCTAAGCTGCTGCCCTATACTACTGGGGATCTAGGTACTGAGCAAAGCAGCTCTGACACGTATCTTTCCTTCATGTTCAGCTTGGTTGAAAGCTGGCTCATCTAACACAGCTTACTGAAATCTCCCTGGCTTCACACCAAAACAGAATGTAGGTTTGCAGATCCAGCAGAAACAACCTAGACCTGAGCAGCAAGCCTGTGTCACACACAGCTATGACAGTCCCTTCCCCACACCTGCCACGTGCCTGCCTGGAAAAACTACCCAAAATGTTAAGCCAACATAAACAGAGTCTTCAGGTCTTTTGAAAAGAGCAACTCTCGACTTTGATGTTCTGTGAGACGTACCCAGATACCAGGTTCTGAATGCAAGTTTTAGTCCAGGAGATACTACAACCAAGTGGACTAATACTTATTTAAGGCATTAGGGCATATTCCTGGTGCACATTTGAGAAGGATCACAACAACCTTACAGTCCTGGCTTCAGACCATAGACCTGCTAACAGCTTGTTTTGATCTACCAGCACCTTCAGTCCACATCAAGACAACAGAGTACTGTTGCAAGGGTATAGTTTTGCCGCACAACAGTGTCCTGCTGTATTCTATCCCACTTTGACTCACGCCTCCATACCACCCACAGGTATTTTGCTTCCTTTCACAGCTGGAAATACAGATGATCTCGTAGTGCTTGCACCAGAAAGCTCCACCATAGTCACACTATATGCCTACACTAGGAGAGCCATATTTGAACAGCGGAAAACCAGCCCAGCTTTTTTCCTCAACAACCCCCAGATACTGATGCACTAAACTCCATTTTGACAAGGTGCGGGATGCTAATATCACACAGCAGCTCAACACCAAGCTAGCGCTGCTGTTCCTGCTTCACTGGACACCACCAAAGCAAAGTTAGGCCTTTACATTGAGAAAATTATTTATTTTCTGGTCTAAATGTTCTTTTCTCTTGAACACGGTGCTTTAGAAATCCAGCTACCCCGGTGGGAGGTTAATTTTACATACAGTGCACCTGAAAGATTGCTCTTCCTCATTGCATTCCCAAGTCACCAGAGGGCAATCTGTGACGTATAAACGTAGCAACAGTTTAGATTGAAAGTGTAGATTGTTGGCTTAAAATGTTAATTGCTCAGTTGCAACTGGGTAAAACGTAGGTGGAATAATGAAGTTCACTCAGTTGCACTGTCACCACAACAGAAAGCTGAAGATTACAAAGTTTTAAAAATTAACCCAACAGAAAGCAAACTGGCAGAAAGATCTGGTTAAGGACAACCATAAAGATCACTCTGTGGAAAGAGTGACCACCCTACTGCAAAAATGCAATCTTCTCCTCTTGTTTAAGACCAAAGCCAGTTCCAATGGGGCTCGAGATCCATTCAGCTGACCTACCTAACACCTTCAGCCTAACCCTGACTTAACAGGATTAACAGAGTTGCGAGAAATTAGACTGTCATGGACCCTATACAGTTCATTTTCTTATTATTACTTCTACAAATCCCCTCCACGCAGAGAGCTGGTAGCCCTGGACAAGCTCTGCATCCTGCACAATGCTGACTCCAAGCGATGGTAGCTCACCAATTCTGGGCTAGAATCTAGTCTCAGGGTAGTTTTTAATCTGTTCTTAGATACTGTCAATGCGTGGCAAATACATTGCAAACACTCATGCAACTCCCAGCCCTCTTGAATATCAAAATAAACTAAACACTGTTGCTATGCATCTGTTCATTCCAAGCTTGAATCGTTCCCATCGGATTGCTTCTGAAAGTATCTGGAGCTGCCTCAACTACTTCACTGCTTGCTCAACATCCTTCCCTCATTATAATACCTCTCGAGCAGACGAATAAATAAAAAGGTTCCTTCTGAAGCATTTAAAACAGAACATGAGGCAACAAATGTAAGCCAAGAAAATGGAATTCCTGTAAGAGTTTCCAGGACGAAGATGAGAAGGAGGCAGCAAGAGCAGAAGAATTAAGTTACACAAGCCAGTCCCAGCCCTTCCACACGAGCACCTAGACTTTTTAAAGACATTTCCAATGATCTACAGCAAGCACAAAGGGACACATCAAACACAAAAAGAGATGGACTGAGTTCTCAATTAACCTCATGAGCAAGTTAGGATAAGCACACCAAGTTACAGCATCACAGCAGCCCAGACCAGTCCCATGAAACACAAGCTCTTTTGAATGAAAAGTGGGACATCATTCTATCAACTGATTGCTAGTATTTGACAGATAAAGACACAAAGTCAAAGAACAAAAACCATGTCAGCATCACATCACACATCTCCTCATCTTAAAATGTACTTCAAGGTCAAAAATAACTGTTCAGTACAAAAGGACAAGGTTAAAACAAACAAGAAAAGCCCATGCAGGAAATAGTCCCTCTTCACATTGCTTCCAAGTTCCTACCCTGAGCAAGCAGTTTAAAACCTAATGAAGAACTGTGTAGTTCATACTGAAAAGAAAGAATCGCCTGAAGATCAGTAAATCACAGTTCATAACATCACAGGTTATATTGCTTAAAATCATGTAGTCAGGCATCAGAAACAGCAGAGAGAAGTATTTGGAAAACTACATAAAATCCTGAAGCAGTAAGTCACGTCCATAGCTGTATCTACATATAATAGAAGTATTTCTTGCTTACTGTAAGTATTGGAAGTTTAAACCTCAGTTTTTCAAAGCTGTCAATGCTAATATAAGAACAGGTCCCTGTATTGAAGAATTAAATCTGTTTATTATCAAAACCTTTCATGTAATATACAGAACCAGCTATTTCATTCATACAGAATTACCTAAACCACTATTCCCAACGCAGATAGCAAATTTATCCAGGAGAGGCCATGCAGACAGATGCTCCATAACTTTTCTCCCCCAGGTCCAAAGAAAGCTCTACTGCAAATCTCTAAAGCCTGGCTTTGCTGTCCTCAGTTCTGTACACAACCACTACCAGTTCCTCCCTTCTCCCTAGAGCAAGAAGAGAAAAAGCACAACTGAAGTTTACTCCAAGGAGAAAATGAAAAGCACATGGCTGGCTTGAATTCCTTGGGCCAGACCATAAAAGCAACGACAGAGTAATTCTCAAATTACAGTGGCAGCAATGAACAGTAACTTACCCCATACACTCTTACCATAAACCATAGCAGCTAAAGAGCCAGAATTAAAGCGATCTTAGAAACAGGCTGCCCCTGCTGACATACGTCTTTGCGTATTTCTAACCACAGGGGACTTGGTCATAATCCAGCAGTTTCACAGAGCATCCCCCTATCAGAAGTCACAAGACCTTTAGCCAGGGCTATTTTCAAGGGCACTGCTGGCAACCACCAGTCCTGTTTGAATTAGCGCATTTTATCGAGGAATTCGCACCCATAGGACAGCACGCTTGAAGGTCTGTCTCTATAGCACCAGCAAGAATAGCTAAGATGTCACTCCTACAGCTTACTAATAAGATTACAGCTTGTTTTCAGTAACACAGCAATCAGTTCATCAAGATCTTCATTATGCAAGCAGCTCTGGGAGCAGCGTCACTTCAGGTTGTTTGGAAGAAGCCTGTTCTGCAAGTGATAGAGGACGTGCCAAGCAGCTCTGCATGCGTGGAGTCCTTCACTCCAGCCTCTCCCACTCCACAAGATGACACTCCCCAGCTCCTGTCCTGGCATCCCCATTGCCATCAGAAAGACAGAACAGGGATCCTTCACCCGGTGCTATGTGGAATGAAAGACACTAGTGTGTAACCCCCTGCTCTACATTAACACCTCCATCACTTTCTGTGCTGGATGCAAACTCCAGACATCGCGTCCACCACAGCACTGGAATTCCTTAATAAAACTTAAGTTATAACTTACTTGACAGTAAGGGTTTCTATTGGAGTATTTAAGGGCAAAGGAGCTCCATCTCAACATCTGTATCTCAGGCCTTCATCTGGAATAGATTTGCCTCTACTTTGTCTAGAAAGGGCCTAAATAAGCAAGCTAAGGACTAGAGAAAGTTGCTTGTAATTACAGATCTGTCTAGAGGTGTCTCAGACCAAAGCTCAGAGCAGAACAAACACCAAATTGATAAACCCATGCAGATACAGCCAAATTAAAAGTGTTCAAAGCCATGTTTAATTTAGTCTATTAGCCGGGTGTCTGCTCCATCACAATAGGGTTTGTTTTGGCCTCAGAAGACATAAGCTATGCTCTCTGTACGTGTTTTTTTGTTTCACTGCAAGGTCACTGCCAATGAGCCCGTTGTTCACTTTCCCTATGTTAGCATGGAAAGCCAAACAGGAAAAGGTTTTTCATGGACACAGAAATCCGGCTGTGAGAAATGGATAGCTGGCCAAAGCAAAGCTTTAGTAGTGCTGCAATCTTTAATGCAATTGTGAATTGATAAACCTGACCTTTGGGATGATTAGGTGAAAGTCATTAACAAATAGGTGGCATTCCCTTCCCTGTTTCTGTCCTCACACACTCCACAGAATCCATCTGGATAACACAAAAGCAACTGTATTCATCCAGCAGTAACAAGGTACTGCTCTGCATTTGAGCTTGCACCTATCAGCATGACATCAGATGCCAAACCCCACAGACCATGGAATCATCATAGAATCCCAGACTGGTTTGGGTTGGAATGGGCCTTACAGCTCATCAGTTCCAACCCCTGCCACAGGCAGGGACACCTTCCACTACAGCAGCTTGCTCCAAGCCCCTGTGTCCAACCTGGCCTTGAACACTGCCAGGGATGGGGCAGCCACAGCTTCTCTGGGCACCCTGTGCCAGCGCCTCAGCACCCTCACAGGGAAGAGCTTCTGCCTAAGAGCTCATCTCAACCTCCCCTCTGGCAGGTTAAAGCCATTCCCCTTGTCCTGTCCATACAGGCCCTGGTCCAAAGCCCCTCTCCAAATTTCTTGTAGCCCCTTTAGGTATTGGAAGAAGTCACATGATTAACTTGCTGACCAGCACAAAGTAAGGAGGGGTTGAGGGATGTGCTGGAATCCAGCTATACTTCACGCATGAGAGACTTAAGGATGCAGGAAGACAGGAAGCACAGTCATAACCTCCTTGTTTGGATTTCACAGGTAAGATTTATTAGAAAACGAAGTGCTTGGCTATTACATTGCCATGAAAAGTCTGCCCTTGGCTGTGATTTATAACTGAGTCTGTAACTCATACTGGAGTGGCGCCTCCGAGCCCAGCCACAAGCCACCTCGGGTACAAAACTGTGAGGAGAAGCATGAGGGAGGAAGAGCTGGCTTGGCAATAGCTTTTTCTCAACTGCTTTGGAGGCACGACACCACCAGGGCTGGATAAGCAGGTAGGTGCTTCCATGGGAACCCAGCGAGAATGTCACAGTTACTGCTGCAAAAATGAACACTGGAGTCAATGAATTAGCAGATCGGGATGGGCAGTGTATAGGTATGGTGTATAGGTATGTTTCAGGTCAATCCCCGCAGCAAGGATTTTTTAGACACATAAACGCAGGACATTTCACCTGCTGGCAAGTCCCAAATGCACAGATTGGAATGGCCACTTGCCAAGAGTTAACATTTTGGTCAAAGTTAGTGAGCAAGTTTGGGGTTCCTGCTGCAGCATCTCTTTGTACCTGGCCACAGAGGTGCTCTGGTGTCAGCACAGACACTGGAACTCAACAGACTGGTTTGGCAAAACCAGATGTTGTTACTGGATATTTTGACTTTTACAAAAGAAGCCCTGCAATACTCAAGCCTTTACTCCTGTTGTCTTACACGAGCCATTTCAAAGTAAGTTATCTTATCATTCCCATAAGATTTTATTTAGTTTTTTTTAATCTCAAACTATGCCTGGGATCTTTCAAAGATTTCCTTTCCTGCTTCTACACACGAGGTCAGAGCAGACTGAGGAAAATGACAAGTCAGACAGAAAGATGAAAACGTGAGCTGTGGTTAGAAATAGAATGACCGCGAGTACATTCACACAAAACAAACAGATTTCAATTACTGCAGCACAGAAACGTCCTGAAACTTAATGCAATTCCTAAGCTGATACATTAGATGAAGCCTCAAGTCCTTTAACGTCCAGTAAGCACACAAAAAGTACGGTGTTTGTCAAGCAAAGTAGTTAAAATTTCAGTTCTAGCCTTTAGTACATGTGCTTTGCATGATATTTATCAATAAGCAGTTCTTGCCTTCATACAGCTCTGCAAATCACTGAACAGCCCTCAAGCCCCACAGGCAGACAGGGCAGCATCACCACTGAATCCCAAGGGAACACGCAGTCTGCATTTTAGATCCCCACCCCAGTCCCACTTCCACAGCTTGCTGCACCCATAGAATCCCAGACTGGCCTGAGTTGGAAGAGGCCTTAAAGCTCCTCCAGTTCCAGCCCCAGCCGATGGCACTCGTCCCAGTTACAGAGATAATTGAAAACAAAAAAAGAACAAGGGGTGTGTGTGTGTGTGTGTGTGTGTGTGTGTGTGTGTGTGTGTGTGTAACAGGTCTCATTGCAGGGTGAAGACAGTCAAAGCACTGGTTTAAAGATCATATTGTAGCCTTCTTACCTCTCGAAAACCACCTTGCTTCCATCTATCGTGCCCTCGGTGCTGCCTTACCTCTGCGCCCTGCCTGGGGGTGGAAGAGGAGCAGCGCCCACCCCGTACCCCGCTACCGCCCTGCCCGTACCTGCCGAGGCTGCCGAGCTGGGCAGGCGCCAGCGCCTCCCGGGACCCGGGGACCCCCCTGCAGGCTACGCCGGAGCCGGCCGAGCAGCGATCAGCCATGTCCAAGCCGGGAGGGGAGCGGCGCTCCGTCCGCCCGCTCTCCTCCAGACGCCGCTGTTGAACGGAGCAGTCGCCACCAGTGCCGCGCGGTGACAGCCAAGAGCTGCTCCGTGTCACTCGCGAGGTGCGGGCCGGGTGGCCGCGAGCATCCTGTCCTTCCTCCGGGCGGACCGAGCAGAGGCGCCCGCCCGACGCACCTCAGCCTTCAAGGCAGCAGTGCCCGAGGCTGAGCCACCCGGCGGCGGACGCCGGGACGCGGTGAAGGGGACAGCCCCACAGCCCGCCTCCAGCGCTCCGAGCGAGCTCGGAATAGCGACGAGCTATTGCCAAGCCCGGGCTGAAGCTAAGGCTTGGTAAACATTAACTCAAGCCTCAGCCACGTGCTTTTTTACCAAGTAAATTCAGCATTTCCTGAGCAGTGAGTAAATCCCAGCTGTGCGCAGGCACTGGTGTTGAAAGAGCAGCACAAACCAGAACACCCGCAGGGAGTATTTTGCAAGATCCAGAACCTCCTTTAAAATCTCATCAACGAGCAACACAGAAAGGGTGAAAGCAATGGGATTCCCGGAGCCATCCACAACAGGTTTTGTTCTTTCCTTGTGATTTTCTCCACCAAGCCTCCTTTCACAGTGTTTTTGTAACTTCCCTTTCTTCTAACACTTACTATTCCTAATTCCAAAGTTAAAGAGACAAGTAATTTATTTAAGGTCTCCTCAGCGAAGGCACACAAAGCTTCTCCACCACAAGTAATAATCCTGCTCCAGGTTCCTGATATTCCCAGTAAGACTGGATCTATGGCTCAGTCTTCTCTGCCCCAACAGCTTCAAAGGCAGCAACAGCATTTTAGAGACAATCCCTCTTAAAAGCAATGCAAAGAGGCCAGCTCAGGTTTATTCTTACCCATTGACACAGCCAATTTCCAGCCACGGCTTTAGTCCAGCCATTTCCACCCCACCTCCTGAATGTGCAGGCAATTTGCTGCAGAAGGATTGCTGCCCGATCCCAAACTCCAGTCCGCGGGGGCAGGTAGTGGAAGGATATTTGGTCTGGGATGCTCACTTCTCACACTGAGTATGCCAAAATATGCATGGGGATCCTTTCCTCCCCCTCTTTCTTTTCTTACTCCCAATTCCTGCAGAACTTTATTCCTCCCCCCAAAATTTTAGACACCATGAAGGAAAGCAGGAGAAGAGCCCTCTAGTGAGAAGCGCCCTGCTGAAGGAAGGTAACCTCCAGGTAACTGAAGGTGCCTGTGGGAAAGCTCTGCACACTGGAGTCAGAGCCAGCTTCCCCTGGCTCCCTCCTGTTCCCGGTAAAGCCACAAGTCATGCATCCACAGTGTTTCATATTTCTTATTTAGCTTATTCACCACAATTGGTACTAATGAGAATTATAAGGGATCCAATTCCAAGCTTAGGTCATCCATATAGCTCCTCCTCTATCAGCTCCAAAGCAAGACAAACTGCAGGATGTACCAGCTTGTGATACCCACAGTTATAACCAAACCCATCCATGAGCCACAGCTTTTACAACAGCACCAAATTATACATAGGCAGCATAGCACAGACTGGTTCGTGTTGGAAGGGACCTTAAAGCTCATCCAGTTCCAACCCCTGCCATGGACAGGGACACCTTCCACTACAGCAGCTTGCTCCAACCTGTGTCCAACCTGGCCTTGAACACTGCCAGGGATGGGGCAGCCGCAGCTTCTCTGGGCACCCTGTGCCAGCGCCTCAGCACCCTCCCAGGGAAGAGCTTCTAAGATCTAATTATATAGATTTATGTAACAAAGTCCTTAGCAATGTGCACAGAGCAAGTCAAAAACAGTTCTGATGCTCTTCTTCAGGTACGCAGACAACAGCTGCTGCAAAGCCACGCTGGACAGAAGTGTAGACCATCATATGTGCCCATGCAAACTGCCCA